>CAXIVR010000005.1:21559239-22159239 GCA_964035755.1 Teleogryllus oceanicus
ATATTATTATTAGGGGTAGGATTGTAATGAAATGTCTTTTTTTCTTTTCACTTTGGAACAATGCCGTTTAGTATATTTTTTCGATTTCGATAAAAGTCTTTTTACTTTTCGTCTTTTTAATGCATTTTTGCTGATTTCATCGATTTTAATGCCATTTTCAATGGCACTTGCATTAAATAATATTTACGAGATGCATCAAATGTTCTTCACAGCGACTCAGTAGTCTATTCCGTTTGGTCGCTCAGAAATTATTTTGACAGTCGTTGTATGTAATTATTGTAATGTATATCAGCACCATTGCCGGTTCGGCTGATTTCGGGATAACTAAAGACAGAGATTTCCTGGCAAAGAACAATCCAAACTAAAAGTTTGCAAGTTGAGTTCACTCGAACGAATAGAAGTCTTGGTTACATCAGTAACGTATCCAGCAACTTGAGTTGTTCATCCGACATGGTTTTAATGAGATTTTTTACGTTATTTTTCATTGATTTTAGGGCATTTTTAAAGCATTTTATATATCATTTTTGGCGATGTTTCAAATCATTAAAATCCGCCCCTAATTATTATTATTATTATTATTATTATTATTATTAAGGCTCATGGACAGCGTACTAGCTTCCCATGCTGTGGATCCGGGTTCGATTCCCAATCGAGCCAAACATAGTCTTGAAGCATTCCTTTAAAATCGTCCCAGTTTCTGTAGCGGTGTGACGAAGAAAAGCTCAAGCAGGCGGATATTGCTAGTTCCGGTGAAGAGAATACGTCATGTTCGCCTCATGTCGCTCTTACCCCCAAGCATGGATACAAGGATGATAGATCCGTGTATTTTGCCAAATTTGTCAACAAAATTACTCATGAATGATTTCAGTCCCTATATGAGTTTCATCGTCTTTAATATTTTCTAGAATTACTACTGTTGCTGCAGGCCTCCTAACAAACGTCTATCCTGATTCTTATCTCGATAATCATTGTGGACTATTTCAATCTCTCAAACCTGGCGAGTTATTACATTTGCATTGGCGCAATCGCATTACCTCCGCTGTCGCTGGCGCCTGGCTGCGCTCGTCGTCGCTGGGCGGCGCCGCCCGAGCGCCCTCCAGCACGGCCCGCCCCCCCCAGCCGGCCCGCCGCGCACCGCTTGTCGGTGCCATCGCCGCCGCCGCCGCGCGCAGCGTTAATTAAACTTTCACGAGCCGCTGGAACGGCGACGAGGGCTAAAAGCGTCGCCATCAGCAGCACCAGCAGCAGCAATGACAGCGGCGGGCCCCGGGTGGCGCGCTCTTGGCTGCGCCGAGGGCACCGCCCACACGGCTCTCAGCGCCGCACCCGCCCCTCGCCCAACGCACTTTCAGCATGCACGCAGTCTCGCCAACGCCACGCCTCCAAGGGTTGCCATCCGACCAGCTCGCCTAGGTTTCGCCCACAGCCCCAGATATCAACTGCTTGCGAAATACAGTCCCAACCAGCGGACCAAGGACCGCACGCAATTTTGCCTTCTTCAACCTCGTCTCGTCCTCTCTCCATTCACGCAGACACGTATTTGCACTACACTACCACACATGTTGGGAGACCAATCGGGAGCTGAAGCTTGGCTGTATAGGGCGGTGTCACGTTGGGTGGAGATAATAGAGAGAGAGGAGCCCGCAAGCCGACGTCCTCCACCGTGTGTCTCTCATTCGGAGCAGGAACACCGCCAATTCCTGGCAATGACAAACACTACGATGGGTCAAATGTCCAATGTACGGACTAGAAACAGAAAATACGGAATAGGGAAATACTCCTCGGATGATTCAGTTTCAAAATGTACCCAGCCCCGTGGTGACTCAACGCCATCTGACCACCTCGCCAATGTTTCGTCCACAGCCCCAGATATCATTTGCTTTCAAAATGCGCCTCGCCAACACCACGGCTCAAAGTGTTCCCATCCGCCTAGCTCGCCAGGGCTTTGTGCACTGACCCAGGAATCCCCTACTTTCATGATCTACCATATTAATGTGTTGGTAACGTCCTACGATCTACATTTCCATTACCACGCGTTTTCTCAGTTGCGGCCCATACACGACCGCCACCTGATGGCTGTCACTACGATCACAAATCCAACACCCAACAGCATTGGCACGCCGTGTCGGCCAATATCTCACTCTCCTGAACTACTATAATTTCAAAATGCATCTAGCCCTGCGGTTTCTAGGCCACATCACCTTTCTGTTGTTTTCTTGAGACGTTGCCTTGCATACACGACGACCAATGTTTTACCCACTACCTCAGTGTTATACCACGCCACCAAGTCAAGTATGGTGTGGCGTCATATTACAATTATTTAATAAGCTGGGATTCTTGGAATCGAAGTCCCTCAGAAGATTGCAGGATGGTGGATCAGCATAGTGAAAATAAAAAAGTTACTTTAACGCAATTCTAAAAATATTTAAACAAAATACAAAAGTCCTTTAATTAAGATGAAAAAATAAAAATACCGAATTACAGAGATCTCCGTCCAAGAAAACGGTACATCGGAGTCTACTACCAGGCGGAACCCGTAGGAGTCATTTATAGCATGCAGGGTCTGAATTATGATACATCCGTGTGGGAAGCAAGTGGCACCCTCTCTTTTCAGAGCCCTGTTGCTTTGCTCAACATATGTCAGCTCCTCGCCTGGCCATCGAAATACTCAGGCGCTTGGAGCAAGACCTCTTGCTCGGTCTCTGTGTGTGCTTTTGCTTCAAGGCGTATCAGCACATCGTATGGATAGTGATCGCTCAAGAAACATAAACTCCTAAATGGTCTTCCTAACAGGCCGTCGCACTCACCTTATGAGAGACTCCGTGTTCGAGGAATTCTAAGTGTCCTACAGTAAATGGATGAGTTCTAGCCGAATGTATCATGAAACAGATCTGGCCTGTGTGCTTCGACCCTTACTAACTAAGCTTTCCATTTTATATGAATACAATTAATTATATTGAAATATATTAACTTAAATAAAAATACATATAATAAGTGTTCTTTCACAATTACAATAGATATCGTTGCAGGATGCCATTAGACGTGAATTCTTTTGTTTTAATGATTCATTGTCATTTTCAACGTCTGGCTAGTTTCCTGCGTTCTGCCTGCCTGTTTCCAACAACCTGCCTGTCCGTTTTTTCGCTCCTGGCCGTCATCGTTTCCGTCGACTCTGAGCTGGCACTCGCCCAATATACACCAGCACTGGCAATCGTCTCTTTCTAGCGGTTACGCTTGAATCTGCCTTGCTCCAGTTCCTCACTTCGCGAAGTTTGAGCTAACGTCACTGAGTGTAGAACAACGCCCATAAGAGAGCCGCTGCAAATTTACATCGTGGTCGACGCCCGCAGACGTATCATGCTCGATGTCTGAAGCATTCTATCCTTCACCCCACAGCAACCATCAACTCAGCTAATCTCAATACCGGATGAATGCCGAAGAATACCTTAACAAACGGGCTACGTAGCGCACGCTATTTTTCCTTCCTCATCCTTGTCCCATTTCCCCATAAACACGCTTTTACTACTACTTGGGGCGGTGCCCCTGCTGGGGGGACATCTTGAGGGGAGTACCGCACAAAGTAAGTCGCTGCTGGATCTAACAATCCAGCGGAAAAAACACTGTCTCCCCAGGGATATAGCAAGCACTCTACATATGAAACTAAAAGTTAAAACTTGACGGTCCCGGAAACGAATCAAAATCCGTCGACTTATCAGAGTTCTCCTTCTATTTATTGGTTAGGACGTCGGTCCATTTCATGAATTCGAACAGGCGTGCAATGTGGTTGCTAACAGGAAATGAATGCGTCTATCACTCAATAATTGAGGTATTCTTTAATTCTAATTTTATTCTAGCACCGTTTGGACAAGGATGAAATCAATTCCAGCAAATAAATCGAACTGCATCCTACAATCCTGCATCTCGACAATCTGCATTTCCTAATCATGTCCTTCACCGCTGTGCTCAGTAGCACACCACCTCCGTGCTCTTCCCACCGGCCGGCCCTCCGCCTGCCCTGGCTCTCGAGCCACCCCCGCACCGGAAGCCACTCGGAGGCGGCCTCGAGGGCGTGGCGCGCAACAACTCCTCACAGAGGGTATCCCTAAGAAAAAACCTAGTTTACCACTCGCAATTCCGTCGCTGCTTCTACGCCCCGAAACTCTTTAATTCACTTCCATTTAACTCTACTATCGTCTCCAATATCGCTTTCACCACCACCATTCTTCTTTTCTGGCTATTCGCCCGGCTATTTCGACCTCCCAGTGGCCTCCCCAATATGCCTTCCTTCTCACCTTTCTTACCACTTCTGTCACTCTCCACGGACACGGTTTCCCTTCCAATATTGCTCTTTGTACATCCATCTACTGTTCCCAGATTACCCATTCATCGCTATCACCCTCACTTCCCTTACTATTTTCAAAACACTTTCTTTTCATTATTTCCCTACCCCTTCCTGGCGCTCAATAACACTACAGCACTACAAAACTCTCTTTCATACCCTTTCACCCAGTTCTCTCACCTAACATATCCACTTCACTTTCCCGTTTCCCACAGCCCTGGTCATATTCCTCACCCTTTCCGTCATCGCGATTTCTCTCCCACAAAATCCACACTCTCTTCCTTCGTCACGGTTGACCTTTCACAAGGGCCATCCACTCTTTCCTCACTATTTGCGTTCACCATCGGTCTCCCAGCTGGTTCCTCCGCCACCCACCACACTTTCCTTTTCATCTACCCCACTTCTCTTGGTGTTCCACACCATCTCTATTTCTCCACCTAATTCCTCTCTGCCACCCCTCAACGCTACTCCCGCGTTCGGAGGCGGTCTTCTCCGGCGTTGCCTCCGCTCTGCCTTTCGCCAACGCCCCACTTTGCGCCATCACCATATGCCAACAAACTTTTCTTCACGCTGTCGATTTTCCAGTTCAATTCTCAGCCATCTACCACTCATTTTGTCGTCACCTTCCCCTCCCCACTCTATCACCCACATTTCTCTCCTCACCCCATCATCACGACTTTCACCACCGTCCTCTCGCCTAATTCTACCGCAGTTGCATTTCACCACCACCACCACCATCCTCATCACTTTCCTTTCCCCACCGCTGCGTTTGCTCTCAACGCTACTCCCGCGTTCGGAGGCGGTCTTCTCCGGCGTTGCCTCCGCTCTGCCTTTCGCCAACGCCCCACTTTGCGCCATCACCATATGCCAACAAACTTTTACGAACGTTGTCGATCTCCCAGTTCAATTCTCAGCCATCTACCAGTCATTTTCTTGCCACCTTCCTCCCCACTATATCACCCTCATTTCTCTCCCTCATCATGTCTTCACCACCGCCCTCTCGCCTAATCCTACCGCAATTGCATTTCACCACCACCACCACCATCCTCATCACTTTCCTTTTCCCACCGCTGCGTTTGCTCTCAACGCTACTCCCGCGTTCGGAGGCGGTCTTCTCCGGCGTTGCCTCCGCTCTGCCTTTCGCCAACGCCCCACTTTGCGCCATCACCATATGCCAACAAACTTTTCTTCACGCTGTCGATTTTCCAGTTCAATTCTCAGCCATCTACCGGTCATTTTCTTGTCACCTTCCCTCCCGCACTATCACCCACGTTTCTCTCACTCACTCCATCATCACGTCTTTTACCACCGCCCTCTTCGCCTAATCCTACCGCATTGCATTTCACCACCACCACCATCCTCATCACTTTCCTTTTCCCCACCACTCCACCCGCTCTCAACGCTTGTCCCGCGCTCGCAGGCTCTCTTCTCGGCGGCGCTGTCGAGTGCGCGCTGGGTGCGTGCTCGTGAGAGGGAGGGCGGGGGGAGGGGCAAATGCAGCGCGCTCTCGCTTCGCGGAAAGCGCCATCCCGGGGGAGATTCCGAGCGCTGCACCGCCCCCGCGCCCCGTGAACGCAAGTGATGAGCACCGCGTGAGAACGGCTGTCTGCCTGCGCGCGCGAGCAGCTGCGCGAGAGGATCTCGAGAGGGCCTCGTTTGGGTTTTTGTTGGCGGTTGTTGCGTCGAGCCACCGACAAGTTTTGAGGTCGACTTTGCCCTATTCGAAATGCGCCCACGCGCACGCGTCAAG
The DNA here is from genome assembly GCA_964035755.1 of Teleogryllus oceanicus. NCBI lineage: Eukaryota > Metazoa > Arthropoda > Insecta > Orthoptera > Gryllidae > Teleogryllus > Teleogryllus oceanicus. The sequence continues at coordinate 21,565,329 of CAXIVR010000005.1, forward strand.
TAGCGTGTTACTTTGCCATTCCCGTTTCATAGCCCGAGGCTGGAAAACAAAGATGATGAATAAAAGTTTCACTTCTGTTCTCGCTATGCGAGATCGTGGAGTTCTGAACACGAATTGCTGTGTAAACTGTATTGTTTTGAATATTAAAGGAATAGAAACAACTTTTACTTACATTTATACGTAGATGCTGCATTTAGCAATGCATTAGAACTCCAATTATTGAATTAATTGAGATCGAATCAGATCCAGAAAATAAAAGGTCCGATTAATAGGAAAAATGACTCAGCACTTTTATACATACTACAGAAATATTAATTTAATGACTTCAAATTCAAATACTATTTACATTTTGTATAATGCAATCGCGCATCCGCTCGAGAGTAAGTAGCTGTATATAATCACACTCAGGTTGTATCCAATTAACTAGAAGATTTTATCTAATTCAATCGCAGCGAATTAATTTTGAAATGAAGAAGAACGTAAAGAGTACTGCAGTAACTTTCAAACAAAATCATCGCATTGTTTTAATAAAGTAATTCAACTCATACAAATTTTGTCTTCAACGCGATCCGTACTATTGGCGATAATTAGGAAAGCTGCAGTTCTACTGAACATCTCACTCTTAGGGAATCCTCAGAAATGCCCAAATAAACAACATTCTCTGATTATTCCATACCAAATTATAATCAATTCCAAAAGCCAGTCTCATATTATCACAGACATGTAATGGATAAAATATTATTGAGACCGTTGTGTTGTCCCCTGGAGGTCAATAAAGGAGTGAATTTCGTGGTATCACCGAAAGTCTACGTGGTGCCGTTTAATATATTTTCCCCAACACAACCAAAGTCGGATGTGGTTCATGGCTCAGGAATCTAAGGATCTTCCTTCATATACTCTATGTACAGGCATAAAGAATATGGGATGTGATTCACAAAACACATGCACATCAGTTAATTCAAGTTTTCGTCGTATTAACAGCGAATCTTTATCTTTTATTAAAATATTAATATTTTTCTACAAAGCAAGTAGCAAATACACCAACCGAACCCAAAATCTACCTCCCGAGTTGAAGTGGCATGGCCTATTATAAAGAATGAGTCATCTCCTGTGTCAGTCATCTGCGAATTGTCCGCAAGGATTCTTCACCGGTGACCACTACACCACTGATCCACCTCAGTTGGTTTGGAAACATGAGTAGCAGTAGACGACGGTCCTTCAGCCAGAGACGAAGAGGCGATGCCGTTCGATTTTGATTGTCATTAGTGATTCTGAGGGTGCCGACCTACGCCGGCTTGCGGTGACTTCCTCCAACCAGGTACATCCCACCAGTATGGCACCGCCCCAACCGGAGACAAGCCCCAAGTTCCCCACTGGTCTCTCGACAAGTGTGATAGTTTAGTGCATGTGAGTGTAAGTGTAAGTAAGGGTTGAGGATGGTCAAGGAAGACGACTCGCTTTTAAAGAAAGTTCCATCCAGAATATGCGTCCACCGCTTCTTCTGCAGCTTTGACTTCCCAAAAACCGCAATCCAACTCTTCCTCGATCTAATTTATCAAAAAGGAATTAATTGCTCAATACATATTTCATTACAACTATATGTATTTGCCGTATTAACACAGAGACTCAAATATTCTGAAACGTAGCCAAGAACTGATCGGATTTGTTAGCTTCACACCGGAAGCACTTGTCGCCAATCTCGCTTCTGAAGAGAATTCCACAGCGTAATGTGCGCGTCAGCCTTGACCCAGCCCACAAAAAGCGCTCGTGAGGAGAATCGCGCGGGGCGGGGCAGGCGGAGCGGGCGTGGGGAGAGTCGAGCTGTGGCGGGCGAGTGAGGAAAAGGAGGACGGGCCGGGATAGGCGGGGCGGGGCGCTAAGAGCCGAGCAGGGCCGAGTGAGGCGGGGCGAGGGCGGGCGGGGGGCTGTTGGGCAGGCGGAGCGGGCGCCGAGAAGCGGAGCGTGCTGGGAGGGGGGAGGGGAAAGACGGGGCGGCTAAGAGCCGAGCAGGGCCGAGTGAGGCGGCGAGGGCGGGCGGGGGGCTGTTGGGCAGGCGGAGCGGGCGCCGAGAAGCGGAGCGTGCTGGGACGGGGGGAGGGCAAAGACGGGGAGAAGGCGGAGCGGGGCACCGAGGAGCGGAGCAGAGGAATCGCGGGCGGGGAGAGTCGAGCAGTGGCGGGCGAGTGAGGAAGAGGAGGGCGGGCCGGGATAGGCGGGCGGGGCGCTAAGAGCCGAGCAGGGCCGAGTGAGGTGGGGCCAGGGCGGCGGGGCGTTGTTGGGCAGGCGGAGCGGGCGCCGAGAAGCGGAGCGTGCAGGGAGGAGGGAAAGACGGGGCGGAGAAGGCGGAGCGGGCACCGAGGAGCGGAGCAGAGGAGGTCGGGGGCGGGAGAGTCGAGCAGTGGCGGGCGAGTGAGGAAAAGGAGGGCGAACCGGGATAGGCGGGGCGGGGCGCTAAGAGCCGAGCAGGGCCGAGGAGGCGTGGCGAGGGTGGGCGGGGCGTTGTTGGGCAGGCGGAGCGGGCGCCGAGAAGCGGAGCGTGCAGGGAGGGGGAGGGAAAGACGGGCGGAGAAGGCGGAGCGGGCACCGAGGAGCGGAGCAGAGGAGGTCGGGGCGGGAGAGTCGAGCAGTGGCGGGCGAGTGAGGAAGAGGAGGGCGGGCCGGGATAGGCGGGGCGGGGCGCTAAGAGCCGAGCAGGGCCGAGGAGGCGTGGCGAGGGCGGGCGGGGCGTTGTTGGGCAGGCGGAGCGGGCGCCGAGAAGCGGAGCGTGCAGGGAGGAGGCAAAGACGGGGAGAAGGCGGAGCGGGGCACCGAGGAGCGGAGCAGAGGAGGTCGGGGGCGGGGAGAGCCGAGCAGGGGCGGGCGAGGGAGGAAGAGGAGGGCGGGCCGGGATAGGCGGGGCGGGGCGCTAAGAGCCGAGCAGGGCCGAGTGAGGCGGGGCGAGGGCGGGCGGGGGGCTGTTGGGCAGGCGGAGCGGGCGCCGAGAAGCGGAGCGTGCTGGGACGGGGGGAGGGGAAAGACGGGGCGGAGCGGGGCACCGAGGAGCGGAGCAGAGGAGAGCGCGGGTCGGGAGAGTCGAGCAGTGGCGGGCGAGTGAGGAAGGAGGGCGGGCCGGATAGGCGGGCGGGGCGCTAAGAGCCGAGCAGGGCCGAGGAGGCGTGGCGAGGGCGGGCGGGGCGTTGTTGGGCAGGCGGAGCGGGCGCCGAGAAGCGGAGCGTGCTGGGAGGGAGGGCAAAGACGGGAGATGGCGGAGCGGGGTACCGAGGAGCGGAGCAGAGGAGATCGCGGGGCGGGGAGAGTCGAGCAGTGGCGGGCGAGTGAGGAAGAGGAGGGCGGGCCGGGATAGGCGGGGCGGGGCACTAAGAGCCGAGCAGGGCCGAGTGAGGTGGGGCCAGGGCGGCAGGGCGTTGTTGGGCAGGCGGAGCGGGCGCCGAGAAGCGGAGCGTGCAGGGAGGGAGGGAAAGACGGGCGGAGAAGGCGGAGCGGGCACCGAGGAGCGGAGCAGAGGAGGTCGGGGCGGGAGAGTCGAGCAGTGGCGGGCGAGTGAGGAAGAGGAGGGCGGGCCGGGATAGGCGGGGCGGGCGCTAAGAGCCGAGCAGGGCCGAGGGAGGCGTGGCGAGGGCGGGCGGGGCGTTGTTGGGCAGGCGGAGCGGGCGCCGAGAAGCGGAGCGTGCTGGGAGGGGGAGGCAAAGACGGGGAGAAGGCGGAGCGGGGTACCGAGGAGCGGAGCAGAGGAGATCGCGGGCGGGGAGAGTCGAGCAGTGGCGGGCGAGTGAGGAAGAGGAGGGCGGGCCGGGATAGGCGGGGCGGGCGCTAAGAGCCGAGCAGGGCCGAGTGAGGTGGGGCCAGGGCGGGCGGGCGTTGTTGGGCAGGCGGAGCGGGCGCCGAGAAGCGGAGCGTGCAGGGGGGAGGGAAAGACGGGCGGAGAAGGCGGAGCGGGGTACCGAGGAGCGGAGCAGAGGAGATCGCGGGCGGGAGAGTCGAGCAGTGGCGGGCGAGTGAGGAAGAGGAGGGCGGGCCGGGATAGGCGGGGCGGGCGCTAAGAGCCGAGCAGGGCCGAGGAGGCGTGGCGAGGGCGGGCGGGGCGTTGTTGGGCAGGCGGAGCGGGCGCCGAGAAGCGGAGCGTGCTGGGACGGGGGGAGGGGAAAGACGGGGCGGAGCGGGGCACTGAGGAGCGGAGCAGAGGAGATCGCGGGTCGGGAGAGTCGAGCAGTGGCGGGCGAGTGAGGAAGAGGAGGGCGGCCGGGATAGGCGGGCGGGTGAGTCCGCAGTGCCAAGTTGGCCGTCGCTCCAGGAAGCGCGGAGCTGCCAAAGGGGTCGCCGCCGGCGTTTCCGCTGCCGGAAGATGTTCACCCCCTGACATCGTCATGCGACTCCTAGACCTAAGAGAAGACATTCTTACTTCAGAGATAACACAGTACTCTTTGCGGAGTTTCAGAGCGTTTGTGTCTCTCTGTTGCTTTCTTGACCCACAACCCGGGAGTGATGGCTCAGTGTATCAACTGATCTCACTGCAGCGCCTCTCACAAGCGGTCCTAAGTTCGACTCTCGACGGTGACAGGATTTTCAACACTAGCTTTTCAGCTAATTTCAGGTGTACTAGCTTCCGTGAGTGATAGCTCAGTGCATCAACTGATGTCACTGCAGGGCCTCTGACCGGGAAATCCTAGGTTCGAGTCCTGATGGCGGAAGGATTTTCGACACTAGCTTTTCAGCTAGGTCGAGTTCAGTCGCAGTCTGGAGGAGAATTCTAGCGGCCGGCTGCTCTGATCGGTAGTATTCGGTGGTTTCTCCGATCAACACCCGGCGAATGCCGGAGCAGTACCCTCACAAACCGGCCACGCACCGCGCGCGATGTTTTCTTGTCTTTTCCTGACCCCTTACACACATACACACTTACACTAACATGCACTACATTACCAGACATGCCGGGAGACCGGTCGGAAGCTTAGAGCTTGTCCCGGCTGGGGCGGTGCCCCGCTGTTGGGAGATACCAGGTTCGGGAAAACCCCGCTAGTTGACGGTAGATTGGCGCCGGATCTGGCCATCCAGCGGGGGAAGACCACCGCCACCGCCGATGAAATAAATGCACTACACTTACGGGACTAATGACCATAGTAGTTGACACGCGCGAAATCACTGACAATCAATCAATCCACCCCAAAATTATAATCTTAATAATATATTTTAGGGCAGATGAGGCAGAATGCCCTTACGAAGAAATCTGACAATTCCTTCTTGGCCAATAATTTTGTTATGTTAGTTTTGTAACACGAGGGAGAGAGAGAGAGAGAGAGAGAGAGAGAGAGAGAGAGAGAGAGGAGAAAGAAGTGTATCTACAAAATTAGTCCACAAATGAAAGTAGTAAATTTTCTTGAGTCGAAAAGGTTCATTGAATAATAGGATTTCACCCAATTTATGTCAGGAAAATTGGGTTAGTTAAACTAATTGTTAATATCAAGTATTTCATTATTAGTGTTTTATGCTGACCTAATCTTATAAAATTCATAGTACATTTTGTCATTTTATGGTCTGAAAATGCTTGTTTATGACTGCGCAATTTCCTGGAGTCATCTTCGTTTAATATAATAAGTTATAATTGTGTTTCAGTAGATACTCCATGAAGTGATTGTGTTTGGATTTGCTTTTGAAAAAATGAAATATTCACACACTGCACTACATTCCATTACCGCCAGTTTTCTCAAATCTGTTAACAGTTTTTAATGCTAGAAGAAGTGAAATATTCATTATTACAAGATGCATTTTTCCAATTTTATTTAGCAAAGAAATATTGTAGTGATTTATGAAGAAATTATTAAAAATGTATGAGTCAAGCAAGATAAATCGATGTTTTTTCACTGTAAAGAATGCCAGTTTTTCTTCCGTTGTTCTGCGTATTGGACTCAGCATTCAAATTTAGCACATTTATGATATTCATCACAACCATATTTTAACACTTTTTGAGATTACTGACAACAGCAGTTGGAACATCATCGACAAAATGATGTAAAAGTAAGCGTTATATTTATTGTATTCATCTGTCATCATTCCTATAGGTAATAAAAGATCATAAGAATAAGAAAAATCAAATTTAGGTATCACAACACGATTATACACGTTCTTATTTTGACGCAAGGGTTATTCCAGAGTTTTCTGGATGGCAAGGAAAAGAGAAACTCTAAAGCCAACACATGAGCCGGCATTAGTCAAAGCCAAAGGGATCTTCAAGATGTAATCATTGCAGACGCGCTCGTCGAGCAGGGAAACACACGAGCTACACTCTGGTATGCGAGGTTTCCAGCTCCAGGAATGCAAACCCACTGGCTCCCGTTGCGATCTCCCGAGATCAGTTTGCCACTGAGTGGCCTCGAACTCCGGGCCTCAAAGTTGGCAGAGGAGCTTTCTGCCGCTCCAGAGCACACGTTACGCATCTGCACGCTCCGCTGCAAACACATCGTCCCGGGAGCGAGGAAAGCCAACGTGCAACAGGCTACTTCTGCGAGTTTTAATTGCCTACGTTTCGTTTTGTTGTCGCGACTTTTCTTTCTAGGCAATATAAATATACAAAGAGCAATTTCCAATATAACGAAAGGTAAATAATTCAAAGAAAAGAAGGTAGAAAACAAGTTCAGATTAAAACTTTTTATGAAATAAATAGTTAAGCTTCTAAACGCTAATTTAACGCCTCTTTACGGTTATTAACAACCCTCGTTTTTTCTAATTTCAGAGTAGATTGGTAATTAAAGCAGCAAAAAGTAAATCATACAGAAACATATATCTTCTGATACTTAATGAACATCTCAACATTTCCGTTCACTAATAGCACGAAACATTGTGTGTCAACAAATAACTTTATTTCAATCACATATTCAGTCATTCGATTATGCGCGGAATAATCTGGATTTTCAAAGATCGTCTCCACAATTTTACCTAATTTCGTGGCTTCAAATAGCAGGTAAACCTCCAGTTCATGTGTTAGATCCGTCGAAGGATTCGACATAGTAAAAATCACAAAGTTCCATATCAATAACTTCCTTAACTGATATTGGTTTAGTGGTGAGTTATAGTTGACATTTACATAATTGAAATCATTGAAGACGTTGTCATTGTCAACAATAACTTTACAATTTTAACTCTCAACAATAATTTTCTTGTATCATAAAACTGATGATAAGCCATCGAAAGCTGCTCTTATTGAAATAAATAGTATTGTTGACAATGACAACTCCTTCAATCATTTCAATTCCTTAATTGAGTTGTTATGCATATGACATGTGTGTTTAATGGAGACGTGCTTTACTGCTTTAATGCCGATAAGCGCACACCCAGAAATGCCTCCACGATACACTCACGGGCAGGAGCCACACCCTACAGCCTTTCCCTCGATTGGCATGACCGACGCCGCCCCTGCATTAATCCTTATTAGCGCTGATCGCCTCTTTCTTATCGGCGCCGCCCTCGAACCAGCTTCAGACTGACGGGTGTCTCGGCGGGCTGTTAATTACTAGTAATTTTCAGGCATGAGAGCGCTTACAATGCCCTTAGAAAGCATTAAACGGAGGTTCGGGTAAGAAAGGGCAAGGTGACAATGGCGGCTCATAGTAGTCACACAAAATTTAAAGAAATGTATTCACTAATAATTATAAAAAAATTTGATTTGTAGGCCTCTGAAGTGGAGTATTGTCACCACGATAAGGTTCTGTATTTTAGTGGTGATGTTCGATGTCTACCTCCTTACAGGTCGTCGTAAGTTTACTGATATTATTATGATGATTATCCGGTTCATATAGATAAGAGATGACAATTCCTCCCTGTTTTCATTAGGATTATACCCTCTAAGGGTTTCAGAAAAAAATTCCAATCAGCGAGATGATAATAAAAATCCTCCGGGTGGGCAATACGATTAATTTGAGTTGTGAACAACCTATTTGCACATTAATATTAAAATGCATGTCATTTCGTTTTTATTGAATGTGATGGTACTAATTGAATATACGAGTTGATGGTATCGCACTTAGGGTCAGTGAGGGTGTTTGGAATGGAACAGCCAGAGACGTGCAGTGACGGATGTATTGTAACGTCGCAGACTAGCTCTCATTTCTTTATGAGAGGCCACCATGACAACCGATTACCATGGTGCCATATCAACATGTGAAGGGTTGTTTTCAGAGAATCATCATCTGTTTTCCACAAACGAGACGCGGATGATATATGCTCTGTATGAATCCTAAGCTATCCTTGTATATAATATACATGTACACATAATTAAATGTTTACACATACAAGATAATCCTGTCGTCTTATTTATCACAACACCATACTGTAGTATGGAGGAGAAAGCGGCGTCGCGAGCAAAACGACAAAAGGCGGAGGGAGCAAAGGGCAGGGGGAAGTAAGGGCGAAGGGAGCGAAGGGCAGTGGGAAGGAAGGGCGGTGGGAGGGAAGGTCGGTGGGAGGGAAGGGCGAAGGAGCGAAGGGCGTCGCGCACAAAAGGCGGAGGGAGCGAAGGGCAGGGAAGGAAGAGTGGAGGAAAGAAGGGCGGAAGGTTGAAGGAGCGAAGGGCGTCGCAAGCAAAAGGCGGAGGGAGCAAAGGGCAGTGGGAGCAAAGGGAAGCCCGAGCGAAGGGCGGAGGGAGCGAATGGGGGGGGGTGCGAGGAAAGGGCGGAGGGGGTAAGTGGAGGGCGTGGCCGGTTGGTGGAGCATCTGAGGCTGAGGCAATGGAAGAAAGACACACGTGCGATTAGGGCGGGCAGCGGCGGGAAGGGCGAGGTAGGAGGCGCACAGATGCAGATGATGGCGGGGCTGACGGCGAGGCAAGGTGGGAGGCGGCGGGCGGGGCGGACAGCGAGGCCGGTCAGCGGCCGGACGAAGCCCTCCATTAATCACACGCGGATCAATCACGGCACCCGGCCACGCCCTCTGCCAGCCCCAAGCGATCAAAGTGTTTCTGCTCACACGACGAGATTATAAAACAGCAGCGCAGGTTAATTCAAAGCATTGCCTACGAAAGAACACCAGGCAGCCAAGAGATACCAATGGTCAATAGTACATGTGGTATGCACTTACGCATGATATGGAAAACAAAAGGATTTACGAAGACTTTTTTTTGCAACTACCTAGATTCTGAACTGAATACATACTTTCACAGAAAAATGATAATTTCCGTTAACCCGGAAAATTTATCTGTTCTTGAATACTACTGACTGAACTAAATAATATTGCTCTTTCTAAACTGGTGCTTTTTAATGATAATTTCTAGGAGAAATTCAACAATAACAGCAATGTGATACAGTACCAATTTTTTATGTTAGCGGGCAAATGATTTGCAGCATAATATTTGAATTGAAGGTTCTATCTCAACTGTACTACACCATGTTCTGAACTGGCTCTTTCTAAGCTGACGCTTTTTCATGATAATTTCTAGGAAAAATTCAACAATAACAGCAATATGATACAGTACCAATTTTGTACGTTAGTGGGCAAATGATCTGCAGCATAATATTTCATATGAAGGTTCTATCTCCACTCTACTACACCATTTTCTGAACTGGCTCTTTCTAAACTGGTGCTTTTTAATGATAATTTCTAGGAGAAATTCAACAATAACAGCAATGTGATACAGTACCAATTTTATAATGTTAGCGTGCAAATGATCTGCAGCATAATACTTTAATTGAAGGTTCTATCTCAACTCTACTACACCATTTTCTGAACTGGCTCTTTCTAAACTGACGCTTTTTAACGATAATTTCTAGGAGAAATTCAACAATAACAGCAATGTGATACAGTACCAATTTTTTAAGTTAGCGGGCAAATGATCTGCAGCATAATACTTTAATTGAAGGTTCTATCTCAACTCTACTACACCATTTTCTGAACTGGATTACTAGAAGTCGCTTCCCACCAGTATACGACGAGAGTGACAAATCAACCAAGTTCGTCGCCGGCGCTGCGTGCGAGGCGAAAAGAGACGTAAGCGCGTAGCACTTGCCGACGGCACTTTTCTCTTCGCGGAGCGACGAAAGTTTCTCGCCGCCGCCGCCGCAGCGCCAGGTGCGAAGAGGAGGGCGGTCGGGCACCTGCTCCTCGTCGCGTTGTTGGTGTGGGCTGTTTGTGGGCTGACGCTGCCGCCGCCGCAGCGTGCGTTACGAGCGAAGCGCCACTAAGAGAGCCCAAGGGGCCGAATAGGAGTTCCCGCTTCATCGCAGCGTTAAAAAGCGGCTCTTCAGTGCATCTCCTCATAAAATTTTGATTTATAAACGCAACTGTCCTCAAGGTCATGATTGCGAATTACCATGTAATGAAACTGGCGCTTCCTGTTTTAAATTGCTAATGTAACGAAAGTTAAAGAAAACCAACAAAATAAGATAGAAAACAAGTCAAGAGTTAAAAGGGTTTTTTCTTCCCTAATCAATAGTTTACTTTCTAAATGCTAATTTAAAGATCTTTTACGATTATTAACAACTCTATTTTTTTTTAAATTTTAGTGAAGAGTAGTCATTAAAGTAGACAAATAAATGAATCAGAAATATCTGAAACTATTATGATACTTAGGATGTAGGACGAGAAAGCCGTCGAGTGTCTTTGGGTAACAACTGATACCACAACGCCGACTCTGACCGCGAGGTTGTACGATTCCAGTCTTAACGTAGAGGGATTTGCGACACAAGCTACATAACTAGCTCCCACTCAGCCGTACAGTCTGGAGAGGATCGTAGCCTTAGATCCTCTCACCAGCACCTAATTGGTTTCTTCTATTAAACCAGGCGTACCTCAGGGCAGTAAATTAACAAACGTGCTATCTTTCCTTCCTTCGTCTCTTTTTACACACGCACACACTCACATACACGACACTACCACATATGCCAGGTCATCAGACAGGAGCATAGAGCTTGTCACATCTGGATCAGTACCCCGATGGCGGATATCCCTGGAGCGGGAAACCCTCCAGGCCGACGTGTAAGTCGGTGCCGGATCTGTCTTTCCAGCGGAAAACGAACACCGCCACCAGCAGGCTATGTGCGCACTTCTCTTATGGAACTAAAGTTCAAAGCAATGGTCGAGCCTGGAAAAAACCTAAAAAATTCACTCGTCTAGATTCATGGTGGCGGCACCATTAGCGACTTACCTCTCCGTCGCACAAACACATCAATCCACACATACAGTCGCTCACCCGACTGCTAGCACGCAGGTCACACTTCCTCCCCGCTGCGTCTCGTCTCATTCGCCCCTCTGAACCAGCGACCAGGGACGGCGCGCTCCGTCTCGTGCAATTACGGCGGCGAACTTCGCGACAAGAGAAAAAAGCAGCGGTGCCGCTCTTCGCCCGCGTTCATCGCCCCCTCCCTCCCCGCCCCCCCCCTCCGCCGCGACGCGCCAACTCCGCCGCACAAAAAGTCGCGCGCAAGTCACATTACGCAAAATTAATTTTTGAAGGACGGAATTCGCAGGGCTTCACGCCTGCGGATGTCGGACACGGCATGAGGCGGGGAGGTCGCGAGGGTGGGTAGGGCACATTAGAAACGGCAGGTAGGTTGAAGAGGAAGGAAACCCACTGGACGCATTTGTGCGCAGGATGGCAAAGAGAAGGCAAGGAAAAAATGAGTACCTGAGTAAGGAGACAAGGAGTACCTGAGTAAAAGAGGGTTAATAGAGAGGATTATTCTGGTAGGAAAAGAATAAGTGGAGAGCGTGTAAATAGGGGTGGGAAACAACGGAAAATCCATAAACAGAATAGTCGGAAACGGGACAGGAACGTTAGGAAATGAACAGAATGCGGACGTACTGGGATATACGGGTCACATAAGAAATGTGAGGAAGGGTGAGAAAAGAGGGAAAAAGAGAGTGTGTGACAATGCCGTGACGACGAGAAAGGAGTGGTTGAGGTTGGCGACGTGTGCGCACGATAAGGTTGGAAACTGACAGAAAGCAGGCCTGCAGAGGAGCACTGGCATGAACAGGTCGGAAGTAAAAGGAGTTCAGAAAGGGAGAAGATGGCTAGGAGGAAGCCGACGAGAAGGGAGAAAAAGAGGGCGAAGAGTGAGTATTCTGAAGCAGAAGGGCGAGGAGGCGAAGAGTGTGTGGATGCGGACGTACCGGCGATAAGGCAAACAGGGCCAAATGCGAGGCGTACGGGCGAAACAGGAAGTGGGCATGCGAGCGATGAACTAAAGAAAGCAGCGAGCAGAGCGTGCGGGAGATGACGGGAAGAGGATAGAAAAGGGCGCGGTCTGGAGCTGGGTCGGAGCGGGTTATGGAGCAGGGTCGGAGCTGGTTCGGAGCGGGTCGGGGGGGTCTGGAGCAGGGTCTGAGTTGGGTCGGAGCGGAGTCGGAGCGGGTCGGAGCGGAGCGGGTCAGGAGCAGGGTCGGAGCGGGTCGGGAGCGGGTCGGGCGGATCGGAGCGGGTCGGGAGCGTGGTCGGAGCGGGTCGAAGCGGGTCGGAGCGGGTCGGGGTGAGCGGGTCGGAGCGGAGCGGGTCGGGAGCGGGTCGGAGCGGATCGGGAGCGGCCGGAAGCGGGTCGGAGCGGGTCGGAGCGGGTCGAGGAGCGGGTCGGAGCGTGGTCGGAGCGGGTCGGAAGCGGGGTCGGAGCGGGTCGGAGCGAGGAGCGGGTCGGAGCGGGTCGGGCGGGTCGGAGCGGGTCGGAGCGGGTCGGAGCGGGGTCGGGAGCGGGGTCGGGAGCGGGGTCCGGAGCGGAGCGGGTCGGGAGCGGGGTCCGGAGCGGGGTCGGGAGCGGGGTCGGGAGCGGGCGGAGGGGGTCGGAGCGGGTCGGAGCGGGGTCGGGAGCGGGGTCGGAGCGGGGTCGGAGCGGGGTCGGGAGCGGGTCGGAGCGTGGGGAGCGGGTCGGGAGCGGGTCGGGAGGGCGAGGGGTCGGAGCGGGTCGGAGCGGGTCGGAGCGGAATCGGAGCGGGGTCAGAAGCGAAGGCAGGAGCGAGGGCAAGAGCGGGGGCGCGAGTGGGGGCACGAGCGAGGGCGGGGGTGAGAGCGGGCGGGGCGGGGCCGGGGCCAGTCGGGGGCTAGGGGCGGAGGAGAACGAAGAAGGACCGGCGAGGGCCGCGCCGCCTGACGCGCGCTCTGGAAAGGGCGGGCGCGCCTGGAATTCGGAACGAGTTGGGAGAGAGGTCAGGTGAAATGCCGCAGCCCGCAGCCGCTTCGCTGGTCATATTGTTCTTTATTTAATCATTTTAGGCGGATCGTCTCGGGAAGTGCGCTTTTTCGCTTGAGAAGGTCAAAACGAGTGGGAGTGAACTTCAATAATTGAGATAAAAACAGTATTCTAATAATCTGTTTGAAAAGTTAAAATTCTGAAAAGTTTTTTTGTGGGAGTAAAAAAAAATGACATTGTCAATTAAGGAAAGTGCAAAAGAGTAACAAGCGAGATGCTAATTTAGGAATTAATATTTAAAAATACTGCGGTTTTCTTCTCATTTAACTTCATGAAGTTGTATTAAGTGGATTGGCACTGTAACACTTTGTCCAGTTAAGTATATGGTAAAATGTCCAGATTATTATGAGGGTGAGAAAACGCGTGTACACTACACTTGCAGTACCAGGGGAGTAAATAAATCGCGAAAAATTGAGAAAGAATGTACAGTATGTAATTCTGAAACGTGATAACCTGTACTAATCAGCATGTCTTCCAAAACTTTCCATTATTAAAGCAAATATTCACATTTTTACATTAGAGTACAACAAAAGCCCTTACAAGTAAATTTAAATAACTTGAATGAGTTTCTGACTCCAATTAGAATCTCTCGAATCACTACTTCTGTCCCGTGGCAATTACTGCGGTCGTTTGTCGTCTATCTTCCGTCCAACGCCTTCTCCACACCTTCCTTCTCTTGTGTGCGAAGGTGCTTGTCACATCCAGAAGGTTTGTGGCCATTGATCTTTACCCATATTCTTCAGAAGTCTATACCCCTTAAGTCTATTAATAACGATTATACCAATAATGATTAACCCCATGCTATGCTTTCCGTCTTCTTTCTTGTCTTCAACTTTTCCATCAGTGTCACCTTAAATCTTCGACACCAAAATCTCATTTCCAATTCTATAACTTTATTTTCAATACCTCCACATATTTCCCGTAGTTTAGTGATAATGAGAGGCAGAAACAAAAATTAATACCACAACATATTGCAGTAGAGAAGAACGAACGCACCTCTGTTTGGTATTTCGTCTGCCGTGGAGCTGCCTCGTTTTTTCTCGGTAGCCGTGGACAGGAGCGCAGTCTCATTTTCCCAGGTATTCGAAACGTGCAGGAAAAGGTGCCGTCCGGGGCGGGGCGGGGCGGAGCGGTGCGGGGCGGGCAGTACGGAGCGTGCCGGAGCCGGGTGGGGCGAAGCGAGGCGGTCTGAAGTGGAAGCGGGCGGGGGAGGAGGGTGGGTGAGTCGAGCGAGGCGGGTGGGCGGACGATGGTTCGTTGCTAGTAATTCCAGGCACGTTATCTTCTGGGGTCATTAGTTCCGCAAATGTAGTGCATGGGTTTTCATCAAGAGGTGGCGGTGATCTTCCACCGCTGGATGGTGAGATCCGGCGCCGACCGACCATCGACTGGCGAGGTTTTGCCCAACCAGGTATCTTACACCAAAAGCACCGCCCCAAACGGGACAAGCTCTAAGCGCCCGACCTGTCTCCCGGCATGTGTGGTGGTGTGGTGCATGTTAGTGTGTGTGTGAGGGTAGAGGATAGGACAAGGAAGAGGAAGGAAAGATAGCGCGCAGTCCGTGGCCCATTTATTAGGGCACTTCTCCGGCATTCGCCTGGTATTGATTGGAGAAACCACGGAAAACTACCGATCAGAGCAGCCGGCCGGTAGAATTCTCCTCCAGAGAATTGTTCTAGCGTAGAGAAAGAGAAAAAATCTTCACGCCAAAACAAGTATCCCGCTCGTGTGCAAAGACAGAGCATGTTTCAGAAGGAGCAAATGCTGGGAAAACACTACTTTAGTGACAGCGACGGAAACGCGAAGTAGTCCCTTCACGTCGTCACCGCCGCCAGCGCCTCGTAGCCCTCGCTCCAGCCACAACTAGGTTGGTGGGTAGTCGCCGAACGGTTTATATTTCCTGGTGAGAGGCGGCGGCTGAGAAGGAGGGGCGGCGTTATTTTCTCGGCGTTTTTGCGAGGAGGGCGCCGGCCGAACAGAGCAGGGGTCGGGAGATGGGGCGGTACCTCAGAGGAGTTTTCTGCGACGGGAAACGGGCGACAGGATAGCGGCACTCCCAAAAATCACACAATGCGCTGTTGTGGGATATAGCGACTTAAACCACGCAGCCGCTAAAATATAAGTAGTAAATAAAGAAAAGTGACGCAGATCCTGGCAAGGAGAAAATGGATTCATCATCAAACGGCAGACCTGTAAGCAGTAGCAATTTAATTTTTTAATTGCTACACAATACGCGTGAGTAATTTGTAGTCGAATACTCTTCATCCACCTCGATTAGCAGAAATATACTGTATTATATTTTTTCTCTTCCGATTTCTGTTCAATATCTTACGCGCAATTCTTATTTTATCTTTATTGCTTTCTTTATATTATCAGTTTTTGACGTTATTAATTTTCAGGCATTGGCCTACGAATGGTTCATAAGCCCTAGGCAGAATATTCCGTCCTCTCGTCAGCAAAGCTGATCACTATAGATGCACAACCCCTTCAACAGCACAAAGTTTCTGCAGAGGGCGATCGTCGAAAGTCTAGCGAAGGGTAGAGAGTACTGTGTAACTCGATGTACGGGTTAACCCCAGCAGTGAAGCTCAGCCGTCCGTTGCAGTTGTTCATTACAGCAACGAAGCGAATTAGCGCGCCAGCAAAAGAGAGGCCACGCCAGGCGCAACGGGACGCGTGACGTCGCAAAGGGGAGAGAGCAGAGAAGAGCGCCACAGGAAGCTGATGAACCGAAGCAAAGAACGAAAGGAGGCAGGAAGTGAGTAGCAGGAAACCGGGTGGCAGGTGGAGTTCTGCTGACAAGTGACGCCCAGAGGTTAGCACGTAAGCAAGGGCGTGCGCCCGGGATGTGCTGCGCATCGCGCACCCAGCACCGGGAAGCGAAGCGTTGAGCGCAGAATGATGTCGAGGGTGCGAGGTGTTGAACGTGGTTGCGTAGTGTGCGTGAGGCAGAATGGAGCAGGTAATCGGAATAGGACTGGGAGCGGTGGCTCAATGCATCAACTGATGTCACTGCAGCGCCTCTGACCGCGAGGTCCTAGGTTCTAGTTACGACGGCGGCAGGATTTTCGACACTAGCTTTTCAACTAGGTCGAATTCAGTCGCAGTCTGGAGGAGAATTCCAACGGCCGGCTGCTCTGATCGGTAGTTTTCCGTGGTTTCTTCGATCAACACCCGGCGACTGCAGGAGAAGTATCCTCACAAACGGGCCACTGACAGTTTCTTTCCGGATATTTCCTTCCTCTTCCTTGTCCTATCCGCACCCCCGCCCACACACACACTTACACACTATACTACCACATATTCCGGGAGACCGGTCGGGGACTTGGGCGGTGCCCTGCTGTTGGGAGATACCTGGTTGGGGAAAACTCCGCTAGTCGAAGGTAGGTCGGCGCCGGATCTCATCATCCAGAGGGGAAGAACACTGTCACCTTCCGATGAAAAGCATGCACTACACTTACGGGACGCATGACCTCAGTAGTTAACGTGCCCGGAATCATCAATCAATCAATCAATCGGCTATAACGGGCGTGAGGGAGACCGGCTGAGGGTCGGAGTAGGAATGGCGGGCCAACGGAGAGAGAATGGCAGATGTCGGTCGGGAGGCGAAGGCGGGAGTGTTGATGATCGGAAGGAGACTGGCGCCGTGCAAACACGAACGGTGCCGAAAGGTAGGAAAGAGATCGCGGGTTACAGGAACGATAATGAGAGACAGCGGCGTGCTGCAAGCAAAGAGCATTGACCAGTTACCAGCGGGTGGCTGGCGTGGCGGTTCCACGGAGAGCAGAGGGCATCGGGAGGTGGATGACGGAGATGGCCAAGAGTGAAACAAGCGGCTGACACAACGGTGTGTGGTGACGGCCGGTCAATTGCGAAGAGGTGCAGGCGGCGGGCGACGGCGAGCGTTGGCGGGCGGCGGCGGGCAGTGACGGGCAGTAGCGGTCGGCAAGGGCGGGCGGCGGCGAGCGGCAGCGGGCGGCGGGCGGCGGGCGGCGGGCGGCGGGCGGCGGGCGGCGGCGGGCGGCGGCGGGCGGCGGCGGGCGGCGGCGGGTGGCGACGGACGGCGACGAGCGGTACCGGGAGGCGGCGGGCAGTAGCGGCCGGCGGCGAGCGGCGGGCGGCGGCGGCGGCGGCGGCGGTGGCGGCGTGCGGCCCCGGTCGGCAACGGCGACGGCGACGGGCTGTCGACCAGTAGGGCGGCGTGGCCCCGAGCGGAGCGGGAATTGGAGCGTAAATTGGCGCAATTAAGGGCGGCGCAATCCGGGCGGGCGCCCTCCAGAGGCGCCGACCTGGCACTTCGCGCGCGCGTTTTCAGGGGAACCCCCTCACGGGGCGCGCACCCAGTTGCCCAGGCAGGGGCGCGGTGGGGGCGTGCCACCTCATCTGGCATTCTACTCTTTCTTCTTTAAAAGCACATGCTACAAATAGTTAGGTGTTTCTCAGGGTCCACGCAGGCATACATTATACTTTTATATGGAATCGCTTTAAAAATTTTTTGTGACTGAAATGGCATCCTGTCAATTACTTGCATTTATCAGTTATTCAGTGTTAATCCCAATAAAATAATACATTCCTTCATATTTTATCAGTTGCGTTTCCCTAAAAAGACGTCCTTTTATCTTAGGTTGGTGTGCTATTTAGGAAGTCTTCATAGATTGCAGAGGTATCCCCAATATCAGATGTATTGCTCCATAAAGATGTTTCGTGGATGCTCTTTTACCTGGCTCCAGTCATCTCGTTCGTGCAATGAACTAAATCACGGTACCCTCAACGTAACTTAACACAAAAATAAGGACACAAGATGTAACTAAGCCTTCGGTTTAAAAATTATCTGTTTACATGAAAATTATAAGATATAAACTTATTCTAAATTTAATGAGTTATTATCCGTTTTTCGTCTTCTTATTAAAGTTATCACGCTTGCAAACTTTGGAAAGAAAGTAAAGCTAGTAGTAAGGGTTCGTAAATTTCCATCATCTAAATAAACCTTAAATCTAAATGTGTAGTGAACCAATTTCTTTTTGTTTCTTTATTACGCTCGTAATCCGTTCGCCAATAGATAGCACTGATGTGATAGGTCCAGCCCTATACCACATGGTTGCCATTACTGCGAACGACATGTAACTAAAATTCCAGCTAAAAATTGAGATGGTCAGAGCTCAACAATTATAGCATTTTACGAGTCAATAAATAACCGAAAATAGCTTTCCTCAAACAAATCCCTTAATTTAATTCTTTGTATTGCGAGCCACAGTACCGTCCGGTACAAGCCGTAAGGCCAGCACCCGACCTGAGACGTCTTGGGGGGGTGGCGAACACAATTCACCAGATGGTCGACTAGCTCAGTATAGACGTCCCAGTGTGGACACAATAAATAAAAAAATAGGGGGGGGCAGGGTCGTGAAGATCGTTTATGGATTGGATGCAAAAATTACAAACAACTCGGGTGAGAATCACTTTCACTAAATTCAGAATATATTCTAAAAATATTTGCTGCTATGACAAATACATACAATGGCACACAGAAAAAAATCAAATACAGAATACTCTTGACTGAAAAAAACACACACTAATAACACAATACACAATTTCCTACTTTCATCTACAACCCAATTGTTTAACAAACACACTTTCAGAAATTCGAAAGAATCGTTAAAATATTACTTTACAAAAATGTGAAAGAAACACACATTGAAAATCAAAATTAATACTTTGACTTAACATTACTTTTACAACAAAAGGAAACTCTTTTCTCTCTAAAATCCAGAGAATGACTATTATTATAATTATACTCTTACACAAACTCTTAATCACTATATTACAATATTAGATCTTGAAATCCGTTTTGAAAGAAAAGATTGATTCTGTTCTCACGTATTAGAAGTCGGAAACAAATGTACTTTTACTTTTCTTATCTTTTAAGCGTGGTAAATCTGTTACCCTCCTTTTCTTTCTACGTGACGGATACAGAATAAGCTTTCTGATTAAACTGAATCACTCCTATCCCTACAAAACAGTTTATTTGGAACGACCTTACTGTGTTCTCGGCCGCGTAGAGCAGTCCACTTTGCTTCCTTCTACCCCTTTTCACCGAGCTGCTTCGGCCTTGAAGCGTCGTGGCCTCGGGTTGAGAACGCAGTTGCTCCCCAGAAATCGCCTTCTTCTTCTCGTTCAAGTTTTATATTCTTGAATACTCTCATATGAATTTTACTTTATTTTCGATTACGGTTAATGACCAACTGGATATTCAGAGTGAAAATGAATCCAGAGATCACCCCTTTTTATACGAGCACCAACTTCAAGAGAGTATTTAAATATAAGAAAAGCATGTGAGAGAAAAAAAAACTGGAAAGAGAAATGAATGCAAGCTATTAATTACTGCCATCTATTCAAAATTTCTTCCTAATTCTTCCATTATAAATTCATAACGTTTCTTATCTTTCTTCTAAGATTATGTTTAAATCAATTTATAATAGAATAATTACCTCTTCTGGTCTTCTAGAAGAGTTTTCCTCGAAAAAGTTGCAAATCTGAAATCCGCTGCAATGTCACTTCCTGGGGTACCGTTTTCCATACGTCCGCCCAGTTCAGCTGCTACCTTCAGAAAAGAACTTTTTCTTTCATCCGACCTCCGGTCTCGCCCTCGGTCTATGGTGGCGGTCTCTCTTGTTCTAAATTCTAATTAGCATTCCAAAGTGAGTGAAAAAGTCCCCTGTATCTGCCTTGGGGATACGAGATCGTTGTCGACCTGATTTAAAGCCGATATTTTTTTAACATCGATGTTTTTGATTTTGATGTTTTGTTCGTGAGTGAAAAAGTCCCCTGATCACAGTTTGTAAAACTTAAAATATGAAGTAATAAATGACAGTATTGTCCGTTAATGCGCTCGAACGAAGCGAACGCTGTTTATACTATCTTCATCAAGTAGACAATCTCTTCCTCGACAGATGCTCTACGCATTCCCCTGTTCTTGGACACACGGAGAGATGGTCAACGCGTGTGTGGTGGGCGTAGGGCCTTCCCCTTGATCACAAACTTCTACGGCGAACTGAGCTCAAACCCCTTGAGACGACCCTGGTCTCTTGTAGCCAAGGCTTTCAGGCTAAGTTTTGACAATTGTTCTAATATAAAATACATATTAATAATATACATATTATTAATATACATATGAATAAAAACAAAAATACATATTAATTATAAATAGATGAACACTGCCACAGTTCAATTAATTTCTCTCAGTAAATGTTAGAGGTGCCGATCTGGATGGCCGAGGTGGCTAAGAGCGAGTACCGACTCAGCGCTTTGGTCCGAAGGGTCGCGGGTTCGAGTCCCGCCTTTGGGCATGGCTGTTTGTCCCTTGACTTTGTGTGTGTGTTGTCGCGGAGGGCCTCGCGTTCTGCTGACCCCAGATCAGAGGAGCCCGCAAGTGTTTGTCTAGTGTATGGTCGAATATGCGTCCCTTCGGGACGTAAAGGGCAACCGGCGGCTGTCGGCTGGATAAAATCCTAGGAAAAAATGTTAGAGGTTACTAAACCTATTTAAATAACATCTCTGTTTAATAACAGCGTCGGTGTGGGGGCGACTTATTATTAACATCATATTTTGAGCATTGATGTTTCCAAACATCGATGCTTCGCCTTCGGTGCCACATCGCCAATCAGCCGGCGGGCATTTCCGCGTGGGCACGCTGCCACGTGTCGAGCAGGCTGCGGGTCGCTCTGCTCACGGCCGCTCGTAAAAACGCCCCCAAAATAAATATTGACCAAAGCGCAACGCCGCGTTGCAAGCACCTCTGCCCTGATTGATTTCGGCAAACAGCTCAACAGGTCGCGAGCCGCGTCAACAACTCTCTTCCGTCTGCAAACACGCGACTCGCAATTCCCCGGCTCCAAGAGCCAACGGCAGCGGCTTTTTTATTTGTTATAAATATATACAGGATGTATCAAAAATCAACCGCTACGTTTTCAGAAGCCATAACAAAGACAGTAATAAATGATTGGTAAGCGTAGATACACAAGTCTTAAGAAATTGCAAATAAATATTGCAAGACATTTTGACATTATCTATTTATTTACTGCCAGTGAAATCCTCAGTGGAAAATCGCGAATTTTTAAATCAGTTCAAATTTCATATTATATAGTTTCCGAATATATTGAAGATTTTTGTTTCATAATTCTGTGTATATTTTAGAGAACAATATAAATTTTTAAATGTTGATTACAGATTTCTCATAATAGGCTGAGAATGGAAAGAATGTAATTTAGTTTGGTAACATAAAAATGATTTAAAAAAAGTTTATTACAAACCATCTTTCCTTTGACAATACGGACTGGAGTAGCCACATTGAAATTTCATAAATGTGGAAAACGTTTTCCAGTTGTAAATAGTCATATTCAGTAAAACAGTGTGTGGAGTGCCGATTTGCCCTACGGTTACGTACAGGCCCGATTGTACTCCAACGCGCGGGACATGTACCAAGCAAAAACAGATAATCCTTACACTAGTATGCATTTTTCCACGCATACTGTAATGACTTTTGTTCTCTTCCCTAATATGAGGAGATTATTTCTCGTCGAGTTTCAGCACATTCTGTATATAAAAGTATTGCGAACTTTTTACGGCCCCTTGATTTTTTATCGATACTCGAACAGCAGCTGTGTCGAAAAGTATACACAATGCAATTTCACGAGATCGCTGAAGTGGAAGTAAATAACTGTATTAAACGGCCAGCATTCAACTCTTCACAAAACGTTCGGTCACCTACTTTTGAAACTTCGATAGCAGAGAGGATTTACGCCGAGCCACCCAACACTAATGGTGTTGCCAATGGTGGAAAAACTATTAGACGATATAAAAAAGCTCCCAAATAGAATTTCACGACCCAGTTCACAGAGTAATTCCGCTGTTATCTTTACAACTGCAAGTACGTGCGCCTGATACGAGTGCAGCGATGTGGCAGATAACGCCGTTTGATAATAGTAACCACTAAATGTTCCACTGCGATGAACGCTGTAGTTGGATGATATTAAACAAACTAATTGAAATGTCGAAGTTAAATATAAGAACGTGGTGTAACTTGAAATTATGTAATCAGGAATTATAGCCAACAATACTAACGGTTACATTACCTACATTGCGGTTTTTACATCGAAAATTATACATTACAAAGTGTTTTTTTTTGTAAATATTAGCTTTCGCTTTACGAAACTGATGGTCGATGAATAAAAGAATTTACAATAAGAGATTCAATAGTTTTTAATTACACTTTGCTAACCAGTGTGACAGAAGTTAAACTATTAGAAAACTGAAGGCTTTTCAGCATATATCGGAAAACTTTGGAGGGGTTGTTGTAGGTAAGGGTTGAACTTTCCTTGAGTGTGTACGTAAAGTATGTAAGTAACGAATTATTCTAACTAGCCCTTGTTTTCAGTACATCATTTCTCGACAACAGTTTCTGTCACTGAACCATCTCAGTCACTCGAGCCGTTTCAGTCTCGGGCTGGTGACAAAGTGCGGGTCCCGTTCATCGAGAACATCGTCGCCCCCGCCCCCTCCCTCGTCGGCATTGCCTCTCCTCCGCTTAACGCGGCGAGCGTTGTTTGTTCGTGCGCTGGCGACAAAAATGTAATCGCGTTCACAGATTGGCCCCGCGCCCTCCCCCGCGGCGGCCGTTTTTTTAATTGGCCCTCCCGGCGGAGCGGCCGTCAGCAAGCTGCTCCGGCCACGAACCGCGCTCGCTTGCGCACGTCGGGGGCGGCAAGGGATGCTGCTTCGCTTTGTCAGGGAGCGAGAGTGCACACGCGGCGATGGCACTAACCAAACGATCATGCAGATTGTATTTCACGTCCATACTCATATACGTATTTGTCGACGTATTTATTTATTTTTTATTTATTTATTTATTTATTTTACGTCAAAAAAAAGTTAAAAACTGCGTATGACGGGGGAAAAGAAAAAAACAATCAAAAAAACTCCCATGTAATAAAATCTATTTTCAAGGATAAATAAATTGAACGATATGTATCGATGCTACATTGATTATTGGTATCCAAGAATAATTTCATGTTTAAGATATAATAGGCATTTTCAGTAACAGTCGTAGGCATTTCATTTTAATAAAATAACAGAAATTCATAACTGTTTGAACATTTATCTAAGAGAATACAATCTACTAATTTACTACACATCAATCCTGTACAAAAACCGTACGATGCTCCAGAAATTGAAAAAATGCCACTGAAGGTATCTGTTTAACTTTCCTGTGAAATGCCTGTTGCTATAAATGCGCACGTTAATGATGGTTGAATTCTTGGAAATATGTGGTGGTCAGGACGTTGTCACAATCTGTCATTTGTGAAATATTAAACACACATTATGGGCTGGGTAAGAGCTGATATCTTACTAAATGTCAGAAGTTTCATGTATATAGAATTATTATTTATTCTGAAGGCATATTCTTTCGAAAAGCAATCGACTCTAGATATAGTGAACTTTCGGTTATATTCAGATGAAGTCACTTGGCCCAATTCACATACATAATGAATACAGACTGAAGGATTAGGGTGTACTGACCTCGGTTATAGCGGACATAATAAACAAAACTTCCAGAAACACCCTTTTTGTGTAGATACTGCAATTTTATAATGCTAACGATAGCAGGTAGAGGTTCTCGTGAATTATTTTTGTCACGTTTATGATAAATGAAATGGATTGACGGGAGCACGTCACTGAGGTAATTACTTCAGCTCAAATCCAGCATCCCTGCTGCCCAGCATGAAGACTGCATTGGCACACACCACCGTTTGAAAATTACTGAAATCGGAGCTATCTAAGACATTGTGAATAAAGTGAATTGGTCTCCCAGAACACAAGAAAACAAGTATGAGGAATAAGATACAAACACGAGGAAAGCATTCTAGTGCAAAAAATATTAAGCGTGTTCAGATTGCACTAAGAAGTTTAGAATTGCAGTGGACAATCAAGAATAGAATATGAACAACGCAGGAAGACATTTAATTCTTGAATTTCTGGCGAATTAATATTTTACTGTATTTCATAAATATTAAAGAAATGTCTTTTATTATTGGTAAACTGTATTTTATTTTGGCAATATTGTATTCAATGAAACTTGGATACACTGAACTCTTACATAGTGAAACAAAAATGAGTCCCAGAGATTCACTACAACCGGAATCGACTGCGACTAGTATTACGCGAAACAAAAACAATTAACAGGGTTAAAAAGTGAAAATGAAACTCACGCGATTAACGCCAACACCAGCAGCTCCATTTTGCACTCAGATTAGTGAAAAATCGCAATACCTGTAACAAAAAAGTGATTCATATGTTTAATTTACAAACCATAAACTGTAATTAAAGTAAGAAAATATTCTCAAACAGTATTATTTCAATAACACCCACTGGATTAAAATTCACCTTCGAAAGTGCAATGCATTTTATCGTTCAACAAACACATAGTTCACAATGTGCCTCGTTTTTTAAACACGTACTTACCTGTCGGTAAGAGTCAAAATTGGTCAATAGGAAACATAGTGGTGAGTCATATGCCAACTTAAGTATAGCTGAGACTTTGAAGTAATCAGTAGTAGCGTAAAAACACCGATCAACAGTGAACATTGTAAGGTGAAATACTAAGAAAAGCAAAAGAAAAAGCTTCGCATTAGACTCAATAACGAAACGAATCACTGACAGAGCAACGTACGATTCCATTTGTATAATTTAACTCAGTCTTAAATGCAGTTTCAATAATTACTAAGAGATCAAGAAACAGAAGACAATCAATTGAATATTTATTGTCGACTTTCGTATTTTCTCAGTCTTGAAAGATTAACATTAGCACACACATTATTGAACACCGACAGGCATGCCCTAAAAATTCTTCATTTAGAGTTTGGCAATTCCAGTCTTTGAAATCCAAACTCCCGATATCCTCTGTTTCATTGCTCACAGGTTCTATCAGATGCGGAAATGAAATCACCACCGCAGTGAATCTCACGCAGCACATGCTGCACGTTACAGCGTCACTGAGAGACAAAGTGGGGGCAAATAAGGGGATTAACGCACAATCTGTGCGGTAATGGGCAGCGCTTATTAGAGGGGCCACGCGCTATCCATCGCAGGGATAATCTGTTGCCCTTGCGCCCACTCCCACCACTCCCCCCCGCTCCCACAACCCTCGCTCCCTCCCACGCACCCTCCTTCTCCACACACCGGCAGGGAAAGGTGGCTCAGGGCATCTACTGATGTTTAAGGACGGGGCGGGGCAGGCGAGGGAGAGGCACGCGGGACTGAGGCAGGCAGGGGGGGGCAAGCGAGGGGGGGCAGGTGGGGAAGGGGGAAGGAGTGGGCGAGGCACATGGGGGCGGGGCAGGCGGGGGGGGGGGGAGCAGGCCGGGGGGCGGGACAGGCGGGCGGGGAAGGCGGGAAAGTGGCAAGCGAGGGCGGGGCAGGTGGGGAAGGGGAAGGCGTGGGGGAGGCAGGCGATGGCAGGGCAGGCGGGGGCGGGGCAGCCTTCGACGCGGCGTCACCTGGACAGCCAAGATCATTTGCATGACTCTGGCCGCGGAAGCCTACGACTTGACCCCACACGAACTTTCCTTCCTGATCCTTGTTCTCTCCTCTCCCATTACACACATACTTACACTTTCACGCACTGCACTCTCACAAATTCAGAAACCAATCGGGAGCTCCGCGCTTGTCTCAGCTGGTGCTGTGCCCCACTTGAAGAGATACTTGGAGGTGGATAATCCCGCCACCCGTTCTAGTGAAGAAGAAACATCGTGACCTCCCGTCTATATCAGGCACTATTACTATCAGTTTAACCGGGAGCGGTAGCTCAGTGCATCAACTGATGTCACTGCAGCGCCTCTGACCGGAAGGTCCTAGGTTCGAGTCCTGATGGCGGCAGGATTTTCGACACTAACTCTTCAGCTAGGTCGAATTCAGTAACTGTCTGGAGGAGAATTCTAGCGGCCAGCTGCTCTGATCGGTACTTTTCCGTGGTTTCTCCGATCAACACCAGGCGAATGCCGGAGCAGTACACTACCAAACGGGACACGGACCGCGCGCGATCTGTCCTTCCTCTTCCTTGTCCTATCCTCTCCCCTTACACACATACTAACATGCAGTACACTACCACGTATTCCGGGAGACCGGTCGGGAGCTTAGAGCTTTTCCCGGCTGGGGCGGTGCTCTGCTGGTGAGAGAGTCCTGGTTAGGGGGAAACCCTACTAGCCATCCAGCTGGGAATTATCACCGCGCATATCAGGAGAAAAACATGCACTACACTGACGGGACTAATGACCAAAGAAGTTGACGTGCCCGGAAACACGAAAAATCAAATGAAATCAACTATCAGTTTATTAACAATATGAAATAAATTCAATAATAAGAACATAAGAACATCGTATACATTCCTGTCTTGATTTTTATTGATCAACGTCAACACTTTTCTGAAAGAATGCCTTAGTTGTGAGATTTCACTGAGTAAAATCAACAGAACAAACCCGGTTTCACACACATCTCCGTCGTTATCATCACCATGACTGCACCGGCATTATTAGCTGAAACTACACTAACAAGTTCCCTCTGATTCACCGCCAAAATAACATCACTACAACTATAATGTCATTGCAAATTACTAAATATGTAATTTTTACCACAAGCTTAACCGAACTTCACAAAGAGGCCTTTCATAATTTACATTACTTTTCCTTTCTTATATTGAGTAGGTTTGATACGTCTTTGATGCGACGTCGTGTTAATTTCCAACAAAATGTTTCAGATACCTCACAAGGGCCACCACTGTTATGACAACATTGCACAGCTAAATCTCATCACCACTCCGACGCATAACTACCGCCATTTATATGGCTTTTATTCATAAAAGGAAAGATAAATATCGGGGAAACAACGGGCAAAGGATGAGGGGAATATTTCACCGGCAAGAAAAAACTCGCAGTTGTGTTTCTGAAACAATATATAACCTGCGAAATATTTTTCTCTTCTATGTTTGTCTCTTGGACAACAAAGCATAATGCTGAAAATAATCAGCAATGTAAAATGTTCAACAGGAAAGAATATGAACGTCAGTATGTACATATCTTCACATTTTTTATTTCGCTTTTCATCTTATGAAAACGATTAAACTGAATATTCCAAGTTCGATTAATCGAAACTTTTATGAGCATAACAACCACGCATGCCGTAAGTTATATTATGAAAAAAGACTTACAACGACAAGATTAATTATATTACAGAAATACAAATAACATCACTTGTATTTTCTAACGAAGAATTATTTATTTGCATATTTTTAAATTTAAAATTAAACCCACCTAATAATAATGTTATATACTATTAAATTTAAACCCACCTAAATATATATTTAACTACCTTCTCGGTTTGTGCGCAAACCACAACGAAATAAATTTGTTATCCATTTGCTGTTTTTCTTCATTAAAGGGCACATTTTAAAACATCTGTTACTATTGTGTAAGCCTGACAGACAAATTAATCGTTTCAGAAGTAATTCAGAATAAATTCAGAAGTATGTACATTTTTTATGTATGCTAGCTGACCCTGAGATGTAGCATTGAGTTCATTTTGTTACCCAGGCGCATAGAATCAATTATTGTTGAATGAATACGAGAAATGTATCAACAAAATAATCGACGGAAGAGAGTTAAACAGATTTTAACTCCTGATACTCTTTCCCAAAAGATAATCAATAATTCAGATATCAGTTTTATGTAGTTTGTCTCTTAGTAGTATTTTATTTAACACCACATGATGTTATCGATAATTCAGTTTGAGGATATATGCAAGAACATCTTGAGGATGTATTTAAGGAAAAATTTACGAAAAATGACTGACATTGCCTCGAAAGTATGGAAATGGAGATGTTTCAAATATCCTCAAGGCATATATAGAAGCGTCTATGGAAAGGGAATGTCCAACGAACCAAATTCAAGCAGAACCCGCACACACCTCTCGCCTGCAGTTCAACGTCGCAACGCGGCAATGAGGGGGAATTCCATTTGTCGCGCGGTACGCAGCAGGCGAAGGTCCGACCAATCGCTTCGCCAGAACGCTGGCAACCAGGGCGTGGGGCGGGAAGATGGAAGTACACAGGTTGAGGTGGAGAAAAGAGAAAATACATGTTCGGATGAGAGTGGATTGATTATTGATAGATTGTTAGTGATTCCGGGCGCGTCAACTACTGAGGTAATTAGTCCTGTAAGTGTAGTGTTTGTTTGGATGGAGAAATTCGGCGTCGAACTCAGTCCGACGCACCACTAGCGAGATTTTCCTCAACCAGGTATCTCACACCAGCGGGGCGCCGCTCCAACAGGGACAAGTTCTAAGCCCCCGACTGGCCTCCCGGCATGTGTTATGTGTGTGTGTTTGAGGGGTGAGGATAGGACAAGGAAGAGGTAGGGAAGATCGCGCGCGGCCTGTGGTCCGTTTGTTAGGGTACCACACCAGCCTTCGCCTGAAGCTGATCGGAGAAACCACGGCAAACTACCGATCACAGCAGCCGGCCGCTAAAGTTCTCCTCCAGAAACAAATGAATTCGACATAGCCGAAAAGCTAATGTCGAAAATCCTGAAACCGTCGGAACTCGAATCTAGAACATCCCGACCTGATGCACTACAGTGACATCAATTGATGCCCTGAGCCACTTCTCCCGGTATAGCAGTGGAATAATGGATAGTGGTTGAATGGGATGGAATAGAATGGAATTGTATGGGATGGAAGTGGATGGCATGGAATAGAATAGAATATCGTGCGAAGTGAAGCGGGGCTGGAGCACGGAGGCAGAGGGCAGGGGAAGAAGGGCTCCCAAGCCCAACACACGGAGTGGGCGTGGGGGAAGGGACAAAGGGAGGGCGGTGGCCCGACTGGGCTGGGCGGAACAAGAGGCAGCGAGGGAGGCTGGCGGATGGATGGGCGGGAGCGGGGCGGGGCGGAGGCGGTGGCGGGGCGGGGCAGGAGCGGGGGCGGGAGCGGGAGCGGGGCGGGGGGGGCGGTAGCGGGAGCGGGGTGGGGACGGGAGCGGGGGCGGGAGGGGGCGGGAGGGGGGCGGGAGGTGGGCGGGAGCGGGGGGGAGGAGGGCGAGCGTGGAGCGGGGCGGAGCGGGGGGGAGGGAGGGGGAGCGGGGCGGGAGCGGGGCGGGAGGGGAGGGACGGAGCGGGGCGGGAGCGGGGCGGGAGGGGAGGCGGGAGCGGGGCGGGAGTGGGGCGGGGACGGGAGCGGGGCGGGAGCGGGGGGAGCGGGCGGGAGCGAGGGCGGAGCGGGGCGGAGCGGGGCGGGAGCGGGGCGGATTGCGGCGCGAGGTGGCCCCGCGCAGCGCTCCCGAGCGGAAGGCCCTCCGGCGCGCGGGCTGATTGGGCGCGAGGTGCGCAAGCGGAACGTATTCGCGTGATGAGGAGGTGGCAGGAGCGGAGACGAACAAGAGGGTGGAGTCTGAAATTATATCGCATGGGAGAGTGAATGGCGAATCTCCCGTTTTCGAAAGTATGTTTTAGTTCTCTAGAAACGTTGTTGTTTGAAAACAGTAGAAAATAGTCACGTATTGATATTTTTACTGCTCCACAGATTCAAAGAAATTTCGTCATCTATTTCAATTAAGAAATTCAAAGATAGCTTTCTACAAATTTATCATAATACTTTCTCCTCAATGGTATTCCTCGTTTCTGACTTGATGTTAAGCAACATCATAGTTCCTCAATCATTGTATCTTATACTTTGGTTTGAAATATTGTATAATTTAATGACTTTTAACAGTTCAGACAATTGGAACTATAATATATAATTAACTTAATTTACAGAAATCCATATACATATTTTCAAGAAAAAATATTTCCGTTTATTTCCAACTTAACAATCACTCCCCCATGTCACGCTCTTTAATCTGTTTTAGAATCCCTCAACACCTTATTTTGAATTTTCCCTCAACTCCACCATCTCCACCACGCCTAATTCGCATCATATCTTCATTCTTCAAAGGGTTTTCTCGCAGGGTTTTTATAAGGTATCCACTCTCGCCTGTATACTTCATCATGACTGCTCGCATCTTGGCATCCTCTCTCGTGTTCTGCTGCCAGCGCCAAAGCGGTTATTTACCCGCCACCGCGTCCCGCCCCTCTCGTCCCTGTTGCGAGCCGCTTCCACCCCCTCCTCGAGTGGAGGCGCTTACCTAGCGACGCCGCCATCTCGTCACATCTCGTCCCACCCCTCCTTCCCCCCCCCGTCGCGGCGCTGAGGTCCTAGCCCTCAAGGCACGTCCCCGCGTCTCGCGGCTGCCTTTCCGCCTGCTCGCCCCGCAGCACTCCGCCCCGCCCTTTGCGACCCTGCTCCAACCCGCTCCGTCCCGCCCCGCTCCTTCCCACCCCGCTCCATCCGGCCCCGCTCCGTCCCGCCCCGCTCCGCCCCACCCAACCCCGCCCCGCTCTTTCCCACCCCGCCCGTCCCGCCCCACCGTCCCGCCCTGCCCGTCCCGCCCCGCCCGTCCCGTCCGTTCCTTCCCGCCCGCCCCGCCCCGCTCCGTTCCGCCCGATCCGTCCCACCCGCTCCGTCCCGCCCCGCTCCGTCCCGCCCGTTCCTTCCCGCCCCGCTCGTCCCGCCCGTTCCTTCCCGCCCCGCCCCGCTTCGCCCCTGCATTCCGCCTACGCGCCCTCCCCCGCCTACCTTTCCCCGCAAGAAATTCTCCCCGCACCGCGAGGGCGCGAATTTTGCGGCGCAGCTAATTGAATCACCCCCGGCGCCGCTTCCTCCCTTTCAGCGCCTCCGCAGCGCAGCGATTTCGCTCTCCTCGCCGCCGCCGCTGGCGCGTCTTAGCTTCCTGCATTTCGCGACTTACGCCGCTAATAACGGATCCCGAGTTGCTTCACCCAATGTTGCTCCTGTCAGAGCATCACGTTCGCTTGCTTACTTGCGATGTAACATGCATTTCTTTCGCAATATTAAACAGATTAACATTATCACTCGAAATATGGGGCATCGCTGGTCTGATGGTTTGAATTAAATGTCCCTTTTATTTCCTTTGTACTATACATTGAAGCATTGTGGGTTCTAATCCGCTATTGTGTGAAAAATACTATCTGCTGTTGTGTATTAACAGTTAATGTGTGTTTGTGTTTTAATAGCTGCTGTGTGTGCGAGAGAGGGAGGAAGAGAAAGAAAGAGCATGTTTAAGTCAGGGCAAGTGAGAGAGAGAATGCGTGGGCGTGAGAGTATGTATGTGTGTGAGAGGCTGTGTGTGGGAGGGGAGAGAATGCATGTGCACTTGAATTGCATTTCTTGTTCAACTGGTGACTAATAAGATCGTTAACCTGATTTCAAGTGTGAATACGAAAAATCGTTGCCCTCGAAGTGATATTTGATTGTTGAACCCGAGACAACTCTCCATTCCGCCCCGAAGGCTCCTCGCCTGGTGACGTGGCAGAAGAACTCCTTTCCTTCGGCACCGCGCCAGCGCGCGCATCCTGCCGCTACATGTCGTCTGCCTCGCCCCGCCTCAACTGTGAACCTCCAATTTGTCCCCTTCAAATTAGTTGGGGCAGGGAACCCGAACATACAGAAACCTGCCCTTTGAAAAGGCAGGGAACCCGGACGCAGAGCAACCTGCCCTTCGATAAGGCAGGGAACCCCGACACAGGAGTAGCGGCGTTAAGGGCAGTTGCAATGGAAGCGTGAGGGTACTGAGGAATGACTGCCTAGACTTGGTCTAGGAGTCTTAATTTATGGACGGAAGTTAATTAATTTGTCCTTTCGATGACGCTACAGACCGATTCGGGCTTCTACCAGTCATCGAGTTCATGCATAAATGAGAATGGGGGCATCAGCCTAGTCGCCTATCCTCACTATACGAGTGGAGATAGGTTGGGGAAGAGAGGAACGTTTGCGGACCGCGGCTGCTTTCAAATACTCCTCCAGCATCCACCTCTAAAAATGTAAGGATGTTAGTGAAATATATCTAAGCCGGTTTCTAGAGTTCCCATCCAGGAATAGGTGGCAACTGACCAAGCTACTTTGCATGGGCTGAAAAAATTTCCGTCATTTGAGCTCGAATCTCGGTAAATTAAGAAGCGAATCGCCAAAACGGAACGTACGTGAAATCCGCAGACAACATTCCTAAGCGATGCATTTACAATGGCATCGTTCTCAAGAAACGAGTACCTCAAAACTTAATTAATCGAATTATTTGGTATCTCGAATTATTTTTATTCTTAGCTACCTAAATGTATATGGGCTCACTAATTCCATTCTAGTTAAAAGTTTTTTATGAAGGTTATTCTAAGTAAAAGATTTATTACAGAGAAATTCGTAAAATGCATTCAGAGTTAATTTTATTCATTACGAAGGCTCCTTCAAATATATTGTGCCGAAAGTAAATATTAATAAACAGTAAATATTATCTTGTCAGAAACATTTCTTAAATAGCTCTGCTCTTGAAAGACAAGAAAAATGGGACTGTTCTGGGCCGATGTAACACGAGAATATCCGGAAGTGGCAGGTGATTTGTCAAGAACATCAGAGCCAAAGTGACATACGTGACAGCTGAGAAAACGACATGCGAGGAGCATCAGATAACAAATTAACGTTAAAAGGTGATAAGTGACGGATGTCGACGTTCAAAATCATTTTTGACATTTGAACAGTCGGACATTCAGGAAGTGAGAACGCCTGGGTGTCCTTCATAACCGACATGAGTAGAAAGCAAGTGATATTTATAAATTTATTTGTACGAACTTCAATTGTTCTGCGATCTCGATAATACCCCATTTCCACAGTTCTATGGGTAACAAATTAATTCATTAAAAGTCTACGTTATGAATAAGTGAAGGGCTTGGGGCAGTAACATGACAAGTCACACCAGACACAGCAAGCCTCAGGCCTTTCGTAAATGTTTACTCCATTTTTATGGACGTGTCTCATCTTCTTCCTGCTCCAAGCCATTCATAAATATGAACAAGACATATTTAATAAAAAAATAAGCCGCACTTGCATCAAAATCGAGATGTCAATTTTATGAATAACGGAAGGCTGGTGTAGTGGCTATGAGTGGTGTAGCGTATCTTGTTACTGCTCTAAGCCTTTTAAATAATGAACATAATGTTTCATGTTACTACCAATGTTTTTTAATTACGCAATAGGAAGATATATTTATAGACCCTTCAGATTACAATGAAAGTTATTTAAAAAATAACGTTTATATACATACGTATCTAATAAAACCTTACATTTACTGGATTGGTTGGTTGGTTGGTTGGTTGATTAATGATTCCGGGCTTGTCAACAGCTTAGGTAATTAGTCCCGTAAGTGTAGTCGTGTTTCCCCCTCGGGAGATGGCAGTGATCTTCCCCCGCAGGATGGCGAGATTCGGCGCCGACCTACCGTCGGCTAATGGGGTTTCCCTAACCAGGACTCTCCCACCAGCGCGGCACCGCCCCAACCAGGACGAGCTCTAAGCTCCGACCTGTCTCCCGAAATATGTGGTCGGGCAGTGTGTGTGTGTGTGTGTGTGTGTGTGTGTGTGTGTAAGGGTAAGGATATGACAAGGAAGAGGAAGGCAATATCGCGCGCGATCTGTAGCCCGTTTGTAAGGGTACTGCTCCGGCATTCGCCTGGCGTTGATCGGAGAAACCACGCAAAACTACCAACCGCAAGAATTCTCCTCCAGACAGCGACTGAATTGGACCTAGCTGAAAAGCTAGTATCTCCGGAGATGTTTATAGAATGAAGATACCGGATGCTAATCCCACATGCTCCTCATTGTTTTCCTATTACTTGGAGCATTCGTTTCTCCTTTCCGCCGGGAGAAAACGCCCCGTTTTAGTGGCAGACAAAACGAGAGCGTCAGCTCGACAGAGTGGGCGGCGCCGCCTCCCAAGCGGATCGGAGTCGGAGGCGGCGCTCGAGGGCGTCGGCTGTACGCGCGCATCCACGCGAAGTCCCACCCCTCCCGCTCCCCACTCACCGCTCCACCCGGCAGCGACCGAATTAGCCTCAGGCGGAGGTTGCGACGGGGGCGTTGGCGGCAGCAGAGACTGGGACCTGTCAAACCTCCCTCCGCCGCCGCCCTACCCCAGGCTACGCCTCCGCCGCTCTCGCTGCCGTCACCCCTTCACTTGTACTCCCCCTCTCCCTCCGTCGCCTTCGCGAGGACTCCCAACGGGAGGTGAAGAGAAAGGCAGAGGTGAGGGCGATGGGGCACGTTGAGAGGGATGGGGGCGTGGCGAGAGGAACCGGAAGGGGGGGGACGATTTCCGGGGGACGGGGGTTGGCGGAGGCAGGGGCGAGGCGGTAATGGCGAGGCACACAGCGTAAGGGAAGAGAGGTAGCACGGGGAGGAGCGAAGTGTGCGGCACCGTCAGAGGCGGAAGGCGGCGGAGTGGCAGGGTGTGCAGTAGCGGAGGAGCAGCGCGGTTCGAGGGCGGCGACGGGTGAGCAGAGAGCCGGGATTTCCGCCCGCGCCCAACGCCTCGAACAATCTAGGAGCAGCGCGTCGCCGCGCTAGGTCGAATTCAGTCGCTGCCTGGAGGAGCATTCTAGCGGCCGGCTGCTCTAATCGGAAGTTTTCCGTGTTTTTCCGATCAACTCCAGGCGAATGCCGGAGCAGTACCCTTCCAAACAGGCCACGGACCACGTGCGATCTTTCCTTCCTCTTCCTTGTCCTATCCTCTCCTCTTACACACACATTACACTAACATGCACCACAATCTCACATATTCCGGGAGACTGGTCGGGAGTTTAGAGCTTGTCCTGGCTGGGCGGTGCCCGCTGGTGGGAGAGTCTTGGTTAGAGGAAACCCCGCTTGCCGACGGTAGGTCGGTGTCGGATCTCGCCATCCAGCGGGGAAGATCACCGCCATCTCCGAGAAAAACATGCACTACACTCATGGGACTAATGACCTAAGCTGTTGACGCGCCGAAACACGAAAGATCAATCAATCAATCAATTTAATAGTTGATAGCTAGACCGGGATGAAAATCTCTCGTTTCAAGAAAGGAAATCGTAATAGCAATTTTTCTTCTTGAATTTCCGCTGCTTACCACGTGGGCACTGAGACACGTAGGTCATTCATAATACCTTCAACTGGCTGACTCGAAAGAAAAAGACAGACTAAATGTGATGACCCATAGATTTCCCAACCATTAGAAAGGGTAAGTAAGTACTCATAAAAGACCTTAAATGATAATTTTTGCGTTTATTCAATGACTTAGAGAATGAGTTATTTAGACTAAATTTTCAACAATTTTATATAGAAATATAATTTTGAATATAATAAAGAAAAGGAAATTTTGGTGATAGTAATGTAGCAGAAATTGTTTGAAAAGTCTTTTAACAGAATTTTCACCAAGAAAAAATGTTCTTAATATTTTTCCACTTAAACGTATCAATATTTCAAGAAAGAACTCCAATTAATTCTAATTTTAAAAAAAGTATCCTAATTAATCCAAAAATGTCTTATTTTAAAGCGTAAACATGTAAATAATTTTAGACTGTAGTTTCACCTCAAACTTTTCGAGATGATATGAACGAAATCTTGCATCTCAGAATACATGTTAACTAGTTTACTTCGTACACAAACTATAAATGAAAAATCGTTCCGAGAACATCGCCGTCCAGAGAACCTCTTTTTGTTGTTGTTGTTTTCCCCGCCAATAGCCCTGGCGGAGCGGTAGTTTATTTCATTGTTTATGATACATGCGCCGCAGCTCGATGGCTTTTGCGGCAGAGAAGAGGAAGTGCTTACTTACTAACTTAACACTAACTTAACCTATGGATGAAGCCGGCGCTTTGGCCGGCAACCTAAGATGACGTTCGTGCTTTTAATTGTGTCTTTTAAATGTTTCTTGTATATATAATCCTGCTAATTTTATTTCCATTCACTCACTCATTCGTACTTGTCTGTATTTACACTTATTTACAAGCCTAGCGCACACACATTCATAGGATGTTATGTACACTATTTACACTAGCACTTTCAGCCACGGCGCCGACTGTGCTCAAAGCGTCCGTGGCGGTTAGGCACTGCGAGAACCTCTTCTGAACGCGGTCCCTGGAAGTCGCTGGCGGGCGAGAAAAAGCACGCCTCCGTGAGCACAGCGGCTGCCGCGCCGTGCCGACCACTTAGAGGCGCCGGGGAACGACCTCGCGGCAAGTGGACTTTCGCAGAACCACCCCGGCGGACGCCAACGCCTCGGAGGACGTTTAACTGCCACCCCGCGACGAAAAGCGGGGGGGGAGAGGGGATTAACTGCGGGAATGCTACCCCTGCCGCCCACCCCGCATTTGCAAGCCAAATGGCGCGCGCCCGCACAAGAAGAAGTACCTAAGCAACAGCCGCGGACGCCCGGTGTGTTGACTTCGCTTCGCCAAAGAACTTTCCTTGACGCGCTGTGGAGTCTGCAAAGAAGGGTGGGCGGCGGTTGTAGAGGGATGGAAAACCAACGAAGGCTGCTTTCTAAAGAAAAGCGACGGTGCGACAGAGAAGGGATTGTGCGCTTGCAACTAACAAAGTTAGAGATAACGTTTCAATTAGTATATGCAGACAACATAAAATCATGTATGAAATGTTTCATTTACCTTCAGTTTCACGATGACCCACTTTCTTTGGCGGTTCAAAATCCGCCATGGATTTTCTCCTATCAGTCCGATACTATTGCTAGTGTTTATGTGATCATGACAATGAACCACATGGAAATGGGATATCATCCCATTTCCCGGTCTTTATCAGTAAAGGCAAGAAAGATCGGCTGAGTTGCGTGACCCATTCTCCAAAGTGCTCCATCGTCATCCGCATGGAAATGATGTGGGAGATATATCAAAAGGTTGATCACAACTGCCGTTCCCTGGTCATTCTAAAATAAGCACCGCACTAATGTAAGTCTCTCGAATATTTCGAGAGGAATTTGTGTAGATGTCTTCACACTGCAAGGCGAATTATTCACTTATTTAAACTAAGCACTGAGTTAATAGAAGGCTCTGAATATTTCGAGAGGAACTTGTAGATATCTTCACACTGCAAGGCGAATTATTCACTTATTCTAAACTAAGCACTGAGTTAATAGAAGGCTCTCGAATATTTCGAGAGGAACTTGTGTAGATATCTTCACACTGCAAGGCGAATTATTCACTTATTCTAAACTAAGCACTGAGTTAATAGAAGGCTCTCGAATATTTCGAGAGGAACTTGTGTAGATGTTTTCACACTGCAAGGCGAATTATTCCCCTTCGAAAGCTTTGCGAATTCGTTACAAATTGTGAATTAACTGCAGAACGTTATACACATAGTTTTGCTATTAATTGGTTTTCACATCCTATTACGTCCATCATTGACTTTTATTTCTTTATCCTATACCCCTGAGCAACTTGATTCGTGATTTATATAACAAAAACTATAACTTTCTATTCCAAATTCTTGATATTGCGGACTTGATACTCCGAGGCAATAATTAATATTCATTATCTTCTGCGTTCCAAGGCTTCAGGAGATAAGAGAAATTATACAAAAACTTTTGAAGAGTATTAACTATAATATAATTTTAAGCCTCATCAAAACTTAATGTATCAAAAATAAGATATTTGCGAAGTTTTTGCGAAGGAATTTGACTGCGTAGTACGTGCCGGCCGAAAATTGAAATATTAAAAAAAACTAGCATTTGTATACTTGGGTTTTTCTAACCTGGCCAATGACAGTTCATCAGCTGTTACGGCGTCATCTAATCGGGAGCTAAAACGCCATCACGGTGACGTGACTGTGGTGACGTTAAAGCTCCCGATTGGACGAAACCGTAACAATTGATTGGCTGTCATCAGCCAGGTTACAGAAACCCTTGAATAGTACAGTAGATGGTAGAAACAACGGATTGGTTTGGTTGGTTTGTTTTTTTCGTGTTTCCGGGCGCGTCAACTGCTTTGGTCATTAGTCCCGTTTGTGTAGTGCTTGTTTTTTTCTCGGGAGATGGCGGTGATCTTCCCCCGCTAGATGGCGAGATTCGGCGCCGACCTACCGTCGGCTAGTGGGGTTTCCCCCTAACCAGGACTCTTCCACCAGCAGGGCACCGCCCCAGCCGGGAAAAGCTCTAAGCTCCCGACCGGTCTCCCGGAATATGTGGTAGTGTAGTGCATGTTAGTGTGAGTGTGTGTGTAAGGGGGAGAGGATAGGACAAGGAAGAGGAAGGAAAGATAGCGCACAATCCACGGCCCGTTTGGTAAGGTACTGCTCCGGCATTCGCCTTGTGTTGATCGGAGAAACCACGGAAAACTACCGATCAAAGCAGCCGGCCGTTAGAATTTTCCTCCAGACAGCGACTGAATTCGACCTAGCTGAAAAGCTAGACTGCTGGCCAGCTAAAAAGCCGAACTAACGGGACAACATTTGAAAAATGTCACTGTCGGATGAGAACATACATTTATACTCGATTTAGAGTAGTTTCGTTTCGTTTTATGTTGGCAAAAGTTGTTGCCAACCGTCACACAAATACCCTGTATATATTACCTTCAAGCGGTAGGGGCATTTTTTAAAATTTAAGTTTGCAATGAAACCATGACTACTTCCGTAGATTTCGCCAACATTCAAAGCCATCCAAGTGAAGTTGTGTTAGTTTACGAGTGTTGCTAAAGATTTGCATTTTGCGGTGTTGGTGCTCTTCGTTCTTTGCGTTTTATCATTCAATTTATTTATTTAGTAGTACTAGGCGTTTTTGAGTTTTATTTATTATTTTCCAATTATTTTCTTTAGTAATAATAATAAAGTTAATTGAAATAGTTATAGTAGTTCATTATTTGTTGTTGTTAAGTGTCCTTTAGTGTTTCTTGTTTTAAATTAATTATATTATATTTATTATTATTTTTCCTGAATTCATTTTAATTATAACTGGAAAATAATGGATACCCCCACAACATCTGGGTCTATACTTAATATTGAACTTTTCGAGATAACACGTATTCAAAGACTGTCTCCGGTAACAATGGATAAGTTATTGAAGACTTACTTACACTAATGATGATTTTCTATTATTTTTGAACTTACTTTTTAAAGCTAATGAATAATTGAACTGATAAATTAAATAGATGCATTTGCATTGTTATTGACATAACTGGACTGTTAGGAACAATTCATTCGATCACTTAAAAACTACCATGTATATCACGTTAATTATCTTCAATAATTGTGGTATTTATTTGCGTTCAATAAAACTCATTACTACCACTTCAAAACGTGAAGGAACTGTTGACACACATCTCAAAAGCATTAATAACATAGAAGTATGACCGCAGATAACTTTTGAGGCTGTATTTTTCATTTGCACTTGACACTTTTTAACACTTCTTAAGCTCGCAATAGTTGACAATGATAATTATTGATTAACTTAATAATTATTCACAGAGTTAATATTCGTTTATAGATCTCTTTTTAATTCTACCGAAAAACGAAACATGTATTATTGAACAGTGGACAAGACTGGAGACCGCGCGAGGATTGTGAATGAGACAACAAACAAAACAAAAGCGAGAGACTTGATCAGAGTTATAGTTTCATAAGTTGTCTATTCTGAGAGGAAATCTTTCAAGCTGCCATATTGCGAATTTAGTGCGGCCTAATACACGGCCTGGAGTCTAGTGTCGAAAATCCTGCCGCCGCGCCGTGGGAAGTGGGAACCTAGGACCTCCCGGTCAGAGGCGCTGCAGTGGCATCAGTTGATGCACTGAGCTACCGCTACCGGTTAAACAACAACGGACGGATGGTAGGTTAGAGGGAGGGTAGGAGGGGCAGGGAGAGGGGAGGGCGGGCGGAGAGAGCAGGGGACGACAAAGGGCGGCGTCAGGGGCGGAGCGCCGCGGCGGCGTCCTGCGGAGCCGTGGATTCGGAGCGCGTCCTAATGAATACAGAGGTCCGGCGGCGCGCGAGACGAGCCTGTCCCAGCTAGCTCATTAACTAAACGCGAGCTGCTGCCGCCTCCGTTCCCTCGGCGGCGCATAGCCGCCATCACCCGGCCCGCCCCCACCCATTCGCCCACCGACTCACGGAGCTCCATCATCCATTCATCATTCCTACACACATACAAGTCCACCCCACCCGCCTGATAGCGCCCAACCATTCTCCCACCCACCCATCAACTCTCAGAGATCCATCACCCACCCCCACTCACCCATCCGACTGTCCGTCATTGCTACTCACACACACACAATCCCACTCACCCGCCTCACTGCGCCCAACTATTCTCCCACCCACCCATCAACTCACCACCCCCATCCACCCATCCGCTGGCAATCACCGCCCTCCCGTCATTCCTTGAGTCCACCGTCCGCTACCTCCGCTGCCCGCCGCCCACAACCTCCCACCTCCCCATCTCCCCCGCTCGTCACCCCACAACCTACCTCCACAGCCCGCGTTGCGACCGGTATGCTGCGGCGCTTTTGATCTCGACGCCCCGCGACCACTTTTCATCCCGAATATGCGCCAGGGCAGTTCTCTTCATTACGACTGATGCTGTTACTCTAGGATACAGAGGAACCCTGAAAATTTCTCCACGATTGCTATGCTTGCTCCGAAAATTCAGAATGTTCACTAAATATAATCTATATTCATCCGTAAGGAATTTAGTTTTATTAAACTTTCTCTCGATCTACGAGCAAGAGTGCCTACTACAGTGACTAGAAACCTACTACAGTAATACTACAGTAACATAGCATTTGCAAATTTTCTTTTCCTTGATAAGACTTCAGAATTAACCCTGTTTGTGTGTCGCCGTAATTGCACTCTCTTAACGTGCCGTTCCTGAAAAAAAAAGGAACGTTTTTCTTTTTGCTTTCGAAAATTTCATTACGTATGTTCTTAGCATTTTATTGAATGATTTCCTGACCCCAAAAAAATGTTATTTAATTTTATACGGCACTGCATTTTTCTATTCCCATTTAATGTGACGTAGAATAAGTAACTGAGCCGTAATGCCAGTACAAATAATGAAATTTAGTTAGTGAATTTTATTAGTGTTCTTCAGAGTTTATACTGAAACTTTGAAAATGGCTTTCTGCCTTTCGTCGTTTAGACTTCTACTTTTACTCCTCCAATCTCTGTCCATTAAACATTCTGTTCGTCTGGAAGTATTCGTAGTATTTGTATTTTCCGGAGCCCACCGTTGCTCTATGTTAGGTTCCTGTAGTTATTCGTTCTCTTTTTTCTTCCAGGAGGAAGGTTGTTTCTCTCTCATCCCGCTTTGGTTTTTTCTTCATTTAGTATTTCCCTGTGACTGCATTGTATACAGCTGCTTAGAAGAGACCTCCTTCTGCAGTATCCCAACCGTGACCTCGGCCTTGGCAGCAACTGGCTATTTCATGCTGTCCATCGCTCTGGAAAATGCTCGTTGCATATAAATGCGACGCACCGAAGCAGTGCGCGGGCGCGGAATAGCGGAAAACTGCTTTCGTGCCCGTCCCTTTTACTCTTGTGTACATTTTGTTTAATAATTCGAGGACTCGATTTACATTGCATGTGTAATGAAACTAGTGTTCATAACATACATTAAAATGGCCTTCGACTCCTGTATATTAGTTTTACCGCGTGGGTCGATCAGTTCATGATCCTTTAATAAAGAATCGAACTGTTTGCTTGAAGCAAATTATAAATGTAACATGGTTTAATAATACAATAGGTATTCTTTTAATGAAATATTATTACGTTATATAGTAGATTGGGGCAGAATAATGTTAATGTTTTGGTTCTGCTTCTTGATTTGAAATGTGCAGCATACTAACCTACCAGACAATGTTCAGAGATTAGAAAATATTTTTTTATTACTCAAAGGCAAATTTTCGTGTGCAATATACTGTCACGTCATGGTTAGTAACCATGATTACGCATCTTTTATAACATTTATCATTTCATGACAAAAATTGTGGTATTTTCCAAGAAAAATTATGGAATTCACTTATTTCAAAACAAACTTACTTGCTGATTACCCACAAAAAGAATGTGGAAGTACAAATAATCTCTTCAAAACAATGATAAAGCTCTTAAACTTCCAAGACGTAAATAGAATTGAAACCGACGAACCAACTAATCAAGTCTCGAACTCCGAACCACCGGAGTGTAACGGTACAGCACATTCATTCTCATTCACAACAACAATACGAACTTCGTCGCCGGTGAACACGCTGATGTCTGAGCACCGTTACTGACTCCCGGCAGCGCTGGGGCCGTGGCGAAGCAGGGGATGAAACGCAAGCGCCGTAGACCTTGCCCCGTCACTCAGATCAATTCTTACTATTTAACTATCCTTCTGTGTTCAGATCAATTCTACTATTTAATTATTTATCATTAAAAACATAAACTAAAAGAATGACAAATTACGAAATTAAAATAATAATCAGTAATTAACAAAATTATTTAACTTATACGTAATTGGAATGAGAAATTACGAAACTGGAATAAGAATCAGCAATTAAACAAAATTATTTATTTACGTAATTGCAATAAGAAATTACGAAATTAGAATAAGAATCAGCAATTCAGTTAACAATTTGTCTTTGATTACATTTAGAAAAGAGGTTAAAAGAGTTATGTAAAGATCACAATCATTATTAAGTGCCGCAATACATACATTTATGGAATTTACATTCCGGCATTCTCCGTAAAGGAGCATTCAATCATCTGTTCGTCGAACAATTACGTGTCTAGGATGAATATGTCTATGGGTTCGAGTAGCGTTAACTAATAAATGTTAATAGAGTAAAAATGGACAATATATAACGTTGTTGTTGACTAGTTTGAACAAAAACAATATATCATTTAATTTCAAAC
Organism: Teleogryllus oceanicus; assembly: GCA_964035755.1. Lineage (NCBI taxonomy): Eukaryota > Metazoa > Arthropoda > Insecta > Orthoptera > Gryllidae > Teleogryllus > Teleogryllus oceanicus. The sequence goes on from CAXIVR010000005.1 coordinate 21,608,326, forward strand.
GTGATGATAAATATCCATACTTCAGCTTCGTTTTTTCTTTTCACCCGACTACCCGAAAGGAGGATTTTCTTTTACACCCAGGATTTCTTGAATTTCTTTCCATACATAGCCTTTGAACGAAAAAAACAGATTCTGATGGTCGGAGAAGCAAATTAACTGTTTATAGCTTCGGAGAGGTATAGGCTCTTAAGAGATATATAAAATTCCTACTTTTCCATTCCGTGTGCACTTCAGTACATTACTATCAGAACTACTATCATTACTATCACTCTTTTTCTTTATCTTGAATTACTTTTAATCAGACAAATACATTTTTTGAAGGCATCCACTTCATATTTTTTCTTACCGCCATTCGAAGGTAAGAATATTGGAAACACGTCAGGCAGATATTTTCAACAAAAGAAATTTAAATGAATGATATACCACTGAACACATTCCCAACAAATGTAAAATTAGTATAAATAAACGTAAACGGAAGTAAAGTTCTCAAATAATGTAACCAGTCTTTGGCGTCGTCTACAGGTTTCAGGAAGTGGAGTTCATATTCGTGTTTTGTATCCCTATCGACGAGTATTTTTTAAACTTCCCTGTACTGGATTTTGGCATATCGTGAGTCTGGTGACCTACGTAATTTCCTATGCTTCGCCTCTCTTGTTTAGTTTTTTAGTGTAATGCACGAAAATTGAATGCATTGATACGATGAAAAAGTTACAACATACTCGCTTCACATTATGGGATAATTAATCTGTTGAAATCAGGTCAGCAAAAATATCACTCCGTTTTGTGTAACTGCGGAGCCCATCGTTGCATAACATCGTTTAACCGTCATACCGTGAAATGTGGTCAGACAATGCTTCCTCTGATATTTATCGATAAAATACGTAACATATTTTGTAAACATAATTATAAATGTCAATAGTTGATTGACATCAGTAGACTTATCCCTTGACGTTGACTCCCGATTGAATCTATTCTGTAGGCGCCAAGATGGGAAAACAAATAATTCTGGCATAAAATACACTGGAAATAATGCATTGCACATCCACAAGTTTGTTTTAATTTATTGATTGATTTTTTCGTGTTTCCGGGCGCGTCAACTGCTTTGGTCGTTAGTCCCGTTAGTGTAGTGCATGTTTTCTCGGGAGATGGCGGTGATCTTCCATCGCTGGATGGCGAGATCCGGCGCCAACCTACCGTCTAGTGGGGTTTCCCCCTAACCAGGACACTCCCACCAGCGGGGCACCGCCCCAGCCGAGACAAGCTCTAAGCTCCCGACCGGTCTCCCGGAATATGTGGTAGTGTAGTGACTGTTAGTGTAAGCGTGTGTGTAAGGGAAGAGGATAGGACAGATCGCGCGCGGTCCGTGACCCGTTTGGTAGGGTACTGCTCCGGCATTCGCCTGGTGTTGATCGGAGAAACCACGGAAAACCTCCGATCAGAGCAGCCGGCCGCTAGAATTCTCCTCCAGACAGCGACTGAATGCGACCTAGCTGAAAAGCTAGGGTCGAAAATCCTGCCGCTGTGGGAGTGGGAACCTAGGACCTCCCAGTCAGAGGCGCTGAAGTGACATCAGTTGATGCACAGAGCTACCACTCCCGGTAATTTGTTTTAAGTTAATCAACGAGTCGAAGTCAAACGCTGATTGCCATCGTAGATGTACGTAGCGACACTAAAATTATTAGCTTAGAAGACACCATTTCACTGGTTGCAGGGAGCCGAATTCTTCGCTTAGGGCAGGCACGTCAAACCGCGTTCGCTCGAGCTACTTGTCCGCCTGGGGAACCCGGCGCGCTTACGGGCACGGGCAACTTCCCCTGACCTCGCACTTCTTTCCCCTTAAAATTCATAAAGGGGTGTGCAATCGTAAGCCGAAGCGGCGCGAGGCGGTGAATAGTGGCTTCGTACGAAAATATGTTCGCCAGATATTTTTCTGTTAAATACGTTAACTACTACTAAACTTAAAAAAAAAATTGAAAATAATTTTCTGTTAAAAATTAAAATTTTTTTTTTACATACAAGAAATATGTCTTAAACCTTGTAACCTGAACGTAGAAAGTTCATGCATTAATATCATTCTTAAGTATAGAGGTTTACAAAATCAAGATACTTTTTATTAAATTTTTTTAAAAATTTTACTCTCAATTGAGAATTTGAAATCTGATAGATGTATTATTTCTTTTTAATGAATATTTCTTTGCTTTAAAAAGAAAATAGGATTTAATGTAGCTAAATTTAGGGCAGTAACTGTTCACTGACTTCTCGTAAAGACTGTCATGAAGTAGGTATACAGTGACGTACTTATCACTCCGGAGACATGTGTAGAACCCTTTCTTTTAAATTTTGCGCCAATTTCTCAGGACGCGGAGTCCACGAGCGCTAGTAAGCTTGTTATCTGACCCGCGACCTTGACATTCCTGGCTTATAGTAAGATAGGGAATAGGAGTTTAGAGCTTGCTTAATTTTGACATGGTAGGAAGGGTGTGAGGTCGAGTTTTCTAAAGTGAGAGACCTTGATCGAGCACGTTAACAATTAACACCAAACTAATGCTTACTGTATAAACTCGTTTTCGAGTGATGATGTGAGAAGATCAGAAGCGACTTCGGCATCCACGCACCGCCCGATCACCCCTGTTTTCGCTCCGCGGGAGATTTCGAAAGCGAGAGCCAAAAGGGTTCCTCGAAAAATAAATACCCCGTACGTAACTCCTTCAACGAGCGCCTTAAAACCGGCCTGCCCGTGTTATTTCCCGCGCGGTCAACACAGGGGTGGGCTTATCTAAATTTACACTATATCTCCGGCGATGGTACACAAACGGCGCGGGGCGCGTGCGGCGCGTCGGCCCGATTTTTACAGCCCGCGAACGGACGCGAGGCGGAACGGGGGAGTCTCGGGCGTGGAGCGGCCAAGTCTTCCTACTCGGCCCCGACCGAGGCGCAGCTCTGCGCCGCCCGGCAGCGGGACGGCCCCTCCCGGAACTAGGGACGGCAAAAAAAAAAAAACATCGATCTATTAACATCGATATTTTGCTTTCGATGTTTTCTTCACATCAATGTTTACTTGCAAAACCATCATTGTTTTTAATTTTAACTAGTGAGATCTGAGATAATTGTAAAATACTGTACCCAGACTAATGTTCACAATATATTGCATTCTTTGGATCTTGAGGGTATAACGAAGATATTCTATGATGAGGCGTCCCCAAAATTTTGAACACGTATGGCCCCATGGCCAGATGGCAATGCAATATCGGCACAAAAGATATAGCACTATTTACTGGAGGATATTATTTCTAAAGTTTTTTGTATGTGTCATCATCTCCTATAAACAACTGTTTGATTTCTTCTGGCATATTGCTCGAAAGTATACTTATTTTCCCATTTAAGCAACACAGAGTAAATCGTTTGCAGAATTTCTCTCACATGGAAAGTACAAAGCAGAACAAAACTGACATTTCATAGACAATGACCCAATAGAAAACGAAATGACCTCACTATCACGACACCTACGCTGACTTTCTCTTTCCCTGCGTTCAGTTAATATACGTTTGCGTCTTTGGGCGCGTGGACAACGATTCGGAATTCGACATAACCTGTAAACAACTTCACTAAAGTATTACAACCGAGCAAAACCCACTGTGCGAATGTTCTCTACAAAATACAGCACAGAAGCAAATACATGCAAACTGTCACTATGCAATTATTACACTGAAACAAAACCTTGACGAATTGTAAACAAATCTCAACAATCAAAACAAAACATCAAGCAGCGTGGACTCACATCTATGGACTCATGTATATCGATTTTGAAACTGCCACCCTTTGAAAGAAAACAATTGACAATTGATAAGCATACTATTAAAGAATGATTTAATTAATTAATTTACACCGTAAATGTTGGTGAATCAAAACAAACAATATCTGATAACACATCTAGGAATCATATTCTTTCATTTAAAAGAAAAAATACAACAATCGGTTCAGTAGAAGCGCTAAACGAAGCCATGGCAGAATACCTTTTTTTTAATATATAGATTTTTTAATTAATGAGTTTAGGCACGTTGTAGAGTAGCACCAATCCACAGCAATGTCGTGGTTTTGCGTCATACTCTTTATCACGCGGCACATGTCGCCTGTGCAATCTGAAGGAATTTTAGGTGGTTTTACTTCGATGGGTTATGAATTCAAGTGACTAAAGGGTAAAGTAGCGAAACACCATGTTCTTTATCGTTAATGTTATTTTTACATTCGATAATAATTTTTATTACCTTACTACTAACAGGCTGGTAACCAAACCATAAAATGTATCCCTTTTAAATACTGTAATTAAAAATGAGTAGGAAAATAGCATGTTTATTAGTCTATAATTAAAACATCGATGTTTTCTCGTCGTTGTTTTCATCGACATCGAAAACCCTTTAGCAATGTATCGAAACATATCGATGTTTTGGTAAAATATGCCATTACTACCCGGAATGCCTCTCCGAGAAGAAAATCCGGAAGAGGCGGACGGTCAGTACTGCACGGAGTGTATAGAAGAATTTTCCTAAGAATGAACCAAGTGACAGCTAGTGCTGGCAACACAATTGAAGGTTTTGTGGTCGTTGTGTCCTTGAGCCCATTAGACTCCCTTCCTGCATTCGTTCGTTTGCAGTTGACTAACTTGTAAACGGTTTGGACGCTTCCTTTGTGATGTCCTCGCCCGACGAAAATATAGTGTGCTACGAGAAAATTTAAATTAGGAAGTGCAGTGTTATGTGCTCTTCTGTAAAAATTCTTTTTTTCTATAAGCGTTACATTAAACTTACTTTTTGTGTGATAAATACAACGTTTATTTTAAATCCGAGACTTGAATGTGGGAAGCTTACTGATGCACGTGTTTCCGACTGTTGTGTTGTTGTGTGTCGAGCTGTGATTGAGAGCTTTCTATTTACATCCATGGCAGTTTTCTTTTACTGATTAAGAGAGCAAGTTAAGAGATTTTTCACATACGGAATTTAAATATTTCCTGGACTCGCGTACGTGCATATATCTCATCGAAACTCTTCTGGATAGTGAAGTCTTCACAGGAGCCATAACCAAACACTCAATGAAGAGGCGTGGCTGAAGAGCTGTTACAGCGCAGAGATAGTTCTCTGGATTAAATGTGAAGTTCACTTGTTTAGCGAAATGTCACTTTGGCTCGTTCTTAGGAAAATCCTTCCATAGTCTTGGGCGGTCTGTCGTGCAAATCCAACGGCGCTCGCTTGAACTGTGTGAACATCGTAAAATGAGTTACAACGAATTATTAAAAGAAGCTGTTAGAGAGTACCTATTTCTCATGATCCTTCTAATTCAGGATATCATTAACAAACGCGTCTCGTCCATCATTTAAGATTGCATATGAAAATTTAAAATAGTGGTATAGAGGATTACGTATGAAATTTTGAAAGAATAATATAGAACAGTAGATTTGTTCTTTTAGAAGTGATTTAGTGATTATATGTCAATGTTGCGTTTCGAGATCCAAAACGGACAATGCAATGCGTGTCATTCCTTAGTGTAATTTGCATGCATCATTTTGGACCGAAGTTCGTAGTTAGGAAGATATTTTTCCCATTTTAAATAGAAAACATCCGCGTGCCTCATAAAATATTAAATTTTAAGAATGATGCCTGACCCTCGCTATTTCCAATACAATAAAATTCTGTGAGAACATTCATACGAAATTAAGAATAAAATAATATTAATAATAATAATTCATAAAAATATCAAGATGCATCTTTTAATATTAATAATATAATATATATTATTAATATTAATAATATAATAAATATTAATGCATCTTTTGGATTAAATTTACATATAAACTTGTAAATCCTGTTTTCTAGCTGTGAAAGATTATGGTTCTTTCAATACAATAGATCTTAGCCAGTGATGTTCCATCAACATCCATCAAATTGGCAATAACCTAAATGTGTGTTTTTTAAATAGCTATGCATATTTGCAGAATAAAATTCATGCACCTTCATGTGTGAGGAAGGCAGAAATTTGAAATGTGACAGATGGAGGAAACTGCACAAGTTAGTAAGCATTCTTGCCAACTTTAGTTATCGCAAAGTACCCCTCACCGAAAAAGCAGATTACTAATTAATGGTTTAAAAGATATCTTAGCAGTAAGTAGTTAGTAGCATAACAATGAGGAAAGCAAATAAATTAAACTTATAATAGAAGGACATTGTATATAGGAGATATCTTCCAACGGACAATTCTTGGGTTTCAAGAGACGCCGTGTTCCTTGAAGTCTGTGAAATGTAGTCGGGTCTTGTTTGTCAAAAACCAAACATGAGAAATCGATGAAAGCGCGTCGAATGGCAAGGCCTCCCTTCCAAACTAAAACTGTCCAACGTCTTTTTTCCAAACCGACCGAACAGGGCGGTCGCCGGTGACTATGAACGCCGACGTTGCTTTGAAAGACACGACACATACAAGCAGCCTCGTCATAGTCGTTAGAATATACACGAGATTCATAATTGCCTTTGGACCTCTGAATGGTGGCTGCGGCACGGTATGATACGTTGCGAGTGATATCCTGTTCTTTCAAAACCGTGAGCGCATACCGCCAGCACAGAACAATGCCGCACCCGCCGGCGAGAGATCTGTCGACATATTCGACCGGAGGCCGTCAGCTCGGAGCTACGACAGGGAAAAAGACCGAATTAGGGAAAAAGACTACTTTGGAAACACCAGGGAACAAGACTACTAGGGAAAAACTAGGGAAAAGACCGAAAGACGTCACATACAGTTTTTGACTAAATAAATAAATAAACTAAAGCGATGGCCTCAGTGTCGTGCGCGCTCAGCGTTGTCACTGGGCGACATTCATTGTTTCATAATTCCATTCTCATTGTCGTGCTGCAACAAAATTACAGTACGTTAATGTGGGCAATGCATTCTATCGTTAAGGAATGTTTCGTAAGACTAGTTTCTATTGCCTGAATATATATTTGATAATTGCAAAAGCAAAGTGATTTTCACATTATTTTCGCATAAATTATATAATTGATAATGAAAGTTCCATCTCACAGGTCTCAAGGTAATTTTGTATCGAACTCTGTATATTACTGAAAAAAATACTAAGTCGACAAGAGTAAATGAGATCTGAAATACGAGTGAGCATAACTGCATGGGTTCTAGGCTCAATTCACCCTTATGCCTAGCCTAAAAAATAATTCTAGTTAACAAATTAATTATTAACAACATAAGACACCTACGACTGAAAATCCAGCCCAACGAAAGATATCTGAGGGTGCTGCGTGCATTCATTTTTCTCTGATGGCAGAGCTCTTTGGGAGGTGAGAATGGATTCGGAGCTGCAGGAAGCCGCTCGGCGCATCGGAGAGCAGGCGCCTCCCTCTTTACATCGTTCGAGGCCTCCGTCAGCGCTGACGTGTAGAGCCGTTATGACTTCATTCCCTCGACGGGTGGCCTACCCTATTTTTACGCCCCGACGAGACGGCGGCGGCGCTGCGGCTCGGCAGCGCGCGGTCCGGGGGGGGGGGTGCAGCGTGACGAGGCGGGGCGTGGCGGGAGCGGAATTCGGAAGGGGGCGAAGGTTGTTTTTTGGTTGTTTTTTTTTGAAAAGTTTTTATTATCCTTGTTCGACAATCATTATGTCTTTCAAGAGTTTTTATGTCTCATAGTATATACAATCATTTTTTCACTACAACTCATTTTCTCCGATCAACACCAGGCGAATCCCGGAGCAGTACACTACCAAACGAGACACGGACCGCGCGCGATCTTTCCTTCCTCTTCCTTGTCCTATCCTCTCCCCCTCACACACACACACACTAACATGCACTACACTACCCCATATTCCAAAAGACCCGTCGGGAGCTTTGAGCTTGTCCCGGCTGGGGCGGTGCCCCGCTGGTGGGAAAGTCCTGGTTAGGGGGAACCCCACTAGCCGACGGTAGGTCGGCGCCGGATCTCGCCATCCAGCGGGGGAAGATCACCGCCATCTCCCGAGAAAAAACATGCACCACACTAACGGGACTAATGACCAAAGCAGTTGACGCGGCCGGAAACACGAAAAAAAAAAACCAAACCAAACTACAACTCATCATACAAGTACAATGTTTGAAGACTGTAATATTGGAAACTAGCAACTAAGGGTACCCAGGAAGGGTCCTTCAGAAAAATACCAACAACATTTGGATTAAAAACATAAATATTGAATTTAAGAATGTTGTTTGAACCTGAATGTAGAAATGTTTGAATCTGGAGGGGACGAAGGTGGAGTCGAGGTAGGGGGTGGGGGTGGGTGGTTGAAATGCCACTGACGGTGGAGGCGGTGCACGCGGCATTTGCACAGGGTGACAGCGACGCAGCTATTTTTACAGCCCGATGCGTAAAAATACCAGCAGATTGTGATTTCCGTGGTTAATTGATGGCCTTTGAATGTCCGTCGTAGTTGTCAGAACTATGTATCGCACGTAATATTTACTCATCACTGTTATTCATTTTCAATTCAAGAGAATGTGACTAACAATGTAATTACAATGCGGTTTGTCGAGAAATTGTGGGAGAATTGTCACACTCCGCGAAAGAAACCTCTTCAGTCAATCCCAATCATGCGTCTTTAATGGGAAATCTTGATGATGCCACAAGTCTCCTTCGTTGGAATAATAAATAAGTCTCAACGCCATTCAGAGGTAGACGCGTACGAAACATTCATGATCGATTGTACAAGATTCGTAATTATCCAAATACATCCCGTAAGCAGGTCGTTTTTGTAGACCAATGCTAAACAACAATACAATACACATATCCCATTACCCACTCTGAGAGCTACTTCTAAAGTGACGTAACATAACGTTCACTCAAAAATGTTTTAAAACAAGCCAATTCGTACTCACTTTGCGTGCTCTGACTACCTAGGTTGTCAGCTATTTTCTCCTCTTACCTGAAAACAAAAATATCTTGTTAAAGATATCACAATATTCACATTTATATACATAAAATATCCATTTTTCCAATTCACATGCTACATATCTACAATTTCAGTTACTTGGAATCAACAAGGAAACAGCATTAAACGAACTACTATTTTTAAATTACTTTTTTGTAATATTACGTTGGTACTCAGTAGCCAGGAGAATATTTTATAATGGTTCGGCAAAAATAGGCGAGTTTTCGACAGAAAACCTGGAATTGAGAACAACTGATATCAAAAAAGTGAATAAATCTTGTTTCTGTATGTAGTTATTGACTTCCTCTAACACATTATATAGTCAAAATCCGCTGGATGGACTACAGTCTGCCAACAATCTGGAAACAGAAGCTTCTCACGACGTTATCGAAATAAAGAAGCGGTTAATTTTCACATTCGCGGAATAGTGAAACAAACAGTTGTTTAGCCGTCAAATTGGTAAAAATGAACTCCGAACTTTCTTTTCTGTTACACATTTTTCAAGCAATGTGTGTGGTTTTCGAAACGCATAAATGTCCAGCACGTATACTCTTAGTCTTCAAGAACTCCCAAAGTAGACGCGAAATGAAGCGTAATGTCTGCTCACCGCCGCCTCTGAAAGAGTTTATTCACACCTATGGCATTATGCCCTTATCTTCCTTTCTTTGCTCCCGATCTGTCGCGACGCTGCCGCCTCCTCGTCCCCCGCGCCGCAGCATCTGCCTCCGCAGCAGCCGCTCGGTTCGGAGCTAAATGAGCTGCACCCGAGGGCGCCCCCCCCGCCCCGCGCCGAGGACGCGTCATGCTCCACGCTAAATCTCAATTTGAGACGTTGACACGCCGCCACAAACACCACCCCAACGCAGTCACCATATCCACCTCCATTCAGCCACCGCCACTCCCACGGCCATCAGCTCTCCCACATCTCCGGCTTCTGCCACCGCCACACAGAGTCATTATTGCTGATACCAACACTCCCGTATCCACAGTTACAGCAAACGCCACTCCCGTAGCCACTTCCAACGCCCCCCAGAATCTGTCATCACCATCACCACATTTACAACTGCTGCAACACCCACAGCCACCGGCTCCACAAACTCCATAAGCATCCGCTATCAACGTTATCTGCATCATCACCGCCATCACGTCCCACTCACGTCACTAGGCGTCACCACCATCACCTTCTCGTGCGTCGCCGCCGCCATATGCACTTCCGGCAGCCCCTCTCGCCCTGGCCGCGGTCCCCTCGAAGCCTCCACAGATCGGTAGCGGTAGCTCAGTGCATCAACTGATGCCACTGCAGCGCCTCTGACCGAGAGGTCCTAGGTTACAGTCCCCACGGCGGCAGGATTTTCGACACTATCTTTTCAGCTAGGTCGAATTCAGTCGCTGTCTGGAGGAGAATTCTAGCGGCCGGCTGCTCTGATCGGAAGTTTTCCGTGGTTTCTTCTCCAGGCGAATGCCCGAGCAGTACCCCTAAAAACGCGCTACGGAACGTGAGCGATCTTTCCATTCCTTGCCCTGTCCTACCCGTTACACACACACTCTCTCTCTCTCTCTCTCTCTCTCTCTCTCTCTCTCTCTCTCTCTCTCTCTCACACACACACACGCACGCACTTCATTACCACATATGCGAGGAGGCTCGATGGGAGCTTCGTATTCGACCTAGCTACCTAGCTAGTGTCTGAGAGACTGTATTCGACCTAGCTAGTGTCGAAAACCCTACCCCGTCGGGACTCGACCCTAGGGCCATCCGATCAGAGGCACTGCAGAGACAACTTCCTTTGCACTGCACTTGAAATCTTGTCTCGTGTTCGCCAGTGGTGCGGCCGGCTGCTCTGATCGGTAGTTATGCGTGGTTTCTCCGATCAACACCAGGCGAATGCCGGAGCAGTACCCTACCAAACGGGCCACGGACCGCGCGCGATCTGTCCTTCCTCTTCCTTGTCCTATCCTCTCCCCTTACACACACACTTACACTAACATGCACTACACTACCACATATTTTGGGAGACCGGTCGGGAGCTTAGAGCTTGTCCCGGCTGGGGCGGTGCCCCGCTGGTGGGAGAGTCCTGGTTAGGGTGAAACCCCACTAGCCGACAGTAGGTCGGCGCCGGATCTCGCCATCCAGCGAGAGATGATCACCGCCATCTCCCGAGAAAAAACATGCACTACGCTAACGGGACTAATGACCAAAGCAGTTGACATGCCCGGAAACACGATAAAAATCAATCAATCAATCAATTCGCCCGTGGTCTGTCGTAACTCCTCACGGAGGCGCTGGCGCACGGTAGGACGCGCCTGGGGTGGCGCCCTGGATACTCCTCCCCTAACCCTCTCGAGGTGCGCGCGTGGGCGGGCGGGCGGGCGGGCGGAAGAGGCCCTTGAGCCCTGCGGAAGGGCGCCCGGCGCGCGCGGCGGCCCGCACGGCCCTAAGCGCCGGGCTCTTTGTTTACGGCCTCTCCGCCCACGCGTCGCGGGGCGGGTGGCAGCCGCGCCTTCCCACGCTCGTCTGCGGCGCGGCGCCGGCCGGCCATTGTAGCGGTCCCCGCCCCGCCCCCTCGCGCACCGAGGATCTACAATTCTATTCGCGACAGTGAGATGGGCTTGAGAAACAACGAGAACACTCTAGGTCTTAAGTATATATAACACGGAGCAGCGTTATCATAGTTGGAATGAAGGTGTTTAATATTAACATTCAACTGATGCTTTTTACTTTTATTTTTTTTATTTATTTATTTTAAGAAAGAATAGGCATTTTTAAGCTCTAAGTGTGAAATTTTGTTCTTTGATATCGTAACACTATTAAATTTGTTGAGACATATAATCACTGCCTACGTCAAAAAAAAACGAAACAGGATTTTGCAAAAAACAATCAACATATCATTGCCGGATATCACGTGTCATCTTCGGACGCTGACTAACTTCAGCAAATTCCTAGGGCGACGCGTCATCTGGAGTCCTGTGTGGCTGGTATGTACGATGATATAAAGTTCGACATATAAAGATTAAAAAGTGTGTAAAGATTGACGGGAAAGGAGGGGGGCCTTCTAAGAGTTCAATCCAAATTAATTCTTTTATTACTTTGTCAAAGAGGGGGAGGAAAGAGACTGAGACAGTGTGAGAAAATTGTTTCCCTTTCTTCGCTGTGTGCTCCCACAGTGTGTGTCGCCCGTGTTTACTTGCGTGAGTGGTGGAATATTAGTCTCTACGCATTGTAAAAATTCACATTTCTCAATAATATTGTTATGTATCATGCAATATGATAATACTAATGAAGCAATACACACATTTATGAACTCGTCGCTTCATGCTCGTATTATGAAGTCAAGGAATCTAAAGGATCCCATGTTAAAAGTCAGTTGTGTCGATATCTCTTCAATAAAAAAGGCTTAGGATAATAATATACAAATTCTTATGTTCCACTCGCCTACAACCATTTCAGTAAAAACAACATCATCTTTGTATCTCCATGGATTCCAATAATATTTTAGAAGAACATCTTAAGTGAGTCAGTGGCATTCCCGCTTCAGGTGGGGAGATGCGCCCCCTTATTATCCGTTTGCAAATTTTCCTATTCAAATATTAGCTGAACGACCATTAGCAACTTAATACTTGAAGAAGAAATATAAACAACAGAAATATGAAGATTAAAATCAGAAAAATACGTTTTTATAAATTCCTCGCCACAACTCTTTGTTAGCGACGAGTATTTGAATTGTTCGTGAACTCCCATGAAAGACTACAATTTTATCATACCTCGACAAAGAAAGTACAGTCTGCTTACGTAGTAGACGCATGACAATGACTAGGCCGCAGGCAATGCTGAATTGCCCGCGGCTTCCCACCCTCGTCCGCAAGGGGCGCTGCGTCCGCTGTCATCGCGCGCCTATTGTTCCGCGCCGGGGCACCTGTCGCGCCGCATCCGCCGCCGGCACACTTCCCACCGCGCGGCGCCTGGATGTCGCCCTCGACGGCTGACCCGCACGCGCTCAGGATCTCTACCACATGACGCGCTCCGGGAACGCTCTACTTCGCATTTTTGCATCCGGTCAACGTTTCACGTCATTCGGGTTGCTCTAGGTCAGGGCTTCCCAACGGCATCTGCGTAAAGTTCCTAGGGTCAATGAGGGCGCCCCCTTGGTCTCGAAGCACACTCCTCGGGTCGTAATGTTGCAAAATTGCTCTAGGTCCTTAGAGTCCATATTTCAGTTTCTTTTACTTCGAATTTACAATTCACAGTTACTACTACAGTTACTTTACTTCGCATTTTTGCATCCGTTCAAGGTTTCACGTCATTCGGGTTGCGCTAGGTCAGGGCTTCCCAACGTCATCTGCGTAAACGTCCTAGGGTCAATGAGGGCGCCCCCTTTTTCTCGAAGCACACTCCTCGGGTCATTAAGTTGCAAAATTGCTCTAGGTCCTGAGAGTCCATACTTTCAGTTACTTTCCAAACATTTAATTTTTCATTCCGTTAAGTTCATGTTCATTGTTAGGGAAGGAAAGAAATTCAATATTTTGCATGAAATATTCATCCATCGGTTACCCCTTCAGGTGCAAAGTTACTTCTAAAACCAGTGTAGACTAAAACAGTACACTTCATTGCAGACAAATAAGAAAATACTATTATTACAGAGACAATTTACAACAATTATAAAATTTTATCACAACATCGAAGTGGTTAGACGTAATCAATCTTTCGACTATAAATAATGCAAACATTTCATGTTCCGCAGGGATGTATATGAAACGAAAGGCGCGAGGCAAAACGAGCGAGCTCATTATTACGCTATTCGTGCCTGTTCGTAAAATCACGTCGAATGTAGATAGCTGCACCTTTTTCTTTATAAAAGACAAAAATTTACATTTCCTTTACAAATGCCACACTTTTCATTAACTCTTCTAATTTTTTAAACCTTCAAGAAAGTATCAAACCTCCAGTACCCGACGTGTCATTTTCCATTCGATCGCTCGCCTCTTCTCTGAACGCACACCCGCGCCGTCTGCTGGCTCTAATCGCCCGATGTCCGCACTAGGGTTCGCCGCCCTGCGGTCGCCGGAGCCCTCCCCGCCCTCGCGTCAACCGAAGGACGTCGCACGGAACTGACTCTCCCGCTGCAGTCGCTGCATTGCAGATTTCGCGCCCCCAAACGCATTTTTGTTGTTTGAAGATAGGAGCATAAAAGTATGACGACGAAATTGGAGACCTTCCTAATCATTAAATATTGAAAACTGAAGTCGTAGGCTTCCGCGGCTGGGCTCATTGAATTCTTATCTGTCCAGGATTAGCCGCGTCATGGTCGATGGGGCTGACGTATCGACCATGACGCGGCTAATCCCGGACAGCCAAAAATTCATTGACTTGTATTACAAATATTAATTATAAAGACCCATTCACAATGCAAACACAAACATAAGCATAACACACAGATGTAAGCATTAACATAAGTGATAGACTGAAGTATTCACAATGTCGAACATACATGTAAGAAAATAGGAGTTTCTATTGGCTGTGCGACATTCTAATTTACTATTGGTTGTATGTGAGAATCAATTTCGAGATATCGACTGTGTCCATGACCGGCGGGAAGGGCTCTTGTCATGTTCGTCTATCAACTTATTTCGATACTCGATTTTGAGTTAACGTACTGTGATTGATTCATTTCATATTTTGTACATAAACATTAGCACAGAAGCTTGAACCTTACAAGCTATTAAGTTAACGTCTTACGTGTTACGCTTATGCAAACGCACTGTGAATAAGTCCGCTTCTTATCTAGTCCAAATTTTTATGTTAACGCCAAGCTTATGTTTATGTTTACATTGTGAATGGACCTTTAAATATGAGACGTTGTTTTTTAAAGTTCGCGTTGAAAATGTTAACTACAAAGAACAAACTATTTTTACGTTTAAATTCGAACTCAATGAGAAAAAAGGATTTGTTACATTAATTGGTATAAATGTTGATAAACGACTAATACAAGGTACTTTGACTGTCGTATTTTTTCAGAACATTTATTAAATGTGCATGTCTTTTTCTCAAGAGATGGCGGTGATCTTCCCCCGCTGGATAGCGAGATCCCGCGCCGACCTACAGTCAGCTAGTGGGGTTTCCCCCTGACAAGGACTCTCCCACCAGCGGGGCACCACCCCAGTCGGGACAAGCTCTAAGCTCCCGACCGGTCTCCTGGAATATGTGGTCGTGTAGTGCATGTTAGTGTAAGTGTGTGAAAGGGGAGAGGAAGGACAAGGAAGAGGTAGGAAAGATCGCGCGCGGTCCGAGGCTCGTTTAGTACGGTACTGTTCCGGCATTCGCCTGGTGCTGATCAAAGAAACCACGGAAAAGTGCCGATCAGAGCAGCCGGCCGCTAGAATTCTCCTCCAGACAGCAGTTGAATTCAACCTAGCTAGTGTCGAAAATCCTGCCGCCGTCAGGACTCAAACCTAGGACCTCCCTGTCAGAGGTGCTGCAGTGAAATCAGTTGATGCACTGAGCTACCTCTCCTGGTGTTTCAACGAGAGATGACCACTACCTCGCTCGTGCCGGCTAAAACATACACTACACTCACGGAACCCATGACGGAATAAGTCACCGACACACGCGGAAAAGCTAAATATTCACTTAGGTAGCGACACGCTCAGCCACTTTCTAACACTGTTGGAAGCGCGATTTTTTAAAGCGGTTTCCACGGCGGCAGGATTTTCGACACTAGCTTTTCAGCTCGGTCCAATTCAGTCGCTGTCTGGAGGAGAATTCTAGCGGCCGACTGCTCTGATCGGTAGTTTTCCGTGGTTTCTCCAATCAACACCAGGCGAATGCCGGAGCAGTATCCTAACAAACGGGCCATGGACCGCGCGATCTGTCCTTCCCCTTCCTTGTCCTATCCTCTCCCCTTACACACTCACTTACACTAACATGCACTACACTACTACATATTTCGGGAGACCGGTCGGGAGCTTAGAGCTTGTCCCGGCTGGGGCGGTGCCCCGTTGGTGGGAGAGTCCTGGTTAGGGGGAAACCCCACTAGCCGACGGTAGCTCGGCGCCGGATCTCACCATCCAGCGGGGGAAGATCACCGCCATCTCCCGAGAAAAAACATGCACTACACTAACGGGACGAATGACCAAAGCAGTTGACGCGCCCGGAAACACGAGAAAATCAATCAATTAATTAAAGCGGTTTCCTAAGAGAGGAAGCAGGAGAGGCGGCAGGGAGCGGCGGACCGGGCGCTCAATTAAAGGTCACGGGGAGCGCTGCAAACCACGGGCGGCGATCCGTCGCGCTGCGGTTTCACGCGCGACCGCCCGGCCGCCGCCGCCCAGGGCGATTTCCGGGTGGCAGCTGCTCGCCGCCCGCCGAGTCGCCCGGGGCGCTTGACCCGCCGATACGCGCCGCCGCCCACCCACCCACTCCTCGGAAACGACCCTCGCTCCCTGGACCATCTCGCGAACGTTGTGCAAACCACCGTCCGAGATAACTTTTTTTTTTTTCATTTATTTCTGCTTGGCCCGAAGGCCCTCAGCTTCCGTGTACGATACAGTGATGTTACATGAATTACATTAACATTGATTGAGAAAACTTATAGACTTGAATACATTGAGTGAATTAAATGTGAGAAGCCACATCGGGTGCATGATAATCAAGGAGGGTCGAAGAACTGTCGCGGTAGTTTTCGCTTTAGTTTATTGTGGTGAGGATTTTGTTTTCCGATTTTGAAATGTACGGCTGAGGGAATCTGGGGAATTTTAGGATAGAAGCGAGAGGATAGGAGGGAGAAATGGACGGAGATAGGAGTAATGCCGAGTTCGTTATGTAGCTGGGAGTTAGGTACAAACCATGGAGCTTTAGTGATGGTTGAGAGGAATTTATTTTGGAAAATCTGCATAATGGAAAATCCGAGATAACTGAGGGCCATTACAACGTAGTGGTTTGTTCCTGCCCAGCATGAGATATTGTTGGAAAACATGAAAATAAATAGTGAAGTACTAGGCTTCCGCGGCCAGAATCGTGAAGACGCGGCGTCACCCGGACAGCCAAGATAATCTTCATGAAAATAAATAATCAGAATTCTTTGATAAGTCGAAGTAAGAAAACCTACTTAGCAGATCCACGAAGCTATAATAAAATGGGCTGTGGTTAGTTTTTAAATTACCATAAGTACTGGTTGTACTAGAGCATAAATAATTATAGCGTGTTGTTCAGAAGGAGATTTAATTTCTAGAGAAGAATTGACAGGTGGTCAGCTGGTCCATGTCTGATCTCGGCATCGCTGACGATTGCCACGCTACTTAGTGCCTCTGCCTGGGAGTTCCTACAGTTTGTATCTCGACGGAGGCGACTAGGTCGATCGAATACAGGCGGTGAGAAGAGAAGAGTACTAGCAGTGGGCTGCTGCAACCTGTAGGACGGAGGTTTTCTCGGATCAAAACTACGTAAATGCACAGCAGCATCTTAACAAACGAGCCAGGGACCTCGTGACAGTTTTGCTTTCTCATCATTGTCCCTAGCACTACATTCACACCTCGCAGCAAGGAGAAATCCAGAAAAGAAAGTTTGCGTAAAATTATTTTTCTAGACCAGTCGTAAAATCTAACTTTTCGCTGTGCTGTTCAGAAAGTGAAATGTATATTTCGTGGAAACGTGCGTGAAATGTCTTGGTAAGTTTAGGCACTCGCCAAAGATACTCGATTTTCGATTATACAAGGTGACAGAAAATACATTCAATACAAAAGCCTTAATTGGAAATAATTCGAAACAACCGATCTTCCCAAAACTGTAATTCCGTGTTTAACATATTTTAACTGTCCAATTCACCTTTCCGATACTTTACATGCAATACCTACTACATTCTCCTCTCGGTAATCTCTACCAAAATAACATTTTACCTCTGATACTTTTGTGGTATTGGATAGAGTACCTATCCGACTTGCATGTACCTATGTTCTGAAAATGAATCGATTTAGTAGTTTCATTACCTTTGTAGTGATAGGAAGTTTCCGTAATACTGAACTATTATTACTGACTTTATGGAAGCAAATAGTGGACTTACATTAGAGCAATCGAAATGACTGAGTTGCAGGTACAGATCTGACTTGAGTACACGCCAATTGCATCGTTAATTAATTTATTGGTTACAGTTACTGGGCGCGTGAACAGGTCTGGTCATGAGTCCCGTAAGTATAGCACATGTTTTATCGCTGGCGGTGACGGCGATCTACCCCTGCTGGATGGTGAGATCCGGCGGAGACCAAAACGTCTGCTTGTGGGATTTTCCTCAATCAGGCATCTCCAAATAGAGAAGCACCGTCACAGCCGGGACAAAATTTAAGCTTCCGACTAGTCTCCCGACATGCGTGGAAGTGTAGTGCACGTTAGTGTAAGTGTGTGTAAGGAGTGAGGTTAGGTCAAGGAAGAGCAAGGACAGGACGTGCGCAGTCCGGGGCCCGTTTGTTAGGATACCGCCCCGACGTTCGCCTAGGAGGGACCGGAAGAATTGTAGGGACCGGAGGAATCGGAGGGACCAGAGGAATCGGAGGAACCGGAGGAATCGGAGGAACCGGAGGAATCGGAGAAACCGGAGGAATCGGAGGAACCGGAGGAATCGGAGGAACCGGAGGAACCGGAGGAATCGGAGGAATCGGAGGAACCGGAGGAACCGGAGGAATCGGAGGAACCGGAGGAACCGGAGGAATCGGAGGAACCGGAGGAATCGGAGGAACCGGAGGAATCGGAGGAACCGGAGGAATCGGAGGAACCGGAGGAATCGGAGGAATCGGAGGAACCGGAGGAATCGGAGGAATCGGAGGAATCGGAGGAACCGGAGGAATCAGAAAACTAGAGTGCATGTGCTCGGGTAGAATTTTTCTCCACAGAGCGGGTTCCACCTATCTAGCTCGTGTCGAAAATCCTGCCGCACCACCGGGACGCGAACCGTGGGACTTACCGGTCAGAGGCACTGCCGTAACATCACTTGATGCCCTGAGCCACCTTTGCCGGTTAATTTTGTCAAGATCGTCGGTGACATTCGTCTAACGGGACATGTCATTTTTTGTGAAGGTGAAGTTTCGTGGGTTAGGTAGTTATACACGACAAAGATGATTTACACGACACACCTACCAAAAAAACGTGGAAAGTGTAGGTTTGAGTCATTCTGAGTCACTTCCGAAAGCAATTGTATCTTTGAGTGAATAAAGAAAAGTATGCGAGGATACACCGTTCCACAAAGGAGTCGGATCGCAATCATATAGAGACCTGGAGCGGTAACTCAAGTGCATCAACTGATGTCACTGCAGCGCCTCTGACCGGGAGGTCGTAGGTTCGAGTCCTGACGGCGGCAGGATTTTCGACACTAGCTATTCAGCTAGGTCGAATTCAGTCGCTGCCTGGAGGAGAATTCTAGCGGCCGGCTGCTCTGATCGGTAGTTTTCCGTGGTTTCTCCGATCAACACCAGGCGAATGCCGGAGCAGCCTATCAAAGGGCTACAGACCGCGCGCGATCTGTTCTTCCTCTTCCTTGCCCTATCCTCTCCCCATACACACACACTTACACTAACATGCACTACACACCACACATTCCGGGAGACCGGTCGGGAGCTTAGGGCTTGACCCGGCTGGGACGGTGCCCCGCTGGTGGGGGAGTCCTGGTTAGGGGGAAGCCCCACTAACAGACTGTAGGTCGGCGCCGGATCTCGCCATCTCACGAAAAAAACATGCACTACCCTAACGGGACTAATGACCGAAACAGTTGACGCGCCCGGAAACACGAAAAAATCAATCAATCATCTAGATCTGCAACCTGCACAAAAGTGTGCGAGCGGCCAACAGGGCACGTGCCTGCCGCCCGCTTGCGCATTGGAGGGCAACGCCCCCGCGCAATTGGGCGATGCGCACGCGCACTTTGGGGCGATCGCCCGCTGAGCCTCTTTTTGCAGCCGCCGCCGCGATTGAAGGGCAACTGCGACGATCGGAAGCGGGCGGCAAACTATGGTCCCGAATAACAACACAAGAGGTCAAAAATACTTTCATTCCAAGTAAATGGAAACACAACTGAAGCTTCATGGGCTGGAGAGTTGCGAATTCATTATTTGAACACTACGACTCGATGAATATGTCCATAGTTATGTTTCGTTCTGTATACATCGTCGATGCACAAGAAAAAAAGCATACCTCGAAAATTTTCATTCTTTCTAATTTCAAAGAGTACGATTTTGGAAAAAGTAGTTCATTATTAATAGTTTTTTATATAAATCACAAGGCATCGTATAGACTAAAAAAAAGAAAGACAAGAACGGTTCCAAATAAACGTCTCCGCTCAGAATAGAGCCGTTCTCTTGCATTATTAATTTTACGAGTAAAAATATGTTCCAACTACTTGTGCATTGATATCCGTATACACGTTTCCTTAGGTCGAAAAGATCGACGTAATGAATCTTTCAGCATTTTTGGCGTCAAATCAACGCAAAAGAATGAAGTATAATTGCATTCGTAAAAATATACAACGAAAATGTAATAATACTCGTGTATATAAGATGTAATAGCGAAATACAAGCGAAAATTGCAATCGTTAGTAATTATAGCAGTCATTACACAATGATAAAAACAAAATGTAGGATACTAAATCATCGCAAGAAAAAATGTACACCGGCTTTCTCCGACGCAATTGACGTAAAAATTTTTGCCGTTTTCCCTGGCACGTGCTGAGAGTGAGGAGGGGGGGAAGAACGTAGCCGGACGCGCGTCCCGAAAGGACCGGATCCATTGCCCTGGCGATACGGCCGCCCACGCGAAATTGGACAGGTAATTGCTTCTGCCCGCTTTCTCCGCCTTTGAACCCCACCGTGCGCTGACGCAGCAGAAGGCCGCGGATTGGTTTGGTCGTCGTTTCGGCGCGTCAACTGCGCTATCCGTCTAGCGCATGCGAGATGGCGTGGTCTTCCCCGCTGGTGCGAGATCGGCGCCGACCGCGTCGCAGGGCTGCCCTGATCAGGACTCTCCCCGCGGCCCGCCCCGCCCAACACACTGCGCACGCTGCCTACGCTCCAACAGATACACCCCCTTTCTGGATTGGTTTTCGTTCGCGTCAACGCGTCATTATTCGTGTGTGCATTTTGAGATGGCGGTCTCCGCTGGACCCTCTCAATATATGATCATACCCTCACGATTCACAATTTGCCCCAAACTTTCCTTTTTTTCCTTCCGTAATCTCCTCCCTACCTCTCAATATATGATCATACCCTCACTCGATTCACAATTTGCCCCAAACGTACAACCCATTTCATTCTTTAGTTTCTCACCTATAACTCTTCCTGTCTCAATCTTGCCTCTCGATTACTTCTCTTCTACATTCGGATATTTTCGTCGCAATAATTCCTATATTTCTGTTGTTATTACACGATACTTCCCATCTCATTCAAAACATTAGCTCTAAAAGTTCGCCTTGATTCTGTTGTATTCGTTTATGTCACCTGAAAACACTTTAGTTCCATGAACTTACTCCTCACAACCCCTCCTCTCACAAAAATTCGTTCCATTCTCTTTATCGATCAAACCATTACGCGGTTCGTTATTTGAAATTTACTTTCTTGCTACTCAGTTTTCATGCTATTTTTATCACGTCCGGTTTTACTCTGAGATGTCTTCTAAGTGTCGATTTAACACGGCCGTCACATCGCTAAACTTCCCTCTTGGCCTTCGCCTTCGCTTTTGCCTCGGGTGAGAAGCCCCGCTCTTGCTGCCTTCCGCTTCACTGCACGCGGCTCCACTCACCTTCCGCGCCGATTCCATAGCCCAGGGGCTCTGCTCATCACTTCTGCTTGCCCTTTCCTTCTGCCATCCCACCGTTTCGCCCCGCCCACTCCGCCGTCTCCGGAAAGCCCTGCCCCGCCGCGCTCCGCCCAGACGAGCCATCCGTCCAGCCGACAGCGGCTCCCAGCGGAGAGCGGAATAATACGAGAATCAAGGTAAACCCTTGTCCACGTGGCAGCGAACGGTCCACGTGGCGCTGGCAGGTACGACATGCGAGGGGACAGGGATTGAGGGGGAGCGCCGAATCAGCAAGGGTCGGCACAAATGCGCAGAGGAGGAAAGCAAAAAGGAAATCGGAATTAAGTCCATTTTCGTATAGATTGTGGAAGGACGTTAAAGGATAAAATCAAAATTCTACACATTTTAAGAAACACTTTATGTTGATTGCCCTACGTGAGCATAGGACACAATTTGAGAGCAATGAATTTATTTGCAACTCCCAACATATTCACGCTGAGGAGTGTAATATTCATTATTATAAAAAAAAAATAAACACATCCTTATCACCATAGATATCTCTAATAGCGAGACATAACACCAGCACCTCTCCAATCGCATCACCTCATGATGAAACGTCTGATGATCGTGTAGAAATCGCGCAAACACGACACCTAGCGGAATCGCATCACGGAACAGAGTGGGGTGGGACATGCCGTGTCATGGCTGGGTGCGGGGTGGCGCGACGTGGCTGGGAGGGGCGAAGAGAGACGTGACTGGGAAGGATATGACGTCGGCGTTGACATTGCGTTGCGTGGTTAGGAAGGATGTGGCGTGGCGTGACGTGGCGTGGCTGGGAGGAGCGAAGCATGACGTAACAGTGAGGGTGTTGCGTCGGCGTGGCATGGACGTTGTGACGCGTGGCTAGGAGGGACATAGCGTGGCGTGGCTGGGAGGGGCGTGGCTTGGCTGGGAGGGGCGTGGCGTGGCTGGGAGGGGTGGCGTGGCGCGTGGCTGGGAGGGACGTAGCGTGGCGTGACTGGGAGGGGCGTGGCGTGGCGTGGCATGAACATTGCGTCGCGTGGCAAGGAGTGACGTAGCGTGGCGTGGCTGGGAGGGGCGTGGCATGAACATTGAATCTCGGGGCAAGGAGGGACGTAGCGTGGCGTGGCTGGGGGCGTGGGGCAAGGACATTGCGTCGCGTGGCTGGGAGGGACGTAGCGTGGCGTGGCTGGGAGGGGCGTGGCATGAACATTGAATCTCGGGGCAAGGAGGGACGTAGCGTGGCGTGGCTGGGGGCAGGACATTGCGTCGCGTGGCAAGGAGTGACGTAGCGTGGCGTGGCTGGGAGGGGCGTGGCATGAACATTGAATCTCGGGGCAAGGAGGGACGTAGCGTGGCGTGGCTGGGGGGGCGGGGGGGGCAAGGACATTGCGTCGCGTGGCAGGGAGGGACGTAGCGTGGCGTGGCTGGGAGGGGCGTGGCATGAACATTGAATCTCGGGGCAAGGAGGGCGTAGCGGGCGTGGCTGGGGGGGCGGGGGGGCAAGGACATTGCGTCGCGTGGCTGGGAGGGACGTAGCGTGGCGTGGCTGGGAGGGGCGTGGCATGAACATTGAATCTCGGGGCAAGGAGGGACGTAGCGTGGCGTGGCTGGGGGCGTGGGGGCAAGGACATTGCGTCGCGTGGCTGGGAGGGACGTAGCGTGGCGTGGCTGGGAGGGGCGTGGCATGAACATTGAATCTCGGGGCAAGGAGGGACGTAGCGTGGCGTGGCTGGGGGGGCGTGGGGGGCAAGGACATTGCGTCGCGTGGCAAGGAGTGACGTAGCGTGGCGTGGCTGGGAGGGGCGTGGCATGAACATTGAATCTCGGGGCAAGGAGGGACGTAGCGTGGCGTGGCTGGGGGGGCGTGGGGGGCAAGGACATTGCGTCGCGTGGCAAGGAGTGACGTAGCGTGGCGTGGCTGGGAGGGGCGTGGCATGAACATTGAATCTCGGGGCAAGGAGGGACGTAGCGTGGCGTGGCTGGGGGGGCGTGGGGGCAAGGACATTGCGTCGCGTGGCTGGGAGGGACGAGCGTGGCGTGGCTGGGAGGGCGTGCATAAACATTGAATCTCGGGCAAGGAGGGTCGTAGCGTGGCGTGGCTGGGGCGTGGGGCAAGGACATTGCGTCGCGTGGCTGGGAGGGACGTAGCGTGGCGTGGCTGGGAGGGGCGTGGCATGAACATTGAATCTCGGGCAGGAGGACGTAGCGTGGCGTGGCTGGGGGCGTGGGGGCAAGGACATTGCGTCGCGTGGCTGGGAGGACGTAGCGTGGCGTGGCTGGGAGGGCGTGGCATGAACATTGAATCTCGGGCAAGGAGGGACGTAGCGTGGCGTGGCTGGGGGGGCGGGGGCAAGGACATTGCGTCGCGTGGCAAGGAGTGACGTAGCGTGGCGTGGCTGGGAGGGGCGTGGCATGAACATTGAATCTCGGGGCAAGGAGGGCGAGCGTGCGGGGGAAGGACATTGCGTCGCGTGGCTGGGAGGGACGTAGCGTGGCGTGGCTGGGAGGGGGAGGGTCGTAGCGTGGCGTGGCTGGGGGGGCGGGGGCAAGGACATTGCGTCGCGTGGCTGGGAGGGACGTAGCGTGGCGTGGCTGGGAGGGGCGTGGCATGAACATTGAATCTCGGGGCAAGGAGGGTCGTAGCGTGGCGTGGCTGGGGGGGCGGGGGGGGCAAGGACATTGCGTCGCGTGGCTGGGAG
This sequence comes from Teleogryllus oceanicus, assembly GCA_964035755.1. Classification (NCBI taxonomy): domain Eukaryota; kingdom Metazoa; phylum Arthropoda; class Insecta; order Orthoptera; family Gryllidae; genus Teleogryllus; species Teleogryllus oceanicus. The sequence goes on from CAXIVR010000005.1 coordinate 21,632,762, forward strand.
GGACGTAGCGTGGCGTGGCTGGGAGGGGCGTGGCATGAACATTGAATCTCGGGGCAAGGAGGGACGTAGCGTGGCGTGGCTGGGGGGGCGTGGGGAGCAAGGACATTGCGTCGCGTGGCTAGGAGTGACGGAGCGTGGCGTGGCTGGGAGGGCGTGGCATGAACATTGAATCTCGGGCAAGGAGGGACGTAGCGTGGCGTGGCTGGGGGACGTGGGGCAAGGACATTGCGGCGCGTGGCTGGGAGGGACGTAGCGTGGCGTGGCTGGGAGGGCGTGGCATGAACATTGAATCTCGGGCAAGGAGGGTCGTAGCGTCGCGTGGCTGGGGCGTGGGGGCAAGGACATTGCGGCGCGTGGCTGGGAGGACGTAGCGTGGCGTGGCTGGGAGGGCGTGGCATGAACATGAATCTCGGGCAGGAGGGTCGAGCGTGGCGTGGCTGGGGGCGTGGGGCAAGGACATTGCGTCGCGTGGCAAGGAGTGACGTAGCGTGGCGTGGCTGGGAGGGGCGTGGCATGAACATTGAATCTCGGGGCAAGGAGGGACGTAGCGTGGCGTGGCTGGGGGCGTGGGGCAAGGACATTGCGTCGCGTGGCTGGGAGGGACGTAGCGTGGCGTGGCTGGGAGGGCGTGGCATGAACATTGAATCTCGGGGCAGGGAGGGACGTAGCGTGGCGTGGCTGCGGGGGCGGGGGGCAAGGACATTGCGTCGCGTGGCTGGGAGGGACGTAGCGTGGCGTGGCTGGGAGGGGCGTGGCATGAACATTGAATCTCGGGGCAAGGAGGGTCGTAGCGTGGCGGCGCGTGGCTGGGGGGGCGTGACTGAAGGGCTGGCGTGGCATGGCCATTGCGTCGCGTGGCTAGGAAAGACGTAGCGTGGCGTAGCTGGGAGGGGCGTGGCGTGGCGCAGGGGGCGTGCCGGGGACGGATGGGTCGTGGAGAGGAAGGGTGGAAAGGGGCGGGGTGGAGAGGAGGGGAGGGAACGAAAAGCAAAAAGCGCGCGTGTATAAATCACGCGGTCAGTGCGGAAGGTTCATGACGCTGTGCGTGGGTCTGAAGGCCACCGCTTTATAATTGGGACTCTTGTTTCCCTTCAGTTGCACAAAGCCGCTTCGTTTTCTCCATTCGCCAGAAAAATAATTAATGTAGCGTTAAAAAAATATGAATTTCCATTAATCATCGTTTGTGGAATAACTTTTGTCCTTATTATTGTCTCTATACTCAAATATGTTTTGAATTTGAAAACATTATTTCTTTAGACAAAAGATTTCGGCAGGAAAAATTAGTTTTCCATGAAGAAAATCTACATTTACACAAATTTTATACTTCTGTTCTGCTCGTGTGCTGTCATAAAAAAAATCCATTTGAGTGATTATTAAGATAACGCATAGGTCCTCATGGCATTGTGTATATGGCACTGTTATCTACCATTAAACAAAGACTTTCGATTCTTTCCTACAATATATAACCATTTCCGCGAGGAATCTTCTGAATTTTATGTTAGCTTTTGTTCTGTGTATAAAAGAATATAAAACCAGAGTTACGTTTCAAGACTTATTCAGGCAACCCAAAGAAAATGCGACCAAATGAAATTTTATATCTGGCATTGAGACAAGTCGTCGGACGAGCAAAATTTATTACTGATTCTTGAGAGACGAGCAAGTTGTCCATCGGAAAATGGCTGATTTTATTAAGTCAGTTTTAGAACCTGAACAAAAGTAGTAACCTACTTTTAAATGGAATTGCTACTCACTTTGATCAGTCATTTCATAACTACTATGCAACATTAAGATATGGGTACTCGTAATTTGCCAACCTGCGTTTTGTGAATTAAATTATTTACACAGAATTGGAGTATTACCATCCAACTTCGGTGGTCAGCTTTGAAATTATCTAGTTATGAAAACTAGAATTTAACAAATCACCACTTTCATGCTATTAGAAAACATTTCTAACAACAATCGTGCATCACATTCTTCTTGGGTTTGTTGCGTATACCAATTAAAATTTATTATCTTATTTTAATCAAGTAGTGAAGTAAATTTAAATAGTACATTAAAATGGAATATGAAGTCTAAGGAGACTTCTTCATACAAGTCACTGCTTAATAATTTTAAAAATAATTTGAATTACGAATCGAAATTACATATCTTCATATATATATGAAGATCTGCAATTTACTTATTAATAAATTACCTTTACAATTATTAATCAGTGACTTGTGTGAAGAAGTCTCCTTAGATTTCATATTCCATTTTAATGTATTATTTTAAATTTACTTCACTACTTGATTAAAATAAGATAATAAATTATATATATATATATATATATATATATATATATATATATATATATATATAATTCTAAAATCATCATAAAATATTTCATGTTCTTCTTAATACAAAGGACTGTAAAACACGATTCGGAAAATATATGTACAATACACAAAAGATTGGAAACTGTAGTACTCGGTAAAACGTTTATTTCTTTAATTCGAGTAAGGGACTGTACTTCCATTGTTCTTTAATTTCCATTCAATCATCATAACCTCCGATTCTTTCAGTCAACTGAATTTAACTACTTCTCTAACCCTGAGTATATTTTCTGGCATTTTTGATACTGTATTCTTTTACTTGAAACCTGCCAATTCCACATACCAGCACGAACTTATCAGTCGGCCTTGTCATTTGCGACATCACATGAAGGCAGCGGCGAAGCAAAGGAGAAAAAGGAGAGGGCGGAACAAATTTTACGCACAGGCGATCGTAAATTTAGCAATCCACAAACGTTTTGCGACAAAGTTATAACTTCTCTGGATTTTACGAGCGTTAAGCTCTGTCGGGCTTCGGAGTTTGCTCGTATTACAACTCTGGAGAGTGAAAAAGCTCCAACAAAAGGCAAAAGGGAAAATAGCAAACTCGAGTCTTCATTGTTTTTCGTGTTATCCGTACTCTACCACGTGGAAACTTTAAAAAGTATGCAGTGAAGTTTCAGAAGTTGACTTTTGACGACGTAAACGTGATAAGAATCACTCTTTACAGCATTTCCTATAAGTACATATACTTAAAAGAGAATATGACCTAAAATGAACAGAAAAAAATCTATAGCCATGTTAGAAATTGATTATTACCGGAAGATTTTATGGAATACATTTCACCCAACAAGTTCTCCTGGACAGTGTTTACATGGTGTGGACAGTGTACATGGGAAGTACCTGATTGCTAACCCTTATTTACGTTCTTTTCGTGCAACTACTAACTACAAAGTTAATTCTAGAAATTTCTACGGCACGGATTAGGATTTCTTATCAAGCTGAGCCGATAGAAATCTAACCAGAAAGAGGACCATGGGATACACCGAAGTGTCGATCTCCTGCGAACCACAAGACGGGTTTTTAGGAAGTCCGGTCGATAGAAAAGGGTAGAAAAGAAAGAAATCTTAAGCTACATCGATACGTCATAGGTATCCAGCTGACCAAAATATTTCTTACGAAGCTCGGTAGAGAGAAACCGGACAAGGAGAGGGTCACATGGATTCAGAACGGTTTGGTTTGGTTTGGTTTTTTCGTGTTTCCAGGCGCGTCAACTGCTTCGGTCATTAGTCCCGTTAGTGTTATGCATGTTTTTTTCTCGGGAGATTGCGGTGGTCTTCCCCAGCTGGATGGCGAGATCCGGCGCCGGCCTACCGTCGGCTGGTGGGGTTTCCCCCTAACCAGAACTCTCCCACCAGCGGGGCACCGCCCCAGCCGGGACAAGCTCTAAGCTCCCGACCGGTCTCCCGGAATATGTAATAGTGTAGTGCATATGTGTAAGGGGAGAGGATAGGATGAGAAAGAGGAAGATCGCGCGCGGTCCGTGGCCCATTTTGTAGGGTACTGCTCCGGCATTCGCTGATTCCGAACGGCGCTGCGCCGTCCTCTCCTCCGCCCCCGTCGAACGGCGCCGGACGGCGGATGGGCGGATGGAGGCTTCCGCAGGGCAACGAGCAGGTTCCTCAGGTGCGACGTAATTGGACGTGCGCTGCCCGGGCAGCCGTGGCGGAATTTCATTAGCCGTCCGCCTCGAAGGCGTGCCCTTCGCCGTTCCAGACCTTCCGCACCCAGCCCTGCAGGGCAGTCGTGCGACGGGAGGGCTCAGGGTTTTAGGACCTGTACTAGCCCTCCCTCTCCTGAACAGGTGGAGTTTTCTCACGTCCCATTGGCTCACTTTTGATATTGACCGCCGTTGGAGTTCCCTTGCTTGTTCCTTCTTCCACATGTTGTTCGCCGTTTTTTACCTTGGTACACTCCACTTCCTTCAACCCGCGGAGGCGACTCAGGGCATCAATTGATGTCACTGCAGGGCCTCTGTCCGTGAGAACCTACGGTTCGAGTTCCACTAGCTAAATCATGTCGAATGCAGCCGCTGTCTGGAGGATAATTCAGCGTCCGGCTGCTCTGATTAGTACTTTTTCGTGGTTCCTTCGATCAATGTCAGTCGAATGCCAGAGCAGAACCCTAACAAACGGGCCACGTACGTAGTTTCCTTCCTCTTCCTTGTACTATCATCTCCCCTAATATACATTTACATGCACTTCATTGCCTAACATGTGGGGTGACTAGTCGGGAGCCTCGAGTTTGTCCCGGCTGGGGCAGAGCTCAGCTTGCGGGAGATACCTGGATGAAGAAAACCCGGTACGTCGACATACATTTACATGCACTTCATTGCCTAACATGTGGGGTGACTAGTCGGGAGCCTCGAGTTTGTCCCGGCTGGGGCAGAGCTCAGCTTGCGGGAGATACCTGGATGAAGAAAACCCGGTACGTCGACATGTAGATTGATGCCTATCTCACCATCCAGCGTGGGGAGAACCCGCCACCTCCCATCATAAAAAACACATTTATGGGACTAATGAACACAGCAGTTCACGCGCCCGTAAAAACGAAATAATTAATCCAATTCACCCCTACATACAAGACACGTTGCAAAATGTAATAAAGTTGTTGACTCGTGATTAATGTTTTTTAATCGCTCTTCCAATGTCAAATAGGCCACTGAACATTGTTTATGTCCAAAAATCTGTTTTCCATTTGACTTCCTCGTATACGTAAGTAAACCGTGTATGGAGTGTTATACACAGAATAGAAAAACTTACGTAATGCTGCGGAAAACTGATTTTCAGATTTCCACAAAAATACACAATTTAGGGTCCTTTGATACCGAAAAAGATTTTTTCAAAACAACTCTCCGCTTGTCTGTATGCCATGTGCGTCTGTGGACAACGCTATCACCTAAACTATTTATAGGATTTTTCCCAAAGTAAATCGATCTGATTCGATTCAAAGTCCTGCGATTTTGAAAATAATTCTTTGAATTTTGGGGGTACTTCACATGAAGCCATTTTCTATATTTTCGATCTTTTGATTTAGCATCGAATGGTTCTTTCTTTTTCTCTTTTCTTCTTCTTCTTCCTGTTTTCTATTCTCCTATTACTCCTTTCTCCCATTTTCTCTGTTCCAACATTCCTCCATCCAGCTCTCCCTTCCCCAGCTTTTTCTCCCTCCTTCGCCCGCATCTCCGGCTGGCACCGCGCCGCGCCGCGTCGTTCGGGGACTGCTCATAAAAATTAGCGCGCGGCGGCCGGCGCCGGGGCCCGCGCGTATGGGTGCGCTAATGCAATAGGCCTCATTACGGCGGGCAGCCCTCCCCGCCCCCTGTTTACTGCGCCTCTGTGCGCTCCGGGCCCCGCGCATCGCCCGCAGCCAGCCACGCGACGTCCACGGCCGCGTGTTCAAAACACCGGCGGTGGAGGCCGGGACGATCTAGGGTCCGAGTCCCGACGGCGCACACTGGTTCTATCGGGCCGAAAACCTGACCAATATTTGCAAATGCGAGGCGATTTGCGTACAAATGGGTATCAATGGGTTTTTGAGGTCGCTGAATTTGAATATCATAAATAAATTTCAAAATTCAAAATGGCGGATCTACTCATTTAAAAACGAAAATTCAAAAAAAGTATAAGGGGTTGGTTTTCCAATCATAATGAAATTTCAAAATTTAAAACGGCAGTTTGGAAATAGCTAACTGACTCATAAAAAGAATGATGAAAAGATATGAGTCGAAATATGGATACAATAGTTCTCGCGGCCGCAGGTTAATAATGTTATCATTCAAAAAAATTATATCAGTAATTTTCCTATTAAAAGTAATTATAATAAGGAGAAATTGAAAAAATACAGAGAAAATAATTCCCTGGGGCGTCAAAAACACTTCCGGGATATCTAGTGATAAATCTTACTATGATGCGGTGAAGTGGCTATAAAACAAGAAAGTGCAGGTATGTGCAGCTAATGAGTGATATGCTAATTAAGGGCATTCTACTTTATTAATAGACAAATTGATTGAGGCAGAAATACGCAGGACGGAGGACAGACATACGGAGGACAGAAAAATATAATGCAGAATATACGTGACAACATTGTTACTATCCCTAGGTTAGAGTTTAGAGTCGAAAAGAATCAATAAAAAATAATTTAAACACTTTTTTAAATTTTACAAATATAGTCGACGAGAATCAATGAATTGGAGTGTTTCGAGTAACGGTAATTTTACAATATCCAGAAAACGACAAAAATGATTAAAATAACGTTCTGGAGCTGAAGTAGTGTGCTCCAATGTCTTGTTTGCTAATTCAGAATTCCGAACGCGCACTTTGAATTTTGCCATTACGGCCAGGTTTTTGGCCCGATTCAACCAGTATACGGCGGCGGATTTTGCACACAAGCTTCATCGAATTTATTACTGTATGAAGGAGAATTCTAGCGGCCGGCTGTTCTGATACGGTTTCCCGAGGTTTCTACGATCGATACCACGGGAATACCGGCGCAGAACCCTAACGAACGGGCCACGGACCGCCTGCCGTCTTCCCTTCCTCATCTTTGACCCCTCCATTCACACACATTTACATGCTCTGCACTTCCACACATGTCAGATGAGCAGTCAGGAGTAACGAGGTAGTTCCAGTTGGGGCGGTGCCCAACTGTGGGAGGATATCTGGAGGGGAACAGTCCTCCACGTATCTCTCCACAACCCCCCTCCAACGTGTCGTCAACACCATCCAGCGGGGGAGGAACACCGCCACCTCACGCATTAAAAACATGCACTAAACCAACAGGACTAATGACCATAGCAGACCATGCTGACGTGCCCAGAAATAATCGATCAACCTATGCTGAAGAGCAGTGTATGTTGAGACATTCTGCCTTTTGCTCTGCGCTTCGTGGCCGCGTGCCGACGTTTCTTCGAATTGGTGAGATGTGCTCGTCTAGTCGTTTTACTTTATTTGTTGCTCTCCGAAGTGAGTAATTAGCTGTAGCAGTGGGTGTTACGGACAGAGCATAATGAGACACGGATGTATTTACGTATTCCACCAGTCACCATCTCATTCTCTTGCCATTGCATTAAGTTTTCTTCTGTCATCTGGCAGAGGTGAATTAATGAAGATTTTTGGAAAGCAATGTTTCCTGTCACGTTTCTCTCATTTTTTAGAAATACGCAGGACGTTTGATCGCTATATCTCTTGGCGTTGTATCTAAAGCATCGCTTTGTAATGCGCCAATTAAGTGCTGTATTGCGTATCCGATATTTTGTTATTTGTTTGCAGATATTTTATAATTTGTGTTTTTACTGTTTCTGCTTCATTTTGTATTTTTTATTACATACATAATGTATATTACATTAACTTTCGATTTGAATTTCCATCAAATAAGTTTGAATAGACGGCCATTTCTACCAGAGGGTGGTCTGATAAAAGAACACAATATGTGCATCCTTTTCAGGTGTATTTGTTTCGGATGCGTTCAGTGTTCAAATTTTTTTTAGCTACATTCAGTTTCAAACACTATAAATTAGTGCCTATTGTGATAGGAACATCTAGCGATAGTATTTTTTATGAATTCATTCCTCAAAATCGCATTTTCTTTAAGTAAGCGTAAAAAGATTTCCAGTAGCATTAACATGGTGGCAGTCCTTCGCCCGCAGGGCCACGTGCGTCGTCCTGCGGGTCCTGTCGGGAGAGCGCGTCCAACACGCCGTTGGCGGCCGATGGCGCCGCAGTAACACGAGACGGCGCGTCGCGGCGGTAAAATCCCGAATAAAATCGCCCGCTCCGGTGCACCCCCATTCACGAGAGTAGCTGGAGCTGGCGCCGCCCACCCCCGCCCTTGGAGTCTCCCACCCACATAAAAAAGGGAATAAAAGGACGACAAGGTCTTCTGCCCATGGACCTTGATCATAGAAAGCGCGCGGCCAAACCCTGGTGAGATTTTGGGAATGAGAAGCCGTTTCTGAAATTCTAGTTAGACGAAGAGGGGAGGGAGAGAGTCATTGTCACTTTCTTGTTGTACGAATATCGAACTTGTTTAGACTTATTTAATTATTTGTTTGTTTATTCTTCTATCTTTGGCGTTAGAGACAAACGTCAAACTTAGCTTTGTACTGTTACTCGTATTACAGAGGAGAGTTGGGGCTTTGAGACATCCGAGCAAAAGGAAACGGAATCCGTCCATTGTGTGCTCATAACGATATGTGTTGTGGGTAGGTTCCCTTAGGTTAATGGTCGACTCTAACTTCCCGCCTGCCCGCCTCCGTACCCAACCTCACCCCTTGGTTGGGGCAACTACTGCTCACGTCGTCGTCCCGTGTTCTCCGAAGCCCTCAGGCCCATCTCGGCTAGATCATTCTAGTATACCCGAGGTAGCCCCTGCGTATAGGGGCAGTTCCCGATAGCGCCTTTGCCGCAGTCTGTAGCTCAGTAATATAGTTTTTTCATTATATTTAAGGCCAAGGGGTAAGAATTTAAGATGGGAGATACATACGGAACTTGGCAAGTCTGCGCGAGCGGGTCATTGCCGAAGCCACAAACGGCAGCGCCGCCTGCTACTACTACCACACCGCCCAAACCGGCCTGATCCCCGTCGAGTACTGCCGGGCGTGCAAGCCACCGCCCGAGCCGTGAGCGGCGGGGACCGCCACGGGGGCGGGGTAGCGGCGCGACAAGATGCAGCAGTAGCATAGTGTAGTGAGCACAAGGACGCGACAGGGACGCATGTGTGGTGTAATTTAAGCCTGTTTTACACGGTCATTTTTCTGTACAGAAACTGAATGGGAAAAGGACGTTCGGTTCTATGCGTACCGAAACTGGATGAACGTGATTCCAACGTTTTACACGGTCATTTCTGGTCTGTACGTAATCGTGATGAAAATACTTCCTCCAAACGCCGCAAAAAGAGCTGGAAGTTTAACAGTTGAACATCGGATTTACAGAAACAAATTAAATTAGCGGGAAGAATGATCAGATAGTTACGAATTCGCAGAGTAAGGAGTAGAAAGATGTGTGAGGTATTGTGGTTTTATTTGCGAGAGGGCTCACTGAACGCAAAGACTCAACATCACAAACAACACGTGCCCACGCTACGCACCAGATAAATATACTTCCTGCCGGAGAACTCACGCAATCGAAGAAAGTTCCATAAAGAGACACCAGGGACGCTGTAGTCAAACTGGATGAAATCTGTACGGAAAAATGAAGCATGCTTAATTTTTTCGTACAAATTACATCCAGTCTGCTCCGTATCGACGGGAAATGATGAAAAAATGACCGTGTAAAACAGGCTTTAGGCATTGGGTAATAGGGCCACGGCAACAAGGACGCCTGCAACGTAGTTATTAAATAGGTCAGATCGGAATCAACCGGTGAAGTGCCCGTAAAGTCGTTTATAAATAGTGTAAATAGTAACGTAGGCAGTGAAGCAAAGTGAAGTGATACCAAGAGAGGAGAAAACGTCAGACTTTGAAAACTCTTCAAGACGAGTCTAAACAGCTCGCAACACTCCATAGTAGATGTAAATAATAATAACAATAATAATTATTATTATTAATATTATTATTATTATTATTATTATTATTATTATTAGCTATTAGAAAAGTGGGGGAAAACCGCAATGCAATGTAAATATTAAGTTCTAAATAAACGTATTTTATTAGGTTTTCGCGGGAATGGAGTTCTCGATTTATTGCTTCTTCTCGTTCCAGCTTTTACGAACGGATTGTCTGCCTTGATTGGATTATATCTGAAACACATAGGTTTTTGATGTGCAGAAGAAGAATCATATAACCTTCAATTCAGGTTTAAGAAACTGAACATCATTTACAACAAAAATGTAGTGATCGGTATTTCTACACTTTTCTTTTCTAAGTTTCGACGTAGTTCATTTTTCCTTTGCAAATCTTTTTGAATTTTTAGAGAAACCTATTACTCAAGACATGAGAGTGATGCTGGTTGGTTTCAAAAAGAACGTCGCTTTCTGTGGTTCTGTTGAAGTTTACTCAGTTTTTCACATTTCGTCTCACATTTCTGCCTCTAAATCTCGATAGAATGCAATCAATTACACAAGAATACAAGCGGATTTTGAATTTTCCTTGAGGCTAATTTCCGTAACTTGCATTCACAGCGGTAAAAGTATTTTTATCAATTAAAGAGCAAATTATTAGTAAAGGAATTCACAAATGTTCACAAAATGTAATACATTAATTAATACAAATTACGTTCCAGCTAGCGTGGCCTGCAGAGCTGCCAATATGGTTTAATTTCAAACGCTGACGCTTTACAACTGGGACAATGCTATGTAATTGTCAAAGTTGGCTACACTCTTATTACGCTTTCGGTTCAGCTGGTGACGTCGTCGAAAGCAAATTAAACGTCTTGCCGATATTTTTATATAAACTTTTGTAGTAAATAGTTCTAGAGTAGTTGGCTGCAAACATGACGTTTCTGGTATTTGTAGTTCGGTTTCAATATCGTATAACAGTATTCATCAATAACAATGCTCACTTCGAAGCATCCGACCGCAACACGATAAAAGCGAACGCTTCAATCACCAGACACTAGACGCAACCTTTCCAGCCGACATCATCTCTCAAACCCTTCCACCCCATCAATGCCCCCTCCCTCACCGCACCGTTCGCTCGCAACGCACTTCTGGCGCCCCACGCGGGCAGGGCAGGCTGTTAACGCCTTTCGGCTCGTCCGCTCGGTCCGGCCCTGCCCGCGCGACGGAAGCGACGGCCGACTTCCTGCGCGCTAAAGGCCCCACGCGCCGCGCACGCTGCAATTACCGCCCTCGCACGGCCGCAACTGCGCGTGATGCGTCGGCACGCGCGTGCGGACGCTGTTTCGCGACCGCGTACGCACGCGCTGCCAATGGGTTTGGGGTGGTGGAGTTCGTGATGGCGAACTATACCAACACATCGATGCTTCGATACATCGTTAAATGGCTTTCGATGTCGATGAAATCATGGATGTTTTAATTATAGACTAATAAACATGCAATTTTCCTGTCCATTTTTAATTACAGTACGTACAAGGGATATATTTTATTGTTCGGTTACCAGCACGTTAGTAGTATGTAAAAACTATTATCGAGCCTAATGAATAAAATCAACAAGAAACATCATCGTGTTTTGCTATTGATTTCGTGTTTCACTGTCGATCCAGTAAATGAAACGTCTGACGATTACATACGCGCATAACCCGACCATCTCCCAAACTTCCTCAGATTGCACAGTCAAAATGTGCAGCGTGATAAAGAGGATGAGACAAAACAACGATATTGCTGTGGATTGCTGATAATCTTCAACGTACTAAAACCCCTTTATTTAAAAAAAAATTAAAACAAATTAAAAATATCCATGTTTTTGCAACAAAATATGGATGTGAAGAAAACATCGAAAGCAAAATATCGATGTTAATATATCGATGTTTCTGGTGGAAAACATCGATGATTTCTGCTATCCCTAGGAGGAGTGCTGATTTGGGACGGCGTTTTCCGTTCCTTGGATTTGATGTGACGAAGAACATGGATTCCGTTCACTAACTTCACACGAATATTTTTTTTTGCATAATATGATTTTGTTGTAATAATAGAATTATTATATAAATAAATCGACTTCACTAATAGCGAGTCTGAGAGCACTCTTCCAGCTAAACGCTTTACTGAAACTATTACTACTGGACGAAAATAACCTGATTTGTAATTCTCACTTGCTGTTTTATTGATCAGAAATATACCTTTGTAACATTTTCTCCGCATACAGAAAGTAAAATGTGTGGCAGTAAGATTTTACACGTAAAATGCTCTACTTAAGCAAACAACTAGTGAGTTCGTGGTAACTTCTTTGGAATGGAAAGGCAGAAGGATTTACAGGGCACTAAAAGATCATAGTGACTAAGTCAAATTAAGATAGTTCATTGACTTCGTCCCAGTCCCAGGCATTGTAAGCATTTTATTCACAAAAACACGCAAAGAGACGATATTGTTATTGCACTATCCGGCTTATCACAATTTGTCATTTCATGACTTTATCATTCAACATATAATTTGATATCCTTCTATAAATAAAGCAAAAATACAAGTGCATATACCAAAAGTGAGAGGTAAACAAAATTATTATTTCTAAAACATGATAGCTGTACTTATTTTCTTTACGTGTCACAACTTATTTTTACAGTTTCATAGAAATTGTGATGATAAAGGCATCAGATCATAGAGAATTTCAAATGCAATCAATTAATACCGAGCGATGGAATCACTATTTTATGTTGATTTGCTACGGAGTTTTCAAAATATATCTGAAGAACACTCATAACGTTAACTCAAACACGAAAAACAGCTATAAAAGTCTGTTGTTGCGACTCAGTGTCATATTTCCTATCGAGAATTGTGGTCATGAGGAAATGGCTGTCAGAATTTCACTGTTACAGAAAGAAGGATAACGGTTCAGTGTAATGCTTTAAACGGCTCTATTTATCATTGAATGGTCATCTCGCCACCCCTTCTTCTAGCGACTGTTTGGCTTCAAGTTAGTAGCATCGCAATGAGGAGGCATCATATCTGAGCAATGTCTTTTTACAGTGCGTCAGGAAAGTCTCTCCGCTCCGAGCCGAATTAGGGCTTCCTATTAAAAAATGCATTGATGTTGGTAGCCACCAAATCAATGGGAAACAAGTGAAGGGGACAACACTTGCAGCATCTTATTATGCAAATAAAAGTATCCAAAGTTTTTTATCACAATCATTTATTTCAACAATTGCACAACGTTTCATAACTAGTTTTGTTACATCATCAGGTGCTTAGTGAGGGAACTACTATCCCATTGAATTAACTTTCGTGAATTAATACGTTCCTAAAAGGAAATTCTTCAAAGACCTCATATAAACAGAGTAGCGATAACCTTCAACAACCAAACAAACCCTCGAACTGAGTGCAATTGCTGAAATAAATGATTGTCATAAAAAACTTTGGATACTTTTATTTCCGAACATATATTGACAACCAAGAAGATATATTGAGCATCTTAGTATGGTTGCGACTACACAATTTACGTTTTCAAGTCGCAGTACTACCAACATAATGTAATAAACCAACATAAACAGTTGTACTACCAACATAATTGTTGTTGCAAGCACTCTCACCTTCGATATGGCACTGCGGACTTTCAATGCGTGCTATATAAACGTATGGTAGTAAACATGATTAAAAAATACGTCTCTAAAAGGTAATTTTCAAAGACCTCATATCAGCAGAGTAGCGATAAACTTCAACAACCAAACAAACCCTCGAACTGATTGTTTTAATGTGACAAAATGTTTAATAAAACACTTATTTTTACTCGAGTAGTTAATTTTAGAATACGAAAAAAAAATTATAAATGTTATATCAATGTAGGATATGTTTCGACTGGTCTAGAAACTCCTCGGCAAAAAATCTCTTTTTCAAGCAAATTCACAAGATTTCATTAAGATTTAATGATAATGTCGGTTTATATGACAAATCGAGTAGACTATATCGATTCTCTTTCAGAGGATTTACCTAAATAGTAAACGAGAATATTTTCTAAAAAATGAAAGGAATCTACAATCGATTTCCTAAGAACTATTATTCCTAGAATGAAATACAGTGACGGACGAATTGTGCATGTCAACGCCACTACTCTTCTCCCACCCTCGTCCGTCAGTTCTCTGCCTCCAGTTCCGCCAACCGTTCTCTCTCTTTCCCCCATCCGCTCACCCCCCTCATGGCAATCGATTCACGGTTCCTCGCGTGCTCGCCGCAGAGGCCATTTCCTCAAATTAGCAGGTGGTCCTAAATTTTATTACCCGAATTTAGTATCCAGTGTAAACATAGCACGCTGCCGCCCATTCCTAAACGGCCTATTCCCCCTTCCCCCCCCCCCATCGCCCTCCCCCCCTTTCATCCCTCCCCCCTTCTCCCACTTGCTCACTCATTCCCCCCCCTCGCTCGTACACCCTTTTCCACACGCCCCCCTTCGCCCCCCCACTCGTGCACTCATTCCCACTCGCCTGCCGTTCGCCCCGTCCTCACTCGCCCACCCATTCCCATCGCCCGCCCTTCGCCCCGTCCTCACTCGCCACTCATTCCACTCGCCCCGCCCTTCCCCCCCCCTTCGCCCCGTCCTCACTCTCCCACCCTTTCCCTATCGCCCGCCCTTCGCCCCGTCTCACTCGTCCACTCATTACCACTCGCCCGCCCTTCGCCCCGTCCTCACTCGCTCACTCACTCCCATCCCCCCTCTCGCCCCTCCCCCCCAACTCCTTCCCCCCCCACCAACCCCTCCCCGCTCTTCATCCCGTCCTCATCCCCCCCATTCACACTCGTCTAGTTTTTGTATTCGCCCAACCCCCCCTTCCCTGCTCACCGAACCTTACTCCTCCATCCACCTCCACTTGGTCACTCATCCCCACTTGCTCAGTATCCTCGCTCGTCCATCAAACACCCTCGTCTTCCCGTCTCTCCTGCCCCCCCTTCCCAACTCGTCCACTTATTCCCACTCGCCCGCCCGTCCAGTTCCGTTACATTACCACACTACTATTCAATCTCTGGCGTCACATGCATTATGGCCATAGTTGTGCGTACTCTAAGGTGTAAAGGTTAGCGTACCGGACTGTTGTACCCGAGTTTGCGGGTTCAAACCCGATCGCAGCCGTGGATTTTTAAGGGCGAAAAAATCCTTCGTACACCTTCCTTCGGAGGGGAAGTAAAGCCGGCGCTCCCATGTAGTAGATTAACTGCATGTACAAGATCCTCAAGCCTAAATGAAGCCTCTGAGCAAAATTTAGATCCGCCTGTTTCGTCGCCCAAGATAATACCTCCTTTCTCCGCTAGGTGGTGAAAGGAGCGAAGCGAAATTTGCGTGGTTAGACGGAAGAGCGCGCCTGGTGGCCCGAGTCTCGCCATGTAAAATATGGCATTAACTAACTAAACTACTCTAAAACAAGAAGGAGGGGACTTCGTTTCTGGGCCCCTCCGGGGCTACCATTATGGTTTTCTCAGCCGAACAATTTATTTCGGACTACACTTTGAATTCTTCGTTCATCTCTCAAGCATATTCACGAAACTGCGCACCTGCCACCCCACATTCACATTTCCTATGCATGCGTCGAGCCAATTCTCTACCTCCGATTCCAGCTCTCCATAGAATATCCAATTACATCCCGAGGAAAGAAACCCTCATCAAATTATTTCCCGCTCTTTCCTGCCTCTCCAGACCTACCCTTTCCCTCTTCCCACCCTTGCCGTGAGCCGTAGGTCTCACAGCGAGCAAAATACGACCGACAACGATGCCCCCGCGACGCTCATGCCTTACCGCCCCGTAAAACAGCGGAACATGTAAGCCCCCGCATCTCGTTGCCAAAGCCTTCGTGCATCTCTTTGGAATAAACGCTTTTTCTCCCTTACGAGGAGTTTACTGTGGCGGAAGTCGCATAATCGACGTTGAGAATTATGGCGCAGGAAATTCGTACTTTGTTACGGCCTTGTTGGGCAGTTTCTCATTCCCATTCGTGTTTTATCGACGGGGATGCTCGATTATTGGTGTTCGTGAAAAGCAATCGCGTTTAAAGGAAACGGTGGTTCGTGCAAAGCTGCAATTATTTTGGATGTAGTTTAACTGTAATTAAAGTTGCTCGATTTAATTTGGCGTAATTTTCCGAACTCCATATTTCAACAGAACAAAGGGACTTAAAGCTGAGTTTTAAAGCTGCCTGAGATAAACTTGGCTCTGATGAGAATTAAAATGCACCTTACGAAAGTTGAAAGCGTATTTTCGGATCAAATCTTTTAATAGCAATAAAGATCTCCAAGACGAGATTTTGGTAGCTAAATTGCTACTCAGTAGGAATCATTTGTTAAATTAACTTGGCAATAAACCTTTCAATTTTAAAATTTCGTTTCTAATGGTAATGTGTTTATGAGCAATAATACGAAGTAAATGATTCAATAAAGATAATGTCGCAATGTAGTAATGGTTAGTTAGCAAAAAATATAAAGACGTTTTTGAGATACCATTACGTACGTATTGAATTTATAATTCTCAGGTTCAATGCGTTCATCAATTTGGAAACCAACCAGTATGAATCTGGAATATTTTAGGATCATACTTCGCGTGATTTTTCCATAAAAGTTAATACAATACAACACGTTTTTAGAATGCTTCCATCGCTCCTCTTCAGAGTACATATCCCCTTTTCCCAGGCACGCCTTTGTTAGCGGACTTTATAGAGGCGAAAAGGTAACTGACCCATCATCTCTTAACAGATCCAACAGTCACACCCATGTCTGATAGAAGCCTGTTAAAGTTTTAAGCGCGCAATTTGCTTTAAAGAGAATAGCAGCGTATGTGAACCAACTGTGATCAGTGGCGACCATGCCAAAATTAATGTACAAAAACATTGGAAGAAGCTCTCAAGTAGAATGCTCCAGATTTTTCCTCTGCTCTTTGGAACTCGGAATGTATATGAACAATTACATAGTTATTACCCCCAGACGCAGACAATCTCCTTTGGCTTTCAATGGTAATGTGCAAATATTTTGAGACGATGGATTGTGGTAAGCGCTTTGAAAGAAACATCCCTTTTGTGCAGAAGGAAATCGCGGATACGGCTTCTCGTAAAAAAGTATCAGCACGATTTTCCTCAAATTTTGCGCTTTCTGGAACCATAACAGTGAACCTTTCATTAGCTTCCGTGTCTTAAACAAACAAGTCCTAGCCACATCAATATTTTTGAACCCTCATGCATGCAAGAATTAGCCGGTACACCTAACAACATTGACATTAAACAAATCACACATTTTAGTAAATATCCAATCGATGCCACTAAATCAATGTTTTGATGTTTTAGTAAATATCCAAACGATATTCCTTAAAAAAGTCAAGATTGTTGCGTCCTACTTTACTCATGAATTTGAAAGAAAGCATAAAATATCTTTCGTGGACTGCGCTACAGCAACAAGTCAATAAAGTTATGTTTTCCCTAATGGTGAAACGCTTCATCATTAAAGCATAAAGCAATACGCATACTAAAAGGTTTCGTAGATTTTTTGAGTGATTATAAAACTACTGGCCTGCAGCAGTGAAAATAGTGCTGATGAATAGAAGCACCCAAAATGGTTTCACCAAACGTAGCATGCGCGCCTCTCAAGAACAAATAAAATACTCTACTAAAACTCTGCAATAAATTAAATATTTTGCTATTCCGTAACGCTAAAAATATTAAATGGTGAGTGGCCTCTTCCTTTGACCCTTGCAGCCGCACAAAGTCAGCTACGTCGTAAGAACGAACATGCTGGGTATTTTGTGAATCGCCCGAACAACACATTCAAATCTTCGCATTTTTCAGTCATGAAGAACCTATTTCGTTGCTATTGTATTTTGCCAGATTTCCTGGGTATCTAAGAAAACACTACATCTCAGTAGGTTGGAGGCTAATCAGTTTTCTTTCTATTTCTCTGCGCACTGCAAACCAGTATCTATAGCATTGCATCATGAATATAAATATTTATCAATATCTATATCAATATCTACAGCATTGCAAATAAGTACCTATATTAGGTAGCAAAAAATAATGGTAATACCTGAAAATTCGTATTTTTCGAATCGCGGCAGAGTTGCAACCCATGTTCTTTATACTTCTTTGAACAGAACAAACGGATTAACACACTAATTGAAGGAAAACTTGCGTTCGCTTCCTTGCGATTGGTGCCCGCCCTCAGCGTGCGTTGAAGCGAGCGCCGCGTCACACCGCGCGGGGGCGCGGTGTGAAGTGTTAAATTTATACAAAAATGAATCTTTCATAAATAATAATATTAATATATTATTCTAATCGATTTACCAACCCCATCAAATAGTTCAACCTGATGAAACTTTGGATTACTACTAGGATTATGTTTAGTTATTCAACTTATAACAGGAATCTTCCTAGCTATACACTATACCGCTGACATTAATATAGCATTTAATGGAGTAACACACATTTGCCGAGACGTAAACTTTGGCCGTCGACGCGCGCGCGCTCTGAGCGGCGATCGCGGCGACGCGCGCGGACAAAAGGCGCAGGGCCGGCGCGGCGCGGCGCGTCGAGAGGAGAGAGCAGTAACGATTAGGGCGGCTACGTCCGTCCGGGCGCCGTTCGAGCGACGTCGTTCGCTCAGAAATAGCGCCCGAGCGGCCGCACGCGAGCGGCAAGCAGTGGCGGCTCTGGTGAGGGCCTCGCGCCACAAGCTACACAAGACGTAGTGGGCTTCCGACAGCCTACAGACCGGGAGCGCTGCCTCAGTGCATCGACTGATGTCACTGCAGTGCCTATGACCGGGAGGTCCTAGGTTCCCACTCCCCACGGCGGCAGGATTTTCCATACTAGCCTGTCAGGTAGGTCGAATTCAGTCGCTGTCTTGAGGAGGATTCTAGCGGTCGGCTGCTCTGATCGGTAGTTTTCCGTGGTTTCTCCGATCAACACCAGGCGAATGCCGGAGCAGTACCCTACCAAACGGGCCACGGACCGCGCGCTATCTTTCCTTCCTCTTCCTTGTCATATCCTCTCCGCTTACACACACACACATACACTTACATTAACATGCACTACACTACCACATATTCAGGGAGCCTAGAGTTTGTCCCGGCTGGGGCGGTGTCCCGCTGGTGAGAGAGTCCTGCTTAGGAGGAAACCTCATTAGCCGACGGTAGATCGCCGCCGAATCTTGCCATCCAGCGGGGGAGGATCACAACCATCTCCCGAGATAAAATCATGCACTACACTTACCGGACTCGTGACTAAATCAGTTGGCGCGCCCAGAAACACGAAAAAATCAATCAATCAATCGCCCAGTTCAACTTCGAACCCCTTGCCCACTGCTGCCTCCGATGAGACACGGAGATGACAGGTCGATGTCGAAAATACGGCCGCTGCCGGGACTCGAACCTTAGAACCTCGCGGTCAGGAGCACTGCAGTGACATTAGTTGCCCTGAGCTACCTCTGCTATCTAGGGACAGGAATATGTTTCAGAGGAAGATACCGCAACAGATGAATACAAATATTGATAATGTCAGTTGGAACTGGTTAAAATCCTAATCCTTAAAAAAAAGCCTACAAGGACACACATTTATTCCGAATAAAATGTAATTAACTTGAGAAAATTGCATTTATCTGAATATTCAAAATAAACGTTGAGAATTGCACTTTTTAGACTGATCCACAGCCCACATATGATTTAGCTTTTCTTCCTTAGAACGCCATGAACAGGAGCATGGCAAAGGAAAACAATTGAAAATCCCTGTCAGTGC
The DNA here is from genome assembly GCA_964035755.1 of Teleogryllus oceanicus. Classification (NCBI taxonomy): domain Eukaryota; kingdom Metazoa; phylum Arthropoda; class Insecta; order Orthoptera; family Gryllidae; genus Teleogryllus; species Teleogryllus oceanicus. The sequence continues at coordinate 21,652,434 of CAXIVR010000005.1, forward strand.
ATTCGATAAACAAACTGAGTTTGGGCAGTTACCCACACAGGTGTTGTTAACATATAATCCAGTAAAGCAGTTTCTACAATATTCAAGAGCACGTGAAGTCACCTCGCTACGACATTTCCGTGATTCGCTGTTAAAGGGAAGCTTTTCATTTGGGATTGCGCTCTCCGCCGCGGATGCTCAAACAGCGGCAAGTTCAAAGGTCGAAAGCGGACTCAAATTTGCATTAAACCTCGACGAGATTCTTCAGCCTCCGAGTTCCATCTACAGCACGACGCCATCGCTGCTCACGCAGAGCGGGTCGGCGGGCGGACAGCACACAGGCGCCCGCCGCGAGGCGCAAAAATCAACTCACTCGAGAATTTAACAAATTGCCGGCGCTTCACACTCAATTTGTCGTGGGTAAACAAGCCCCAGAGGAACGCTGCGAGACGGAAAACATCTTGGTGAAGAAGTCGGTGGAGAAGGCGAGGAGTGGTGGGGTTTGCAGTTCAGTGACCGCCCGCTGTAATTTTGGGCAATTGACAGCTTAGTGGTGAGGGAGTCAGATGTTTGGTTTTTTTTTTTTTGATGTTTCCGGGCGCGTCAACGGCTTTGATCATTAGTCCCGTAAGTGTAGTGCATGTTTTATCGGGACATGTGGTAGTCTTCCCCCGCTGGATGGCGAGATCCGGCGCCGACCTACCGTCGGCTAATGGGGTTTCCCCCTAACCAGGACTCTCCCACCAGCAGGGCACCGCCCCAGCCGGGACAAGCTCTAAGCTCCCGACCGATCTCCCGGAATATGTGGTACCGTAGTGCATGTTAGTGTAAGTGTGTGTAAGGGTAGAGGATAAGACAAGGAAGAGGAAGGAAAGATCGCGCGCTGTTCGTGGCCCGTTTGGTAGGGTACTGCTCCGGCATTCGCCTGGTGTTGATCGGAGAAACCACGGAAAACTACCGATCAGAGCAGCCGACCGCTAGAATTCTCCTCGAGATAGCGACTGAATTCGACCTAGCTGAAAAGCTAATGTCGAAAATCCTGCCGCCGTCCGGACTCGAACCTAGGACCTCCCGGTCAGAGGCGCTGCAGTGGCATCAGTTGATGCACTGAGCTACCGCTCCCGGTGGACGTTTCGTATTCAACCGCTCTAGGTTAGTACGTGAAGACAGTACAGCTGAGACATTGAATCTGTACATTTAATATTCTACACAGCTATTTCAATTACGTGATTCCAGCGTACAGCACATAGGTTAAGACTATAACCTTCCAAAACTTATTTTCTTAGAAATCATGAAATGCTCCACAGACGTTATAAGAAACGCACACGTTTCCAACCCCACAAGAAAGAAATATTCCTTAATGCGGTTATTGCTCCCGGGCGGCACGACAGGGGGCATCGTTTGTAGTGAAAAGTCGTCGCAGCGCAGCGCCACCATCAGGGGGGGGGGGGGCGGCGCCCCGCAGGGACATTCGCGCAAATGAAGCGAGCTCCTTGGGTTAACTGCTAGCGACCTGCCTGCCTGCCTGCGCCGTATTAGGGTCACCAGAGACTCTGCAGATGGCCGCCATGCCGCGCCGCGCACGGGCCTCGCAAATTGCAGTAGTTCAGTCGCGCCTTCGCCTCTCGCCTCGTTTCGAGCCTCGACGACGAAGACGACGGCGCAATCTCCCGGAGAATTTCCACTTGGGGCAGGCGGCAACAAGAGACGGCAATCAGGCGCCGGATGTTTACAATTATACCGCCCAATTGCGACCAGGTCGTGGAACTCTCCGGCGAATGGATGATGTTAGACGCAAAGCTAATAGCGCCTAATTGCCAGATATAAAACTGTGCAGATTGTTGACGCACGCTAAAATCCAAAGTATTTGAACATTTTAGAAATATATTAGACACATTAAACAAATCGATATTATGAAAGCAAAACATGATTGAACATTAGGGAAAATTTTAAAAAAACACCCTAACGTTTCGGTGTAGTTTAAGGCCAGAATATTTTCGAAAACTTAGTGCCTAAGAAATGGAGTGTTGACATAATATCAATTACTAAATACAGATTTGCTTTCTTTTCATTTTTTTCTTAAGAAATCAAGAAAAGAAAGAAAAGTAGTTTAAAACAATAAATATTCGCAACTGAGTTCTGTAATTAACTCATCAATTACATACATACATAGTCCAAGGGCAATTTTCGTTCAAATACCCACCCGTAAAAACACTAACTGAAAATAGTATATTAAAAACTGATACTTTTCTGTTGGGAATATAATTACGAACCAATCTATAAACTAAACAGGTTATATTTGTGACCGTCTGTCAAGTGTTATGAATTATAACGTAATTGAATTGACTCTCTGTAATTAACAAATATAATCGATACAACTATAAACTATTTTCCAAAATCCGATTTTTCAAATAAATTTTTTTAACAAAAGTGTCGAAAAGTAGCGCATATTTTTTCTTAGATTTACGTGAGATTCTATAATATCATAAAATATAAATAGTTAATTTTGCTCATTACCAAACATAAAACTTATTAGAGTTGTCACGAATATTTATACTTAATACATTCCTCAAAAGGAAAGTGGTATCAATTACTCTGAATGACATTATTTTTTTTTTTATTTAAACCACAAATCGACCAGATCTTCTAGGTAAGGCATACTTAAAATTATCAACTTCACAGAAACATTTATCTTTTGGCACAGAAACCTCTAAACTTTCATTAGAAATTTTAGATGTCTGATAGTTCTCTAGCATGTAAATCCAACATTTTTCACTGTGAACGTGAATTTGGTTTTCACAATGAATACCAAATTCGTCACACAATATGTTCTGCAAAATCTAGGTTAATCCGAAGAAATCTAGCTGACCTTTTTCATTTCCATTTGTTTGACCTAACACGAAGAATGTGTAAATGCCTACCTTAATAAATGGTTAAGCTTATTTCTTCAGCGTTCTACTTCTAGATCCTCTTCACGCTACAACTTCATACCTGCAACAGAAAGAGAAAAAAACATTAGTAATGTTAAAGTAACAATGTACAAGGTTCAAGAAGCAAGGCAAGTGCAATTCGGATAAAGATCCTCATTGTTCCTCTTAATACTAGAAGTCAGTCTAACACAGAATTACACCTAGCTGAAAAACTGAATACGTATTCGCCAGGTGTAAACTGAAAACTCACGTGTCGTTTAATACATTAAGGTTCCCCATTTCCTGGGTCTCGCTCTGAAAGCAAGCCCCTGCTCTCACACCGTACGCTCAATGCATTTTTGTACTTAGCATAGTCACGTTCATCTCATACTTCGTGAATTTCAAAATACGAAAATCCTCCTACCACTCCGACTCCAGTTGGTCTCCGGGTCCGGTGGCGAAACTACAGTCGCAAATGACGCGAGCGGTCGTAAACCTCGAACATCTCCGGCGCGCATGTAGAGACAGCGGGCGGGCGGCTTCGGGGGCGGGGCGGCGCGGAAGGGCGCATAACACATGCGGCGATCTGGGCGTGACAGCTCTGTGGCCGCGGCGACCGCCCACTGCCCACTGCCCACCGCAGGCCGGGCGGCGCCAACCGCCAGGCGGGAACAACTTGGCTGCCCCTCCCAGCCCAGCCCTGCCACGCCCCCTTGCGGTAGTTCGCCACACTAAAGCGTCTGCTGCACAGACATCACTTCCATGTATAAAACGCCAAGGAAATGTAAGGGACTTGTACGATTTATAAGACATCGGCTTGATCTAGCTACTGCTGGAGAGAAATACTTCCCAAGAGTGAATGAAACAGAATAATGATTAATTGTAAATTATCTCATGGCGGAGTACGCGGCATGTATGCAATTGCACCACACGTCACGCTGCAATACACGTTACTATCGTCTAGAATTCGAAAACGGCGCATTCTAATTTCTCAATGCTGGTTTCGGATGCCGTGTAGGAACAAGAGTTGTTTCTTAAATTGTAAATGACGAATTTATAACTTTTTAAACCTTTTATAACATTTCTATACGTTCAACCCTTCTGCACCTCCCCGTCCACTTCATACACACTCTCTGTTTCAAAGGTGGTCAAAATTAAATCTTGAAATCTACTTAAAATTGATTTTGCTATTCAGTATTATGTGCACTTTAATCTGAGAGATTTAAATATTTCTGTTTGTTCTTAAATGCTTACGAACATTATGTCTACCCACATTTACCCTCACTCAAAAGACGAATACGATGTAACACCATTGAGGACCTCGCCATAGCAAGTTGGGTTCAAGTACGAAGTTATTTTCCCATTTAAAACAATGATTGACAACATGGAAAATGTTCGCATGAGTCTAACAAATGATATTTATTCGGAATTTTCCGATGAATATCGACTGCGATGTGTTTGTGGTCAGGAGTTCTCTTTGTTTCACAGATCGTAAAATCCCTCGTGCATATTTCCACAGTGGTGAATTTTCAAAGGCAACGAAATATGAATGAGTGCTTTATCTGATACAGAATTCCGTGTCCGTTCACTTTATTTCCTCTGTAAGCGACTGGGATCCTCCCTTTTGTATTCCCCTACTCACCCTACACGCGTAGGAGCATAAACAAACAAACACACACACACACACACACACACACACACACACACACATTGAAAAATAATTTACGAAACTTAGATTGTAGACCATCTAGGGAGTTGTTACTGATACGTGGGGAGGAAAGACAACAACAGACGCGAATGTGTTAATGTGACGTCTCGGAGACAGTAGAAGCAACCGCCTTTTCTCAACACAATACACATAACGAGATACAATAGATAATCTATTAACGCAGAACCGTCAGGAGAGAAAAATAACAATTCGCTTGATACTTTTAAACGTCAAGCAGGCTGCAGAATGTGGTTCGTTTACGTTATGTTGGCCCAAAAATGGCAATTCATGCATTTCTAGTGATCCCATTTCTAGTGATCCCATTTTTACTGAAACCTTTTCCGAGTCGGACCCACGTAACTGTAACTCGAGGGTAGAGGCAACTCACCAGTCATAGAAAGCAACGTATCCATTCAAATACTGGGTCAGAGCACTAACAGTGGCCCACACATTTTCATGTTGGATAACCTGCCCAAATAGATGAGAATGGAGAGCTTCATATGCAAAAGCAGCCTTCAAGATACAGCCACCAGAGGCACGACAGAATGTGCTGCTTAGGTTGAGGTGGTCCGAATGACACAAAGAGGAAGAGGAGGGTGAGACTGTTGCGAAGGTTAAGGCATGGCAGAGCAGGCGATTCGAATAAACGTAGAGGCGGTATGAGTCGAGGATGACACAAGAGAAGGAAAGAGTAAGGAGTGCGAATGAATATGCCACAGTAGCATTCCGGAGAGGGTGGGGAGGACGCAGAGGTCACTCACCGGAGGCAGCGGCAAGGGCAAAGGGTTCGAAATTGAACTGGACGATGGATTGCTTGACTTTTTCGTATTTCTGGGCGCGTCAACGGCTTTGGTCAAGTCTCGTAAGTGTAGTGCATGCATTTTCCTCGGGAGATGGCGGTGAGCTTCCCCAACTGGATGGCGAGATCCGCCGCCGACCTACCGTCAGCTATTGGGGTTTCCCCCAAACCAGAACTCTCCCACCAGCGGAGAACCGCCCCGACCGGTCTCCCGGAATGTGTCCCGGGTCTCCCAGTAGTGTAGTGCATGTTTGTGTAAGTGTGTGTGTGTGTGTGAGTGTGTGTGTAAGGGGTGAGGTTAGGACAAGGAAGAGGACGGAGAGATCGCGCGCGGTCCGTGGCCCGTTTGGTAGGGTACTGCTCCGGCACTCGCCTGGTGTTGATCGGAGAAACCACTGAAAACTACCGATCAGAGCAGCCAGCCGCTAGAATTTTCCTCCAGACAGCAACTGAATTCGATCTAGCTGAAAAGCTAGGGTCGAAAATCCTGCCGCCGTCAGGACTCGAACCTAGGACCTCTCGGTCAGAGGCGCTGCAGTGACATGTGTTGCAACTGAGCTACCGCTCCCGGTGATCTGGACGAGAGATGTGGCGAAATCGCCGAGGCAACGCCTAGAAGAGGAGCGAATTACGCATATATGGAGGGTGCGGCAGCAGCAACAGCAGTGCGATAGAAATGACTGTACGAATGACTCTGGGAAGCAGTGGTGCCTAGCGGCAATGAATGCCTAGAAGGGGAGGCGGATGAGCTAAGGAGCTTGATGAAGCTCTACGAGGATGAGCTTGCACTGGAGGTTGCATTGGCGGCAGCAGCTGAGGTAAAGGAGAGATGGCGACGCGAATTAGGAGGCGGTGACGAATTAAGGACGATAGGCGCGCTGGATGAAGGCCTTAGGTCGACGTGGGAGTTGAGGCCAGGCGCGACGGAAGAGGCGCAAAGCAAGGGTGCAGCGGCAGCAGGCACGGTGCTGTGAATGACCTGCGTGGCGCGGAGGAGCGGAGAGGCGAGGCGAGGCGGCGCGCCATCAAAGGTGCGCGCGGGCGCGTGGGCGGGCGGGGCAGGGGGCGTGGCGTGGTGCTGGCGCCTGCCGTGTCATTCATCACGCAAATTAGCGCCCTCTTGTGGTCGCGCTTCGCGGTGCTCGCCTTCGACCGCTGCCTCCTGCTGCCCCCCTCCCGCCCCCCGCCCAAAACACTGGCACCTGCCCATCGCCTAACGCCCAGGGGCCAAAGCTCAACTGGTTTTTGCGAGTTCCGATCTCGTGATAAATAATTGGTTCGCAAATATTTCACAGGATCTTTATTCGCATCACATCTCAGTACTAGACAAATAAGTGAATTTTACGCCCCTTCACTGTTTTTAGTGATACTTGCATTATTACAATGTGTTTCAACGTATTTTGAATTATCTTGGTAACGTTTCCATTTTGGTAACAATACAATATCCAACAATTGCCTATCCGAGTAGCTGAGATCGCTAAGGCAGTAGTGCGTTGGCGGTCTCGGATCGAAGGATCGTAGGTTCGAATCCTGCCTCAGGCATGTCTAAGTGTTTCGGGATTGTGCGTGTGGTCTATCTGCAATGCGCTTGTGTGATCCCTGTGGTTGACATCAAGAACGGCATGTGGCCGTAAAAACATTGCACGCTCGGATTAGCGCCGACCTCGTAGAAACGGCAAGAAAGGCTAGGATAATAAAAAGAAGCACACTTTTGAAAGCTATTTCTACAATTCACTCTCTAGTTACAATTCCTGTATCATCTACACTTCCCCACCGGCAGTGCTACGCTGCCTTCGTGACATCGGCGACCACACACGCCCTGTTTCCATTATCAGCACCCCTCCGCATATCCAACACCCTTCTACCAGTAGCGGTAGCTCATCAACATCGGTAGTACATCAACTGATGTCACTGCAGCGCTTCTGACCGGGAGGTCCCAGGTTCGAGTCCTCACGGCGGCAGGATTTTCGACACTAGCTTTTCAGCTAGGTCAAATTCAGTCGCTGTCTGGAGGAGAATTCTAGCGGCCGGCTGCTCTGATCGGTAGTTTTCCGTGGTTTCTTCGATTAACACCAGCCGGAGCAGTACCCTACCAAACGGGCCACGGACCGCGTGCGATCCTTCCTTCCTATTCTTTGTCCTATTCTCTCCCCTTACACACACACACACACACAGACACACACACACAGACACACACACACTTACACTAACATGTACTACACTACCACATATTGCGGGAGACCGGTCGGGAGCTTAGAGCTTGTCCCGACTGGGGCGGTGCCCCGCTGGTGGGAGAGTCCTGGTTAGAGGTAAACCCCGCTAGCCGACGGTAGGTCGGCGCCGCATCTCGCCATCCAGCGGGGGAAGATCACCGCCATCTCCCGAGAAAAAAACATGCACTACACTAACGGAACTAATTACCAAAGCAGTTGACGCGCCCGGAAACACGAAAATAATCAATCAATCCAACACCCTTCTCCTACTCCACCGCCGCACATCTTCTCGAACCACCACAACGCCACCCACAAGCCCCTCAGCGCTTCCGTTTCCCCTCTGTCTCTCCCTATAGAGGCCGCCTTCGCAGGCAGGTATTCCAGGAAAGATTAATTAACCGCGCGTTTCAAAAACAAACGGCGGCGCTGCGGCCCCGAGATAGCGTCCGCGAGGACGGATAAACGCGGCGCAAATAGCTCCCACTGCCCGCCGCGTCGCCCGCCGTCAGTTGTGCGTGTCAGCCGCTCGTGGCCGCCCACGGGTGACGCCAGAGAAGAGACGGGCGGTGCGTGGGTGGGATGAGGGGCGATTCGGTCGTGTGGACACGAAACTTGCTGGGAAGCTGTTGGATTATTAAAATTGTGTAATAGTATATTATGAAACTACGATGTAATGATACACGAGTATCGTAAATTTCATAGTCGTGTATTAATTTCTCCAACATCTCTCGTACTTTTTCTACAACTAGTAAAACTTCAACTTTTACAGTTAACGGTTTCGTGGCAGCTGAAATGAAATATTCTCTTAACGTTGCCTTGCGCATGGACACCTAGGTGTAATTAGGTAAGTATACCCACTTCTCATTTCAAACCAGCATCACACGAGTGAAGTTGGATTCAATTGATTAAAAGAATGTCATCAAAGTTTAGTGACTGTTCTTACGTCTTATGAGCTCAATAACTCATTTAGGGAGCTTCAACATTCTGAGTTTTGGAAACGGAGAAGGTATGTGCGGATTACCATCATCGTCTCGGGACGGCAGTTTAAACAATCGATCGAAACATTTAATAAAACGATGGCCAATAACTGATTAATTCTCAAAACTTGATTTATAAACTTGTCGGTATTTCGTCATGTACCTGTACTATAATGAATCTGAATTGTAATGCGACTAACATTATTCAACGAATTGCAGCCATCTAATAAGAGAACTATGCAATTGAGGTAGAAAAAAATCATATTGCAAAGACGATGTAATAAGAGAAGATTTTGGTCGAAATGTCGTCTGTGAAAAGGTTTGTCCGTCATTTGTTTACTTTCCACCACATTTTCTTAATGAGGATCTAGTTTCATATCAAAAACATTCATTAAAAAGCGTCAAAGCTCCAATTATTACAAACATTCATTAAAACTTTTTTCAAGTAACACAATCTGCTCACTAATAATTACATAGTTCTCATGAGAATCTAGTTAGTAGCAGAATGGCACGGGACAGGTGTGCGAACAAGTGCTTAGATGAATCATTGAGCGCTCTACAAGTACTTTGGTACTTGTTGGTTGGCTCTACAAGTACGTTGGTGCAGCACGTTGAATCCATTTTTCGCATTCTTGTTACTATTTCATTATAAAGGCATCTCGGTAAGAACATGCAATTAAAATTGTAAATTTCGCATTTGCATGAATGTTCCTACGGACGCGTGCACACAGTTCACAGTTCGTGTTTTAATTATTACTCCGGTTCTTCTTCCATACAATGTAAATGAATAGATACTGTTTGAGTGAGGATTTTTCGATGTTCTAGTAGCAATATCGTCACATATGCGATATTAACACTTCCCACTCTCTGTAAATCAAACGTGAGGAAACTCATAAAAAACGACAGACTTAAGAAAAAAATGAAAATTTACTCAGATAGAACGAATTAAAATCAGAAAATATGGCATTGAACGGCTCTAAGCATATTAAAGCATGTATTATATTGCTAGAAAAATAATATTTGTTGGGTTTTCTTCAAAAATGATCGGATTGGAACTTATAAAAAAAAATACTGTGATTTTTTTTCTAAATACTGTGGAAAAACTCGTTGATGAAGTAGTGAGATCTGGAAAAACATTTGGAGAATAATTGTGAAACCACAAATCTGTCAGCCAATTGATGCTGAAATTGTGGTTGCCCTCAGGTTGGCTACTTTTTCGTGAACAATCGAACACACTTTAATCAAATATTAAAAAAACAATGTACAAAAATCTTCTATGTTTAGCGGTAAAATCCAACCTATTCGTAAATAACATAACGAGAAAAATGTCATTATCAAGAGCTCTAGCTATAAAAGTTAATAATATTGATCTTCCTCGGAGCGATGTTGATTAATCTCAATGCTAAAACAACTTTCTGGAAAATAACTTTCGGTTTCAGGTAAAAATTCCCTGCCATAAAAAGTCCGTAACAACAATTACTGTAAGTTTAATTTTCAGAAATCTATAGAAATACAAACTACTACCGCTGAGAATCAGGTGCCTTGAACAAAGTACTGAAAACGTCCATTAAAGTAGTAAAAACGAATTCTAGAAGTTGCATGAGTGAAGATGTATAATTAAAAATCCACTCCGAGTTTGATGTTTAAAGAGTTAAGTTACTAAAAAGCAAACGCTAAAACAATACTAAAGGTTAATCATGGAATGACACTTCCCTAAAGTAACAAGTTTCCACGGAAACTTCACGTCCATTTCACTCTACGAAATCCCTGCACTTTTCCATATTTCCAAGGCTTTTTCTGATTCTGTCCATTCCCTCTAGTAATATGCGCCTTCGATTTCGTATTACGATTTCGATCTGCATTGGAGCGAGTAGAATGGCGTTCCTTCTCGCCGGGCGTCTTAGTCGCAAATGTAGTAAACTTTGCGCTGACATTTCCGGAATGTGGACGCCATTTCAGAGCTGGAGTCGAAACGAAATCTCACTGGGAGTATTTGGGGAGTCGTAAAAAGGCGGTCCGCCAGAACCAGCACGTTGCCAAGATGAAAATCCCAAACAAATGGAACAGGAGAAAAGTAAATGCAAACGGATACATGGCGCTACGAAACAGATTATCAACAAATTGATAGAATATATTTACGAGAAATTGTGCAATTTTCGAAGTACTATTCAGTCAAGTGAGTTGGTGGGGAACTAATGAGGATGTTTAAGAGGTAACTACAAAAATCCACACCGTGATTCTGAATTTAAAAAGGAATATAAATTATATGACTGTATCTAAGTGTATGTACGTTCATGATAATGTAAATGTGACATGTATGCATGCGTATCTAAGTGTATGATTGTTTATGTATATGAATGTATGTATACTACGTAGGGCAAGTGTGTGTTCGTGTTTTACGCGTCCATGTGAATGAGCATTCAAGTAAAAGATTGTGTGTGAATGTATCTTTGAACCCGGCGAATAAGCTGATAAGTCAAATAATTTTTTTTTTTTTACAGCAGAACAAAGAGCAACTTTAAACTAATGTTGTAAATTAGGGATTCATGATATTCAGACAAAATCTACACACTAATAGTTTCGTTTTAATATCACCTTCGTTTGAATATCATTAATCCTTGATTTACTTCAGTTGAAAGTTGTTGTTTGCTCCCATTTAAAACTAAGGGTTTATGACTTATCAGCTTATTCACCGGGATCACAGATATATGCATGTATTTGAATGAGTATTGATATGTATGTGGTAGATGAACTGTCGATTCCGGTTATAGTGAACTCGGATAAAGTGGACCCTGGATTATAGTGGACTTAAGTCACAGGTCCCGTCTCATTTACATTACAAATAAGCATAAGAAGATTCGGTTACAGTGAACCTGAACCTCGGCTATAGTGAACGTAAGAAAAAAAAAACTCCTGGAAATTAATTCCCACATGGAAAAGAATATAAATCGCCTCAGTGCCACAAATTCCAACACTGGGCAACTTGAAAAAAATTTCGTCAGCCAAAGGTCATAATCGAAGAAGTTGCCCCTGAGGTGAAGGTAGCGGACCTGCAATAGGCCCTAGCATCTTACTGATGACCTTATGCCACTCAGTTTCACTGCGGAAACAAAAGGTCGTGTCCTGCGTGGGCTACAACTGGCGGCGGCGCCGCGCGATTGCTTGCTTCAGTCTCAATCATGGTGTCACGTGATATTCCGCGGGTCAAAGCCTGCTGAGTTCTACGTAGGCGACAGGAAGCACGCAACTGCCAACGCCGGACGATATCCGCCGTGCCGTGCGGAAAAGCGATTGGTTGCATTAGTCGCTTGCGCCATGCCGCCATGGGAAGCATCACGCATGTTATTAGGCGAGCATATTTATTTATTTATCTTTATTTATTTTACGTCAAAAACAGTTAAAACTGCGTATGACGTGCTACGGGGAAAAGTGAATTGTGTGCACGTTTTCAAAATTCTGTGATGGGTGGGATTTGGTTATTATTCGTACAATTCGTTTTTGTAATCTGAAAGTCTGGCAGCTATAAGATGTATTTCTCCAGATTATTATGCCATATCTCAGGCGGGAATGAACATTCGCGAAATATACACAACGAACAGTATACAGGCTGACTGAATTTGCAAGAATTTTGAACGCCTAGCAAAAGGAGTAAAACGCCCTTCGGAGAATGCTTCTGTTGCAACAGTGCAAGATGCATTGAAGGGTGTCAAGACTGTATTACGATACTTAAACACAGAGGACAATGCAGAATCACGAACTGTGGAGAAGAATCCAGAGAAATTACTAATGAAAAAGTACGAAGCAAACAATCGAAAATAATTGATTTTTAAGGACAAATAAAGCTATTGCAAATTTCGGTTCATGCAGTTAAAGAATATTGCTGTATCTCCGTATTTACAAAATCGATGGTTATGAAGAAATTCTATGTAACATTGAGATCATCGGATATAGTGAACCAAAAAACAAAGTCCCCAGAAGGACACTGTAACCGGAGTCGACAATAGTTGTAATTTCTTTTAATGTGTTGTATTATAATTTGTTTTTATTCTGCAGTTGTCTTTGTATTGTAAATGTAGATGTTCTGTAAATCTGCTCTGTATGCTTCTGGTTACCACCTGAAAATTAGCCAATTGTAGCCAAATAATAATAATAATAATAATAATAATAATAATAATAATAATAGTTATTATTATTGTTAATATTATTGAGTATATTTGAAGTTGTTACAACATTGATATAAAAATGCTTCCTATTGTTCTCCAGTACCCAGTTGTGGCAAGTTACGATTCCTTAATGGTACTTGTCGTAGCCCTTACTTTACTTTTTCATCATATCATAAACAGATACCCAGGAGCTACTATCATAAGACATCACCCAAAAGAGGCAAAACATTAAAACTGGTGAAATCTTTCATCAGAATTTATTGGTCAATCAAGTACAAATGAACTTCCGTTAGTAATAAATTTTGACACGGCTGTTGGTAGATGTAAATAGTATGTCGTTGCCACGAAACCTCTTTCCATAATTGATTAAATAACGGAAGATAATTTTGGTTTGATTCGTGATTTAATGGAAAACGACCCCCATAAATCCGAAAGTATGAGAGACATTATTACTAAATGCAGAACACCATCAAAACACCATACGCGAAAATGCAGGTCGCATTTGAAAACAACTCTCATTCTGTCATGTGAGTTAACATTTACAGAATAGCAAGGTTCTGCAGTCAAAGCAAAAAATGTTTCATACCTATCCTTAGATATAAAGTATTCCAGAAACATTTATCTTTCTACTTAGCACACATTCCTATTACATGTCCGGAAGTTATCGCGACGAAATATCCTTGAACATGTGTACAACCTCTTTCGGAAGCCTTCAAACGGAATCGCAGAGCTTGTTCAGAGGGAAGCGAAATAGGATCACGCGTTAGTATATTTAAAGGGAAACGTAAATACGGAACGGCCGAGCGGATCGTTTCTAGGATCGACGTCCGAACGCGGCTCGCTCGCTTTGAAGCAGCCGAGAACGGGGCCGAAAGGAGGTCGCGACTTGCCATTAAAGTTGCAGTTAAGGACGACTTAAACAGAAATAGCCAGGATCCGTCTCCAGCAACTTTTAGACCCCCTGCAGGTGGCGCAAGTTAATCTAAGCCACCTGGGCCGACATTTCAATTGCGCAGTTTCTGTAAAAGGGCGGTGCAATTACGACGAAAAGAGCACATGCGGTCTGCGTGAATTTCCAGTGTGTTAGACCGGGAGCGGTAGCTCAGTGCATTAATTGATGTCACTGCAGCGCCTCTGACCGGGAGGTCCTAGCTTCGAGTCCTGACGGCGGCAGGATTTTCGACACTAGCTTTTCAGCTAGGTCGAATTCAGTCGCTGTCTGGAGTAGAATTCTAGCGGCCGGCTACTCTGATCGGTAATTTTCCGTGGTTTCTCCGATCGACACCAGGCGAATGCCGGAGCAGTACCATACCAAACGGGCCACGGACCGCGCGCGATCTGTCCTTCCTCTTCCTTGTCCTATCCTCTCCCCTTACACACACACACACACTTACACTAACATGCACACTACCACATATCCCGGGAGACCGGTCTGGAGCTTAGAGTTTGTCCTGGCTGGGGCGGTGCCCCGGTGGTGGGAGACTCCTGGTTAGGGGGAAACCTCACTAGCCGACGGTAGGTCGGCGCCGAATCTCGCTATCCAACGGGGAAGATCACCGCCATCTCGCGAGAAAAAAACACATGCTCTACACTAACGGGATTAATAAACAGAGCAGTTGACGCGCCCGGAAACATGACTAAATCAATCAATCAAAATCCAGTGTGTTAGAATTATGCAGATCGGTTATTTATCTTTGTATGTATATATGGATGAATATTATACGAACCAAAACTAAAATAAGCTTCTTCATATTTCAGTAAACCCGAAAAACTATGTCAAATTCTCTAATGCGAAACCACTGTCCTACAATTTCATATTTCAACCCCTAAAGCACAAAATAGTTTTAATATGAAAGAGAAGAGATACAGCAAAGGAGAAGAGTTCAACGGAGGAGTGTCGAAGTGGGATCAAGTTTATGCAACTTCCCATTCACATCATTTCATTAAACAAACTAAAAACGATATTGACGAATGCAAAGAGAAATAAAATAGGCGTGAATATAATTTGAAAAATGGGATATAAAGAAAAGTGAAAACGAAATTTAAAAAATATTAATATAGCAAAGTACTCTAGTGAGAGAAAAAAGCTTCTCAGCGTAGAAAATAAAAGAGAGAAACCGAAAATAATATAAAGAAGAAAAAGGAAAGAAAATGGCGTAGGAAAAGCCTCGTAAAGCCCAGCGACCGGAGTGGCGACGCAGCCCTCGCCACGGCCCCCTCGGCCGGCGACCACGCCCAGCGCCGGAAGCGGAAGTCCGCAGCCAGAGCTCTCCCCAACGCCTCCACACACGCCCACGCCCGCCCCTCGCACTCGCTTTCTTTTACTCCCTAAAACACGACTGGCGTATGGAAAAGCTGCTTCCAATCATCTCCACATTTTTCTGACATTGAGTTATTGGCAATAAAACAATATTGACGTTCAAACCTACCTATTCAACGACCTTTTTTAACTTCGCGTAAAGCACTTTATATTTTGTATTAAAAATCCAAATCAATGTCAAAATCAAGCAACCTCCAAACATTCGCTTAAAAGATGTCATTCTCTTAAAATAATAATTAAAGAAGCAATATGGCTGCCTGCCAGCCTGCAGCAGCACTTTTATACTGTGGTGGATTAATGATACACACAATTATTAATTTTATATGATTCTACACAATTCCCATAGGAACTGTATATTCAATGAAAATTGAAAAGAGAAAACCCAAAAGACCGGATTATTATTGCATTCATCATCTGAAGTAACTACGATGGACAAAACGTAAATTAAATATCTTTTAGTTTAGTTAATTAAATATGCTAATTAATTCTATGAAAAATCGTTGATTATCTCTATGTTAATAGCATGCGTGCAATTAAAAATCTACACCTACCAATCAAAACTAATAAAAGGAGCCAAATCGTTTAAGATACCATATGACAGAGGTGGCCAAGGTATTTCCAGTCGATCATGAAACATGAAAAAAAATGTATATCAGATTACGGACCTACGTCAACTTCATATAAACAATGAATCAATATAACTAAATTGGTGAAGAATACGTTAAGCTACCTGACTAAAGAAACAACGTAGCATTTTTAACATGAATAAATGAAATGTTTTATTTGAAAAACTTTCGGTCTTAGCATTACAAATGTAAAAAATGTAAACGTCAATTGCGTTTATCTGTTCTAAAAAAAATCCCAGCAAAACTGTGTCAGAAGTGACTTTTTTTTTACTTTCCAATGTTTATACAAGTTGCATTCTCTCTCATATCCGTCTTAACTTTTCCTAGAAAGTAATATTTTAATAGTTCTTTCTGTAATTGCTTAATAGCTTTTGTGTGTTTTGATATCCTGAATAAG
The DNA here is from genome assembly GCA_964035755.1 of Teleogryllus oceanicus. Taxonomy (NCBI): domain Eukaryota; kingdom Metazoa; phylum Arthropoda; class Insecta; order Orthoptera; family Gryllidae; genus Teleogryllus; species Teleogryllus oceanicus. The sequence continues at coordinate 21,668,525 of CAXIVR010000005.1, forward strand.
TTCAATTATCTTCAATTTGACACATTCCTTTATACAGTGTCACTATAGTGATCATACGTACACAATGCTTTCCCACTAAAATAAGCCTTTTGCAGAAGCAATACGACGTCATCAAATGTATGCCTCATATAATATAGATGTGCTTGAATTTCTCAAAATTTAAATTATTCTTAAATAACAAAAAAAATCTTGAAAATAATATGCGGATAATGGGGCTGCTTCTATCGTCGCTCGTTTTCTTGAGCATACCACTCATGCAATTATACCTCCCTTGTTCCTTATCCATTTGTTTCGTTATTTTATTTTTATATACATTTTTTTATGCTCTCAATCCGCTTGTACTCTCTGGCGCGAGAACGAAATGCAGTCGCACAGTCCGTTCCCCGAGACCGACCGATCCCCTACGGTCAGACCATTCTGCGATGTTGGGAACACAAATATCCTGCACGCGTCATTTCAGTCGCAAGTTTGCATAAAAGGCTCGCGAAGTTATTTTCAACTTTACTTCCAACTTTAGGTCTGAAACGCGATTGGGCCGAGGAAGTGGCCGGGAAATTCTGCGACCAATGAAACTAAAGCTGAAGTCGCGACTCCTCGGCCGTAAATTGTGCACATTCAGAAAGTTTTCTACATATCAAAATATCGAAATAAGAAAAGTCACAAGGAGGACTAAGGGATATTTTTGGGTACAAAAAAGACCAAAAAACTAGCTGTTCTTGTTAAACATAAACATTCAGAAGTTAATGAACATTTTAAAGATGAAGTTAATGAATGAAGTTTTTTTCCGTTGCAATACATCTTTTTTATCAAGTTCAACGTAATAATTCACGTATCAATTATATATTTTATTTTGGAACTACCATGAGAACAAATCTGCAATGCTCTTCTTTCAAAGAAATAATGGAACATCCGTTGTTACCTTCTTAAAGAGATAGAAGATTATCGAATGCGGATACGTGTAAAGTAGCATGTGTAAAGGAAAAGGCGATTTTAAATGTAAAAAACCCAACCCTCGTAAGACTTCGATTAAAATTAGTCGTTTTCGTTTAGTACACTAAAGTGAATTAAAATGAACAGAATAGAATTAAATTTGATTTATTAAAATAATTCGTTAAATTTTACACTCATCAAAATGGCTGTCCGATGTTACCACCAATAAGCCGAACCTTGAGTACATGCATACGTTTCAATTTTATAAAATCACATCGAACTGTCGTATAAAGAAGCTTCTGCGATTTACTTAATCTGGCCCATTATCTCCAAAATAGGCCGATCGTTGACGGAAAAACCGAAAACCACAACAAGCTACATTATTAATACAAATTTTATTGCAGTAAGACACTCATAAACCTTCAGTTACTGGGAAACATCGTATTAAATGTATTACGTACATTGAGTAAAGATGAAGTACATTTATTTCTACAAGATATTCCATACGTATGGCGGTTTTGAAACTTCGGGATCCAACTGTACTGCGTCTCTGAATCCTTTTAAATTTGAACACATGTCTACCCTTCATATGTCCATTTAAACTTTCATGCGAAGTGTGTCGCCGGCATCGTCGCCTGCATTACTTCGGAGTCAAGGGGAGGCGAGACGAGGCGGCCACCGTGCTGAGACTTTTCGTCCCAGAGCAAAGGCGACCCCGCACAGCACAGTGAAGCGAAATGCAACTCGTGAAGGATATTTTCAATATTTTTGAAAGATACTTTCATTCGCTAAATAACGAGCAATTGTATAGAAGGATTATATCTATCTTACGCATCATGCGAAATGGAATACACACACACACACACACACACACACATTTTCAACGCTTTTATTTTCGTGATGAAATATAATCTCTATTTATTTTTTGCATACGAAAGAAAGTAAATTTTAAACGGTTTTGCCCGTATTTTAATGTCCTTCTTCTTTAGGATGTTACATAAACTTACTTTTTCTTCTATATTTTTCAACGTAAGATCAAAGTATTGCCCTATCGAAAATTAAATTGAAAATGATAATATTATATTGCTTATAATTAACATATTCATAAAAGTAAATATTTATTATTTCATTCTATATTTCCAATACGTTGCACATTTTGAAATACATTGTAATGCTGCAGAGTCATTATATAGTGTAAAACCTTGCGTAGGAAGCATTGTATACCCTTTCCTGAATGCAGGAAACTGCGTTTCTAACTTGTGAGCACCACTTAATTTTGAACGATTCACCAAAAAAGTCCCTTCTCCAAGAACGAAATAGAGTCTAATGGAGCGGAATATCTCTGTGGAACACTCTTTTTCCTCGTGTTTGATTTATTATTTGTTGCGGATTAGGGGCCAACTTATTGCCAAGGTCATTAAGATCTACACATGATTTGAGTAGATCACAGCAGGAATGACGATTAGGTAAATGCCGACGACGACAAAATGGTGGAATGAGAGGTGGAAGAAAATGTAGAGCCGCCCAAAACCGAATTTGTTCGGACGTCGTCGATTGGTCGAAGCCGGAGCGCGGCTGTGGCACGCCAGCCGCTTCCCCGTCGCGTCCTTTGAATTGAATTGAATTGAATTGAATTGAATTTGCCTTATTTTACGTGGCGAGACTCAGGCCATGAGACCTGCTCTTCCGTCTGACCACGCAAATTTCGTTACACTCCTTTCACCTATAGTGGGAGAAAGAAGGTATTACTTGGGCGACGAAACAGGCGATTTGAATTTGGCTCAGAGGCATCATTTAGGCATCATACATGCAGTAAATGTACTAACATGGGACAGCCGGCTTTACTTCCCCTCCGAAGGAAGGCGTACGAAGGATTTTCTCGCCCTTAAAAATCCACGGCTTCGATCGGGCTTGAACCCGCAAACTTGGGAATAGCAGTCCGATACGCTAACCGCTACACCATCGCCGCCGCTAGCTTTTGACGCCGTCCGCGCCAGTGTGCGGCGCGGGGCGGCGGCGGGCGCTGGGGGAGGCGCCATAAATCACTCGCCCCCTGGACTGCGCGAGCTCCCAGTTCGAAACCGGCGCCCGCCCACGCACCGCGCTCGCGCCTCGCCTCCATCATTTATCCCGCTTAAGCGACGCCGCGGGCGAGAAGCAGAGGACTTGGGGAGGACGAGGTAGTCGAGAAGGGGAAAGGCCAAGAGGGCGTGGTACTTCTGGAAGAAAATACAGGAGGCGAAACTACGAGTTGAAGCGACGCCTGAGGATGAGGAGGAGAAGACCTGAAAGACGCGATGATGGAGGAAGTGAAAGGGGAAAAGGTGCAAAGCTTCTAAAAAAAGGGAAATCCTGCACGAAGAGAGGCAGAGACCTTGCAGGAAGATGAAGTGATGGAGAAAGAGTAAGAGGCTGAGGTGCTTCTGGAAGAATATAGAGACGAAACTAGAAGCGATGTCTGATGATGACATGGAGGATAAGATAATATAAAATATGGATGGATATGATAATGGAAAAGACGAGATGTTTGTAAAGGAAAGAGGATATGTTGTGGGAAAAGGATTTTTGGAGGAGGATAAGATGATGAAGTAGGTAGAAAGGAAACACGATAGTTGAAGAGATGAAAGAAATTATGCTACGGGAAGAGGGCAGGACGTGTATATACGGTGTTTCAGAAAGAAGAAAGAATCGACAAAGGCTGGGAGTTTTGAGGGAAATGGAAAACTGGAAGAAATCCATCGCAAGAGGGATGACGGACGAAGTCGTGGTGATGAAGGTTGAAGGGCAGGGGAAGTTGCATGAGCTGCACTGCCACTGAAGTAAAAGAGATGAACGTCTAGGTGATGCCCCGGTAAGAGAGGATATGAAGCCTGTACTGCTGGAGAAGGAATAGGACGTTCGCCATTGCTGCGATATTCCAAGCTCTTCTCAAAAGTAATGGAATGAATAAACGCTGTTATATCATGAATGCAAGACCACAGTGAATAAATTGGACACATATCATCAGGGTACTTTCTAACTCTCAACAATATTTACGTGAAACATCGAATCGTAGATGCAAATGATAATGTGTGGTAATTTCTGAAATATGGCCAACCAAATTAAAAATGGGGAACATTCGATTTCAACATTAAATATTCAAGCGCAGTTGCCTCTCGAAGTCATTATAAAATTCTCCTTTATCTATTGAAAAGCATCGTCGATATTACCTAGTGTAAAAACCATTGATATTTCAGCGGAGAGTGTGAAGAAAAGAACACCTCCTTACAAACATTCTCAGAAAACATACATCTTAAATTTACTTACCGTGAAGTGAATACCAGGGGTGTAAATGTAAATTTGCTCCATTTGTTAGATTTTCTGAAAATATGAGAATATTTCGAAGTAGTTTTTGGCCATAAATCAACATCGTAGATTTCAAAACGTTTTTCTTCTCATATGTAACTTGCTTTTGCATCAAATTTATTCTAAAACGATCAATAAATTTTAAGTCTTCCTCAGTCCTCCCTTCCTTGAGTTGTGATTATGCATTTGTTTTAAAATCCACTCTAAAGATGTTTCTCGAAAATACGTTTTACTTATAGAAAATATGGAATGTAAAATGTATTATCTAGAACTTGAATCTCACATTTAATGTTTGCCAAGAAAATGTTCGTTGGTATGTAATGTTTTATTTTCACAAACAGCATTAAAAATGCCTACATAGTAATATGGAGATGTTAGGGACAAGACTATGGTTACCATGAAAAGTATTATTTTGTATTCTAATAGTATATAATTATTCGGGTTACCAATGAGGTCTTTTTTTAAAAATAGGTGAAAAACCTCTTGACAAGGATGACAATGAGGCTTGATAATATATTTGTAATAAGTCGCCAATAATGCCCTGCACTCAAAAGAAAAGAACCCTTCTTTTCGTCTTCCATCTTTACGAGTAGTTCAAATGTTTGCTATCATCTCTCGCCGCCACCGATTTCACAATATAATTAACTGTTATTGTGTTACTCTAATTTTAAATAATGGCAAGCACGTTTCTAAAGTTTCTTTAAATGCGATCTCCGTGGTCAATGTTACAGGGAACAACGCAAGAAATCAGCTTTTATGAAATGTAGTCACTATGAAAACAGTTGTTAAACCACCTCTAAATGGCAATTAAAAATCATCATAATTGTTTCAGTTCATTAAAATATTAGGCAATGTAGTACATCCCTAAATGGACTGCTCAAAACGTGAAAATAAGATTCTTACCCCTGCATTTAATTGCGATTAAACTATATTGCCACTGGTCGTTAAATTTTAGTGTTTGTCGTTGGTTTTATTGTTGATAAGAAAAATATTCCGATTGTTCCTAGCAGGATGGGTACACGTCCTCAAGAAAAGGAATCTAAATAAAACTAAAAGCTCTTTCCAATTATTAAAGATGTTCCACTCCACAGCACCTAAAATATTTTACCCAATATTTGCAGAAGACTTTCCGATGACGGAAGATTTTCACATTGTATTTCTTGCGGGAAAGGTGGGAACCCTTCCGTTGCGAGATTACAAGCGCACGGAAGGAAATGGCCCACCAGATGAACTGAAGTCAAACACCGATCAGAGTCACGTCAAACGTCAGGCCACTGCCAGGGCCTTTGAAACCGCGGCGTCCATCACGAGTCGATTGAGGAAGCCTGAGCGGTATAGCGGAGCGCAGGCAATGGGGGCGGGGAACATTGTTTGAGTGACGGCTGCCGACGCCGCGCCGGTGTAAGAGGTATTGGGAATTGGGCGGAGTGTGGGTGGGTGTAATAGATGACTTGGAAGGCGGCAAAAGGCACTTGCGGACCAACGAGAGAGAGGTTAGGTACAGTTTATAATGGACAAAACTAAAGTGTTTAAGTGTTGTTCAAGGTAACAGATCGGAGTCAAAATGCATTTTAAAGGTAGTGATAGACATTTTTTTAAATGAATGATGAACATAAAGCAGAAACGAATATGTTGTGAATATGCCTATCTTTGAGTGACATGTCTTAAAAACACCAACGCAACTGATTTCCAAGTTTGTGTACAACTAGCGAAAAATGTCTATTCTTTCCTCCCATTTCCATAGAACCTGAAAACAAGCGCGGTAAGTACAAAGGTAGCTACTGTGAAGAAACAAACCTATTGTTCCATCTTTCACATTTTCTGCACATGCACGCTGACATTAGTACATCCATTATTCCACCATTTATAGCCTAATATCGTCCTAGATAGCTGTGCATCTATATAACCACACACAATATTAACTACTAAATGCCGTCAGAATTGCGGAGAATATGTGATATTAAATCAGCAAATCACGCGTCGCACACTGTAGGAAGATAAAACGAGGCGCTTTATGACCTTGACGTGACCCTCCATCACTTCCAAATATACGCCTTCATTCAATTACACGACGTAACATTGTGCGAATGTATAGGAAAAGGCAAAGAACGATAAGAGTCTAGTGAAAATGAAACGCGATGGTAGATTTCGGGGGAAGAATGTAACTAAGATCTCGTGTAAGAAGAGAGGAGAAACACTGAAGAGCGAGAAACGCCACAAGCATCGTAAATGGTATCTGTCAGAGGTAGTACGGGAATAAAAATGGACCAGAAGGGAACACGGAGCTGCCCGTATGGTCGAGGAGGGGAGGGGGGGTCAGCGGGATGGAAGACGCTGGCCGGCCCTCAGAGGTCGCACAGAGGCCCACCGCCCCTCGACGGTGTTTTATTGTATCCGCGACTGCACTGGGGGCGGTCGCCACTCGACAGTTATTGCGCCACCCCGAACCGCCCCCCCTCCCCAACGCGGGAGACGGGGGCGGCGACAGCAGGAAGGGGGTGGAACGGGCAAGGGCGGCGGTGGCGGCCTGTAGGGCGGAGGCAGGGCATTGCCAGCTGGGAATATGCGACCCGCAGTCGAGGGGGAGCCAGAGACGATACGGAGATGTCAGTCTCCGCCTGATGGGAAAATGACAATGCAATCGATGTGTACATTCCCCGGACTCCACCCTCCGTCACTCCCCCTTCTAGATTGAAATTGAAGGAAAGTCAAAAAAGTGAACTAATATCGGCGCATCTCCCGCACCCAAAAGTGCGCTCCCCCTTCCCCGGTCTTGCATAAAAAAATATACTGCGGTGGTTTGTGAGGCAGGGTAAACAAAAGTGAGACGGGAAGCGAATTCATACAAAAGAAAATGGAAGCGGAGGGAATGGAAATGAAGATGGCTTATATGCAAAAAATGCAAGCAGTAAAAGCAAGCAAAAGTGGAAAAGAAATGGAAATAAGTAAAGGGAAAGACAATTCAATTGAAGATAAAGATTGGAGAGTTCGTAACGAACTTTTTGAATATCGATTTCAGTGAGTTGCGGTGAGATAATGATAAGAAGGATGAAGGCGGGAGGTTTCTTGTCACAGATGTGGCAAGTACCGTGATATTATCCCTGCCATTGCAGTGAAATTTGTTTGCAAAAACCGTCAACGCATCTTAGAATAATTAATGAGCATACAAATTTACGCCAATTGACTATTGTGACTAAATACAATATAACTAGGTGGACCTGTGCGAGCGTTTCACACTTTATAAACACTCAATGTAAAAGAGCAGGTACCTCTTCGTATAGGAACCCAAATTCCAGTACTTCTGACAACCAATGCTATGGGGTGAAGGAGCATTTTAATAATTTCATGGAACATTCATGAAATACTAATTTCGTAAATTACGATGAAGGAAATATAACTGTGGTCATTTGGTAAAGCGAACCCCTGATTTTAAGCCTCTAGATCGCGTTTAAAACGATAAAAGAGTGTTGTAACGAAACGTGTTGGGGTTGCATGCGTGCCTGATATCTGGCCAAAGGCATAATTCGCGAATTGATGCATTTATCTCAAATCTGACTGATGTAATACTAAGGGGTAGTTCCTTATCCACATCTCGTTGACACACTTACGAGGTTTTGTTTTCATGGTTTCCAACAGATTCAAAAAATGCGTCTCCTTTCCCTAGCGTGTTATACACAGAGAAGATGTCACACACGTACTACGAAATGCAGAATTCCCATGGGGAGTTTGGCTCTGCTGCTGGTTGAGCACCACTCGCGAAACTTCAAGCACTGGGAGAGGGCCAGGGCGAGAAGCCGACCGGGAGCGGTAGCTCAGCGCCTCTGACCGGGAGGTCTTAGGTTCCCACTCCCCACGGCGGCAGGATTTTCGGCACTAACTTTTCAGCTAGGTCGAATTCAGTCGCTACTGAGGAGAATTCTAGCAGCCGGCTGCTCTGATCGGAAGTTTTCCGTGGTTTCTCCCATCAACACCAGGCGAATGCCGGAGCAGTACCCTATTAAAAGGATCACGGACCGCGCGCGATCTTTCCTTCTTCATTCTTGTCCTATCCTCTCCCCTTACACACACACACTTACACTAACATGCACTACACCACATATTTCGGGAGATCGGTCGGGAGCTTAGAGCTCGTCCCGGCTGCGGCGGTGCCCCGCTAGTGGGAGAGTATTGGTTAGGGGGAAACCCCACTAGCCGACGGTAGGTCGGCGCCGGATCTCGCCATCCAGATCACAGCCATTTAGCGAGGAAAATATGCACTACACTTACGGGACGAGTGACCTAAGCTGTTGACGCGCCCGGAATCAATAACCAACCAACCCACCAACCAAAAATCAAAACTTGGATGTTAAAAAAACGTCGGTTTCATACATCGATATATAAAACATCGCCATTTTTACACAATCATCCAAGTTTCTTAAACTTGAACATCACCCCCAGTGGTGGCGGTGCGGCGCGGCGTCGCACGTCGCGTGTGGCCGCTTCGCGTCGCGTCGCGTCGCGCGGCCCGTGGGAACGTGCGCAATCCGCCGCGTGCCGCCGGGCGCCCGGGGAGAGGCGGCGGCACGCGCCCGCACGGCGGCGGTGACACGCGACGCCCCTCCCCCTCCCCCTGCCCCGTCTCACGGGCCTCGCGGGACCAACACGCGCCCAGCGCCGCACACGCCTACGTTTGCGTGCGCGGAAACGGGTTGCCTCGTCCCAGATCTAAAGATGACTGGTCCACGAGCTAACTCTTCAGTCGAAGGCCGCGCCTTTTGTGAAGCAAGTCTATCTTCAATATTGTTACGATTCCATGTGGTGAATTAGAACACAGATATTATTTCAACAAAAGCGTTTATTTTGTTCCTTAAAGTCATCCTAAAAATACTTGATTTATGTACAGTTAGACTTCACTTGATTATTTCTTGATATGGTACACTTTCTCTTTATTTTCACACTTCTCTTGATTATTTATTTTCACTGTTCACTTCTTTTGCACTGACGTACAGTCCTAAGCACTGACCACCGTGCGAAACACTGAGTACTGTTCGATGCACTGACCACAGTCCACTGCACAGACCACAGTTCACGGCGCTGGCCACGATGTACATCACTCAGCACAATCCACTGCACTGGTATTACCCGCGATGCATACACTTCACAGCCCAGCTTCCACTTCAGACTGACTCGCGGCCGCCGGCCGCCGCGTCCGCCTCGGCTGGAGACCGCTTAGAATTTTCTGGAACTTGCGATAAACATCGCGAACACTCCGGGAACATTTAGTTCGAGGGCCAGCCGGCATATGTCGCTATCCGCGCTTACCCCGTAACCATCTAGTTCGGAAAGGCGTCGGCAAATGACGCAATATTCGTTACAATATGAATGCGTCTTAAACTGTTATTATGAGTTTTTCAAACTTATCACACTACGATTCTCTCTAAACAACCTCTACGCGTTCATTAATGTAGGTTTACGTTTTCTAGAGTACAGTACGATAAAACCAGATTGCCTTGGCCTTCAATTGATTTGTATATATTCACTAAACTTAAATGAGATGCATCTCAGATTTCCACGAGTGTGCTTTTGATATAGGTATACAGCCAAGATAAAGACCATTGCTTGGGCCTTGCGGTGTTACCTTGCTCCAAGCATCACAATCACTGAACTACACTTTCTCAAGCTATTAGATTCATATTCCCAAAACTACTAGGGAATCTGCAACGTCAAGTACTAGAAGAACCTGAACCGAAAATTTTATGGCACGTACTGGTATTTTTTTCCTCCTTCTAGAACACAATAATGCCTATGGTTCAATGTAACTCGTCCTTTTTACGTAGGCAGAACAAATTGCTGAGTCTTGGTTTAAAGATACTATTTAACTTCTTGTGACGGTAACCTGGTGCTTACAGACCATATTTTTTCGTCGGTTTTCCTTATGAAATCGACAGAAATTATGTTTTTGCTCTATTGTGAGTTTTATATCACGTTCTTAAACTGATTTAGTTTCTTTTTTCCTAAACGTTTTTGAGAACCTTATCTCTTTGACTTGGCGATGCAACATCAATTTACAAAAAAATATCCTACTTCACACTTACATGGACAAAATTAAAAATGATCATTATTTCGCGCCTGGTAGTTATGTAATGTTTCATCTTATAATTATCTAAAACTAAATTTAATATTAATTACACATAATAGGAGAAATCTGAAGCTTTCTGTGTACAGAAGTTAAGTATTACAGTAAATAGAGCAATGCTAATTTATGAACATTCTGGACACGCCGGCTTTTTGTAGATACGTATGTGATAAAGGGCATCATGCACTATAATAGTGCTCATTTATACTTTAAAAAAATCACTTAAGCCTGAATTCAAATGCATACAAATCCTTCACTTAGCGTGAATACAAAATATGTAAAGCAGGCACAAACGGCTCAGAAATACGCAAAGGAATGTGCCTTGAAAAATTCAACGTGGAAAAAAGTTCCATTCATGATATAATTCGAAATATAGTATTCGTTCGGGTTGCTTTTGCGTTTCCATTTGCATAATTGACCTTCGTTGAGTATTATGAAACCAAACACTCTGAGTAATAATACCGAAAAGGGCTAAGTGATGCCTTTCATTGCTGATCCATAATAATATTGCTCAGCTGCCATCGAGCCCCACCTGTTCCGGCCTCCACCAGTTTCCGCTTAATGCCACTCGGTTGTTCTCGCTATCGCTCCTGGTGAACGATCCGGTCAAAGCAACTAAGCCATTGCCTCCTGGTAGTACCAGCGATATTAGCTTAGCGGTCTTTCATGCTTTGATGGCTGCCGTGGTTCAATTCAGTTCATTCTGCAAATTCAATATTGCACGAAATGCTGAGGCAATATGTATCAGTCTATAGAGAGTCAGCGTGCATATGGGGATATACGTTTTTTAAATAATGGGCGGCAATATTTAAAAAAATTAAATATTCTTTAATACACGTGACACGAGTTCATTAATGCGGAATACACATAAATGTTACGAATACGTAATATTAAAACATCTTTTATTCAGTACATCATTTTTTATTGTCATAAAAAACTTTGGATACTTTTATTTGTAAACATATATTGACAATCAAGAAGAAATATTGATTGATTAAAACATCTGTATTTATTTATTCTTATCCCAGATATAACATTACGTCAAATTGAAAGCGCAAAGGCAGTTCTAAAGGAGAAGATGGCAGATTTTACCCTCACCTCGTCCTGTGCTCTCTCGATGTCAAAAACAAACAACAAAGATCTGGCATTTTGTCTGGTGCACCCTACTAAGCATTGCTCCGCTTCGAGTAAAGGTCATAAACTACAATTCTCAATGTAATACCTTGCATCGGCACCGACTATTATTGAACTCTTCCAAAGCATTGACGTAGTTAATTTATAAATATTCTACTAATCATTATCCCCATTTACAAAACTGAAATAATTAACACTTACTCGAATTAATACCACTAAATATTAAATTATTTGTAATAAAATATTCATTGATGTGAAATTGAAGTTGATCTCCAAATAAATGATCAGTTGACTAGCTCAATATCCCCGTTTTAATCAATCGAAAGACGTTATATGTGGTTTTGTAGATTAATTATTATTATAATGCCTCAAGCAATACAGTAATGAATACACATTCCAATCAGACTTATACTTATTCTGGTTCGAGCGAATTTGCTCACGCTCAATCGCACAAACATGCGCTCACGCTAAAAACATAGAACCAACACATAACACATAGGACATTACGCCATATGATACATCCGTAGACAACATGCTCCACACAAGTATGAAAAACGTATCTCCCAATCGTACATACATGTTAACTTCATTCGGATTTGAGGGCGTACTGTAGTATGTCGCAGTACCTCACGCATACGAATTGGGACATCACACGTCGTCGACCAGTCTCCCACACAGCTCGTGCTCCTTGTGGCACGACAGAATCGTTTGGTTTGGTGTGTTTTTTTCGTGTTTCCGGGCGCGTCAACTGCTTTGGTCATTAGTCCCGTTTGTGTAGTGTATGTTTTTTCTCGGGAGATGGCGGTGATCTTCCCCCGCTGGATGACGAGATCCGGCGCCGACCTACCGTCGGCTACTGGGGTTCCCCCCTTACCAGGACTCTCCCACCAGTGGGGCGCCGCCCCAGCCGGGACAAGCTCTAAGTTCCCGACCGGTCTCCCGGAATATATGGTAGTGTAGTGCATGTTAGTGTAATTGTGTGTGTAATGGGGAGAGGATAGAACAAGGAAGAGGAAGAAAAGATCGCGCGCGGTCCGTGGCCCGTTTTGTAGGGTACTGCTCCGGCATTCGCCTGGTGTTGATCGGAGAAACCACGGAAAACTACCGATCAGAGCAGCCGCTAGAATTCTCCTGCAGACAGCGACTGAATTCGACCTAGCTGAAAAGCTAGTGTCGCAAATCCTGCCACCGTGGGGAGTGGGAACCAAGACCTCCCGGTCAGAGGCGCTGCAGTGACATCAGTTGATGCACTGAGCTAACGCTCTCGGTGACACAATCGTCCTCATGGGAGCAGGGGGAGGGGGTCGTGCTTCGGGGGCACGCCCCGCGATTGGCACGTGGCGGCGCGCGCGTGCCCCCTCGCCCCCCCCCCCCGGCAGGCGGCGTCCCGCGTGAGTCGCGCGAGGTCGAGAGTGCGCGGGTCGCCGGGTCAGAGGCGCTGACAGGACACGCCCCCCTGCTCGCCACGCCTCACAGCGCTCTGCTATCGAGCCAACCCGCCTCGCCCCGTCCCGTCCATCCCTGCCCCGCCTCGCCCCGCCGTCCTCAACTGCCTCCCCGCGTCACAACATAAAGCAACGCGCGGGAGTTCTCTGCCTCAGCAGTACGGCTGAATAGGTCTCGCTTAAAAGAGGCGTGCCCGAGTGGCACTCACATGAAATAAGGACGTTTCTACGGAAACTATCATTAACGTGGCATTTAGAGATCCAAACTTATACTAGTATAATACATAAGCACGACAGGTCGTGTACTTTAGAAATAAATTACCAACTAGGGAGATACTGGTACTATCCCACTATTACATGTGGAACTGGGTAATGAAAACGTAAGTTCTTCGCTTGTTTTCACTATTACTGTTTAGTGAAATGTATTCAGAACAGACGATATAAGAATACGGAAGATGGTGGAGTATCATTGTCCACGTGAACTTCTTAAGCATGTGGTACATTTCCAACGGACGCGTCACAACAATTATAGGCACTCTCAAGAATGCCATGTTTAAGATCACTAAATATTATTGCTACTCCTCGGAATGGCCAACAGGAACCTCTAGAAATGAGAACTCGCTATTCCGTCATTATAGTCGAAAGTGCACGAAAGGGGAATGAAATGCAACGTACTTTTTTGTTGGAGGTATTATTATCCGATCTTTCGATTATATTCACAACGAGGATAGGTGAAGTGAACTCAATGAAAAGCTTCTCAAACATTTTCAGAAATAACTTTATCTCCTTGTTACGTTCTTACCATGGCTTAGTAAACACGAACATACTTGAAATGAACACTGTCCTTCAATGGTTTCATGAACTTCTCATCTCATACAGTGTGAGTTAATTTCACTCGTAAATTTGGATCACACAGTTGGTAACTATTCCAAACATAAATACTGAATCTACCATGATAGCAGTCTCACTAAGTTTACAAGAAAGCAAGTGCACTTCCATACAAAGCTGTCAGAACAACTTGTCTGTTAGGGAACATTATGACTCAAAGTTTCGTCGTCGTTTTGTTGGAAACGTTACACCCATTCAAGTCGGAACCCCGCCACAAAACAATAGCATTCTCCTCTGGTTGGTTGGCGAGTCCTTTCGCGCCACGTCGTTCATTTGTTTTGCTTGTGGCCAAGTTCACGGCTGTACCGGCGGCGGCGACAGTGTACACCGCGAGGGTACGAGGTAAAACGGAGGGACAAACGCCGCAACTTTTACGATTCAACAAGTTGTGCCATAAAGCTGGCACGATTACAATTCACGCACTGCCAACTCCCCGGCCCTGCATGGCGGTAGTCATAGAGCTGGGCTTAACATTTCTCGCAGTAGCTCCTTGGGGAAGAGCCAGAAATCTCACGACATACGATTCGGAGACTAGCATAAAGAGAATCACATTGCATTGCCGACGTCTGTACATAGTATTTGCATCTGCCCATCATTTTCCGAACTAACATACACTTTCAACAAAAGAGCTGTGTTTCGAAGAATACATTTACATTACATGGATCTACGCAACTATGTTCTCTTACGGAAGCTATATGTGTTCAAATATCATTTGCATTTAACCAACAAATCGTCATATTCACATAAAAGATAAAAATAATTCGGTACTCATTTTTAAGAAAAAAAAGAGCACGTACTACATTTGTACCTCATTTTACAAGTAATATTTGATGTATTGCCAAATGTTTGCATAGAACTAAAAATACCAGCAAAAACTATTGTAAATTCTGGGATAATGTGGAGAACAGTGCCCAAAAAAACGTCACTTGTAGGTACAGTACTTGTCCAAGATCTTCTCTAGGTTTCAGTAGAGCAACCCACCTTCAATGCAATCTATATCTATTCTATATCTATCGATACTACTATATAAAGACACAAGGGCCTTGCGTTACAGCGCGGTAATCTCTGAATGTGCCGAACGAATATCAATAAAACTTTAGTGCTAGCTACCTTTGAGGGTCAGGAGTACTATAGGCTATGATATACAACCACAAACCTTAATATATTTATAAAATATTTACTTTTCAAGGTTGTTGAAAGTAGAACAATAAAGGTTATTTTAGATAATAGAAAAACTTTTGTCAAATCGGCACCCACTGTGATTCGGATTTTTGGAGATATCACAGTTGTCTAAGTGTTCAATGGCTCTATTCCATCAGCCATTATTTATCAAGGAACTTGAAATGCGTACTCAAATTCAATTAAAATTACTTCAATTATATTGATACGTCAATTGCCGCGCGGCGAGATCGATTTCAATTTTTTCTTTATAAATACGCGTGAAGAAAAACTATGAAAAAGAGTAAGTTTTACAATGTGACAACTGATTGAAAGTAGTGGAATAATACACAAAATTCCACAAAAAGAATATACGTTAGTACATGTATTTTATTTTGCTTAATTGAAATTTGTTTTAGTTTTCAGTTATAAATTAAATGAAGTTTCGGACCGCCAACCCAATAAGAAGAAAAAAAATTAGTGAGAAAGTGTTTTAGAAAGTTCGGAAGACAGGGTATTTCCAGATGGGAGCAAAGCACAGAGGGGCAGGGTAGGGCGAAGGGGAGATGCAGTAGAATAGATAGAAGTAGCCCCCGCCACAGGGCGGGAATAGATGGAATTCCTCGTCCTGTCCAATAAATTTTGATAAGTTACCCAGCAACGTGGGGTACTTCAGCTAGTTTAAAATAAAGACTAGACGAAACGATTCTTAATAAAACAGACATTCACATACGTAAAAACTGTATTTTAACAATTCGAACATTTTCGGGGAAACTTTCGTAAGCTTATCTTTCCACGAAACGTGGTGCAACACGTTTTTGTTTGTTTATTTGTTTGTTGTGTTTGTATTTAACAAATAGAATACAAATCTAGTGACAAAATTGTCTAGTCAATATCTTTTTCACGAGTACCAGTTTTTAACCAACGCCACTTTACAACCATTCTGAGCGGTAGCTCAGTGCATCAAATGATGTCACTGCAGCGCCTCTGACCGGGAGGCTCTAGGTTCGAGTCCTGCGGCGGCAGGATTTTCGACACTAGCTTTTCAGTTACGTCGAATTCAGTCGCTGTCTGGAGGAGAATTCTAGCGGCCGGCTGCTCTGATCGGTAGTTTTCCGTGGTTTCTCCGATCAACACCAGGCGAATACTGGAGCAGTACCCTACCAAACGGGCCACGGACCGCGCGCGATCTGTCCTTCCTCTTCCCTGTCCTATCCTCTCCCCTTACACGCACACTTACACTAGCATGCACTACACTACCACAAATTCCGGGAGATCGGTCGGGAGCTTAGAGCTTGTCCCGGCAGGGGCGGTGCCTCTCTGGTGGGAGAGTCCTGGTTAGGGGGAAACCCCACTAGCCGACGGTAGGTCGGTGCCGGATCTCGCCATCAAGCGGGGAAAAGATCACCGCCATCTCCCCCGGAAAAAACATGCACTACACTAACGGGACTAATGAACAAAGCAGTTGATGCGCCCGGAAACACGAAAAAATCAATCAATCAACCATTCTGAGTCCCAAGTTGTCCCCGACTGTTACAAAGTGCGGCGCTCGCGAGAGCCTTCCGGCCCTAGCTCCCGTCTCCGCTCTCGCCCCGCAAGCTCGTTCTTTAATAAACCTCCATCACCTTTAAGAAAATTTCATTAAAAGGAATCGTTCCACTGCCACGGTTCCCACGACAAATCTACACTTGCACCACAAGTCACTTTCAACAATTGCAAATGTAAACACACACCTCTTTAGTAACGCATTTCTATTTCGCAACAGGGCTTCGCACTCAGTTTAGGTGGGCCCGAGGGGGCTGCTATTCTCCATTTCAACCAAATTCTGCATCGTCATTTCAAAAGTGAGATGGCGTTTCCGCCATTTTCCGCCGAGACGGTCATTTACTTTGCTTCCGGACACTAAATATAGCTCTTTTTCTCTCCACTGTGACACTTTTTATTGTTTTTTACTTTATATTGCAATTATTAAAAAGCTGTAATACAATATAAAACACATAAAAGATACTATTGAAGCTTGTAAACCAAAGTGACTGTCGAAATATACAACGTACCGAGGTCGTTATCTGGATCTGGAAAAAGTCATATTGCAAATAACAAATACCTTTGCTCGAAACTTCAAAAACCACCTTTGCAAACAACTTATTTATTTTGCTTGTTCGTAACAGACTACAATACTTTCTTTTTTTTAACACATGCATGAGAGACAAAGGAAAAACAACCCTACCCAAGGTGGGACTCGAACATGGGAGCCTTCGGAACGAAGTGCTGAGTCGGTACACGCTCTCAGCCACCTCGGCCATCCAGGTCAGCACAAAAATCTTGCCGAATGTTAAGAGTGAGTTTCCATTCTTCTGTTTGGTTCCGTCATGCTACAATAATTATGTTCAACAAGTCAGGAGTTTTGTACTTCACTTATAATATTGGTTCATTCATTCTTCCTTTTTACATCTTAAATTCCAGAATTGTTTCAATAAACATATTATCATATCAATACATTTCTAATTAAAAATGCACATATTCTAATACATACAGTGTTACGAAAACTAAATAATAATTATATTTTAAACGCCATTACTGTCTTTAAGTTCGCACTCTGTGAGCAAGAAACCTGCAACATGCGAACGTCGTATTACGTAGCCGTTCGGAAATCCTTCGAAGGCTTGTTCCCTTACCTCCTCGAGCCCTGACTGACAAGAAACCACTCCAACAAGGCAACAAAAAGTTGCTAGGTCGATTAACGACTCCTCGGCCTATGCCCAAACCTACTCTGTTCCGGTAACTACGTACGCCTGGCTCAGGCAACTAGCGCCTTTCCTAGGAAGTCTGACTCTCGTATTGACTTTCGTTTCATCACCACCCTCACTCACTCCTGCCTGCTTTTATTACTTGAATCACAGGATGGAAATACATTTGCGAGTTACAGCTATAAAACATGATAATATTATCGAATCAGGCATGTAATTACAGAAAATAAATATTCTGGGTTACAGGAAAGAGACATTTCAATTTTTACTAAACTTTGGAAGTAAGCTGATAATATTTCAACTTTTCGTCAAAATTTTTTTTTAATTAATTAAAATTCCCCAAATTCGTTTTTAAATTTAGGAAACAGGTCATTTCTCACCAATTTAACTGCAAACCCGTTCCACTGCTATCATCCTCCCCATGCCACTGCCAATGTACCCCTGTAGTCGCTGTAGTCACTACCCCACCGTCGCTCGCACTACCACATCACTCCTGCGGCCACCAGTATCAGGCTCAGCTGCCACCGCTCCCGCCAGAGCTCTCGGCCCGTCGCGCGTCGGTCGGTCGTTTCTCTGTTTTTGGCCGCCCCATTTGTCAGCCAAGTTGCTCGAAGTTGCGAGCTGTGCGTGCGGCAAGAAATCATATCACAGGAGATTAATTAGAGACATTTCCTCCACGGGGCTCAAGTTGGGGGGACTGGGCCTCGAGGCTTCGGGGACGCGCCGCCACCGCAGCCGAAAAACGCGCGCCGCGCCGCCAGGGCACGCGGGAGTCGCTCCCCGGGAACGGTTGCGTTGGAAGTCTCGGGCGACAGTTGCGCACGACGTCTCGGATTATTCAGGTCGCCCTAACAATTGACAATCGTAAGATAATTATTTACATGAATATGATTGAAAAGAAAGTACTATGTTTTCTCTATTATTGTATTATGTTTTGTTATGTTATTGTACTATGTATATCTATTAAAGTATTATGTTTTCTCTGTTATTTTATACTACTGTGAAAGTGGAGTTTATCACCATGTCCTACGCATGCCCAGTATGGGGTGGTGCTGCACCAAGCTCCATCAAAAAACTTAGTGTTCTCCAAAATAAATATCTGAGAATAACTCTCAAAGCGCCCTGGTTCATCCCCAACCGACAAATCCGACGGGAACTAAACATACCAGAATTTGAGGAGACAATAAAAAATCTTGCCAGCAATTTCTTCAACCACCTACCAAATGTTCCCTGCACTGCAAGATTCAACCTAGGAAGAAACAATAGCAGTCCGCGAATCATATCAAGATTCCCGAAAGATAAACTTAGACCTCCTTAACTTGGCTTTCCCCTCGTACCTTTCCACCAGTATACCATCTTTAATCACAGAACAAAAATCTAAAAATAAAAACTTCAATAAAGTTCAGAAACCAACTGCGACTTAAGGATGGTCATATCCTAAGAAGCCATGTAATATTTTGTATTCTCAAAACCCTCGAAAGACATAATTGTCGAACGAGAAGTAATAAATCAAAAGTTTAGCGAAGTCCTCTTGCAAAATGGTGGCAGCTTAGTCGCATGTGAGTGTTGCTGAAACGATTCGGATCAGATCGTCCAGATGAAAGAGAACCTAATAATTATTTGTGTGAGCTCGTAATGACCATTGTTCTAATTATAGATTGAAAATATGAAGAAACTCAGTATCACATTTGTTCTGAAACTGTTTAATTTTCTTGATCTTGTTACATCAAATTCAGATTCCTTTACTTTGATTATTTCTGAATCTTTGCAATACAGTGTCAATAACGTCTAGACAAAAGAAGCGTTTACTTAACTATTTTTTTAAAATTTTATTACGATGATTTGTATTTATCCCTACAAAATAGCACCCATTCCAGACTCACAAAACTCTTCAAAACACGTTACAATCTAAAAATAAAAGTGAATAAAATTGATCAACTGAAGCCCAGTATTCAGAAATCGCCTTACCCGTAATTATCGTGAGATAAAGTCGCCCGATATATCCTATCCTCAAAATCTGTAAAACGACATTGTTGAATGCTTAATACCACAACGCCTTGACCGAAAATACGTAATATTACCATTTAAATCTAATAATTCAACGTGGTCTTTTTGTTCCTTTGGTTCTGAGTTTCCCC
This sequence comes from Teleogryllus oceanicus, assembly GCA_964035755.1. Lineage (NCBI taxonomy): Eukaryota > Metazoa > Arthropoda > Insecta > Orthoptera > Gryllidae > Teleogryllus > Teleogryllus oceanicus. Next base: position 21,688,425 of record CAXIVR010000005.1, read on the forward strand.
ACACATGACACGTCGCGTTGGATTTCTGGACTTGGAACTGGAAGTCTTCGTACTCGACTGCTTCCGGCCGCCACTGACTTCCCCGCCTCTGCCAGGAAGCGTTCGTCCGCCTCGCACTCGAACAGCGCCCCGCCGCGCCTATGCACGAGTCCCACGATTTATGGCACAAGTTTCTCCAACAGAAAAGATTCTCTTGGTACAATATTTCGGATCGCGAGCAAGTATTAACATAAACGGAAAAAACTGTCGAAGGAAATTCGACGGTCAAGAAAGCTTCTTTTTTTTTCTTGAGAAACGCAGTGTGATTTATAAGCTTTATTGCTAGAGTTTCAAAATATTTTGCAACTCGGGGGTTCTGAAATTGTAAGAGCAATTTGTAAACTTGAACTTGTTAGTTTCAAAAGTCGGTGGAACTGCGGAACTGCAGTTTGTTCGGTGAATGTCGATCTTCGGCCTGTAGCACTCATAATTTGTTTTAGAAGTACTTTGCTATAGAGAGGTAAGATATAAGTATACATAATTAATAATTAAAATTGAAGAAAGTTGCAAATTCATAAATAATAACATTGATTTTGTGTAATTTAGCGTTTTTATCAACATAATAGTGCTTCATCGCGGTGATAGAATCTGTTGATGGGAGTGCTTCCATGAAATTCCGCAGTACTTCTGAATATCAATGAAGGAAATCACAGCAAAAGGCAGGTAACTCAATGGTAAGAGCTGCATTGAAAATGGTTTGTAATTATCACTTTAAAAAGCGACACCTTATAGAGAGTGATTGCGATGCATCTACACCAATGCAGCAGATACAATGAGAAAGCAGAGTGGCATTGTTCGCTCCGATGAAATAAGGATCAGTAAGTATAAGAATGAATACGACTTAGGCAGTATTAAGTCTTATTCCACAAGGGATGTGAAAACGGCCATTGGAATGCATGAATGCCTTCTTTACAGACACAAGAAAACTAAAGAAAATGAAGCGGCAAAGGCATAAGCCCACGTACGGGCATGACCGGGTGATTCGTAAGATCTGCAGCAAATATGAGCTCACGAAAATATTTCAGGGACAAAAGTGTAGCTCCAACACGATGCTGCCAGAAGAAATACTGGATAAAGATTACAATGGAAGAATGCAAAAGTGATCAGCGCACGAACGAGTGCACAAAAATAGCGATAGCTTTGGCAACAGCATCGACAAAGACACAAATTCTGACACTTCCAAGTGGCAGAACTTCCCAAGGTAGTAACGGTAGTAGTGAGTTGAGAGGAGGGGATGATGGAGACCGCCGAAGCGGAGGACGGAAACGGTGGTGACGGAGTGGTGGCAGCGACAGCGAAAGCGAAAGCAACAGCAAAGCGGAACGGAGAGATGGCAGTGGCAACGGGGTGGCGGCGGAGAAGTGGAAGTTGAGGCGGCGATGGCGGTAACTGGTGACAAGGTCAGCGACAGCGGTGGCGACGGTGAGATGGTAGAGAAATGGGAGCTGAAATTCGAACGAAGAATTGGCGGTGACGCGATGATGATGGCACTGTGCGATGTAGCGGGAGAGATGGGAAGAATTGGCGGACGCGATGAGATGCACTGTGCGACGTAGCGAGAGATGAAGAGACACCGGAAAGAATGATGGAGAAGGATTGAGAGCTACAGCGGGGACGAAGAATTGGCGGAGACGGCGATGACGATCGCACAGGGGCAACGTAGGGGCGACGGGAGTGACAGCGCGGGTGGTGGAGGCAATGGCGGCGGCGGCGTCCGGCGCAGCTGCGCGAGAAAAATTCGCTGGCGTCGTTCGCCATTAATAACGCCTCCCGTTGTGCTGCTCCGTACTGCCTCGACCCCCAGCCTATGTGACTTGCCTCGCTCTGCCTCCGCTGTTTGCGCTGTCTGTTCCCGCCCGGCACACTCCGCTCTCGGCCGCTCTCGCATTGCTCGCCGCCTATGTAAACGGGAACATGGCGCCATCACAACTGCTGATGGACTATATTCGGTCACAGAGTTATAATATTTCCAAATAATAATTTGATGTTTCACTGCATTAAACGAAAAGCTGAGGGTTACTACACATAAATGGTTTCAATTACCGCTGATGAAATATTAATGTTGATAAATTCAGATTTTCTTGATGCATTTACAAGACACTCCAAATCCTAACAATTAAAGTTGTCCAGAAAGTACATACTAGCAAAATCTAAAAAATCAAAAACACATGCTAAGAAGGTACGCTTTGCACTCATGGTTCACTTCATTGTTTCATGTTTCTCAATTACATGGTTCTTTCAGACCCATCCATCCCCTTGTTTCTCGCTATCTTTCTCTCCAATCAAAGCATAGCGGAGTAAGATGTTGCTGGTCAAAACAGCCATCCTCCATCTACCTTCTTGTCCATCAGCCTCGGCGGCCTCTTTCAAGAGCCACGAGGTGTCGACCAAAGGCGACTGGAGCCGCCGTGGGACAAGCAAGGTTGAGAAAGAACTTAAACGAATGCCCACACATGCAGCAGGTGGAGAATGTCCGAAAGAAAGGTACTAGTGAGTGAGGTATGCAGCGGGTAAATGTTCAGCAGTAGACGTGTTGTAGGCACACACAGAGGAATTGTTGGAGAGTGAAGTCGTTTTGGTAGAAGGGTGGCGAGTAGGTAGAACAGAGTCACGGAAATGGGTATTGTGGAAAGGCGGGCCAGGGAAAGGGGGCTGGCACGGCCATGAGACAGGCTAATGCGTGCGAAATGGAAGTGCGCCGGTCCAGCGGGCGCACGAACGAGTTGCGAGGGCGAAAGGGCGCGCACGAGAGAGAACGCACCTAAGCGCGAGAGGGTGAGAGAGAGAGAGAGAGAGAGAGAGAGAGAACGAACAGAGGCGAGAGAGAGAATGGCCAATGAGTGAGGCCCAAGGGTGAAAGAGCGGGACGATGTAACGTTACAGAAATTTTAAAATGTTATGTGCTTGAAAATGTTAGTATGTTCTTCTAAATATAATATTTTTTGTGAAATGATTTGCACATTTCTGAGCCATTAGCTGAGTCATTGACGTCGGCATATTAAACGGCATAGTAATAAGTTGCCATTAGGCAAGAAGGTTTGAGAGTGTAATGCACAGGTTGCCAAACAAACAGATTAGGTAAGATTCACGATATGAATTCCGCCTTGACGTAAGGGTTTCAGAAACCCTACCGAAAGCAAAGAAATTCAAGTGAAATTGTATCGAAATTGGTACAAAAATTGATGAACTCGTGAACAAACTTTTAAGGCTCAAGCGATAAAAAACTAATTGTTAATATTTCATTAATTTTTATAATAAAACTAATTGAAAAGGAGTATGTGTACAAGAACTTTCAATGTGACGAATTCAACAGTATCCAGAAGTTGCTAAATCTATTAGGATAACAAAAGTATATTTATATAATTGAATGGAAGAAATTATTTTGTTGCGTAAGTTTCAGACTGTAATAGGCGACTGGTGGAACGTTACATCGGGCGTGAGCGAGTCGGGCGTGAGCGGAACGTGCGTGAGGGTGACGAGCATGAGAGAGGGACGTGCGTGATGAAGACGTGCGTGAGGAGGACGTACGTGAGGGGGACGTGCGTGAGAGGGGGACGGGTGAGGGGCGGGGCGGCGAGGCGGGAGGGCGAGCGGGAGGGAGAGGGATTTGTGTGAGGGGGACGTGCGTGAGCGGGACGGGCGTGAGCGGGACGGACGTGAGGGCGAGCGGGCGGAACGGGTGAGGTGGCGGGACGGCGAGGAGGCGGGACGGGCGAGGGGGTGGGACGGGCGAGGGAGGGGGGCGAGGGGGGGGGGGGGGGGGGGGGGGGGGGAGGGGCGGAGTGTCGCCGGCGCGAGCGGACGCCACGCAGCCGCTAATCGGCGCTTTGAAAAGTGCTTGTTAGAGGGCGCATCCATCACGCGCCCGCGACGCTAATGAGCGCCACGCCCCCCACGTCCCCCCACGCCCCGCGCGACCCGCCTCGCGGAGGCGAGCCGTAAACTCTCGCCTTTGTGCCCTCCCCCCCCCCCATCAGCCCGGTACGCGCCTCGCGCCCGGCCTCGAACCGCCGACTCGTCCACTTTGGCTTCTCCCTCTGGCTCTACCCCTCCCTTTCGTTCCTTCCTTCTTTCTCGTCTTTCTTGCCTGTTCTCTACCCTGGTGGACGTTCACAATGTTCAGACTTTGTCTAATATTGTTTGCAAGTTGCAAACAATAAACGTTTGCAAAGGTTTCATTATGCCGCATTTTTACTGTACTTCATTTCGTCAATCATTTATACGTCTGTCCTTTTCTTTGATTGTTCGTTTGTTCCTTTGCCTCTGCGTTAGTCCGCTCGTACGTTCGATTACGTGTACATGTCGTTCTTTGTGATGTATTATATTTTCTATTAGCAATTTTTAGCCAAAAATGCTTCAGGAATTTACTGAAAGACTCTTATCATGTTTTTGAAAGAAGTTCATAAAATATTAATGGTATTTTCAGTTCAATTCTCGCCGCTGAAATTTCATTCTCATACCTATATTTTTAATAGTTTTGAAGTAGAATATTTTGTTTTGTACATTCAAAGTATTCGTGTTGTTCGTAGCGTAAATGCTGTTGCATAAGATGAATATGGCACCCTCCTACCAATATAAACCTCTCCTCCATACTTTCAAGATATAAGGAAAACTTAAGCCCCCACGGCAATTATGTCTAAAAGTTTCAAACAAACGCGTCCCATTACGTGAAGTGTTAAGAGCTTTAGAGCCTCGAGCGACACTTTCTATTCTTACGGAGAAGTTTCTTGTCGAACTAAAACAGCGTTGTTTGGTGCGGTTATTCCTCGCTTCGTACGTTGAGAAAGGAAAGAGGATGAAGTTTTACACGAAACTTAAGCAGTGCAATTCAGTTGCTAGTAAACATGAAGACACTCCATGGTTCATTTTCTCAAATGTGGATCACTACCGTCATAAAGAGAGCACGTCGCAAAATGAGAACATGGGTTTTAGTACAATCTTCTCGTCCGACGTCTCTAAAAGAATATGAAAACATAAAATGCAGGCTTTCAAGGAAGTCTGCAAGAATGTCATTTTTCCAATGCCGCAAGAATATACAGCTATGAAACAACCGGACAACGCGAAAAAAGTGCAATACCCGTTACATGAAATATTTTGGGAACCATAAGTTAAGATGGTGTCACGCTTCAAAAGTATCTTACATAATTGTCTATTTTAACTCCCAGCTTTAAAGGCATCATTGTTTCTGAGACATTAGACGAAGTGGGAAGTCCAAGAAGCTAAAAAAGAACGTACTTACAATAAATATTGAAATAAACTATTAATTGTCAAATACATCAGTTGCCTCATTAGAAAATAGTATGGATGGTGATTTAAGACTTTCAATACGCCACAACGTCAAATTCAATAAAATATATGCGTTGATTTGATGAACTGTGATGTTTTATTCACTACTTACAAATATCTCTTCTCTTCATTAAAACGTACCATCACAACATTTATGATAAACAATGAATTTTTATCATATATAATATTCTTCCTGTCTCGTGCTGGACTCGTTCATATTTACCTTAAGTGAGTCTATAAGTAAAAGACCTGCTTGATTAAATTTGAATATTTCGGCACATCCCCCTACGTCGATACGCATGGTTTGATGAATTCAACATGTACAAATCAAAGACGAAGCAAGGCAGCTCTAATCAAAAACGAAAGCGCTCCTGAAAATCCAACGCTCGACTCTATTTTCCTCACTAATACTCGGTCATCATCTGATACTAGGTTGATTTTTTGTCGTACTATTATAAACTAATTCAGCAACCGGGTTCGGTAAAGAGAATTCATATATTCCGCACTCTCAATGTGGAACAGAGAATAGTTTCAGCAAAATAGTCCCTTTAAAATTGTCAGTTCCATTTTTTTTCTTTTCATCAATGATAGGAAAATTGTAAGGTGATCATTCTTTCATTCAAATCCAGTGTCAACCGTTGTGGCCATCTGCGAGTTATACGTTGGGTTTTATGATCGAGTTCTACTAAGAAACGTTTGCAAAATATTGCGTTCATGAGCATTCAAGATGTTATGAACATTAACTTCAAGATTAAAGAGGAACGTTTAATACGAGAAGTAATCGTTTAGAATGACGTTCATAAGAATCATTTTACTGATTCTAGTACATACAATCAAAGGATAATAACTGAAAAACTGATTTTAGTAACGCAAATGGTTGTCGTCAGCAATATGTTATCTAAGTGGCCAATAACCCCTACTCATTTCTAAACGCACTCAAGGGACGAGGCTTACATCCTCATGAGCATTCCTTTCCTAACCAGGTGATTACAGTGGTGGGTTGCTTTTGCCCCCAACTCTATAAAAAAAGATTAAGAGCTGCCGAAAATGAATCATGGTGGACGACGGTTTAGATACGATTCGAAGTAGATATGCAAAGCGCATTAGCACACTGTGGAAACATGCATGTCTTACGCAGAAATTGAATCCACATCCTTCGTCTCCGTGTAGACGGACGCTACTCCGAACAAAACATCAATTAAGATGGGTTAGAGAAGCAACTCATACTGGGAGGTCCTAAGATTCGAGCCCTGCCGGTGGAAGATTATCGACTATCTACATGCTAGGTCGAATTCAATCGCTGCACGGAGGAGAATCCTAGCGACAGGCGACTCTTATCGGTGTTTTTTGTGGTTTCTCCAAAATATTCCAGGCGGATGTTAAAGCAATACCTTAACAAACTGCGCGCCATATTCCTTTCTTCAAACTTGTTCCCTCCTCTTCAGTTTCTCCCAAACACTACCACGCACGTCAGTTGAGAGATTAAGGCAGATGGTTGGGAGAAAGAGACAAAAGGTTACAGATGCCCGGATGCAGAAATTCAAAAACATATGAAAATCGGTGGAAATGGAAAACATGGCGTCAGACAATTACCTAGAAGAAGCTCTGAATGCCGAAGTTGATGAAACAGCTGTTAATGCAATAATGAAAACTTTGGAAATTCAACTAAGTTCCACTTCATCAGTGTCAAATCAGCAGGAAAATTCCGCAGGATTACTTAATGATTCCGGAAATAATGAGACAGAAGTGTCTTCTTGTATCCAAGAATGCGAAGTAACAAATGTTCCATTCTGTGTTGCTGAAAATCCCACATCCACAAATATACCTTCTGTTATTGCATTTTCTAAGTCAATTAATTGTAGGGAGGTGGCTGCATCGCCGCGGAAAATATCTGGAGGGGAGAGCCTTCAAGAGAACATGTAGGTCGGCGACGAATCGCACACTCTCATGTGCCAGGAACACCGTCTTCTCTCTGGATACAACATGCACTACACCAACGGGTCCAACGATCACAGCAGGTGACGCGCCCGGAAACACAACCATCAATTATTACAAATCCACACATCATTGAGGCAAGCATTTGAATGCGATTCTCCTACTATTTTGATGAGAAAACGACGCATCAATTTCGACACCAAGTTGCACCTGCGTTCAACATGCCAACCGCATTTTCGTTGCGCACGGCGCTCCTCCCATCGGAAAGCGCGCGCGTTGTTCTGTGGCTGCCGTGCGACCGCGCAGGTGCGGCCGGGGGCCAGGGTCGAACACAGCGCGGCGGGCGGCGCCGCGGGGCGACACGACCGACACGGGCGCGCGCGCAAGTCGCTTCGTGCGCTGTGTCGTCGCGGGCGACAGCGAAACACGCGCGACACGCCAGCCGCTGCGCTCCGTGGGTACGCACGCGTGCGCGACACCGCGTGGGGATGGGTGTAAGGGAGGGCAGGCAGGCAGCGGAGCGGGTGGGATTGCGAGTCGTCGGGTGGGCGAGTCGTCGAACGAGCGAGTCGTCGGGCGAGAGAGTCGTACGGCTGGTGAATCGTTGGGCGGGCGAGTCGTAGGAGAGGAGTGGTCAGGCGGGCGAGTCGCCGGGAGAGCAACTGGTCGAGTGGACGAATCGTCGGTCATGCGAGTCGTAGGGCTGGTGAATCGTTGGGCGGGCGTCAGGAGAGCGAGTGGTCAGGCGGGCGAGTCGCCGGGAGAGCAACTGGTCGAGTGGACGAATCGTCGGTCATGCGAGTAGTAGGGCTGGTGAATCGTTGGGTGGGCGAGTCGTCAGGAGAGCGAGTGGTCAGGCGGGCGAGTCGCCGGGAGAGCAACTGGTCGAGTGGACGAGTCGTCGGGCGGCGAGTCGTGGGCGGATTGTTGGGGGCGAGCCAGGAGGCGGGGCGGGGGGAGTCGTTGGGCGGGCCAGTCGTCGGGCGGCGAGTCGTCGGGCGGCGAGTTGTCGGGCGGGAGCGTGGACGGGTGGGCGGCGGGGGGTCGGGTTGAACGTTTGGGGGCGGAAGGGGGGGGAACCGGGGGGGGTCGTGGAGCGCGCGAGGTGTCAGACGAGCGAGTCGTCGGGCGAGCGAGTCGGTAAACCAGTAGGCGGGAGGGCGAGACGTCCTGTGAGCGAGTGGTCGGGATGGCGAGTCGTGCGGCGGGCGAGTAGTCGGGCGGGCGAGTGGGCGGGCGAGCGAGAGATCTGGCAGGAGAGGTGGACGGCGCATGAGTGCGGGTACGCGTATGCGCGTGTCCCGCAGAGGATAGGTGTTCAATGAGAGCGAACAGCCCGATGCACTTGCGGCTCCGCTGATGTCGCACCGAGAGGAGATGTCCCGGCGGGAGTGGTTCGTTGCTATGGGTAGTTGTGCCGAGGGTATATTTTGGGGAAAACAATCCCGCTTCATGAGTCGATGTGATGTGCCTCGTAGCTTACTACCTCTGGGTTTCAAATTGTGGCGGATTCACATCGAATTTGCGATGAACAAGACTGGTTCGTGGGACATTTCCTCTTCCTTCGTAGATTTTTGCGCAAATGCACAATTGCATTCAGGTTTTGAAACTAAGTATCACCCGCAGACGACCAGGACTCGCCTCGTAAGTTTTTCGTATGCACATTGACCAAGTTTTTTTGTTTTTTTTTTATGTTTAACAGATGGGGGCAGCAGCTCTCTGTGTTAGTTAATTTCTCATAGCCCGTGTCTTAATAACGATGGCCGTAATTACGTAATCAATGTACTGAATGTGTCAACAGTTGTTGCACATTTTAATTGTTCCATTAACGAACAGCACAACTTTGCCATTCGCGCGCAACTAGTAATCAACATGAACTTGTACAGTGAAATGTGACTGTTACATTCCACATTCACATGTAGGGTTCGTGTTTACGATCATCTACTGTGGTGTGTACTATCGACCAAACTGGATAGACGGAACAGCTGTGGAAGGCTATACAGATACTATACTGCTTTTCCACCCAGGTATGTACGCATACGCTATCTATCTTGCCTTGCATTTTATTAAATGCCTATGGTCATTAAGACATGCCCTCAACTGAACTACTTCAGATGTTTTAATTATTTCATACAATCCACGTCTGAACATATCTGTTAAGAAGCCTGGACGCCTTTCATATCTCGCCGTCACCACCCGACGTCACTTCGGTTGGCAACGCCCAGAAACAATGGTGGTTCGAACGTTTCGTGGAAGAAACACACTCCCACACGAATTCATTTTTATATACAACGAAGATACACTTAAAAAATATTGCATATACAGTCTTACAGTTTGTTCTATCGTAGTATATGCAATGAAATTGTGCACACCGGTGTAAACTTATGGGACTGTACAAAAACTCAGTTGCTCTGAGTACCAAGTAATAAGTAAATAAATAAATAAAGAAATAAGGAAGTTAGTAATCGATTATTGCACGATTTTCATTAGCTGTTACATCTGCCGTGAGCTTTAGGTAAATAATTTCTTTATACATAACAACAATAGATTTCTAAGTATTTTTTCCCAAGGTTCATGTAACAAATTATTCTGCATACCTTTCAAGAGCTAATTAAGTATATTCATCAAATTATATGATATTCTTTAGAAATTTTCTTATAAAAACTCCACCTAAGTCACGTCCTTCTGTAATCAAAACAAATAAAACTACGAAGAAATAAAAGAGGTCATCTTCGTCAACATATTAGAATCAAATCAGAATTCACACAAATAAAACTACAACGTAAAAATAGTGAAGTGACGAAGTGCAATGCAAGAAATCAAACCATTATTTTGGAGCTTGAAGTGAACAGTTAAACGGTAAATGAATAATAAAGGGAGTGAACAGTTAAACGGTAAATGAATAATAAATCTGGGTAACATTATTGTCGAAGTTTGAAGAAAGACAAGCTAGAACCAGTGATACAACGAAGCTTTACACGTGTCGAGGCACGAGGAAACCCGATTTTTGAAATATGGTTTTTTGTCAAACATGTTCGCTCCAGTGGCAGAAATACGCGTCTACATTTCATCATGCTTCAACTGTCGGCACAGACGGGGCTGATCCGATTTACGAACCAGTGCAAACATTTATGAGAAAACAAAATTTGAATAATGTCTAAGGAATAACTGATTGATCAGCGAGTTGTTTGCACGTGTAATAAATTTACCGAGAACATTTGTCTTTATTCATCTGTTTCGTTCATATTCTTCTCTTTCTTTCTCATTTTTCATATTCACACCTTGTGGAAAATATGTTCAAATCTTGTATCTTTGTACGACATGAAATTCGGTTCTGAAAGAATACTGCTAGAAACCATGATCAATCATTCTTTTAATATGAGAATGAAAATTGCATATCAATCGCCACCGATGTTCAGGAATTTCACGTATATTATTGTATTGCAGATTTATTATATCGCAAGTTCGCCTTGGTTATCTGTAATTTCATTGAAGAAAATGTTATTCAACTCAGGTTTGCATTTAGATTCTCACGTATAGTAAATTACTTTGAGAGAACCCAGATATAAATTTAAAAAAATACTAATGATTATTATTAGTGAACTGTTACTTGCATAGTATGAATAATTTCATGCCCTAATTTAATTGCTTCGATCCGAAGGCTAAGCCATTACAACATTACTCGCTTAAGAAAAAACGATTATTAAAGACTGAATTAGCTTGAATTATTACTATTATTTACACGTCCTATTTTGTTGACTCATTATCCACACCACTCTACTTCTCAGAGACCGGTTGAGTTGGCGCAGAACTATTGCCACTGGAGCGCATCTGATGGAGAATCCTAGTGTTCGTGTCCCGACGGTGGCAGAATTTTCGACATTACCGAGATAGATAGCTAGGTCGAATTCAGTCGCTAGCTGGAGGAGGATTCTAGCGGCCGGTTGCTCTGATCGGCAGTTTTCCGTTGTGTCTTCGATCAATACCAGACGAATGCCGAAGGAGTACCCTAACAAACGGGCCACGGACAGCTCGCATTCTTTCCTTCATCTTCCTTGTTATATCCTCACCCCTTCGTTACATACAGTTACACTAACATGCACCACACTACCCCATATTCCGGGAGAGCAGTCGGGAGCTTAGAGCTTGTCCCGGCTGGGGCGGTCTTCCGCTGGTGGGAGATACCTGATTGGGGAAAACCATGCTAGCCAACCGGTAGGTCGGCGCCGGATCTCATCATCCAGCGGGGGAAGATCACCTCTACCTTCCGAGGAAAAACATGCACTACATTTATAGGACTAATGACCTTAGGAGTTAACTCGCCCGGAGTCACCAATTAATCAAATGACATGAAGGGGAATCAATCGGGAACTTAGAGATTGTCCCGGAGCCTCCAGATGCCTGGATCCCCCTCCAGCCGCCGACGTGCAGGTCGTCACTGAATCTCTCGTTCTAGCAAGGGGGCACCGTGATACAGCTCACTACAATAACGGGATGATGTGCATCAGTGGACACCTCGGAAACACCAATCAACAGGAGGAGGAAACGAAGAGGCCGATGCTCCCTCACAGACGCAAACCGCAGGAATTCTCCGGCCCTCGCGCGTTCCTCGTGTGCTGCAGACCTCTCACGTAGCCCCTCTCCACCCGCTCGCTCCCGCCGTCGCGCCAATCATAAACTTGGCAGCCGCCTCCGCCCGCGCCCCATTTCCACGGAATGAGTGGCTTTGGAACCTGCGCGTCGCCCCCCGCGGAGGGGGGACGCTTCCTTTGGGCGCGGCACTGAGGTGGTAGTGGCTGGAGCAAAATGGTAATGAGGAGGCAGAGAGAACAGACGAAGGGACTGCGGTGGAGAGAATAGGTGACGGCAATGGCGCAGAGAAAGGTGGAGGCTGAGAGGAAAGGACAGGCGGAGGCTGAGTTGGAGAAACAGGCAGAGGCTGTGAGGACAGGCGAAGGCAAGGGCCGGGAGGACAGGAGGAGGCAGGGGCGCAGTGGAAAGGCACCGGTGGAGAGGAAAGGTGATGTGGAGACTGAGGTGGAGAGGACAGGCGGAGACTGGGGTGGAGGGGACAGACAGAGAGGATAGGAGAAGGCTGGGGTGGTAAGGCAGGTGAAGATGGGGTAGAGAGGAAAGGCTAGTTAGTTAGTTAATGCCTTATTTTATGTGGCGAGACTCGGGCCATCAGGCCCGCTCTTCCGTCTAACCACGCAAATTTCGCTACGCTCCTTTCACCACCTGGACAAAGGAAGTATTATCTTGGGCGACGAAACTGGCGGAACTCAATTTTGCTCAGAAGCTTCATTTAGGCTTTGCATCATTTAGGCTTGAGGATCTTTTACATGCAGTAAATCTACTACATGGGTCAGGCGGCTTTACTTCCCCTCCGAAGGAAGGCATATGAAGGATTTTTTCGCCTTTAAAAATCCACGGCGTCGATATGGGTTTGAACCCGCAAACTCGGGTACAACAGTCCGATACGCTAACCGTTATACCACCGATATCGCAAAAGGCTACGCATCGATGTGCAAAACATGAAGTCTAAGTTGGCAGAAAAAGATCGGGAAAATGGATGAAAACGAGGTGTTGGAGGATGAGTAGGACTGGGGAGGAAAAGTGGCTTTCTATAACAGGAGGCTGTAGCAAGGGACAGAATAGGGGCAATATTATATACCAGGATACACGATGATAACGATGAGATCGAAGAGATTGGAGGGTAGAAAGATATTACGGAATGATCGGAGAACATGTTGAATGAATAAGATAGTGATGGTGGTAAAAAAGGAAGGGAACTAAAAGGGTTGAATGTGCTGAAAACTGAAAAGGCTTACGGAATGAACAGAATGAAATGTCTGCAGATATAATTCAATGTGATATTAAATTGAACAAGCTTCGATTTTTATGCAGCAATAGAGATATATAACAATAGAATGGAAAATTCTAAGCGGAGAACGCTAGGATAATTTTATAACGACACCAATACCAAGCAAGATTCATGCAGAGTATCAGATAGTAATATATTGAAATCAAAAATGTGTTTGAATTTGAGCATTCTATTGACAAGGACAAAATATAACGTTACAATTAGCAAAATATGAATGCTGCGTTGATATGCAAATTCCACCCATTCGGTGATTGGAAGGAGCAGATATTAGTTTTAGAAATAGGGTCTCTGAAGGACAAGCAGACTGTGGACAACCACGGTGAGAGGTAAGAGCATACTAGCGGAAGCCACTTCGTACCGTCGACAACCAAAGCGACCAGGCAGGATAGTTAAGGTGGCAAAGAGACACGCGTGGGCGGCCAGCGCCGGCGGCCTGTGTGGTCGGGAGCCGCAGTCGCCGTGGCAACGGAGGGGGCCGGCGGAGACGCGATGCAGAAGGCGCGGCCTTTGTGTCCGAATCGGAATGAAATGCGCTAATGCGAGTGGGAGGCGCGTGGCGCGCGGACGTCGTTCGGAATTTCTCATTTGGGATCGGCGACAGGGGCGCGCGCGGTGGCGGCGGTGGCGGGCGCGAAGGACAAGAGAGCAGCGAGTCGACGGCGTCAATGAGCCACGCCAGCTCTGCTCCACAAGGAAGAACAATCAGGGAGAAGTTGGAATGAAGCTCCAAAACTGAACGGAAATGATGTAGGTAGACGAACGAGAAATTACGAATATACCGGGGACAATTTTGAAAATAGTAATATAAAAACCAGCGTATGAAATGAAGATTGAATGGATAACGGCATTATCTAAGAAATTACAATTAAACAGCGTAAGTCAACGCGACGTGATCTCCACGAAACACGGTTTTCAGGAAAGGAAATTACTCAAATTCAGCTTCATATTGTAAGATATAATCTAATGTTATTGGAATGTTAATTTCAAGGCAATATTCGTCAGCATGGTAGAGAAATGCCTTAAGAATATATCGACACGCACGCCTAAGAAAAAAAGAAACATAAATCGAGATACGTCATATCAGAAACAAGATATCCAATTGTGTAAAGAAAAAAAGTGTGGTAATTCGGAAATATTAGTTTTAAGAATAAATTTAAGCAGTACCTCATCAAGCGTGTTATTTTTAAGTCTTTAAAATAAATGTAAAAATTTCTATCACAATCAGATACAAAATGATTCGATACTCTACTACCTCAGATCATTTTCTGAAAAGGTATGTGAAACGGAACGCCGTCACAGAAATGTGTGATGACACTGGAAGCACCAAGACGCTTCGGTAGCGCCAGACAGTGGCGCTGCCTGGCGTCGTTGCCCTGAAAGAGAGCGAGGGGCGCGCGTGGGCCGGAGGGCGGAAGAGGCTGGCGGCGCCTCAGGGGCTGTGCGAACAGGAACGGCAGGGGCGTGGGCTGGACGGCTTGCGGGGAGACGTCGACGGGCAGGCGTCACTGAACATGTGCTACATGCCGCGTAGAGCTATAGGGGTGGATGAGACGAGGGCGGATGCGAGAGTGGAGGCGTGGGCGGAGGCAAGGGGGGATGCGAGGGCGGAGGCGAGGGGGAGGCGAGGGGAGGCGAGGCGGAGGCGAGGGGGGGAGGCGGGGCGGAGGCGAGGGCGGAGGCGAGGGCGGAGGCGAGGGCGGAGGCGAGGGCGGAGGCGAGGGCGGAGGCGAGTGCGAAGGCAAGGGAGGATGCGAGGGCGGAGGCGAGGGAGGAGGCGAGGACGGAGGCGAGAGCGGAGGCGAGGGCGGAGGCGAGGGCGGAGGCGAGGGCGGAGGCGAGGGGCGGAGAGCGAGGCGGAGGCGAGGGCGGAGGCGAGGAGGCGGAGGCGAGGAGGCGGAGGCGAGGGCGGAGGCGAGGAGCGGAGGCGAGGGCGGAGGCGAGGGCGGAGGCGAGGGCGGAGGCGAGGCGGAGGCGAGGCGAAGGCAAGGGAGGATGCGAGGGCGGAGGCGAGGGAGGAGGCGAGGACGGAGGCGAGAGCGGAGGCGAGGGCGGAGGCGAGGGCGGAGGCGAGGGCGGAGGCGAGGGCGGAGGCGAGGGCGGCGGCGAGGGCGGAGGCGAGGCGGAGCGAGGCGGAGGCGAGGCGGAGGCGAGGGCGGAGGCGGAGGCGGAGGCGAGGGCGGAGGCGAGTGCGAGCAGGAGGATGCGAGGCGGAGGCGAGGAGGCGAGGACGGAGGCGAGCGAGCGAGGGCGGAGGCGAGGCGGAGGCGAGGCGGAGGCGGGCGGGGGCGGCGGGGGCGAGCCGCGCCGAGCACATGCCGCGCCGTGTGTTGCGCCGCTGGAGGGAGCGCCTTGGCGAAGGGCTGCGCCTTAATGACGCCCCCGCGCTTTGTCCTCTTGTCCCCGCCCGCCCCACGCCCACCGCCCACGCCGCCTTTGTCGAAACCGCCGCGAACAGCGTCAAGCCGCCCTCGGTATTGTGGATGAAGGCCAATTGCACCTCCACGTGTATCACAAATCCGAATCGCCGCCTCCAACAAGAGGAGTGCAGTACTACCTCCAGCAACTTCTATTTCTATCAGTTTCACAGCAACAACTACAAGAATATTCATTTGAATGACGAAATCACACAATGGTTGATGTTGCATTGTATATGTCTCTGCTGTACTAAACTCACCTCGACAATTCTCCCCATCTTTCTCCACCGACCTGTGTTGTTAATGTTTTCGTCTTTTCTGCCAATTCCCATGGGTGTATGTAGTTTGGTACGTGAGTGTGCAAACCAGGCTTAACAATCTTAGCGAAGGGGCTGCAGCAGTCGAGGTCCGATCGGGTAGTGAGTCCCATATTAGTGCACCGGAGGGGCGCGAGCTGTTTCAGTACATCCCCTACAGGGGAGCACTCGGTGCTAAGCTCTCGGCCGGATATTAAACGGTTGCTGCGGGGTTCCTTTTCCTGGTTAGACAGCATTGACTCGCATTAGTGCATCCCTTGCGTTTACAGTATTTGCGCTATGTACTTATCCAATAAAGAGTTTTCATGGTAATTGTTTAGAAAGTCACGTTTACAAGCTTACTACATATTAAAAGGAAATACGTGTTATTATTTTTCATTGATTCAGGTAATGAGAAAAAGAAGATATCTCAGTGTTTCCAGTGTTTATAAATCTAACACCCATAGTTTTCGAAATTGCGTGCAACAAAGGAAAATATTTGCTACAAGCTACGAAAAGCACTTTCGTCCCTGAAGTTTCCTCAAGTATAATGCATTTCTGGCCTTCTGTTCTGCAAATAATTGTACCCATTATGTCAAAATTTACCCAACGATTGTTCACAGTAATCATCGTTAATGCAAAATAGCTATAAACAAAGTTTCCAATTAACATTATCGGTGAAGTTTATAGGTACAAATAATGTTTCTTCATGCAAAAAAAAATTTGAAAAGTTATATTTCGGAAATTTCTCTATAACGGAAAAAACTGGATAGAAAAAAAATCACATGAAAATTCTAGATTCTACATCATACTACATTCATCTACTACATCTCTAGATGTAGTACAAGTAGTTCGTCTCTTAAATACAATTTCAATAAAGTTATAAAGCCATTACTATTAAAGTAAAACGAAATTGTTTCGATAAAAGAGTAATGGCGTAAGCGCAATTGACCTATTATAACCCCATAAGCCGATCGCGACGCTTACAAAAGCACTGGAAATTGAAAGTAAACAAGTGACTTTCGCTGGGAGCTAGCCCTCCAATTTTCACGTCGGCCTCGCCCCTCCGTCCTCGCGCCAAGCAACGCGCTCATTCAATTGCCATTAGCCAAACAAGGAAGCATTTCACCAGCCGCTCACCCACGGGCCGCAGTATTATGGCTGCTGTGGCCAGCTGCCCCGCGCCGCCGCACACGCTAGACGAACACATCCAAGCAATTCGAGAAAATGTCGGCACGCGCCACGAAGCACAGAACATAAGGCAGAATGTCTCAACATACACTGCTCTCTAGCATGGGTTAATTGATTATTTCCGGGAACGTCAGCATGGTCTGTTACGGTCATTGGTCCTGTTGGTGTAGTGCATGTTTTTACTGCTTGAAGTGGCGGTGTTCCTCCCCTGCTGGATGGTGTTGCTGACACGTTGGAGGGGAGTTGTGAAGAGATACCTGGAGGTGAATTCCCTCCCACAGTCGGGCACCGCCCCAGCCGGGACAAGCTCTTAGCTCCCGACTGTTCACCATACATGTGTGCAAGTATAGAGCATATAAATGTGTGTGAATTGAGAGGAGAGGTGGGGTCAAAAACTGAGGAAGGGAAAATGGCGCGCGCGGTGGCATGCGATGGTGATGTCAGTAAATATAGCAGGAGCAGTGAAGTTTATGGCGGGATGAGCAAGGGAGAGCGTAAGATTCCGCTGTCGGTGTCAGTAGCTGCTTCGCTGTCCGGGACACGGCGCGTCCTAGGCACAGGAGCTAACATTTCGGCCGGCACTCTGGGATCTTCCTCAAGGCAAAATGCTTCAGGTCCCCAATTCGCCCCGAGGAAGGTCTCAAAATGGTCGCTGCAACTTTGGCACATGTTCCTAGATACGCCGTCTCGCGGTCAGCCATGTAGCTAGGGATGTGCAAGTGTTCCAGCCACCGCGGCCGTGGAAAGTCGCAGTCATGAAGCGCTTTTCGAATGGGTACAGGCAGAGATGACAGAACCGCTTTATGTGTCATGCTCACCAGAGAAGAAGAAACGGATTCACCAGAGAAGACTAGGGGAGCATATGACAGGGAATACGTTTTGGTTCAAGTGAGTGGCTAGTGCGTTAAAGTGAGTTGCAGTGCCAAACGAGGATCCAAATGAAACAGACCCGTGACTGGAGAGTCAGGAGCCAACACATCGATGGCGGTGCTGGCGCGGGTGCGTCAGCGATGGTGGGGGTAGGCTGGGCTCGTGGCAGGCGCTGACAAAAGAAGGCTCCGCGCCGCAGGGGAAGTGGCTGCGGCGGAGGGGAGCGCGCGCCACCCGGCGAAAAATCAACAGCTCCGTAATTGCTGCGCCACAAAGACACGCCGCCCGGGGCCCTCCCCCGCCGCCGCCCGAAGTGGAGCGCTCTCCCGGCGGAGCGGGCGGCCGCTTTGTCCAGAGGTGACGGCCACTCCGGGAGGGGGAGCAAGGAATGATCCATGTGGATCACCGGCTGAAACGGCTCAGTGATTACAACTGTTGCCGCTGCAGCGTCGCTGACTGGGAGATCAGCGACACTCCCCCCCCCAGGGGTTCCAGTCACGACTGAGTCGGATTTTCGACACTAGCTAGAGAGCTAGTCAGTCATTGTCTGGAGGGGAATTCTCGCGGCTGGCTGCTTTGATCGGGAGTTTTCCGTAGATTTTCCTATCAATACCAGGAAAAGTCACAGAAGTACCCTAACGAATGGGCCAAGCCGGATGTTATTTGCTCCCTTACACACACACATGCACACGCGCGCACATACGCATATGCACCACGTGTATCAGTAGACCACTCGCGAGCTTAGAGCGCGTTCCGGCTGGAGCAGTGCCTCGCTGAGAGAGAGGTCTAGAGGGGGAAACCCCAAGTCGACGTGTAGGTCGGCGCAAGATGTCATGTTCTACTGGGGGAGGAACATTGCCTTCTCCCGGTTATAACATGCCCTGTACTCATGGGACCAATGAAAAGTCGATGACGCGCCCAGCAACACGCAATACTACGTAACTCACTCCATTTCCTTGGCTAGGAGCATTAAGAGAGTGATTGTAGTAGAAGAAAACATTGTGAAGTGGCGTTAGGGTGATACCAAGGGGCGGACTGCGTTGAGTGAACAAGAGTCAATGTTGTTGGTGTTGATGTGATTTTGGTTGTTGAGTAGAGGTTATATAAGTGTATCTAAACACCTACTCGACCAGGATTATCTCTATTAGCAAAAACATTAAACGCTTTTCGACTTGACATATGCCCTTAAAATACGTTTTTAGTGTCAAGATAACCACACACATAAAAAAAAGAGCGAAGCTATACAAACGTGACATTAACGGTAGTGTTGTAACCCAAGAACCCCGGGTTAATTTGAATGCTAAAATCGAAATCCAGCGTTAGTAATACTGGAATTGTACGCAAGCTCAGAAAACAAAGAATACACGTTGTTCGGGCAACCAATCAACAAAGTGTAGTATTCCATTCTCGGTGTCATAGCGTCGTTCAGATACTGCCCCGAACACATTACATGCAAAAGGTGTGGAGAGGGCATTGAAAGCCGTGATCTTGTAAGACGACGCAAGGAATCACTCTCTTAAAAGATACTGAAGCGTACACACGAAAGCAATTGGTGAGGTGCAAATAGTTTTTTAGCATAGGCTCGAAAAATAACGAAGATAGTCGCGCGCCGGGGTTTCATACAAAGCAAAGCAAGGGAAAGTCGCGACCGCATATTGATTTTATGATAACTATTAAATCCAATTAAATACCAAATCGTTGAGGACATTCGGAACATCTTTAATTTATTGTAATGATAAGCAAGAACGCGATAATAGGGATATCGAGTGCATTCCAAGGACAGCAGTCTGCTGAGAAGTCGTCTGAAAAGACATTGTATTAAAATTACGAACTATGTTCAAAACCGTACGTTTTTTTTAAAAATATTTGCACGTACGAAAGTAATTATCCATCAGCTCAATAGAATTAGTAATATATATAAGAATAAATGTTAAATTTTTATTTTTGAGAAAGACTAATAATTTATATCAGTTGCTATCAATTCAATAATTGATTTTAATCAATAGAACTTCCAGGATTCGTAATTCTGTATAAAATTACACGTTCACATGCAACGGGCAAGGAGTAAAATGTTGTATGTTGGAACTCATGGTAAAATTAAGAAATTAGTGTTAACATTGAGAGAATTTATGAGAGTTGCAGGGCAACGGTAGAAATAACAATATTGATAATAGCTGTGGAAATAATCCCCTTCATAAGATTAGTATAATTACTTTTAGATAGCATCGAGAGCTAGTAATATTAAAAATATTGTAGAAGGAAAGATAATTCCCACTAAAAGACTCGTGACCGTGTGTTCTTTTTTGTAGAAAACTGCCGAAGATCTTCTGAAAACGAGATATCCCAAAACTTCATTAACAGAACTTGTTTGAATTCGTTATAAACTCAGACACCCTCTGTTGACTGCACTGTCAACCATCTGGATGTAATCGTGCTTTAATTTGCATATATATCAAAATTAAAACCCAGTATAAAAGTATGCAATGTTTGTTACTTTCATTTTGATTTAAACACTTTCACTTTTATTTACATATATTTTATTCGCCGTAATCCAGCAATTACACACAATTCAAAAATTAGTGCTTATAATGCACTTTCATTAAACACTTTTTTAACATCACGCCGAAACGCACGGAAATTAAATCTCAAACAATATTTGCAACGTGATTTCAAGGGTCACAAGTGATTTAAAGCTCAAGAGTTCAGTTCATCTTTTTCAAAATCCATTGAATCCTGTTCCTCAAAATCAACGGTTTCCCTCTAAAAAATTCAGGGCTTGGCATTCGGCACACACAATTACCCTACAGAAGAATATAGTACAATCTCTTTTCCCCATTAGCGATATTTCATTGCTTAAAAGTAGTTACAAAAAACTCATTTCATGATGAACAACAACCACCGCGGAAGTTACAGTAGGCGGTTGCAGCAGCAGCCATCTCTGCGGGGGGCTCCAGCAAAGGCGACGACAAAAGTTAGGAGGAAAGTCTCGTCTGGAGGGGACGAAATTCGCGAGAGGGTTCGCCCCTTCGACCCCCCTTCGGGTGACCCCCGGGGAGGCGGAAGGGGGGCCGTCCGCGTGCGACATGCGTGCTGCTTTCACGACGCCCCCCTCCCCCGCCAAGCCTCTCGCCGGCTTCGTTTAACCCAGGCGCCTTTCAAAGCGAACCGATCGCGGAGGGGCGGCGATGGCTGCGTTGCCACGCACGTCTGGGCTGGATTAGGCTGTTGTTCCGTTAAGGCCTTGGGATAAAATGTATCCCCTACACGCACTTGCTTCGGTTAGCACAGCCCACGTGAGCGATTACTCTTGACACTTTCTGACGAATCATGCGGACGAATCGAGGGGGCCTTGGTCAGTGAGCAACATGCAGAAGTGATTCGCATTCATTTCACGAACGTTGGCTATGTTGTGATGGGGCTGTGGCGTTTCCTGTTGTTTTGACATTCTCCCAAACGACAAAACAATGTGCACAAAACGTGAAAACAAATTCTGTTGCTAGAATGCATGGAAATTGCTCTTCAAAATCTCTACACAGTATATACTATTTACTAAGATGATTCTTCAATAAAACTTTCGTCTACTACCTTACTTCTAATTCACACACGAATAAAAGTAAATAACTCAGGCCATTTGATATTCCCAGACGAACGGGCTCGCCGTTGACGTTCATGGGTTCAAATGTAATATTCTCATATGCTATTCGACATGATTTGTATCAATAAATTATCATTTTTAGCGACGTTATCAGAACAAACTTAATCACTCGTGAAAATCATCTCGCTAACTCATTACTGAACTTACTGTCTAACATATCCGAGGTATAATCAGCTGAACTTTCTGCTCACATACCTAATAGATTATATTTCGCAGAGTGATACGATCACCGGCTATAGTCAACTGTCTTACAATGTACAGGTATCAAAATAATCATTCACAAACATTAAACCAGAATGTGCCAACAATGGACAATGTTATCATTTGGATAAAAATCAATATTATTAAGTTATCACGGCAACTTCTGTAAATTCGAGCTAAAAGCACCTATTTAGATGACATATTCCGACGCATTTTCCCGACGTCAAATAGCAAATGCTAAATAAATGCCTTGTGTTGTCTTCTGGCAATGTAGATGCCAAATCACAGAAATTACAATATTTCAATATTACTTAATTATTTCTAATAATGCGAAAAGGAATGTGCAGATGTAGCACCTCTTGTATTTTGCTCTGTCATCGTACGTTTCTCCATTAAGAGAACTAATTAAAACCCATCATTCTGTATTGGCCTGAACGTGAAGATACGTCCGTAATATACGAGGCAACTTATCAAACTATCAAAAGTGCGGTACGCAACCTTGGGGGAACGCAGACAACTCATCATCCGGGGACCGTTTCGGCCGCAGCTTCTTCCGCGGAGGGGAACGGACGAGGGGGCCAACTCCCGAACGGCAGTTGGAAACTTGGAGCGAACCGGAAGGAAGGCGGCGCGCCACACGGGACGGGGCAGCCCGAGATCATACCTCACCATCCCGGGAATGCACCGGACACTTGCAGAATTAGTTGTCGGGGCACGAGCCCCTTGAGTAAACTTGGCGGAATTCGAATTAGAGAAACGGGAGGGTACCGGTAGAGGGTGAGTTGAGGGATTGTGTGACAAGCTGAAATGTGCTTGTAAACAAGGGAATGCCCTACAGAAATACTCGGTCAATCCTATAAAGGGCATAGTAGTACAATTTACAAGTCATACTACAGGTTATATTTCTTGGAATATAAACCACAGCAGAAGTCAGATAGGAATATTCAGAGCGCGTTCGTTTCTCTTTTTATTTTACAGTATTGAAGACAAATTATACCTGTCACCACTCCTTTTCTCAACTTGTGAAATATTATTTTGTGAAAGGAAAAGTGTACAACAAATTGGTATAACATATTGGTATAATACAACACATTGGTGGATTGAATGATAGTAACAATTCGGCAAATAGAATATATGTAAAACAAACGTCAGATGCAGTGAATAATTAAATGGACTTTGCGTAAGTTCCATGAATAATTTAATACACGTTAGATATTTTTAATGAGCAGGTATTTTAAGTTCGTAAAATATTTCACTTAATATATCATATGATGTAGTACATATTTTAGATTACAAACGATCATTCATGTTCCTAAAATCCCAACTCCAAATAAATGTCTTTCTAGAAAAAAGATATTTTTTGTTCTTTTTTTACACCTGAGATCACAAAAGTTTAAAAATACTACCGTGTACATCTTTACAGCTGAGAGATATTTCTAATAGTACATTATGAAACGATGATGTAATGATGGCATTAATACACGAGTGTGATATTACGATACGACCGAGGAAAGAGCGAGTATCGTAAACCTCACACGAGTGTATTAATATCAATTACATCGAGGTTCATACGGTACTTTTCTACGACTTTTATAAGTTAAACTTTTACATTGAATCGTTTCGTGGCAGTAGACATGCAGGATTCAGCCAAGGCCACCTAGTGGACAGATCTCTACCTATCCTCACATGCTGCCGCAGGTCGCTGGGGTTACCAGTCCTTCTGCGAGGCAGAACTGCGCTAGTCAAATACGATCGAAGTGAAATTACGATCCAATTAATTTTAAATAATATTCCACAAAAAATTACTAATATTAAAGGAATTAAAAATGACAAGCATAATATAATATGAAATGCAATTTTAATGTACACAATCGAACGAAACATTTAATACAACGATTCTCAATTATTAGTTAAGTGTCAAAACTTGGTTTGTAATCTTGTCTGTGATTGGTCAAGAACCTGTATCATGATGAAATCTGTATCGTAATGAGTATCATTATGCAACTGGTTGCAGCCATCAAATGACAGCATTATATAATGGGAGTAGAAAAAAATACTTTCTAAGTTGACCATATCGCCTTTCACATATCTACATTCTTCCACGACTGTGCCTGATTGTGTCACGCGTGACGACTCCAAGGGAATCGCTAATGTGCTGGAAGATCAGTCGCATCGTTTCCGCGTTCGTGCAGTGAAAAGAAGAGAAATCTTGGGAGCTACCCCATTTTCTATTGTCTACTCGATCTATTTAATTTTCAAGCATGAAATAGTTGAGCAACAAGCAATTTTATAGGAAGGGGAAATTATAAAAACCTGAAATTAAATTTTAAAATTTAAAATTAAAATATTTTTTGGAAGAAATGTCATTTGAAGATTAATTGAAAATTACAATTCCGATGAAAATGTACCATCATGATGTTCCATATTTCGTAGATGCTGAAACATGCCGTTTCCAAAACGCACCTTCATCAGCAACGAAGTGTTTGTGTTTGCCCCCCGGACCACGCGGTATCTTGAAGAATCAATCATTAAGTGCTTAGAAAGTAGCCAAATACACAAATAGATCGAGTCCAAGCGATGCGATGAAGTTCTTTTACGAACACGCGAGTACAGAATATGTATTTGTTGTACATTCTGTAGTAATAATTCATTGTGTCAAAGTTTAACAGCCCTGATGTTTTTTTGTTTGTTGGGTTTGTTTGTTGGTTTTTTGGATTGAAGGATGTGGAATGTATTCTAGATTAATCGATATAATGTATTATTCTTGAATTAATCGTTTCAAAGAATTACTTCATTTCACTTTCTATTGGTTGATTTCGACCGGAAGGTCCCCGACTCGCAGTTCCATTCACTTGTTTTTTCAATCCCTCCACTGGATGTATCGCTCTGACCGCGACTCGGCAGCAACGCGGGGGTGGAGGGGTGGGGTGAGGCATGGGGGGGAGGGCGGAGGGGAATCGTACCTCAACCCGGAGCGGCGTGTGGGCAGCGGGCAGCGTGCGCGCGCGGCGGTCGCTGAGCGAATTAATTAACGCGGCGCATTCCACGGCTGGCGCGCGCCGGCTGCAGCGGCCGGCCAATTAGGGGCGGCGCATTTGCATGGGGCGCCGGCGGGGGCGACGCCCACGACAGGGCCAGCGCCGGCCACCGCGGAGGGAAGGGGACACGCGAGGGGTGGTCTTGGGGGCGGTGGTCGCGGCGCGGGTGTTCCAGCGAAAGGGCAACGGGCGGTGGCAGCGGTGAAACTGCGAGGTTAGCGGTTGCGGTGGAAATAATTGAGAAGATGGCGTATGGAGTGGCTTCACAGTGATTGTGGTTGGTTTGGTTCGGTGTTTTCGTGTTTCCGGGCGCGTCAACTGCTTTGGTCATTAGTCCCGTTGGTGTAGTGTATGACTTTTCCTCGGGAGATGGCAGTGATTTTCCCCTCGCTGGATGGCGAGATCCGGCGCCGTCCTACCGTCGGCTAGTGGGGTTTTCCCATAACCAGGACTCTCCCAGCAGCGGGGCTCCGCCCCAGCCGGGACAAGTTCTAAGCTCCCGACCCGCCTCCCGCAATATGTGTTAGTGTAGTGTATATTAGTGTAAGTGTGTGTGTAAGGGGACAGGATAGGACAAGGAAGAGGAAGGACAGATCGCGCGCGGTCCGTGGCCCGTTTCGTAGGGTACTGCTCCGGCATTCACCTGGTGTTGATCGGAGAAACGACGGAAAACTACGGATCAGAGCAGCCGGCCGCTATAATTCTCCTCCAGATAGCGACTGAATTCGACCTACTTGAAAAGCTAGTGTTGAAAATCCTGCCGCCGTGGGAAGTGGGAACCTAGGACCTGCCGGTCAGAGGCGCTGCAGTGTCACATCAGTTGATGCACTGAGCTACCGCTCCCGGTCACAGTGATTGTGGCTGCGAACGTGTGGGGAGGATGGCAAGTGATCCGTGATAGGTGACCCACAACGGGTGTGAGTTGAAGGGTGTGTATCTGTAATTGTCGTGGCTGTGACAGTGACATATCACATCGCTGCAGCTATGGAAGTTAAAGGTCGTTGGGGAGGAGCTATGAGATATTGTTAGAGGGGTGCGTGAAAGACGATGATATTTGCGAAAGGAGTTACAAACGCATATTAAGATTAGTCGAAACGGCGTGTGGGACAGGAGTCATAAAAAAAAACTGGCATAAGTAGTGGATGCAGTGAATCTGAAAGTAAGCGAGAGACCTGACTGATGAGAATATACACAACGAGTGGAAGAAGCATTTGCCCAGACAAGCAGCTTTTGAGAAAGATATCAGAATATGACCGATTGTAGTAGCAACACTGGAGAGCAGCTACCTGCGGACCAGCACGACCGAAGGCAGAAGGGAAAGGGCGAGCCCGTAGTTTTTAGGAAAGAACGAACAAGGGCAAGGGAGACGTGGATGTGGAAGGCGAGCAACGGAGGCCGAAGGGGGCGTGTCACGGGCGGCCCCGCGCACAAGGGCCGGTGGGAAGCCGAGCGCGGGGCGGCAGAGGACCGGAGGGAAGACGGCGCGGCGCGGTGGCTCTCGGGCGAGGCGTTGCGCAAACAAGCGACCGGTGGCCGGCAAAGCCAAACACCTCCGCCGTGGAGCGCGCCTGCTGCGCTGTGGCGGCCGACAGAGGTAACTAATCCCGCTCGTTTCTCGCCGGGAGAGCAGGACTCGAGGGGAATCCGTCACTGCTCGCAGGAGGACAGCCCGTGGCCTGCAGATTTCGAACACGACATAACGTTGACTGTAGAGTATTAATGACGATTAAATTGCAATATAATTTCAGTAATTATAAAATTATATTCTCGTGCATTTACATCGCATACATGAAATAAGAATCAGATCAAAAATATGTAGTAATTCATCTTCGTTATGATCATTAGCAGCAGCAAGGATTAGACTTTTCAGTCTGTTCCGGCACCTAGAATTGCTCATTGGATCATCTTAGTGATTTTCCCACGTATTTTCTTCCACTTGGCTTATAAGTCAGTGCCATTCTAGTAATTCTTATAGTTTATGTTTGTAGAATAAACTCAGGGATATCTCAAATACAATTCAAAAGCCTGAGAATTCTTTTATATGTTAATGTAACTTCATTCTACGAAAATAAACAATTTCGTATTTGTCATAATTTCATTAAAAGGTTAATTTAGCTTAACCAATTTTGATTTTTATTCATTTTATTAATTGTAATTATTATTTTATGTCTCTTCTACTTTATTAGTAGTAATTATTCTCAATTGTGTTTGACTCCCCTGATGAAAGTCTGGCTGCCTTGACCTTGTCTCTCCCACCGAGCCCTCGCAACGGCAGCCTCCCGCCCCCTTCGCTCAGTTACGCATGTGGCCCTTCATCAGGCGGCGGGCGTTCGAAGGGCGAAGGGCGAGCCCTAAGCGACTTAACACGGATTACGGCCGTTCGGCTCCGCAGCACGAAATCATTTCGATAAATCGAGGGCGGATACACTTGCGCTCCAATCCAACCTCTGCCCCTGCCGATGCGACACAATGGGCGGCTGCAGCCGACGCTCGGGACGACATTCGCTGCTTTTAGACCAGGGCGCAGCAGAATGCTCTCTGAAGCCAGTGTGGCGTCATGCATTTGCAATAATAACATAGACGAGTGTGGGTTTAATAATTTAGAGGTGTATTAACAGACCACCACCTTATTACAAATATAACGTAATTACTAATATCTACACGGAGTAATTTCCCGTTACGGCTACCACACCACTACGCACTAATCTCAAGCATTAGATGGCGTGAAGCGCCGCAACCCACCTACGACTCTACATCGAGTCAGCCTCTGTACGGCAACACATTGCCGGCTCTTGCCCAGCTCGCGGCCCGCGCCCACCCAGACTCCGATCCGTGCCGCACCGCGTCCCGTAACCAAAAGAGCGTTCCGCCGCTCGTCAGGGCTGACGCTCGCCCTTCCCCCCACCACGCTGCCTCCTAGGGTTTCCCGCCGACGTCACATCCGCTCGTAAACAAAGGCTGACGCGTGGTGCCTTAGCGTCGCCTATGCCACGCGGCCGTTCGTTACAATTGCGTTTGTGCATGACGCTACACCAGCCACCTGTCCGTGGTCTGACTCACCGGCAGGAGCGAAGGCAACAGCGACGGCGTTCAAGACGAAAGTGACAGCGGGCGGTGAAACGGGTTGTGTACAGGTCGCTCATTAGAAGCAACATTTATTGAGTTGACGAAAATTCGCTTCCGAAACACAAATGTCTAAAGTGCGGCTGGGTAGGTCGTAAAATTAATGAAATTTCTCTCGTTGATACGGGTTCAGATACTGGAAAAATACGTATATGAATACATACTTTTAGAAACTTTTAAGTGAGTTTGGCGAATTTCGTACAAAATATAATAAAAGCATTATATCTTGAAATAAGTTTAAGAGACAAAATATAACAGCCACGAAAAAAAGGATAATGAGTCTCTTAGGCGCCAGCAGGTTGCGGCTTCGATAAAAGCGTCCAGGGACCTCTGAATTCGACACAGTCCCGCGGCACCTTCGAAATCGCTCTACAGTCCCGCACCGCCGCAAAACCTACTGAGGCACAAGAACACTCGACCTGCATTCCAGGGAGCAAAGAAGTAATGGGCCCTGCTGTGGACTCTTCAAGAGAACAAAGAAGAAACTTTTCGCAAACGTATACAAGTTCACTGCCAGGCCTGAGCGTCTCCTTGTTACGACCTTGCTATGTCCTCCATCATGTCTCCCTTACACTTTGATTTACACGGGAGGGCTAACACTGCGAAACATAAGTTATTCCATTTTTGCAGATGTAGCCACTCCTTCCTTCAATAAAGTACCAGAAAGAATTGGAAATGATGACTTTCAACGATAAACAAAATTGAATTGCCCTTATATTCCTCTGTTACTATGCGATCCAACTAATGATTTCTATCGAAAAAAAAATTAAAAATATAGAAGTTTACAGACACAATCTAAACAGACTGAGCATACTTTGGAAATGGAACCATGAGCGATATCAGCACCAAATTATTGCTGAAAGGACGATTCAATATAAAAAGGAACAGTTTACCACGCCTCCTCCACAAATTGCCAAAAAATATTCGGGGGGCGCGACTTTCTTCCCCTGCCCCGACCCCTCCGGCAGTTATACATAGTTGTCTCCCGTGACTGCCGCAAAAGGATTTTCAGCCAGTATGATGCACGAAACTCCAGTGCTGAGAAACTCCGAACGCAATGTTTGCACAACGGTTGTATCCCTCATCATGTACTCTCGCTGGACATATCGGATATTTGCAGCGATGGTAAATATTGCGCAGAATCGTGATTTGCAGCAACACGCGAGCTCAATGCGAAGTGTACATTCGCGTGATATAATTTAGAATCGCTCAGGATCAGTAATGGAATACAACGCCCGTTTTAATTCCGTATATCACTCGTATCCTCCCAGATTCCCGTCTGGCTGAGTCCAATTTAACAACGCTCTCTACCTGGAAACGCATTTAAATATTTACATTATATCTTAATTGGTAGGTTATGGATTTATAGAGAGCATTCGTTCCTGTTTTAACAAATCCATTAATTCAATTTCGTATATATACACTAAGTGGTCGACGCGTACTCCGTGCTGAGGAATTAAAGTGATATATAGAGAATGGAGGAGACAATACCATTTTGGAAGCAATGCAAAAACGTCATTGGAAAAAAATGTATGCTTATGGAAGTCTATTATAACGCAAAATGGCTATTGTATTGATAAAGAATGTTTATCATGAAATACAGATAAGAAACGAAGATACTGGCATGCCTTATAATCGTTTACTCGTTCTTGTATCTGGAGTCACTCCATCAATTATTCGGAAAATATCAAAAGAAATTTATCTAAATTTACTGTACTGTTTACTGTGTTTCTTAGAACTCAGTTACAAAAGGATAATTTTAAATATACACAGACTAATAATAAGTTTATTTATGGGTAAATAAACATTTCACAGAGTAATAATTCTATCTTACCCCGATCTGCTCCGTTCGAAAATCATGCTCTATTGTTGCGAATTCTCCTCCAGCTCGACCAAGGTCATAGCAGCAGAGAACTACTCACCTGAAAGAAAGAACACTAGTGTTAAAGAATTGAATACAATGAGAAAATTCATTTGTGCTGGTTGTCAAAATAATATTTACAAATTCTTTCTCAGTGATTTCTCACTTTCATCAAGTACTTCAGTCTTCATTTCCCCCCGAATATTATCTTAATGAAAAATCCAGAGAGAATATTGATGATATTTGTAGAAACAGAATTCTACAATATTACAACATTTACATTTCCCCAACGTTGGCATCAGTGCCTAGGACCCGGGGTCTCTGGGACAGACGAATAGATACTGACTCCCGACGCGGAAACCTTGGTTTTCCACATTATTAGTTTCTGCAATGCCACGACATTTACGATTTCATTTTTCAAAACACGAAACACTTTAAAAGCGATTTCATATTATTAGAATCAGAAGCGTCAGAACGAGAAGAGAACGGGAGGAGAATGGAGGGAAGGGTACGAGACAGGGTGGAACATGAGAGAGAGAGAGAGAGAGACAGACAGACAGACAGACAGACCAGGAGCGGGTGGAGGGGACAGAGAGTGTCGGGGGTTACTGTGAGTGTGGCAGAGCGGCGACAGCGGTCGTTAGCTCGCGACCGCGAGTGACTTATAGGATGCAACGCCGCCGTCTGCGACTGCAGTTAATTAAGGGACTTGGGAGGCGCTGCGGACATACAGGCGACGGTGTGCAGCCGCGGCCGAGGGGAACGAGGCAGACCAAGGCGGGCGGAGAGAGAGACACAGGTGGTGTACTGAAGCTAAAGGAGAGGAGCCACGAATGAGAGATGGCGTTTGAGTGGCAAGTGATTAATGTTTCCGGGCGCCTCAACTGCTACGTCATTAAAGCCGTTAGAATAGTGGAAGCTTTTATAGCCGGAGGAGACAGTGTTCCTCCTGCAATAGATGGGTAGGTCCGGCGTCGACCTTCATGTCCACTGAAAGGAGATTTCTCCATCCAGGTGTATCCCATCAGCGTGGTACCACCCCAACCTGGACAAGTTCTGAGCTTCCTACAGATCTCCCGATATGTGTGCTGTAGTGCATGTAAATGTGTGTGTGTGTGTGTATGTGTGTGCGCGCGCATAAGAACAGGGCAAGGAATAAGAAGGAAAGATCGCGCGCGGTTCGTGGCCCATACGTTCGGGTACTACTCCTGCATTTACTTCGCATTGATCAGAGAAACCACGGAAAAGAACCGATCTGAACAGCCGGCCGCAAGAGTTCTCTACCAGATAGCGGCTGAATTCGATGTAGCTATGTAGCTAGTGTCAAAACTCCGAAACCCGAAGTCTAGGACCTCCCGCTAGAGCCGCTCAGCTAGCCCGAAGTGGCAGACGCAGGGGCGACTGGGTTGGCGAGAGCTGCCGTCGCTCGCGAGAGGGCGTTGAGGGAGAGGGCGAAGGGAGCGGCGCGATGCGATTGCGCCGAGAGAATTGGCCGCCGCCGCCGTCGGAAGCAGGAAATGAAAAGCGACAGCAGACGCGCGCCGCGACGGCGGATTTGCGAGCGCCCGCCGCCCACTTCCTGCGCGCCTCAACGCTTCGGTTCGGCGAATGAATCGCTCAGTGGATTCCAAGTTACTCTGTGACAATCACTCAAACTCTAGAGTACAGAGGGCCATGAGAGCGGCGTCTATCGAACTCGATTACAAATTTTATAATAATAATAATAATAATAATAATAATCATTAATAATAATAATAATAATAATAATAATAATAATCATTAAATAATAATAATAATAATAATCATTAAAAATAATAATAATAATAATAATAATATGTGTAAAATAATATTCCTTTAATACATAACAACCTTTCCGAAATACATATTGGGGCACCACCCATCAGCAATAAATTGAATCGTTATTTGCAATAAGTGTTTTTAATAGTTTAATAATACTTTCTATTCTTCTTCTTCTTCTTCTTCTTCTTATCATTATTATTATTATTATTATTATTATTATTATTATTATTATTATTATTATACTATTGCTACAGATAAACTAAAACTGTTTTCAAACTGTTATGACCGTAACGATTCTTTGATATTTCCTATCACTAGGAACACTATCACAGAGTATCATGATTTTTGGGAAAGTGGAAATATTCGATCACTAGTTTTAGGATATGCATTACATGAGATATCACTCTTTCGCCAGTTAATCCGTTGGGTCAGGCACAATCTGCTTGTGAACAACTTGCAAATGAAATATTTTAAAATACTTCACGCTTTTCTGAAACTGATTCCAAGAATTAGCTTTAATATTATAAACCGTTTAATATAAATTTCCACTCGAAACAGAAAATTTTCTCTAGAATGAACGTGGCAATAAGTGGGATTCAACCCAAAATACGTTTTGTTTACTCATACGTTATTGCTTGTTATTGCCTTCGATAGGGAGCTCGTTATGCACTGCGTAACTTACCTGGAACGAGAGGATTGTGGTTACAAGGGAAATATGAAAAGAGTACAAAGATGCTTACATGTTCTCATATGGAGGGAATTATGGTAAGGAAATATGAAAAGACAAACCGAGTGATTGGTTTGTTTTTTTCGTGTTTCATTCAACTGCTTTGGTCATTAGTCTCGTTACTGTAGTGCATGTTTTTCTCTCGGAAGATAGCGGCGATCTTCCCACGCTGAATGGCGAGATCCGGCGCCGACCTACCGTCGACTAGTGGGGTTTCCCCCTTACCAGGACTCTCCCACCAGTGGGGCACCGCCCCAGTCGGGACAAGCTCTGAACTCCCGACCGGTCTCCCATAATATGTGGTAGTGTACTGCATGTTAGTGTAAGCGTAAGGGGAGAGGAGAGGACAGGGAAGAGGAAGGACAGATCGCGCGCGGTCCGTGGCCCGTTTCGTTGGGTACTGCCCCGGCATTCGCCTGGTGTTGATAGGAGAAACCACGGAAAACTACCGATCAGAGCAGCCGGCCGCTAGAATTCTCCTCCAAGCAGAGACTGAATTCGACCTAGCTGAAAAGCTAGTGTCGAAAATCCTGCCGCCATCAGGACTTGAACCTAGGAGCTCCCAGTCAGAGGCGCTGCAGTGACATCAGTTGATACACTGAGCTACCGCTCCCGGTCCGTTAGCTAGTTCTAATGATTGCGTGGTGAAAGCATTTTGTCGCCCGCGAACGTTAGAATTCTTATACCGCCCTTGGTGCAAAAATAACTATTTATTTCCGAGTATGAAACGTTCTAACATATCTACATGTAACGTTCCATCCATTACGCCATTGAAACTAAAGTATACACCCGTGAAGTCGCAGGCTTCCGCGGCCAGAGTCATGTCACTGATCTTGGCTCGTGTAACCGATCTTGTCGTAGTGGCAGACCAGCCCTGGGGAAGACAACGAAAAGATGGTCGAAACGGCAACACATCCTTCGACGCGGCGTCACCCGCACAGCCAAGACCAGTTACATAAAATATACACCCTTTCATATCGTTACCTACAATACTCGAAAATTCTTGTAACTTTATTTTGATTTACTTTCTTATTTGATTTTTGAATTGACTTCGTGAAATAGAACTTTCTTGAAAAAGAACAACAACAATCAGTAATAAAATTTCAGCCTTCCTATTTTTTTTAAACACATTTGCATTACAAAAGAACGGAAAAAAACTTTCCATGTCAATCAGAAAATATGAACATTTCATCCTGAAAGAGGAGTCGTAAACCGAACCTATTCAACTGGGAATGAAAGATCCTGCGTGTTTTCTTCTTCTACTGGTAACGACTACCAAAGTTAGCAGCGTGAAGAAGTAATATGACTATTACCGCGCATTCAGAAGTCGTGATGGCAACTACGCAAGTTAATTAAATTCATCGCTAAAACGTAAAGTGTGCATCAAAACACGAAATATTTGAGAGAGAGAGAGAGAGAGAGAGAGAGAGAGAGAGACCGACCAAGACAGAGAAAGAAATGATGAAGGAAAGACGCAAGGACATTAAAAATCAGGGAGAGTGAACGCAGAGTACTTATAGACGAACATGCTCCAGTAAAACGTTTGGAATCGCCAGTCCTCTGAATCGCCAGTTGTACTCTGGGGACTTCTGTTTGTTTCTCCGTCTTTTCTGCATCTTTCTCAACTTTCCTCCACCTAACTCATTTCTCTTTACGCTCTCTTCTCATCTTCGGCTTATTTTATCTTCCTCATTCCTTCGATGTTTCTCCCTTTTTCTTTGGTCAGTCTGATTTTACAGATATACGCTCTACTAGAGATTGAATTTCTTTTATTAATTCTGCCGGTATTTTTAATTACTGATCAATAATGAGAGAACAAATGCGACAAAAATGACAATAAAAGGGATATATATATGTATATATATATGTATATATATATATATATATATATATATGTGTGTGTGTGTGTGTGTGTGTGTGTGTGTGTGTGTGTGTGTGCAATATTAATTAGGATTTGTTTCCTTTTCCTCAAGTTCGCTTTAAGGACAATACACACGAATGTTTTTCTCTCTCTCTCTCTCTCTCTCTCTCTCTCTCTCTCTGTCTGACTCTCTCTCTCTCTCTCTCTCTGACGCGCACACACACGCGCGCGCACACTGCTCGTCTCTTGTGCTCCTTGCGCCTCCATTGCTAGTCTTAATCTGAAGCGTCGTCTGAAAACAAGGGCGCACTCATTAAGGGCGCTGCGCAGACGGCTGATCGGCGCCCTTCCCCAAGCGGCGCCCCGTGCTCCGCTGCTCCCCTCCTCCCTTCCCCCTCGTGGCGGTCGGCGCACCCCTTTCGAGCTCCCCGCCGCGCTATCAGGGCGCGGAGCATCCGCCCTCAGCCCTCGCCGCCCTCCGGCGAAACCCCCAAGACGCCCCCGCAGACAACTGCCGCCGCAGATATTCGCAAGGAATTACAGCTGGCAAAAGCGAAATGAATGCGAGAGAATGTGTGGAAGATACAGCGTTGAGAGATTTGCGTAATTGTGAATACTATTGTCATTCCTTAGACAATTTTTCATCAGCCTGGATGGCATCAGGGGCCTGGATTTTAAATTAAGCAAATAGGTTAAAGCTATGAGTGAACATGTTTAGAACTAAAATTATTTATTTTGCGTCGTGGTGGCGAAAAAAAGGGCAAAGCATTGTTAATATTCCCAAGTTTAGGTAATTAGTTAGGCCACCTTCCCCCTAAGTAATTGGGACATTGAATTAAAATTCGTGTCATTCTCTTTAATTTACACGAATTCTTCCCCTTTTATTTTCCCCTTTTTGTGCAGCACATTAGCGATAACAACCCTGTCTTATTCAGACTTTGCAGACTCACTATTTTGCGTTCCCTTTGAAGACGTCTATGAGGGAATCGGGAGTCCGAGAGAAACCTACTGAGGGACGTCCAGCGAAGGCGAGCCAGCCCTTTGCCCCCCCCTGCCGGCTGCCTTCGCGCGAATCGCGGGCGCGGCCCGGTCACCGGCACCCAGCTCTCGGCGCCCGCCGCTATCAGTAAATTGGCGGCCGCGCGTTCTTCCATATATAACGGCGGTGAGCGTCCTTAGCATTTATTACATCCGAAGCCATTAATTCCCCGCCGTATCGCCCACCTTCATCGCCGCGACCGCTCACAAAGGGAAGAATGATGGCGGCGGGGCGGGGAGATGCGAGGGCGAAGCTGGGAGGTGCGAAGGCGGGGAGACGCGAGGGTGAAGCTGGGAGGGCGAAGGCGGGGAGAGCGAGGGTGAAGCTGGAGGTGCGAAGGGGGGAGAGCGAGGGTGAAGCTGGGAGGGCAAGGGGGGAGGGAAGGGCGAAGGTGGGGAGACGCGAGGGTGAAGCTGGGAGGTGCGAAGGCGGGGAGACGCGAGGCAGAGGATGGGCGGTGGGAGGGCGCTATATGAGGGAGGGGGCAAGGGGCGGGGGGGGGAGGGGAAGGGGGGGGTGGGAGGGGGGTTGGAAGGGGGAGGGCGGTGCGGGTCGGGGGGCGGGTGGGAGAGAGGACGGGGCAGGAGCGGGCGGGGTGCGACTGGGCGGGGCGGGACAACGTGGCGCGGGCGGGGGAAGGCGACGGGACGGGCAGGGCGAGACGGCGCGGGACACGGTAGGAGAGGCCAATGGGTTGGAACGGGGCGGGATGGAGGCGAGGGGCGGGGTGGGATGGGGCGCGACGGAGCGGGAGAGGTCGGGATGGGGCAGCACGAGGAGGATAGCACTGCATTTTTCACAACGCCGCAGGGGGCGCCGTTTATCGCAGGGGGTCGGCGAGCGTTTATGCGGTTTGATTTTTACGCCCGGCGCCCCTTTGTTGTTGCTGCGCGTTCCCAACCTCGAGGTGCAC
Organism: Teleogryllus oceanicus; assembly: GCA_964035755.1. Classification (NCBI taxonomy): domain Eukaryota; kingdom Metazoa; phylum Arthropoda; class Insecta; order Orthoptera; family Gryllidae; genus Teleogryllus; species Teleogryllus oceanicus. The sequence continues at coordinate 21,724,558 of CAXIVR010000005.1, forward strand.
GTGAGTTCATCGACGAAATGGCCGCTGACGGCCAGCGCGCGGGAAGATGTGAATTATCGGACGAGGGGGCGCTTCAGAGAATGATCGCCATGCTTTGTCCCGTTTTAAAAGCGCAGCTTAGGGAGGCCGATAAGAAAATTGTGTCGTTAGGCGAAGGTTGAAAAAGTCGAGAAAATCCGAATCTTTAAATGGATGTGCAATAAACAGGAAATAGAAGACGATGGGTCGTAAAATTGGTATGTATCAACTGGTTATTTTTGGAGAATGGAGATAATTAACTATTCAATGGTACTACATTATTTATTATACAAATAAAACGCCCAAAAAGAATCGGATTATGCATGTCTTAAATGTTTTAATAACTTATACAATCTATAGGTTTTTGTTTTCCAAAATGAAAATAATTGGCCACTGTCATCGTACATCTACGCACGATGAAGGGCTTCTACATTCCTAATATTAATTTCGCAACATCTTTTGAATCCTAGGTAGTAATCACAAGGCACTAACGTGAAGCAAATCGCCAAATCCTAAAGAGAAACAAACTCAGATCCAAATCACAGATACGGCGAAGTCCTATGAAGAATGTGTAATCATAAAATGTGTGAGTAAACGTAAAAACGTATAACATGTAAATTCTTTCATGAATTCCGTTTTTCCCAAAGTTCGTCTCTTGCACCAGAGCCTTCTAACGTCACGAACGACTCTTTGCAGGGGAGGGGGATATAAGTTCCCCTACACATTTTCAAGAACATCGAGAAGCTTCATCTTAATTAATGTTTTACTATTTACCAACATGAAGTATTATCTAGACTGAATTATTGTCATCAGTATATTGTGGAGTAGACGCATGATGAACCTGGCAAGATGAGCAGAGCTTTAGTTCCCTTTGATGACTGAAAACATACTTAAGGAACAGCATGAAACAAACAACTGAAAAATGTTATCTGCCACTCATATCAACATTTACTGGCCATTGTGAACCTTGATAAGTGAGCAGCAGTTTTATTGCAGCTAATAACCGACGCAAGACAATTTTTGTTCCAATATTATTGATATATGGTATTATGAAATTTGAGGTCCATGGTGTACGTTAACATAATTTAGTATTAGGCATACTTCGGGGGGTATATGTAGCTGGTTTTTCGTTTTCCACTAGTATTGTGAGTTCATTATCAGGCAATATTATTGAATTCCTGCGATATCAACTTGTAATCTGCTGAGTGCACCCTGATAACTCCAAATTATCAATAAAAATCCGTGGCTTAAACGAAAGTTCCGTGGGGATAACTAAGATTTAAATTACTTCCAACACGCTGTATTCCTTGCCTCTTCCCCCACAGAGACGCCCGTGCCGAACGCCTCCGCTTCGAGTGAAATCAAACATTTAAACCGGCTTAATCAAAGCACCTTTAGCCATCGGGTTCAGCAGAAGCCAAAAAATCAGGCCAGTTTTATTTATCGCCGAAATGTTTAAATAACACGCAGGGGCAGGCGCTGGGCGGGCGAGAGCGACGCATCGGCCACCGATCGATGGCACCACTGGCGACCGCCTCGCATCCACCCCCACCCCCACCCCTCGCCTGCGCCGCCGTCAGAGGGATTAGCGTGCGAACACGGCCGTCTGCGCCGGAGATTAAAAACGAGCAGTCGCGCGATTGTTTGATACGAGGTCGAATCGCGGCCGAGCCACCGCCCTGGGAGACCCGCGAAGAGCTTGCCAAACCCGACCTGAGGGAATGGTTGGAGCCGGTTACAACTCGCGGTTCTATGGCGCATTCCGTAATTAAGTTTGAGGTATATGATGTAACAGGCTGACTTCACGCGAAAATGTCCATTTTCACATGAAAGGACGCTAAAAAACTTATTTTCTTTCCACAATTTTATTCTTGTGATTGTGCTGTATTCGCATGATTGTTTGATACGAGGTCGAATCGCGATCAAGCCACCGCAGGAGACCCGTGAAAAGCTTGCCAAACCTGACCTGAGGGAATGATTGGGGGCGGTTACAGCTCACGGTTCTATGGCGCGTTCCGTAATTAAGTTTGAGGTATATGATGTAACAGGCTGACTTCACGCAAAAATTTCCGTTGTTTACATGGAAGGACGCTAAAAAACTTATTTTCTTCCCCAGCGCCTCTGACCGGGAGGTCCTCAGTTCGAGTCCTGACGGCGGCAAGATTGTCGACACTAGCGTTTCAGCTAGGTCGAATTCAGTCGCTGCCTGGAGGAGAATTCTAGCGACCGGCTGCTCTGATCAGTAGTTTTCCGTGGTTTCTCCGATCAACACCAGGCGAATGCCGGAGCAGTACCCTACCAAACGGGCCACGGACCGTGCGCGATCTGTCCTTCCTCGTTCTTGTCCTATCCTCTCCTCTTACACACACACACTAACATGCACTACACTGCCATATATTCCGGAAGACCGGTCCGGAGTTTAGAGCTTGTCCCGGCTGGGGCGGTGTCCCGCTGGTGGGAGAGTTCTGGTTAGGGGAAAACCCCACTAGCCGATGGTAGGTCGGCGCCGGATCTCGCCATCCAGATGGGGAAGACCACCGCCATCTCTCGAGAAAAAGCATGCACTACACTAACGGGACTAATGACCGAAGCAGTTGACGCGCCCGGAAACACATCAATCGAATTGCTGCAGAGCCACCGGGAGACCCGCGAAGAGCTTGCCAAACATAACCTGAGGGAATTGTTGGGGGCGGTTACAGCTCACGGTTCTATGGTGCGTTCCGTAATTAAGTTTGAGGTAAATGACGTAACAGGCAAACCTCACGCGAAAATGTCAATTTTTTTACGAGAAAGGACACTAAAATACTAATTTTCTTTCCACTATTTTATTCTTGAAAAAATATTTGAAGTACCTCCATCACCGTCATGCATAGGTTTTTACCTGGTCGAGTAATGGTTTTACACGAATAGTTGTATAATAGAACATAATCTGCAAAACATCAAAGCATGATGAGTTGCCTGTCAATGAGGGGCAAACGTCACGCACAATTTTGTGGAGCAAAATTTTCCACTCTGCATTCAATGTCAAAAGTGATTCTTCGAACCTCACTACTTACCCCGGAAGTAGTAGTAACGCCACTGTAGTGGCTTTAAAACAGTTACGCCCACCGCCATTCTTACTCTCGTTACTATTAGGCATGGAATTCCGTGTCGACGTGCATACTTGAGCGATTGGGTTCTATTTTTGTGACATATTTAGCTAAAGTTGACGAACACTTCTTGCCTTCAATACTACACAATTATACAACGTCAGATGTATCTTGTGTTCTGCTCTCTTCTTCGCAAATAATCAGTTGGCTTTATTAACTCTGTGATATAAGAGTTGCAGTTTGTTATTATTTTTGTACAATAAAATATATTAACATACAACATTAGCATTCTTGTGAGTTTGTAATTATCCTCTTAATTCGTGTACAAGTAGATTTGTCTGATTTTGTGTCAGCTGGCTATATTCCAAAGCTAGTTGAACATTGATTTTTGAGAAAACTGCAACAGCCTAATATTTGGGATATAACATTTAATTAGCCGAAAATTATGAGCCAGTTTTCATTGCGTACTGCTGTAGTGTGTCAGTCAGCTTTCTGAAGCGGACCGGGAGCGGTAGCTCAGTGCATCAACTTATGCCTCTGCAGCGCCTCTGACCGGGAGGTCCTAGGTTCGAGTCCTGACGGCGGCAGGATTTTCGACACTAGCGTTTCAGCTAGGTCAAATTCAGTCGCTGTCTGCACAAGAATTCTAGCGGCCGGCTGCTCTGATCGGTAGTTTTCCGTGGTTTCTCCGATCAACACCAGGCGATTGCTGGGCAGTACCCTACCAAACGGGCCACGGATCGCACGCGATCTTTCCTTCCTCTTCCTTGTCCCATCCTCTCCCCCTTACACACACACATGCCCTACACTACCACATATACCGGGAGACCGGTCGGGAGCTTAGAGCTTGTCCCGGCTGGGGCGGTGCCCTGCTGGTGGGAGAGTCCTGGTTAGGGGGAAACCCCACTAGCCGATGGTAGGTCGGCACCGAATCTCGCCATCTAGAGCTGAAGGCTGTTCTAAATCAGGAGGGGGGATTGGTCGTTTGAGATGAGACGACCGCCCGCTCCTGAGGGTGGGGAAAGATTGCGCGCGCTGCCTGTCCTGTTGTGACAAACGTCACTTACAAATACGATTACGATTCACTATAACAAGTAGTGTGAGTCCCGCTTCCGAGTGCTCACATTCCCCATGGGAAATGCAGCGAGTCGCATTCGTTGTTTTGTGGCCGATAGACGCTGATTCAATATTAATGGGTGTTAAACGAAATGTTTTATTCATACACAGCGAGCGACCTCATGAAATGTCTCGCTCTAAATCGCTCTAGTTGATGAAAATTTTAACAGTGTTGTGTGGGGAGAAATTCAAGAAAATTGGGACGATAATGTCTAACTATTGTTGAATATCAAAGTGAAATAATATCTCCGATAAAATTATGTAAATTGTAATAAAATACACAAGTACGTACTGCATTGTTACAGTAAAAACAAATGCACACAAATTGTAAAAAACGATCAGCAATTTCAAGCCAACGAAAATCGTGAATAAAATTCTAACTTCTGTTAGCAAGAAGCAAAGGCGCGCTTGTGTCACGAAAAAAACTTCACAAAGGCATTAATAAAAGAAAGAACATGCAAATGACCAATTCTTTCTCAAAGTAAATAATTTAGTGGGATCTAGTAGGCAACTATCAGATTCTTCATAGAATAGAGACCTCATTGAAGTATTTTTTCTACAGATAATTCAGTTATAAGTAGGGAACGAACTTTATTGTATTAAAAAAAGCAAAACATGTACATATATATGTACTTATTTTTTCAAAAATATGTAAGGAAAAATAGGAAATATGTGAAATAAATATTGGTTATAATGTTTACAATTCCATTCTTCAAGAATTTTCCGAGCAGAGTACGATTCCGATCAGAACTGTACATACATGGATTCAGAGAGGCTGAATGAAGTTTACATCTACAGAAGCAATTTTTCGCTAGTTTGTTCCGAAACATAATACTTTTGTCTTATATACAATGTTGTTTACGAGTCGGAGCTCAAGTGAATAGTACCATGTAGCCTGTGATAAAAAGGGGGGGGTAAAGGGAGCATACTCCCACCCGAACTCCAGAAAAGGGATAAGACAATGATCTGATTTTTTTATCGAGTTACGCATGGGGTCTATGAAACACGAGTAAGCACGTGGTTGAAGTTCCTTTTGCTTCACATACTACATCCGCTCATCGTTGATCCCGACTACGTTGTTTCCAAGAAGCACTGGGGCGGGGGAGATAACTTTGGCAATTAATAGCGATTGTCTGGCGTTAATACAAGCGCATTGCGTATTTTTTAAGTATTTCAGTTACTAAGTTAGTTTTCAAGTAACATATATTTCGAACATCACAAGTGAAATGTTCATTTTCGACCTATAAAATGTAACGAAATATGTAGCTATAGACAAAATATGTAAAAATATGTAAAATAAAAATGGTTCCAATTCGTTCAGAATGTCGTGTTAAGTGTAAAAAATATTAGTGAATGCAGGTATCTTGCCCCTGTAAAGATATGTATTTACATGAAAATCCGTTCCCTAGTTATAAGCAACATCCACGAGAACGAGGGACGAGCTTCATAGACAGAATATGAATTACATTATCATTCCTTAGAAGAATGTGAGCTTTCTATTGGAGTCGCCTGCGCGAGGGTCAACCCTGCCTTTCTGCCTTTCGGCCGTTGACAGCAATTGATCGCAATTGATCGATTAGGTCGAGGGCGGCAGCATTAGTGGCGAGGACATGTGTGGAGGCGGTGACGAAAAGGGAGGTCAAGACAGCAGTTAGGCAACAGGAGTATTGGCAACGCAGCCAGAGTCGATAGCGTGGGCGACGAGGTCAGCGACGCCGAGGGACGCCAGTCGGGACACAGGAATTAGGGGGGGAAGGGGGGGGAGGGGAATCGGGACACGGGAGCCGTGAGGCCGGTGACGGAAGACGGGACGAAGTCGAGACGGGAGTGGAGTATCGGGAGATGGAAGAAGGGAAATGGGAGACGGGTCGGGAACGGGACACGGGCCGGAGGCCGGTGACGAAACGGGACGAAAGTCCGAGACGGGAGTGGAGTATCGGGAGATGGAAGAAGAAATGGGAGACGGGAGCGGGAGCCGTGAGGCCGATGACGGAAGTCCGAGACGGGAGTCGGAAGACGGGACTTATAAAACAAGATTCGGGGGGCGGGTAACAGTGTCGTTAGCGGAATACGTGTGATACGGGAATCAGGAGACGGAAGACGAGAGACAGGAGTCGGAAGTCGGTGGCCGGGACGGAAGCGGATTGTGGGAGGGGGGGTTTGGGCAAGTGACGGGAGTCGAGAGAAGGGAGACAAGAGTCGGGAGACGAGAGTAGGAAGTCGGGAGTCGAGATTCGGGAGACGGGAGTCGAAGGACGGGAGTCGAGAGAAGGGAGACAAGAGTCGGGATACGGAGAGGAAGTCGGAGACGGGAGACAAGAGTCGGGAGCGGAGGGAGCGGGAGTCGAGAGGCGGGAGACGGGAGTCGAGAGCCGGGAGACAAGAGTCGGGAGACGAGAGTAGGAAGTCGGGAGTCGAGAGGCGGGAGATGGGAGTCGAGAGACGGGAGACAAGAGTCGGGAGACGAGAGTAGGAAGTCGAGAGTTGAGAGGCGGGAGACGGTAGTCGAGAGCCGGGAGACAAGAGCGAGAGACGAGAGTAGGAAGTTGGGAGTCGGGAGCCGGGAGACGGTGCTTGCTGCGAGAGTGTGTGATGGCGGCGCGGGACGAGGCATCATAGCAGCAGGCGACCGGTAATGACGGTGGCACCGCGCCGCAGCCTAACAGCGGTTAAATGCCTCCTGCCCACGCGGCCGCAGCTGACGGCTGGTGGTCATCAGCGTCATTCAGACTAAATTGCCACCGATGAATTATCGAGCTGGATCACCAACAAATAACGTCGTGTTTCTGTAATACAAAAATTTTTTCAGAGAGTGTCCGATTGCAAAGCCATTTTTACTTTCTTTTCCAATGTATGTATTACTTAAGATTGTCATAATCACGGTGCCTTCTTACTATTTTCGATATTTTGATCTGCATTCTTTAAATTATTTTCACTTCTCTACACCACAGATTACGATCTTTCTTTTCTTTCCATCTCTCCTCCGATTGCCTGATGTGTTAATGACTCTGTTATTAATATGAAAAGGTCGTTTGTTTCATTGTTTGTTTGTTGTTTTTGTTTTGTTTTTAAATTCACTTGTTCTGAACGTAAACGATTATACAGATCGCTTGGCAAACGTATAACGTAACGTCAGATACGTTTTTAACGTCTTTCCTAATTAAATGACTTAGCATCACCTGATATCTATTGACATAGTTTTCGCCTATGAGGTACAGACTTCAGAGAAAGATTAGTGATTAGACTAAACAGTTCACTTCCAAAAAATACCCTTCTAGATAGTCGTAACAAAAACAACAAAATATCACAAGTTGGACACAGAAAAAATCCTGCACTTTCCTCACCACTAAGTTAGATTACGAAAACTAAAATATTAAAACGAAAATACACTTGTCAGCATTTTTATCGCCTTTCGACACCGTGCGCCATTGGACGTCCACTGGTTCCTTGCGGCGCAACTGCCAATGCTGTAGGTAACATTGTATTTTTATATGCTTGGTGAGACATAATTGGACAATAACAACGGGGCATGACATGCATTTCCGTTGAAATATTGAAATTGGTTCGTGTTTCAATTTAGAATTCTCAATTCTTTTATTGCGTTCCATATGCAGTAAAAACTGAAAACGTGCGAGTTGAATCGCATAAAAACCAGTATCGATATTTCTGAAATTTTCGCAGGAGGTATTGATAGAATACGAACAGGACATTGTATATGTGAATATCACAATCTGAAACAATATTTGCTTTATGTTAGAATAAATTAGTTTTCACAACATGATAATCGTGTTTTAAGATGTTCATTTCCTACTCTATTTTCGTAAACCTAATCAAGCGGAATGGACCTCGCGCGATTATCCCTCACTCACCCTTGTCTCCTCCTCTCACCTCGAACACACTCTCACACTTGATTTGCACTATACGTACTACGGGGGACCAGTCGAAAGGTTGGTCCCTTTTAAAGTAAAGCCTCTCTGTGGGAGATACCTGAAGAAGAAAATCCTTCCGGCTATAATACGCACTTTGCTCACGGAACTAATGTCCAAGATAGTTGGCGTGCCCGAGAAAACAAAAACTCACTCCTCACAGCGTCCTCTCTCCTTCTACAACCCAACCTCAACACGCAACTCAATAGTTTTTATGTTCCAAAAGCGTTAAAAGGGTTCTAATGATCGAGCGGCGATAAAACGTCCGAGAGCCTTTGGACCGAGATCATTAGAACCAATTAACGACCGTGGTACATACATGATTATATTTTTACCTAATTTTAATTAAGCATACATACTAATTAACTAGTTGTTAACTTGACTCGGTTTGTCATTTCATATTTCACTCTCATAATAATACTCACACTCTCTGTAAGAGAACACGTAGCAACATTTAACTGTTTTCATATTTGTCTCGTCGGTTCCCCCCTGGTGGGGGAATCCTGGTTAGGGTAAAACCCCCCTAGCCAACGGTAGGTCGGCGCCGGATCTCGCCATCCAGCGGGGGAAGATCACCATCTCCCGAGAAAAAGCATGCACTACACTTACGGGACTAATGACCGAAGCAGTTAACGCGCCCGGAAACACGAAAAAACCAACCACCCAAACGTATGGAATGCAATAACAACCAATAACCAATCAGTAAACAGTAAAATTGTCCTTTTGAGACCCGAGGGTTGGACATCTCAACGACGATCTGGCCTCGCAGTGGGCGACTCGATCCCACGTCGGAAGGATCGGTTGGGCGGAGGGGGGCGGAGGTGGCGGCGGGCGAGAAGGGCGCCAGAAGGGGCGGGCCGCGCGCCTTGCGCCCCGACCCGGCGAGGCGGCGGCCGCCGCAGTGAAGTTGTCTGACGCTGGCGAGGGCGGCGGACTCACGGGGGCTGAGACTGCGATCACAGCGTTGGCAGGGGTGGCGGAGGCCAGGGCGGCCAGGGCGGCTGTGGCAGCGGTAGCGACGGAGGTCACTGGCGTCAGTAAGATGGCGTCGAACGAAGACAGTTGACGGCGGCGGGTTGTGGGCGCGAAGGCGCAGGGGCGGGAGGTTGCTCAGAGTAAGAGATGACTGGCGGTTGTGAGCGTGGCGAAGACCGAGGTGGCGGTCAAGCTGTTGGGGGCGAAATTCTGAATGAAAATGAAGTAATGTTTTTGCAATTAAATTTTGGACTTGAAATCATTCGAAATTTAATTGTTTGATTTATTTTTTCGTGTTTCCGAGCGCGTCAACGGCTTTGATCATTATTCCCGTTAGTGTAGTGCATGTTTTTCATCGGGAGATGGCGGTGATCGTCCCCCGCTGGGTGGCGAGATCCGGCGCCGACATACCGTCAGCAAATGGGGTTTCCCCCTAACCAGGGCTCTCCTACTAGCGGGGCATCGCCCCAGCCGGAACAAGATGTAAGCGCCCGGATAGTGTGGTCTCCCGAATAATGTGGTTGTGTAGTGCATGTTAGTGTTAGTGTGTGTATGTGTAAAGGGAGAGGATAGGACAACGAAGAGGAAGGAAAGAGCGCGTGCGGTCCGTGGTCCGTTTGTTAGGGTGTTTGTACTGCCGTGTCCGTTTGTACTGCCCCGGCATTCACCTAGTGTTGATCGGAGAAACCACGGACAACTACCGATCAGAACAACCGGTCGCTAGAATTCTCCTCCAGACAACGACTGAATTCGTCCTAGCTGAAAAGCTAATGTCGAAAATCCTGTCACCGTCTGGACTCGAACCTTGGAGCTCCCAGTCAGAAGCGCTGCAGTGACATCAGTTGATGCACTGAGCTCCCGGTCGAAATTTCATCTTTTCCATTTAAAAGCAGTATATGTCCAAAATTATTCATGATTATCTAATAGTTTTGGAAATATTAAAGAATGAAATATAGAACGAAAACTTATAAACGAAATTAACTTTTCAATCTGGTTTGCCTTACCAAAAAGTAAGCTATACCAAAGGCTAGGTAGCTACACAAAATTTGTAGAATTATTCAAAATACTGTTTTCTATTAAAAACGTCATCAGATATTAATTTTAATGAAAAATTGTCCCTTTAAACATTTTTCTGCAGTGATTAAATTTTGGACTGGAAGAGGAACACATTCTTTGTAATTCATGATTGATATCCGAATGACTGAATAATCAAAATATGTAAACGTCTCCAGTGATTCCTTCCACCCGGTTAGAATTTCCGGCCCAGCACGGGGCTGACGTGGGGAACGGACGGGGCGGCGCCCTCCCCGCCACACCCCGTGCGGCTTGCACGGCCCCGCCCATCGGGGCGCGTTCTTCAAACAATCCCCGGCTGCCCGTGCCGCCGCCGCACCCTTCCCAGGCCCCGCCCACCCCGAGGCGGAGGCGCCCGCCACAGCCTCAGCCCTTTCACGGCATCCGGGTCTCCTCCACGATTAAAAGAGCGCCAAATTGTTAACACGAGTTCCAACAACGATTACTTCGCGACGTTCCACGTTTGTTTGCTTTTACACTCGCCTCGGGTTTGCCTCTAATTCCCTCGTTCAAGCCCACACAGCACTAAAGTTTTCTCCAATACGTCCAGGAATGATTCTGATAGTTTTATTTGTGTTTTTTTTTGTAGTGTTATATCTTTTGTATACTTTATTTACTGAACAATCCCCCTAAATTCATCCATCCTTCTAGACATATGTGTTTATTTCAAAACCTGAAATTAATGTCCGGTAAATGTAATGTTTTAAAACCCAAGACCAATAACATATTCTCTACATGCAAATTCTGTTGAGATGTCTGGATTTATGAAAATTTTACTATAGGCTAAAATTACTATAAAATTTTAGAAATTAAAAAAAAATTGCACACAAAGAAAAATTCTGCATTGCTCTATAGTATCTCTAAATTATATTATTATTAAAATATTTCTACATTTTCTAATTACTTGAAATTCATCTACATAAGAAATATCAGCCAAAGAAATCTGAATTTCTCTCTTCTATGAATCGTGGTTTTTGTGCAGCTTTTCACAAGTATATATTTACACGAATTCTGTTGTTCCTAGAGCATTTTTTTACCCCTCAAACACATTCAGGGCGCCATTTGTCCTCACGTCTCGGATGCCAACCGAAACCAACGATCTCGAACCACCTCTCCCCACCGCCACCATTGAAAGCGGCCTCGTCCCCGCCCCTGCCACCCCTCCCTGCGCATGGTGTCTTTGTGGGGCCGCCGCCGCCGCTGTCACGGAGTGTCGGCTGGCTGCACCGGGGCGGGGGCCGACGATCTTTGTCATCTCCGCCCCTCCCCTCAATGACGTCTCCGCGCCTCCGTCCCCGCCGTTGCCGTCCACCGAGCGATATTTATCTCCGGCGCCCTCCGTCGGCACCGCCGTCATCAGTCCAGCGGACGATTATTTGGACAGGAACTAAAGCAGTTGAACATTTCGCGAAGTGTTTTCTTCCACCAGCCAGAAGAGCTGGAGAGCCATTATACAGCATATTAAGCATTCCCAAAGCCATCGCTTCCTCAACTGTATTTTCCCCAGCTAGATGAACTGGAGCGCCAACTTCTATTCTTGGCTCATGGCAATGTATTTTTCCGTTGATCTCAAGCGCCAACTGAGATGCCTCCGAAAAGTCAGTTCGGCAAGTGAAGCTTGAGTTTAGGGATTTCACGAGAGATTTAGTTTGTTCCCATATGGTCACTGAATTATAATTGTATTCCAAGGTGTTACAACTCTGGAGTCATCACCAAGTCAAAACAAATCACGACTTCAAGTAGGAAGTTCAACTTGAAGACTCCCCAACAACACGTCGCCAAAAGGATTCCCATCTTATTTTCCGTTTCGAATTAAACACAAGAGTTTCTCAATTCGTTAAACGTATTATTATAAAACGGATCCTTCATTTTATGCCGGGTCAATACTCAAAACTCATGTGATTATTTTTTCGGCCCCACCTTTTTGACTGTTGACGTCGTTCCTTCGTTAGCCTCTTTTCATTCTACGTCAGTATCCTCGAAAACCCAACGCCTGCAATATTGCACCTTGCTCGGGTCGGAATTTGCCAAGACATGGCCTATGTAGATTTCTTGACTAAATACCAAAACCTACTCCAGCTGGTCAAATCACCCTTGCATGCAACCTTGCACGAACGGCCTCACCTCTTTACCTCCTCACTCACTATTCCGTGCATCTCCCTGTTCGCAATCGTCCCCCGCCTCATCGTCACTGTCCTTGTAAAACACAATATATTCACCATAATTTGTATGCACTCATTAATTGAATGTGTCTCCCACATCAAGCAGTAACAAACAAAATGTTTCGAACTTCTTGGCCCATTCTGATCCGCATGCTCTTTTACTTTCTCATCTAACAAAGTATTTCGTAAGAGAAAGTTATGATTGATTGATTGACTGATTTTTTCGTGTTTCTGGGCGCGTCAACTGCTTCGGTCATTAGTCCCGTTAGGGTAGTGCATGATTTTTCTCGGGAGATGGCGGTGATCTTCCCCCGCTGGATGGCGAGATCCGGCTCGACCTACCGTCGGCTAGTGGGGTTTCCCCTAACCAGGACTCTCCCACCAGCGGGGCACCGGCCCAGCCCGGACAAGCTCTAAGCTCCCGACCGATCTCCCGGAATATGTGGTAGCGTGGTGCATGTTAGTGTAAGTGTGTGTGTAAGTGGAGAGGATAGGACAAGGAAGAGGAAGAACAGATCGCGCGCGGTCCGTGGCCCGTTTGGTAGGGTACTGCTCCGGCACTCGCCTTGTGTTGATCGGAGAAACCACGGAAATCTACCGATCAGAGCAGCCGGTCGCTAGAATTCTCCTCCACACAGCGACTGAATTCGACCTATCTGAAAAGCTAGTGTCGAAAATCCTGCCGCCATCAGGAAGAGAAAGTTATGTAATCGTGCTCCGGAAAACGACGAATTTTCGGCAGAAAAATGTATTTTCATTTTCTATGCTCTACGCAATCATCAACACTGCGGGGAGAAAGTCAGCTTCGTCGTAGTGTCCCTCAATCTTCTTCGGAGAGTACTCTCATCAAACTCTCTCCTCTCGGAGACCTCTCTGGCCGCCCGTGCCCGGCCACTCGTTCCGACGCCCCGCCACGCCCCCGCCACGCCCCGCCCCGGCCCCGCCCCGCCACGCCCCGCCCCGGCACCGTGGCAGCTGCCAAGAAACTTACCATCTCAAAGGGCGAAGGGCGAGCGCCGGCGATGGCGACAGATACGGCGAGCCCGCTGTCTGGAGCGACGATAAGGACAGCGGCGGCGGGGAAGGGGCGGGGGGCGGGGCGGGGCGGGGAAGGGGCGGGGCGGGGAAGGGCGGGGCGCAGGCAAACACGAGGGCGCAATGCCTTCAGTGCCTCAGACCGCAGCTTGGTAGACGCCCCTGCGTCAAGTGCGAAGCACAAGGGATACACCCTCCTCGAGTAGCTTGCGCGATAGAACGGGAGTCGTAAAGTTCAGCAAGAACGTCGGATGTCACAGGAGCTGGATAGCTTTACAAGAATATATCGAGCCTTGGTTGCTTACCATTTCCTTTTCTGGTTAACAGCATCCCATGTTTTGAATTTCGTAAAAAGTGGATGAAAATATCTAGTAGAATAAGAAATGATATAGAACAAAAAATCGCCTTCCTCGTGAGAAATATTTTCATAGGACAGTAAATATTTTCGGTAAAAGGATCACGATATCGCATATATATGTGCGACATTCAAACGCGATAAGTGCGACCGCATATAAATTCCATACAAACGGATATTATCTCACATGACAATATTCTTGTTCGGATTTTTTTAAGCTTCCAGAGTTTGACTAATGAAATCAATGTAACGAGCATGCAATGTGAAATATGTCATGAAATGTTTGATTGTCAACTTAAACTACTGTGTTTGATTCTTAGGAAAAAAAAAATCCCCCTACACAGATACAATGTTTCCTAAGATGATCTATTGTGTCGATTCGACAGGAAACGATTCTATCCCACACATTTGATTTGAACAGAACCAGTAATATCTATATTTTTGTTTATAGTATTCTTACTTCATTATAAAGATATGTGTAAACAAATGTGTTTATGGAATAGATATTGGAACATCGAGAACAGATTAAACCTATCAGCAGTAAAATGGAATTACCAAAGTAGAATTTTATCTCTCCGTATTCATCAGATTATTTATTTTCACACGTTTCGACAAATACACAGGAAAATGTTTTTTAACTTGCACGTAGAACGATCTCGTAAATAAAGCGCTCATCGGCAATTCGAATGCATGAACCCACAGCACACACTATCTTGCCCAACAGGTTCTTATTTTTCGGTCGCCAAGCAAGGCAAAGAATTGTGCGGTTGGAACAGTCGCGTTGCTACAGAGTTCGATAGCGCGACTGGAGTCGCCAGCGGCAGCAAACACGCGCCCTTTCCCGCCCCGCCTCGCCCCGGCCCGTCCCCGCCCCGCCTCGCCCCGGCCCGCCCCCGCCACGCCGCGCCGCGTAACCGCAGTCAGCTGTTGGCGCTCGTACGTCCCCTTGAATTGCCGCAAGCCGCGCTGGCGTCGTTACTCTGCGACAGCTCCGCGCGGCTCGCTGCCGCCCAGTTTTCATTTTATAGAGGTAGCGTATTAGTTTTTACCATTTTATATTTTTAGTGTTATTGAAATCGTCTATCCGTCTATCCATTCAAGTAGAACTGACAATGCGATGTGGGGATCAGTCCAACGCTTGGACATGAGAATGGAAGTGGGAGGCGCTCCCCGTATCCCGTGTTTGAGCTATGGCGGCTCATCCGCCTGGAATTAATCAGAGGAAGTCACGAAAACCACAGAGCAGAGATGCGACCTCTCCTTCCCATCCATGCCGGGACTGAGTCGGAAGTTCGTGCGTCGAAATTCCACCGAAATTGCCACCGAATCAAACCTGGGAATCACTGCTCTACGATGCTTCGGATGTGTACTCATATCGACATTCGAACTGCACCCGATTTAATTAATTTACTTTGTTTATCACTTCAAGATATACTTCATTCTCTGATTGCAAGGTATTAAAATATGTGTTATTTTTCTTGCAAGATAATGAAGCAATGTTCCTTGAGAAGAGAAGGGGAAACGATCCGATATACGGTAGATTTAAGATAAACGATTACATTGAACGTCCTTACTTGTCTTTACAATACCTCTGGCAACTAAGCTACACATGCATTTGAAAGCATGGTGTGTTACATATAGCGGAGCATACTGTGAAATAAAAATTATTTAAAAAAACATCTCTGGCAGTGTCATCCATTCCAGACATCTTTCGTAACACATCGTGATACTACCCCTGCACTTTTTCCAATATTTTCCAAATTCCCCAAGACTGGTGGTTACTTGAACCACAGTCCCGCCCACATCCTCGTCAAAATCGATTTCGGCCACGTTCATTACCATCCTCGGTCCTCTCCAGAGTACTGCCCTCCTCCGCCAAACCTCCGCCCAATCACTCCCCCCCCCGGCCTCTCCTTGGCCCTTCGGAACTAGCCGCCCGCCCCGCCGCGCCGCCCCACACCGCCCCGTCCCGCCCCGCCCTGCCCCCTCCGCGTTTTATTGCGTCCGCGATTGAATATTCAGATGGCGTGCGGCGCGGCGCCCGGCATTACGTCTACAAGATACATTCGACCCCCGTGGGAAAGCGGAGGGGGTTAAACAGGTGCAGCCGCCCCCGCGACCAGAAGCCCGGATTCAATTTCGGAAAGACGGCTACCCGCTCGCCACCTCCGCCACCACCTTCGTCCTAGCACGCGCTCTCCCCCCTAACCGCTCTGTCATCGCTCTTCCCCCCCCCTCCCCCACCCCCCCCTTCCCCCTTCACCACTTTCAACACTTCTTCTTCTCCTCCCTCCGGCGTCCCCGAACCCACCGCCAACACCATTCCCCCCCCCCCCCCTTCCCCCCTCACCCTTTCCTCGCTCTCTGCTCGTCCACCTGTCCCTCTCTCCCCTCCATCACAGTCTCACCCGCGTCCACTCCCTCGTTCAGCCTTCCCTTTGTTCCCAGCTGTCACCTCTGCCCCTTCTTAAACGCTCCGCCTACACACCCTCCTCCCTCCCTGCTACATGTCACCCACCTCCATCCCAGTTCACCCCTTAATCCTCTCTCCCATCTTCATGTTCCTGTCATCTCCGCTCCCGCCTCCCCTCACGTTCCCACTTCCATCAGCGTACCCACTCTCATTCCCACATTTCCTCCCTCCTCAGTCTGTCTAACCCTCCCCTCCCTCCTTGGCGGATGACGACCACGCCGCCGACACCACACACACATTTTCCACCACGTTACGCGGGCAACTCTCCGTCAGCCTGTCCAGAGAGCCCGCGCGTCGCGTGATAGGTGGTTTGTTGTGGAGCGAGCCTTATTGAACTGTTTTGTGGATGAAACGGGATGGAGGTAGTACACTGAGCGGAAGACTCAAGCAGTTAAGTCGACGGTCATTTAGGGAAAAAAAGGTCGAATGACGGGCTGTGTGGGGATGTGAGAAGTAACAGTCGTTTCTCACAACGTTTGGAGAAATTATAGGCTTGCCCAAAATTTAACCCCAAATTCTCAAAATGAGAAAATCTTTGAGAATCCTCTGTATTCTGAGGTATTAAGAGAATCGATCCAGGGTGTGTGAACATGTGAGAGTAGAAACAACAACAACATTAAAAATAATAATAATATTAATAATAATAATAAATGTAGTAATAATAATACAATATTGCTGTTTTATTGGGAATAGCCCACATTTTGCGCAAAGTATTATAGAGGCACCGAAAGTCCCTAGATCTGCTCCTTAGGAAGCGGGTTGCGATACGGAGTAGACCTTATAATCAAACGACTCGTAATATCTTTAGTCGAGAATTAGAGGAATAATAATAATAATAATAATAATAATAATAATAATAATAATAATAATAAATAAG
The DNA here is from genome assembly GCA_964035755.1 of Teleogryllus oceanicus. NCBI lineage: Eukaryota > Metazoa > Arthropoda > Insecta > Orthoptera > Gryllidae > Teleogryllus > Teleogryllus oceanicus. The sequence continues at coordinate 21,741,658 of CAXIVR010000005.1, forward strand.
TATAGATTTGCAAAGAAGCATTAAATTGTTAGTAGCACTTCATATTTTAAAATACGTACATCAGCCTGCGATAAAGATGTAGGTTTTCACAACTTCAGGAGTTTGAAAAATTTTCAAAATCTAGATTATCTCAGTACAAGGTTCAAACATGATAATCCCTAGCCTACAAAGAATCATTCCCAGCTTGCAGCAGCAGCAGCAGCAGCGGTCAAGGAGCCTACGTCCCCAGCAGGCGCGGCCGAGACCCAGAGCGCGGAGCGACCGCCCGATCGTCGAACCCCGCCCAGCGCCCGGCGCGTCCCCGGCCGAAACCCGGCCGCGACGCCCCGACCCCGCGCGCGCGACGCAGGAGGTCAACGCCCCCGCCCCGCCCCACGCGATTCTAGCCTCCAGTGCGAGCCGGAGCAGTACCCTACCAAACGGGCCACGATCTGTCCTTCCTCTTTCTTGTCCTATCCTCTCCCCTTACACACACACACACACACTTACACTAACATGCACTACACTACCACGTATTCCGGGAGACCGGTCGGGAGCTTAGAGCTTGTTCCGACTGGGGCGGTGCCCCGCTGGTGGGAGAGTTCTGGTTAGAGGGAAACCCCACTAGCCCACGGTAGGGCGGTGCCGGATCTCGCCATCCAGCGGGGGAAGATCACCGCCATCTCCCGAGAAAAAAACATGCACTACACTAACGGAACTAATGACCGAAGCAATTGGCGCGACCGGAACCACGAAAAAATCAATCAATCAATCCAATTCGATGCCTAAAAGAGTGTCGCGGGACAATGAATAGAACCCTGAAACATGAAACAACAAAAAAAGCAGACCTAAGTTCTATAAGATGATGGCAGTACCAGCAGTGGTATGTGGAAGCGAGACCTGGACCATCTCAAAAAGAGAAATAGAGTGAGAGCCGCGAGTAGTCTTGAGAAGAAGATCGGTGACACTAAAAAGAACGGGTGCAGCCATCTGGAACGAGTAAGTAGAAGCCGAATGCCTCGACTGGCAAGGGACTTCAAACCAGCCGGTCGAAGGAGGATAGGTCGTCCCAGATAATGATGGTTTCCGGAAAAGGCAGTCCTGCCTCATGCATGAAGAAGAAGAAGAAAACTGAAGAAGAAGAAAAGAGAAGAAGAAGAAGAAGAAGAAAAGAGAAGAAGAAGAAGAAGAAAAGAGAAGAAGAAGAAGAAAAGAGAAGAAGCAGAAGAAGAAGAAGAAGAAGAAAAGAGAAGAAGAAGAAGAAGAAGAAGAAGAAGAAGAAGAAAAGATTGTCGAGACTCAAGTGGCAATGCGTACAACGCTTCCTGCCCTGGAGGTAGTCACCAGACCAACCCTAAATATTCTTTAATCCCAGCCGCACGCTAAAAGATTCTCCGAACTCAAATCTCGGGCAGGAGAAAACATTCTTGTAAATATTTTAAACTAATTTTGACCACTCTACAATTCAGATTTCTTTATGCAATATTTAGTAAATATTAAAAACCCCTATATGTACCACATATCCATAAACATATAATTTTCACTCTTGACGAATACGAATTTCTAAAATTACATGTCAAAATACGTAATCGAAATAACAGTTTAATAACTTAAATTGATATGGACACAAGTTCACATTGCATATGAATTTATTGTGCTTTTTTGTGAAACAATGAACTTATCTGTATATATGGAAAGTTCAATGACCTGTGAAAAGTTGGAAATAAATTTACTGTCTCTCATACAAAAATGCAGTATGTGTCGTGACCACCCGCGCGCATTTGAAAGAACCGCCGTCGAGCGACATCAGCGGGGCGTTACCGCCCCCGGCGGGAGAGGAAGGCGACCGTTGCGGGCCGGCCTGGGCTGTCCGCTCGCGGCCATCACGCCCGAGCCAGCGGGTAGGGACTCGCCACCGCCCCTACTCCGCAGCTACTCGGCGGGCCAATAGCCCTACCGGGCTATAAGAGGGCTCCGACCCGACGCCAGGACAGATAGCGAGCGACGGTGATAGCGACTGGGTTCTGGCGAGTGACTTGAGGAGTGAAGAATGGTGATCGGCTACGACGACGACATGTGCAACGTAAGAGGAACTCTCTAGTGGATATTCGACGACTCCGCTGCTATTGGGACTTCTTCTGGACAACGGTAACACGGCTTCGCTTTTGATACACTCCACTGGTGAAACGAAACTTCGGCAATTGTACCTGGTCTTGAATAAAATCGTTTTATGAATTCTTGCCTTTTGATTGGATACCACAGAAAGGAAAGCAAACTGGCAAATCAGTGTCTCGGAAAATAACCCCATGGAAAGAAAACTCATAATTCTACTCTTTCATGGGTTAGAGAAAGTGTAGTGGCTGAGCAGAAGTATAAAAATCAAGTCATTAAAAAATTAGAACAATAAAAAATCAACCACAGCACTTAAGAATACATCCCTCTTCGAAAACGCAAGTATAGGTTTCATGTCAGCAAGCACCATCGCATACACCACTGAAAATTGCCCCGGTCTTCAATACACATCGCGCCGTGTTATGGCAAATTTAAACTTGTTTTTTCTGATTTTTAACTTAATGTTACGCCTAACCACAGAATTTTTTCGCAATAACACAGAGTTGGTTTAGTTGTGTAGGTATACGCATCCGTACTCATTTTTTCACGTAAACTACTTTCGCGATTAAAAATTTTCCACATTAGATAGTATGTTTGGATTTCTAAAGATAGTGTACAATATTTATGACAGTATTTCTTGTTTAAACATTAAACAAGTTTTCAGTGCGACGAAAGTATCAGTACTTAAATCCGAACATTCTTTTGCCATTTTTCTTGAAAAACAACAACAACAGATGTTTCTTAAATAGAAGAATTCTTCTCCAGACGATAATGTAATCAACTAGCTTTAAAATCTCTACCGAAATTACTTTAAAAACATTTCACATCAAAAGAGATTAGAAAATGACTCAACCCACAGAAGTTCATGTGTTTGCTGTGTAATCTAAGGCTGGCCGATCTTTTACTACTACTCCACAACTCCTTAAACGACTCAATGCGCTAGACGCTGTCATGTACGAGCGATGTGCAGTTCAACTTACGCTCCTTTATTACCTTCTTATGTTCTTGGTTGGGGTTGGAATATGAAGATACTAGTAGGATTGGTTCACTTTAGGGGAAAGAAGCTGAACGCTGTTGAAAGTACACACGTTCATTGGAGAACCAAACGTTTCAAGGAGGTATTTCTTGGGCGAGAGGGCAATCGCTGTTGTGTACCTCACGCATGTTGATGCAGCTGCCCGAGAGTCGTTTGGTGAAAACGAAAGAGTTGATGGAGCTGACGAGGGAGAGTGAACCCAGATGGAGGATGGACGCTCTTTGAATTTGAAATCGATATTTTAACTGGGGGGGGGGGTACTTTACATGAAGCCTCTGGAACATTTTTAAAATTTTCAAAAAAAATGACTCCTTCGAAAATTGCAAAAATTCAATTTTTTCTGCGTCTTCCTACAGCTACAATTATGAAGACAGATTTTTTCCTTATTCAAATATGTTTCTTAAAGATATATTTTGAAATAAGTTCATGTATAGTACAATTTTTCGAAAATTTGAGTAATTTTTGCGGAACTTTGCGTGAAAGTGCGGGCGAAAAAGTGTGCGCTGTTTAGCACCACTAATTCTCTAATCTTAACTGTCGGACGTGCTAATTGCAGTTTCGGCCAAAATACAGTTGTCTTCCTCCGGGCGAAACGTTTCCATTTTCTCTCATTTCTTTGCGCCATCAAGAGGTCGATGTAGCGCTCGCAGACACTATCGCTTTTCCGGTTCCAACTTCCTATCACTCGTTCTCTGCCATCACCGAGGCCTTTGATCTCCCTGCAACACCGTCCCTATCTTGAACGGGGTTTTGACGATTTCATTGACACGATTCCAAAGAACTCTCCTTTTATTGTTCTCGCTTCTTTCATCCTTTTCTATTCTTCTTTCTTTCTCTTCCTTCTTCATTATTGCTTTCTCATGCATTACTGTCGTCAGAACATCCAAAAAATTGGTTTATGTTAAAGCGTCTGTCCGTGCGTGTGTCTGTGCACAAAGCTAGCGGCTAAGCCATAATTTTGGGGTAGAGTTTATGACAAGCTACGAGAACAATTTCAATTTTTTCTCAAAAACGTCTCTAAAATTTGAATTATTTGTTTTGAATCGAATAACACAAAGTTTGCTTGTAAAGAAGATACGTCCAATTTTCCTTGAATTATCTGAACTTTTAGACAGTTGCAAAGTTTTTTTTAAGTCGATATTTTCTTATAACTGCAAAAATTGAAGATAGACTTTTCTTCTGAATGAAATTTGTTTTTCAAAATTAGATCTTGAAATAAGTTCGATAATCAATTTTTAAAAACTATGAGTATTTTCCGCGTAACTTTGCATTGAAAAAATAAAGGCAATTTTAAAAATAGGATCTTGTCAATAATGGCTTCAACTTTATACTAATATTAATATTAATTATAAAATTAATAATAATAATAATAATAATAATAATAATAATAATAATAATAATAATAATAATAATAATAATCACACATATAGATACACATGAGAAAAGTAGAAGTTATGAGAATCCAATTTAACACACAAAATAAACAAGAGCTCTCTGAGAAAATGGTAACGGCGAGTCTCAAACCGACGAAAACTACAAAACTTCATTTAAACAACAAATACATAAATATAATAATTGTAAGCTATAAACATAAAAATATAAAAAATGAAAAAATGCCATTTTGTCTTTGATCTTTTGGTAAAGATACGATAAATGCACTGAATAAAATGAGATCAACGCCATTTTGATCTATTCTTAGATTTCTCAAAAAATACAAAAATTTAATTTTTCATACGTATCTTATATCGTTAATATTTACATTACAGATATTATTATACATTACTTCATTTGCTAGCACAAATGTTTTAAATTATTTCTTAGGAAGTTTTTCGAAAACTCAATTTTTTCTATGAACGTGAGCTTGAATCCGGCATTTGCAGAAACCTCAAACGACATTTTCTCAAGAACAGCTTCAAAACTTACAGAAACTTCTCTTGCTCTTCTCTAACATTCTTATAGGTACATTTTATTCCCCTATTAGGAGATTGAAAAATTGAGAGAATGTGAAAAACTATATCTCAGGTGCCGGTAGGTAGAATCTGGGAAGCGAGTGGGACAATACCGAAAAGCTAGCCTATAAAAAGGATATTAGAATACATCACTAGTTGTTACGATTTATTTTGTATGATTGGTATTGTCGCATTTCAAGGGCATTTACTTATACATGAACATGGCGTTTACGTTTCTCTATTTCTAATCATTTTTACCATGTAGCTACTTCTGTATAACCTTGGTTCAATGTCATTTCAGTTTCGCTATATTTTGTGCTTAATTTCTTTTCTGCGTTTACAGCAATTTTATAATATGTCATACTACCACTACTACTATACATTATTTCTTCCTTCTACCTCCTGACCGCCGTCTAAATCAGTGGATGTAAATATTTTATAATCCACACATACCAGAAAATTTGAAACTTGCGATACACCGACCCGCCTAACTCTCGTGATTTATTCTGCCAGTGAAAAAAATTGTTTCATGTGTATTTGAAAAATTGTTAGAAATTAAAATAAGTCAGTGTGAGATTTAGCTGGAGTATAGCGTATGGAGTGGCCTACTCATATCTTGTAATCATCATCCAATCTCCTTCCCTAATCATCATCGTTATAACACCTTTTCGCGAGCGCAAAGCCGGATTTTCCTTATAACCGACCAATAGCTTGACGATTGCGCATTTTGACCATCGCACCACCACATCTAATGGTTAGCATTATCACTGCGGCGTTTATTATTTCCGTTTGCCTGCTCGCCAAAGCCTCCAGCGGCGCCGGGCCCGCCCCTCCGCGGCGGCTGTCCTTTGTTATTCAGGCCGGCGCTCTCTACAAAATGGCCTAAACAAAAACAACGACCGCCTCTCTCTTTTCACCCCCTCCCAAGTTTCCGAACGAAAGTTGCGGTGAATTGAGTGCATTCCCTCCGCCGCCATCTCTCCCGCCCCCACCGCCGTTTCCTCCGCCAATATCGTCTTTTGCCGAGGCAAAAGTTTGTTCCGCACTTGTTTGCTCCCACTTCCCACCCTGCCCCCATTTCCCTCCCACCTCTGGCCCAGTGGTGAGGATGCGACTGAGGCGTCGGTCACCTTGTGGATCCCACAGCTCACCCCGTTTATTTATTTATTTATTTATTTTACGTCAAAAAACAGTTAAAACTGCGTATGACGTGGTATGGGGAGAAATGAATTGTTTGCACATTTTCAAAATTCTGTGATCCCTACACTAAGTCATATACTACTTAAATTTTGAAAAAAGAAAAAAAATGCGCCTGCATTCGCCCCTGTCTCTCCGCTCACCCGTTGGCCCCCACGGAAAGCTCGTCCCACGGAGCATCAAGCGAAAAATACTCTGATAAATGTTATTTTTTTACCCCCATTGTATAATTCTCTCATTTGTTGGCTGTAACCAGTGGCATAATGATGATACTCATTTCGATACAGATTTCATTATGATACAGGTTCTTGACCAATCAGAGAGAAGTTTACAAACCAAGTATTGGCACTTAATGGAGCATTGAGATTCGTTCTAGTAAATGTTTTGTTCGATTGTGTGCATTAAATTGGAATTTGATATTATATTATGCTTGTCATTTTTCGTTCCTTTAATATTAGAATTTTTTCGCGGAATATTATTTGAAATTAATTGGATCGTAATTTCATTTTGATTGTATTTGACTAGCGCAGTTTAGCTGTATTTGTTTAGCGCAGTTACCACTCTTAGGCGGAGTGGTAAACCAAAGTCACCTGCGGCAGGTAGGGTAGCTGTCCACTAGGTGACCTTAGTTGAATCCTACACGTCAACTGCCTCGAAACGATTTAATGTAAAAATGTAACTTCAAAAAGTCGTAGAAAAAGTACCGTATGAACCTCGATGTAATGGGCATTAATACACTAAAGTGAAGTTTACTATACTCGCTCGTATCGTAATATCACACTCGTGTATTAATACCCATCATTACATTATCGTTTCATAATGTACTATTATTGCCTCGGCCTATGTTCCCTTGATGCTTGCTTACAGTATTTACCTCCGTAAATCCAAGAGCAGTAAAACAAGAAATGGTGATTGTGGAGTGGTTCATTTCATTGTCATTCTCTCTTTGTTTCTGACAGATATTCAAAATGCATTTATTTTCTTGTCACTTAACATGCAGAACTCCATCACGCGTAATTGAGCTAGGGACCTACACACACATAACACATGTAGCCAATATTATATCTTAAATCCGACAAATACTTCAAAGAAATTCAACATATTATACCACACATCGAATAAAAGCACTAAAAGTGTGTATTTTCAATTTCTCAATTTTCATTGACAATATTGTGATACATATAACAGCAGTGTCACTTGATAACTTGTGTTGCGAACGATTCCTGTCAAAGTATGAGAAAACACGTATACCTGACGTTGATATTTCTTTTAGAACATACATGTTTTATAAAGTAAACCCTCATTAAGGCAAATTCCAAGAGACCGAAATAATTGTCGTGTTATAAAACTCCGTGTTATCCGAGTATTACAAATGTCCGTATTACCGTAATCCTTTGCCGGGACCAAAGGTTTGTTCGTGTTACGGTGAAATTCCTGTTAAGCGACCTCGTGCTATCGAGGGTTTACTGTAACTGAATGTTCATTATAAGAAGTTTTTGAGCTGTGAACAGTTTTCTCTTCAGCCGCTTCCCCTCGATAATAAATAATTTTATTTCGCCAAATAGAACACACAGTCAGAAACAATACGCCGTGGACACAATCACAATATTATGATCTGAACTCATCAGCATCCCTTTCTGGGAATTCTGTCGCTTTACTTTCCACTCTCAGCAACGCGAACAGACTGGAGCGCCAAAGGAACGCGACCTCTGTGACCGCGTTTATTTCTTTGTAAGCAACGCTCATAAAACCGAGAAACGCTCTCCTCTTCGGAGAAGCTCCCGCGCCGAACACAAGCGGAGGCGTCGCTTAACTTTTTCTCTCCTTTGGCGACGCGCGAGAGGGAGAACAATCGAAAATCTGACTGTCGCTTCGCCCCCTCCCAACCTCTCCGCCAGCATGCGTCACGACCGCGGCGGACACGCGACCGAGTTAATTCGAGAAGGGAAGAACGCAGGAACGCCCCCACAAAGAAGCATCATCGTCTGCCTTTGGAGGCGCAGATGCTGTGTACAGATTGACTCGAAATTTGTGAACTTCGCGCTGAGATGAAAAAAAAAAAAAAAGAACCCAAAAAGTTTTCACAAGCATTGAATTCATGGCACCGTTAGAACTTTTCCTTTTGTCAAAACAATATGTCTGAGTTGAAAAGAAGAACTTACTTTTGGTTGTTGTGTTGAATATTCCTGTGAATCAAGAAAGGGTGTATGTGTATGTTGTGTGTGGGGGTTGTAGGGTGTCGTATGTGGGCAAGGGCAAGTGCATGTAATGTCAGTTGAAATACATGAATACTAAAAGGTCTTGATTTTTTGCAAGTCATGCTCTATGGACGTTGGTGAATCAATCTTTCTTTTTTATGCATGAAAGACATGACACATCTGTTTCTTGCACGACAGAATTATCCGCATATGTGTTATCACGTCACAAATTTGTTCGCTGGCAATTATTTAAATGTAAAAGTAATTTAATGTTACGCTTAGGTAGAGTCTTTTGTTCAGCTAAAGGGCGATATTCCTGACTGTGTCAATCGACCATGTATTTTGTCCCAAATGACTTCGTCCAGCGACTTCGCCTGCGCAGACAAAAACTACTTAGGAACTACCGACTTTTAAGCACTTAAAACCCTGTAGTTTATTAAAGAATTTCATATAGAGTTACACAAGTGTACTACAACGCATCTAAGAAAATTTTCATGTATTAATTTAATTAACTTAACCATCTCTTGTATTTGGATAAAATTTTATTACACTTAAGAATATGCCTAACAATTTGATTTTTGCAATTTAAAAAGGGGGAAAGTGCCGGTTTAAAAAATGCAATATTGAGAAACGATCTTAGAAATGCTTGCTTAAATTTTTTTAGATAATTATTTTCTTCTCGTTTAGATTCTCATTGTTGTCCAGGAAAGAGCATATTTGCGATCGATTCTAAGAACTATGCTCAAAATCCTCAGGCTTTCCATGCACAACGACATACAATGTCCATTAACCGTGATTATTCTTTGTATAATGCACTCCAAAGCAGCAATTTATAATACTATCAGTTTGTGCGTCAGCAATTATATAGCTCCTAACAATATTCCGCCAAATTCTCCCTGATAACTATTCGAGCTTGAGCTCACAAATTACGGGGCATTCTGTACTCTGCAGCAACAAAGGCAGAAGGGCCAAGGGCGAGGAAACCGCAGGCCCCTGCGAAGGGCGCCCCGTGAGGCAATATCAGAGAGGGACGAATCAAACCGGAGTGTGTAATGCGAGCAATAGCTTTAGGTAAGCGGATTGTGCAGAGGACTTGGACCAACTTCGGGAATGCAAAAGTTTCATAATATGCCCATAACTCCTGACGAGAGGGCTGCGGCACTTCGAAGTGAAGTTGAAGGCGGAGGGTGTGAGGAAGGAGTAGAGGTGACATTGGAGGCGAAATGAAGACCGTTGAACCAACGGGGGTTGGTACGATTGCGGCACGGAAATAAGTACATTGCATAAGAGATATGCTGATGACACGTGGTTACATAAATGCTATTTGTGCGTTCATTCTCATTCCGTTGCGTCAATAGCAAAGGGAGAACGTGAAGTTATTCCGGTGTATTGAATCAGGAAATTAATTTACAAATATTGTCAATAGCATGAAATCAACACTTCACAGGAAAAAGAACCAACACCCTTATGCGTTTACGTTTATGCACAGACCGAAAACCGACATCATTAAAAGAATGTGTTTCAGATGTTTGATTTGAAAAACTAAAACAAGTCAAAAATCACCCAGAACTTTGGTTTCATTCATAAATATAAAAATAAAAACTGAGAAATTACTGAAATGGCGTTTCACTGTCGTATACTTTAGTTCCTCAGTACAAGCCATATCAGCCAACTTTATATGGACATTCACATTTCTGGAATAGATACATATTGATATAAAATAGTTTACTCACTCATAAAAAATTAATGATAATCCAAAAATTCACGGAGGGAAGACAAGCTCACACGATCAAATACAATTATCTTTCTTTTATGCAATCGAGTAAAAAATAATATTTGAATAGATACGCTGTATTCTGTGGTGATGCTTTCACGGTCAAAACTTTTTGAAGTCGCTGTAAATCTGATGATCTCCATTTCAACCATGAATTCAATTACGTTTCTTTCGCAGGAGAAGTAACTGATAGGGACACACCTATCAATATCAGGCAAAAGAAACAACGTTTACAAGGATGAACAGCATGCACGACTCGAATAAAATTCTTTACAAAATAAATATTCAGATGACACATTGTTACGTAAGTGCTGTGTATGTGTATTCTTTTCATTCCGTTTAAGAACAGAAGAGGAAGAAAGTAAAGTTATTCCCTTATATCGTATCAAGACTTTATTTAGAAATATTTTCATAATCTGAAATCATCACTCCACTGAAAGAGCCAACAAACCAACCACAGTGGTGCCACGTTCCTTCGAAAGAATGCGTACGAAGGATAATTGAGGAATGAAGTAAATTTTATTTACAACAATAAATGCACAATGGCATCCAGGAGAAACAACAGATGCCTCAAGTTACCTGAAAATATATATTACGTGACTTATACATAATATGTATTTTAATTCGATAACGAAAATATTATACAAAATGCACAGATGAAAATTATACAAAAAATACGTACGTGTACGTACGAATGAATAATGTTTGCTGTTTTGCTCTTCAACATGTAATTTTTATCGACCCAAGAACACTGAACAGTTTTCATCTTGAGAGCCGATAAATACATTAAATTAGATTTATTGTTTTAACGCTTTTTGTTTCAATGAAATTACTTAGTGTCCTTGTACCTGAGCTCATTGTGTTCTTCACCTAGCCGTAGGAGATTGATGAAAATCGAATACTCTATCGAGATGAATGGGGAACGGGTACGGAGGCGGGCTCGCGATACAGAACGACATCTGTCACGCGCTGCAGCCACCCAGCATCCCCGCTGCTGCGACAGCTTTCCCGGGCGCAAATGCCACAGACGTGGCGGGGGCGGGGACGAAGGCGGGGGAGAAGGCGACGGCGGCAGGGGAAGGTAGCGGAGACGTCTGTTTCGGGAAGACTGGTGGCATCAGGGGGAGGCGAGGGCGAGCGAAGCTGGGGTGAGGGTAGCGGGGGGCGGGGAGGTAGCAGACGCGAGAGTGGGACTGTGGTGGGGGTGGGGCGGGGGGGGGACAGGGGGGAGGAGAGGGGGGCGGAGTCGTCGGTTTCGGAAGGATTAGCGCGTGGCGAGGCGAGCGGAAGGGCGCCTTCGTTATTGCAAGGGCCCATCAGGCGGACGCGACTTCCGATTCGATTAGCGCGCGGATCGCAGTCGCGCTAACTGAATTAGCCGAGTTGGGCCGTGACGCGCCTGATTTGTCACCGCCCCGCTGCCGCCGCCGCCGTCCCCTCCGTCGCCTGACAGACGCGACGCCCTCTCGGATCCTTTGCTCCTCGCGCCGCTCAGCCTCGGGGGCGAAGTACACGCCAATGGCGTAATAGCTCAAAGCGTCTGCTTTCAACAATGATAACTAAGAAAATGATAGTTACACTGGCAACGTCTACAATTGAATTATTTTTTTTAATTGGTTATTTAAGGTCGCATCAACATCTAGGTCATTAGCGACCACTATTGGTTTTAACGGTATGGTATCTATGATGATGAAATGATATGACGATGATATGGGGTGAAACGACGAACACAAATACAACCATGCCCGAGGCGGGACTCGAACCTGCGACCCTTCGGTCCAAGATCACTACGACACTACTGACTTAGAGATCTCGGCCACCGGGCCGACACAATTGAATTTATTGACGCATAAAATGTACCTAATGCTATTATTATTAATATTATTATTATGTCTAAATAATTTGAAGTTACATTGTTTAGTAATTTAAAATTAATATTTGTAATATGTAAATTGTAGTGTTCTGCCACCAGGTTGTATATACCTACCTGCAGAATAACAAATATCTATCTATATTGACCAATTGCCTTTGTAAATCATTATTTAATTCATTTAAACGAAAAGACATCAATATTTGTTTTTCTCTATTCATCCACAATTATTTGTACATTGTTTGCATAAACAAATGTACTACTCGTATTTTCACATTTTGTTTTGCAACAAATTTTATTCAGAAGGTAACTTTTACAATATCATTTATGAAATATATCTTATATAGGATGATGCATAAAAATCAGGACCACATCACTGAGTCGCTGCATTATTGTAAGGATTGCTATGTTTTAAATTTATACACAATATCTTATCTTACATTTAAAAAATCTGAGAATCTTGGAGACGATGAAGATCAGTCTCCTGTCTCATAACTAGGGAGCGGATTTCAATGAAATGTCTTTTTTTCTCACTATAAAACAATGCCGTTCAGTATATACATTAATTTTATGTTATGACAACAGGAAATGTTCCATTTTCATACGTCACTTTTTTGCATTTTTTATCAATTTCGGCTAATAAGTCTTTTTTTTTTACTTTTTCCGTCAATTTTAATGCATTTTCGATGATTTAATTGATTTTAATGTCATTTTAATGGTACTTGTTTCAAATAATGTTTATGAGATGCAAAAAATGTTCTCCGCAAAATTTCTGAGTACTTAGACTTTGTAGCCTATTCGATTTCCTCGCTCAGAAGTTGTAATGTCAGCCATTGTGTGTATGTAATCTAAAGTTCCTGCGACACCCGAGACCGTTATTGGCGATTCAGCCGATTTCGGGAGAATTAAATACAGAGATTTTCTAGTAAAGAACAGTCCAAACCAAAAGTTTGAAAGCTGAGTTCACTTCAACTAATAGAAGAAGCCTCGACATCAGTAACATACCCAACATCTTAAGTTGGTCTTCTGACTGGGTTTGATCACATTTTTACGTAATTTTTCTTCGATGTTAGGGCATTTTTTAAACGTATTAAGAGCAGTTTATTGATCATTTTGGTGATGTTTTAGGTCATCGAAATTCGCCCCAGACTCATAACGAATGGGCGTACTGTTTTGCATCTCGCGATCAACCACAACCCGACGAAAGGCTTAAGTAATCAAGAAACACGCAACAAAATAAATTATTTCTCCTGTGCCACAGATTATCTATAAAATAATACTACATTACAATTTAGCTGCGTAGCAGAACCAACTATATATTTGCTTAGTGCATGCGACGCCGCCAGTATTTTGATTTTTTTTCTCCCCACCAAGAATCGGGACGTAAAAAGTAGCGAGGTCTGGAAAACTGAAAAATAATCACGAACTCGCAGTATTTACGAGGAAAAAATTCCGTGCGACAGGTTCGTTTTCCGCGCAGGGGAAGTCGCAAAACGAACGTCACGGCCCTCACAATTCCCAGCGCCGCCGCCGCCGCCGCCGCCGCCGCCGCCGCTTCAGAGCGCGCAGGAGGCCATGCACGCACGTACTTGGCTTGTCGTAAAATTCCCTTTCGCTGCACTCCGACGCGGCGGAGCGCACAGCACAGTGGGACAAATTGGGAACGACGATGTGCAGGACAAGGCAAACAATAAAAACAAAGAGTGAAACGGTGCACATCTCAGTGGTGGGGAAAATGTTACTCAGCTAATGGGATCGTTACCCAATTTTAGCGGTATTTCAAATATATCCGGGCCTTTATCGGGAACGGCTAAATCGATTTCGATGAGGCTTACACTGAAAGGTAGAGTGTGTTCTCAGGCATAAGGTTACATTTTTCAGCATATTGAAATTTTTATTAAGCCCCTAAAATGTTTGTTTGTAGAAATGGGTGTACAAGCTGTGATGGATCATGGCAAGACAATGCGGGCAGCGAAGGGCTGTGCAGATTGGAGTCTGTGAAGAAGGGTGAGGCAGGGGGATGAGGGAGGAAGGGAAAGGGCGGGGGCAGCGACGAGCAGGACGGAGTCAGACGGAACGGCCGGTGGGACACGGAGCGGAGAGAAGGGAAGGCTGAGAACGGCGTGTCGGGGTGGAGCGAGTAAATAAAATTATTTCAATTTTACATTTCAGAAAGCATTCCTTCGTTTTCCTATTAATAAACGATAAAAATAAATATCCATGTAACGCCAGGCAATTCAGCTTGTCGAATTACATACTAAAAACCGAAGCAAACAGAGGCCATCGGCTCAGAGATCTCAAGCTGCCTGCTCACTTATTATTTTTTTACCTAAAACATCACCAAAAACAACCAATCAAATGCTCTTAAAATGCCCAAAAAGCAAAGAAAAATGACGTTAAAAATTTGATGAAAACCAGTTCAGATGAACAACCCAACCTGTTGGATGAGTTACTATGCAATCGGGACTTCTTCGTTTCGTCCAAGTGAACTCAGCTCCCAAACTTTTGGTTTGGACTGAATCAGGATATCTTCGTATTCAGTTGCCGGGAAATCCACCGAACCGACAATGGTGCTGAAGGCGATCAGGAATCTTAGATTACTTACAACTGCTAACATTACAAATTCTGAGCGAAGAAATTGAATATGCTATACTCAAGAGTTCTGTAAAGAACATTTGTTGCAGCTTGTAAATATTATTTGTAGAAAGTACCATTAAAATTACATTAAAATAGATTAAATCAGTGAAAAATGCACTAAAAATGACGCGAAAAGGTAAAAAATGAGTTATTAGCCGAAATCGACGAAAAAAAACTTATAAAAATAAATCATTTACTTTTGTCATAATATAAAATGAATTCCAATACTAAACGGCATTGTTCTAAAGTGAAATGAAAAAAATTGACATTTCATTAAAATCCGCCGCCTAATTATTTAGTTACAAATGTGATTGCTGTTGAAGAGAAGAGCGGCAGGATTTTCGACACTAGCTTTTCAGTTAGGTCGAATTCAGTCGCTGTCTAGAGGAGAATTCTAGAGGCCGGCTACTCTGATCGGTAGTTTTCCGTGGTTTCTCCGTTCAACGCCAGGCGAATGCCGGAGCAGTACCCTACCAAACGGGCCACGGACCGCGCGCGAACTCTCCTTCCTCTTCCTTGTCCTGTGCTCTCGTCTTACACACACTTACACTAACATGCACTACACTACCACATATTCCGGGAGACCGGTCAGGAGCTTCGAGCTTGTCCGGCTGGGCGGTGCCCCGCTGGTGGGAGAGTCCTGGTTAGGAGGAATCCCCACTAGCCGACCCACTAGTAGGTCGGCGCTGGATCTCGCCATCCAGCGGAGAAGATCATCGCCATCTCCCGAAAAATCATGCACTATACTTACGGGACTAATGACCGAAGCCGTTGACGCGCCCCTAAACACGAAAAAAATCAATGAATCAATTGAAGAGAAGAGAAACGCGCGGGCGCTTCTGCGTCATCCGGCCTACTGTGCCGTGCGGCGCGCGGCGGCGGCGGGCCGAGGCGGCCAAATATCGAAAAAGGTGCCCATCGCGGGCTTTTTGTGCGGAGGCTGGCTCGGAACGCCGAGCCAACCGCTGCCGCGCCACCGCAGCGCTGCCATCGTCCCCACCCATTCAAATCCACGGCCTCCCTTAGTTTGAACTTTTTCCGTCACGCCCGATTTTTTTTCCCTATATTCTCACAACCAACGTCGATTCTAAACTCCACATCCTCTATGAAGGATGTCACGGAAGCGTACATGTAACCACGAAATTCCTCTTATTCTTTTATATCTACCATTAACTGTGTTGATTAGTATTCGCCATTCATTCTGCATTCGAATATATCAAACAATAAAATACCTTGCGTAAAATTCATATACAAATGTCAATCAAAATGAAAGTTAAAATAGTAATAAAATAACTTTTGCGGATGGCGATAAATTAACTAAGAGTGTAAAGAGAAAATTGAAAAGACTGTTGTAGAGAATATTGCCCTTAATGAGTCTGAGGTATGGGAAGAAACAAATAAAAAAGCAAATAAAAATTGACACCATTGGAAATTGATTTCTGGCGACGAAGTTGCGGACTAACTTTAATGGACAAAATTAAGAACGAAGAAATTAGACGTAAAGTGGAATTAAGTTTTGATATAATTGATACCATAGTCGCGAAACGACTAAAATGGTATGGGCATATACAAAGAATGAACGAAGAACGCTGGCCCAAAATACTGTGGAAATGGCAACCAGCTACCCATTGAAGAAGAGGAAGACCTAGACTTACATGGGGAAAAGGAGTAAAGAGGCAATGATAAAAAGAGGATTGAGTAATTAAAACTACACCGATAGAGAGATATGGAGGCTGGGATGCGAGAGACACCGTAGGGTGTAATATAATTCGCCATACTTCTACTACTAATAACATTTTCTTTTATTCTCATCTTTATAAAAAAGTAGGTTTATTTCATCATTTCCTCACGTTTAATATTGGTTTGTACAAATGGAGTAAATATATGCGGATTTATTAATCCACATTTGTTAAAACTTGTAAAAATTAGAAGGAATTCCTCATTTAATTTAATCTGCATAGTACAATGTATATCAAGTTCAGCTTTAAAATGTCATACCTTCCATTTTCAACTTTAAATCTTTTTGCTTCTCTCATAATCTAGTTTCACCTTTTCGATCACAATTTGCGAGACTCTGACATCTTGGTCAAACACTCTATGCAACACTATCCCTGAATGCAAACCAATTTCCAATTTATTTTCCTTTCATCAGACCCTCTGTGGCAGTTTTCACGTTTCTCGCAAGACTTTCTTTGTCTCGTTTCCACACTAACACAATCTAATTTCGTCTTTCTCCTCTATTTCGCATATAACGATCTTCATTATGCGTTGGTTCTTGATCTTCATGATCATTTGAGAAGTTTTTGCATTTGGCTTTTATATTTCCACTTGACTCATATTTGCTGTATCCTGCGGATTCAAACCCCGTCCTCAGCTCTCACTTCTCATATGTTTTGGCGCCTCTCACCATTTCTTGCATCAGTTTACCGATATAACTGTACATTTCCAACTGAATATACAATCAAAAATTCATTGTCGTTTACAGAACAGTTGTATGCGCGGTTTACATCTCTTCCCTTGGTAGTGGAATTATTCGAGATTTGAAAACATCCTAGGACTCATCTCCGAAAAGATAAAGAAGAGGTCTCCTGCCAGACGTAAATCTGTTTCATATTAGAATTCATATCTGATGGTTTTCAACAAATTTATAGAGAAGTCATGCATAGTTTTTTATTTCTTTCGTCCTTGTAAAGACGAAGGTAGAAATCCGAGTTGGTAACATGAAGTGAGACAGATCAAAGTTTGCCTTCCTACTCTTGATTTTGACACACAGAATCTCTGCATTCACTTTGCGGAGAAGTCGAAGTGGGACTGAACGCGAAGTGTGGAATCTCCTTTTAGGTGCAAGACCCACTCCTCGAACCTATCTTTCCCGACCGAGCAAATGCGCTGTGTTTACTGTGTCTGAGATTTTCAAGCGCAGTAGTATTAAACTACATTTTAAAATAATGCATACTTTGAGATACCAGACGAATAAATGTGTTGTTTATTACATTAACTGAATCATGTTTCCGGGTGCGTCAATTTCCATGGTCATAAGTTCCGTAAGAGTAATGCATTACACAAGGCACGTAGCGAGTTCTTCCCCCGCTGGAACGTGAGGTTTGACGCCTCGAGATTTGTGGGGTTTCCTCCGTCACTTATCTCCCCCAGCGGGACATTGTACCAGCCTGGATAAGCTCTAAGCTCCCGATTGATCCTCTACATATCACGTAGTGTAATTGATTGATTTTTTCGTGTTCCGGGCGCGTCAACTGCTTCGGTCTTTAGTCCCCTTCGTGTAGTGCATGTTTTTCTCGGGAGATGGCGGTTATCTTCCCCCGCTGGATGGCGAGATCCGGCGCCGACCTACCGTCGGCTAGTAGGGTTCCCCCTACCCAGGAGTCTTCTACCAACGGGGCACCGCCCCAGACAGGACAAGCTCTAAGCTCCCGACCGGTCTCCCGGGATATGTGGTAGTGTAGTGCATGTTGGTGTGTGTGTGTGTAAGGGGAGAGGAGAGGACAAGGAATCGGAAGGGCAGATCGCGCGCGGTCCGTGGCCCGTTTGTTAGGGTACTACTCCGGCATTCGCCTGGTACTGATCGAAGAAACCGCGGAAAACTACCGATGAGAGTAGGTGGCCGCTGGAGTTCTCCTCCACATAACGGATGAATTCGATCTAGCTCTCTCTAGCAATGTCGAAAATGCGCCACCGTAGGAATTCAAATCCTAGGATCACAGGTCAGGCTCAGGAGAGATAATGCGCCATCTCAGCCGGTGCAATAAATGGTGTTCAAGAACTTACTCGTGGAATAATTTTATGATGGGATCGTAACTTCGATAAGTTGTCCCCTGCGCGGCTGTATGATTTTGCCTCTCTTTACTCGCTGCACCGTGCCCTCATCTACTACCACGGCGGGAAGGGCGCCCTCCAAGAATAAGACGAGAGCGAAGGCCAACGTGGCAACGTTCCGGGGCATCCCCGCGACTCTCCGCTGTCGACGATCGGCACGCTGTGCTGCGGTCGCTTTTTGCATCGACCGGGTTTTGCTCCCACTCGAACACAGCGGCCGTCGCCGCCAGCAGCGCCGCAGACGACGATGCACTCGCGAAAAAACGGGCGCGGAGCAATAGCCTCGGGAGGCGTCCCTCTGGCCCTCGCGCAGCGGCCGAAGACCTTTCGGTTCCTTCCGGTTGGCTGCTGCGCGGGGGCTCGTGATGGCAAAGAGGTACCGGGAAAGAAACAAGAGCCCAAAATTAAGAAACGCTGATTCAGCGATAATGGTGAATGTGAAAAGGTACGGAAAGAGATTGGTTGTGGATGCTTAGAAAAGATGGATTTAAGGAGGAAAATGACGATGACATGTCTGATGTCAGTTGATAGATACCACGTAAGAAAGCAATTCCGAAAGAGTGAAGTGAATAGCTGATAAGAGGTGAAACTAATACTTGAAGACATCTTATGTTGTGTCTTTCCGTCAAGGTCGATCGCCATCGTATGACCAAGCAGGCACGCGAGATACGTGCATTCCAAGAATGTCAGAATAGTTTAAGCAGTCCTAGTTTTATTTCACGTGTGAGATCTATTTAGATGCAACATTCTATTGGAAAGATTGTAAACGTTTTGTAGTACTAGTGGTATAGTGTACTAATAGGAGTGTAGAATTAGGATATAAAAGTAACATCTCTTTCGATATTAAAGACTGGAACTGAAATCCCTATTGTCTTTAATTGGATCGCCGGTTGAAGCGAGTACTGGTACAACAAAAGCGAAGCAAGTGTCATTCACTGGCAATTAAAATAAATAACATCTAATCTATCTTAATCCTTACTTATTAACTAGTGCATCTGTCACATCGGAGCGTCGAAAACTACAAGCTTATATCCTTCACGGTTATTTACACAATTTCAAATTAATTCTATCCTTATGTCGCCCTAAGTCTAGATCATTACGTCAAAATACAAAATGAGAAAACAAGACGTTATGGACGTGGTTTCTGTGGACACGATGTTAACATTTTAGGATAGCAGTGTTGCATCCAGTTTGTAAATCATTTCAATTTAGTGCTTTTGTGATGCTCGTTTGTTTTCACGAGGCGGCCAATGGTATTTGGCAGGCCATATTTATTTTATATTTTGTATTCAATGTAATATAACTGACTGTTCACTTTCTGATTTTAAAAAATGTTTTTGTTGTGTTTACTAAGAGCCATCTATGCGAATTAAAAACATCACAAACATATTTTCATAAAGTGTAACATGTAACATGTAATCATGTTTGCATTAGTCTGCCTCGGCTCTATATTTCACATTTGTGACAACCCGAAACTGTTAAATATGTGTTTAATGAACGTAATACTTCCTCGTAATCCACAAAGCGGCTGATACAGATGTTGATATTTGCAATACAAATGTTGGACATTTTATTAAATTTGATAAAAGTTATTTTACAAGAGCACATTCTCAGCATTGGAAAGTTGCCATGTTACAACGGAAAATTCTATTATATTCGCTCATTTATAACTGTTTCGGAATTCATGTTTGTAGAGTGCATGTAAACATTGTACCATATGTAAAGAAGAGATACTAAAATTAATATTCTTGAGATCAACATCACGAAAGGCTTTTTGAAGAATATGACGTCCAAATTGCAATCGTTCTCTCATAATCTATAAACAACGGAACTGCTTCTTACCTCTACTCGGCTATGGTATATTTAGAGCTACTTCCTACGTCCGCTCCGGTTCCCGTTTCGTACCGTGATAGGATCGCAAGCCTCGTCTCCAAATGGACCTTCATGCAACTCATTCTACCATTATAGGCCCGGCGATGAGCTCGAGAGAGGGTCGCAGTTATAAAAGCGAAAGCCGACATCATCCCTGCCCCGAAGAGGCGTCGAAAAGAGACATCAGGATAAGATCCTTTCTCAGTTCCGGACACCAGGTTGCGCCTACAAAGCCCTTACGAGAGAGGATTACGCCCAACGAGACAGACAGCGACGAAGAAAAGGAAGAGGGAGGGCGGCGAATTGGGAAGCTCTGAGAGTCTAAAATTTTATAACAAGAAAATGAACTCAGAAAAAGTTATAAAATGTTAAACAATATTAAAATAAATGAAAACCGTTTAATTTTTATTTTATGAGCAAAATTATTTTCAATATTTTGCGAATTCTTCTAACTATTTGAGAATGATGCAAATACAAATAAAAAAAATCAGCAAAAGTCGTTCTTCATACTTTCAAATTGCCTTACATTTGAATTGCCTTACAACTTAATATCAAGCAGGGTACATTACAACGAAGTTTTGCGATGTATAAAGAAAAGAAGTTTACGAAATTGGCTTCTCCGATTATCAGAGATTTCTGTTACAAATTTATTTAGGGGTATAATGTAAATTAGTTGCAATAATGTGTAATAATTTCATTAATGTTAAACATGTGCACTTGTGTAATTTAAAATTGTTCCCTTAAATAAATGTATTTATTTAATGCATATGAATTGTAGTGCATGATGTGCATTATTCATTATGGTGTTACTCTTTTACATTATTCATTTTCTTTTGTTTGCTTGTATTTACTTCGTAAATCGAGATTCAATATTTTTGTCTTGTCCTTTTGCACCATTTTCAACTAACGTTTCATTTTTGTTTGTTTGATGTTAGAATGTGTGCGCATCACGAACTGCTCTTACATCCACTGTACTGCTCAGGAACGAAGAACAGGCAAGGACCGTGTGAGTGATCGAAGCCTCCAACTGTGAGATCGACTGCGCGAAGTCGATCACCGTCACCGTGGCCTTCCTCGTGGAGAGGTGCCGTGAGCGTTGCTCAGCCGCGCACGCACGACCGGAAGCAGGAAGGACGCCGCCTCGTTGAGACAGCCGGGGCATTCATCGATTTTACCGCTTCATTCACTTCGATATCCACGGCGATGCGCACGAGGAAGGAACTCGCAGGAAACTGACGTCTCCATTACTGCGTCGATTACATGCGACTCTAAACTCTCAGGGAAAAGGATTAGTGGCACGAAGAAAATAATTTATCTTGATGTGGATTGTACTAATCATTCCAAACGGTAGTAAATATTTTTAAAAGGTTTATTTTGAATGATGAGCTAATAAAAACAGTTTGCGAAATAGTTACCAACAAGAAGTGAGAAAATGTCTCATTGCACACAATGTACGTTCCTAGTTTCATTAAACACATACCAACAATAACTTCCGGAATTCTTTTTTTTTTAATATTACTTTGAATACAAAACTAATCTAGTGACATCAAAATAAATAATTTGAAGGTTTGTTGAATATTCCAAATTTGTTTTCAATAATTAATTAACCATCCTCGTGATCAGAGATAACCAACCCTAAAAATAACAGAAGAAAGATACATGATTTCTCAGTTTTACAGGAACTAAATGTCCTTTTTGTTATTATAAACCATGTCTCGCGCTCCTTAACGGATACTTTAGTTTCAAGAGGTCTGGGTGTCTCTTCCATTCAGTTTGTTACTTTTTTTTGGTTAAATTTTCAGACTATCACATATTCTTCGCCTATCTACAGTTTTTATCCCCTTTCTAACTCTTTATTTCAAAATCCTCCTCGCGTTGTATTACATTTATTCCATTCCTTCCACTAACACTTAATCGTTCTCTGTTTTTATTCGACTGCACGCTCCTCAGTAGATCTTCTCTCCCGATAAGAAATACGGTGGTATTTGGTAGCTATACTTTGTTCACGTTACAACCACAGGTTCTTGAAACGCAGCCCGCTCACTCATAGTATTTTCTTTCTTCATTTTTTGCCTCACCTTCTAAGAGGTAAGGGAGAACTAAACTCATAAAAGTCCACCGGATGAGAGTGATAAAGACGTTCGAATGCTGACACGTTAAATAATCCCCCTATTTCATATTATAAACTCAAACAATTCACGAAGAAATGAATTGATATTATCTTAAGTCACATGTTTAATGCTCCTTCGGGCTCCCCTTTCTTATCTGAGAACCGTTATAGTACAACGACCACTGAGTCAGCCGTATATCACAGTCTCGTTTCGTGAGATTAACGCCAATATGGAGCCGAACGACTACGATACGCCGAAGTTCTCTTTTTCCCCATACTTCTGTAGCTTTTGTTTCATCTAAATGAAATGATTCTGATATTC
Organism: Teleogryllus oceanicus; assembly: GCA_964035755.1. NCBI lineage: Eukaryota > Metazoa > Arthropoda > Insecta > Orthoptera > Gryllidae > Teleogryllus > Teleogryllus oceanicus. The sequence continues at coordinate 21,764,548 of CAXIVR010000005.1, forward strand.
TGGTTATTAATTCTCTACACAATTATCAGAGAAGAATATAGAGAGGAAAAATTGCCAGTGTTACGTTTACCTTGTCTTTTCTCGAATTACCCGTGCCTCTACTTTTATGTTTAAATACACCTCCATGTATTTTCTCTCTCTCTCTCTCTCTCTCTCTCTCTCTCTCTCTCTCTCTCTCTCTCTCTCTCTCTCTCTCACACACACACACACACACACGCACACACACACACACACACACACACACACACACACACACGCTTTCTCTCTCTCCTTTAAGATCTGCAAATCTAATTTCTTTTCACGCAGAAGTAAAACGCGATAAACGTTCACCATTTTTGGGACACGTCTTTACCTCTAATTCTAACCACGCTTAACTACTAATAACCCTCTCCCTGCGGTGGACTAATTTTAGGCAAGAAGTGTCTGCCGTGGACGTAGCACGCCTGAGCGACGGGGCTCCGGCCGGAGCGGCACGGCACGTGCAGGCAGTTGCCAGGTCGCGTGCAACGCGGCGGGGGCGCTGGCGGGCGGTTTCCTGCGGCTGAACCTCTCCCCGCCACTTTATAGCTCCACCCGCCCACGCCCCATCCGCCTGCGCCCCCGCACGGATTTTCCCCGCCACTTTACAACGCCACCTGCTCCTGCTCTCCCACCCACCCACACATCCTTCCTCCCCCCACCCACCCCAGCCCCGCCTACCTCGATTCGAACACGCCACAGCGCCCACCAGGTGGCGCTCTTTAATCCGTCTTGTGGCGGGGAAGGGCTTTCACAAGCCACCGCAGGCCTTACAGCAGCAACTCGCACGACGACAAAATCATCTCAATGATAGAGCTTTTTTTTTTATTCCCGGTGACTGATGCACTAGAGATACCTTCGAAGATGAATTGAAATTGAAAAGAAAGATTTAAAGCTCAGATTGTATATTAAGTCTCCAGGAGTACTGAAATAATACTATTTTTATATATACAATTTTTACCACGCCAAGATAATTTTTTACTCACCTCCATACTAAGTCAAAGAACATCCAGGTTGGGGAAGAAGTAACATACCTGAAAGAGAAAAGCATAAAATGAGTACATGTTGAACTGAAATGAATGTCCAGCATAAGATTTTTTTTCTACAATAGCGTCCGATATGTCATTGTCACATTTTCATAGCATTAAGAAAGCCCATACACATTGTTTTTTCTTCGAGTGATATTTGTAATTCATTTACTCTACCAGAGTGGAAAAAATATATTTAAGTGCATTAGATTCCAGAATAAACTGCGCTGTCATTAATATTTATGAGAGTTCGTGAATAAGTGTTTACCATCATAACTCACATTCAAGTAGTATTTGATCTCACTGATCGAATCTTGTGAAGTCATTTCCCAGCATAGTATGTAAATATATGAATTCCTCAAAGCCCAGGGAATTAATAACTCAAAATACACATATACACACATAAACACGTATTTCCTTAAAACATATTAGTACTCAAATAATTTCCCCAATATGGTATATAAAAGATCTGGCGAATCCCACAAAAGACACCACAGCGAGAAACACCTATCGTCAGAAGTCATATACAGAAAAATACAAGAATTCAAAATATACTTTAATAAGCTCTTTCTAAACTGATTAATAAAGTCAGGCACGAATGGCACGAGTTCTCCTCCTCTCTGCTTCCATCCACTCCTGAAACGAAGCTGCTCCCCAGAAACACACCGGCAACTCACCACCTGTGTTTCACCGCTACACCATTTGGAATGTTCATGCCTCTTTGCAACCTCGAGAGGACGATGAGAGTAGTAGTGACTTGTAAAAAGGCTAAACGGTACTTATGAACAAAGAAATAACAAGGAAACTCGGTATTTTCGTAAACTATTAGAACGCGATGACAAACACTGGTTGCGATGAGCGTCAAGATGTCTTACAGCTCGAGCGTACTGGTTCGTGGGAAGTCCCGGGTCGATTCCCGCCAGGTGCCGATGCGTTGAGCATCGTTGAGTTTGTAGCGCCTGTCGGAATGACTGCTCTGATCAGTGTATCCGTGTTCTCCCTGATCGCTTCCAGGCGCATGCGACATAATATCCACGGGTCGCGCGGGATCCTTCCTTCCCGGTCCTATCCCCGTTTCCTATCCTTAGAGCCGAGAGATAGGCTGCTTTTTCACCCTCGAATGGTTCATCCCACTTTGCTCTAAAAAAATCTGTCTAGAGTCAGAGAAAGACCAAGGAACTAACCGGGACAGGTGGCTCAGGCTATCAACTGATGTCACTGCACTACCTCTGTCCGGGAGGTCCCGGTGTTCGAGTCTTGACGGTAGCAGGATTTTCGACACCAGCCAGATAGCAAGGTCGAGATCCGTCGCTGACTGGAGGAGAATTCTAGCGGCCGGATGCTTTGATGGATAGTTTTCCATGGTTTCTCCGATCAACATCAGGCGAAACCCGGAGCAGTACCCTAACAGACCACGGACCGCGCGCGATCTGCCCTTCCTCTTCCTTGTCCTATCCTACCCCTTACTTACGCACACTTATTTGCACCACACTCACACACATGGCGGAAGTCCGGTCGGGAGCTTAGAGCTCGTCCCTTCCCGCGGGGGAAGATCACCGCCATATATGAGGAAAAAGGGGCGGTGCCCCCTGGTGGGAGAGTCCTGGTTAGGGGAGAAACCCCACTAGCCGATGGTAGGTCGGCGCCGGATCTCGCCATCCCGCGGGGGAAGATCACCGCCATATATGAGGAAAAACATGCACTACACTAACGGGACTAATGACCGAAGCAGTTGACGCGACCGGAATCACTAGTAATCAATCAACCAATGACCAACTGTTGAAAGATACGTAGAGGAAGGAGAAGTAGAAGGGATGAGACTGCGATGGACAGACGTCCCCGCTGAAACCCATCGCCCCGCACCTGCACAGGTCCATCGCATGGCTCGGAGAGGCGGTCGGTCCGGCGCGCGCCCGCCGCGTCCAGCGCTTCCCACGCTCGCGGGGGCGGAGGGTCCCGCGGGAGCGGCGGCGGCGCGAGGGCGTCCCGTGGGAGCGGCCTCTGGAATGTCAGGATCAACAGGGGCGTGGTCGCTCTCCGCCCTCCAGGGTGTAAACACGCGCGCAAACATGCCTCCTCTTTCAGCTGCGGCGGCGGAGCTGCTCTTCGGTCACCGGCAGGCAGCCCCGTGGCCTCAGAAGTGAAGGGCACTACATCTCACTTTACCTCATTTTACGGCACAGGAGTTCAGAGTTGTATTCCTATGTAAGGATATCAACAAGAATTTGTTTTTGGCAGATTCTTACTTGGTTACAAATACCCTTTGGCCACACCTTAAGGAATGAATGGAACTAGAGTGTTGAAACATCCCACAATAGAAAAAAATGAACGAAGTGTCATTTACCTCTGAGATTCACAATACCTTCAACGAAAATAACTTTAAAGAAGGTTAAAACTTCTTATTTTACCTTTACTGCACTCACCTCCATTTTCAGCTGGAAACATTTTTTGTTGGGCATTACGCACTCGTAAAACCAAGACGTTTGGTTAGTTGATGGTGATTTAAAAGCAATTTCATATTCATTAAATTGAAGTACTTTATTTATGGTTATTTCCGTGAGAAAAATTTCAAAACAAACTAGTGGTGTCATAAAGGCACATAAGTTCTCGCATTGTTTGTAACGCGCAATTTCCGAAAATACAGAGTTCATTGCAAATAGGACTACACCTATTTTTATTAACAGACTTCGCATTATCCTCCCGAAAACTAATAGTGTTTTCAAAATATTATACAATTTTGAAGAACAGATTTCATTCAGAAGAAAAATATCGTATCCTCAATATTGCAGACATAGGAAAACGCCGAAAATATTAACTTCTGCAACTTTCCATAATTCAGAGAAAATTGGATCAGCGCCACTTTTACTCTGCGCGATAAAAAATTAAATCAAAAGAGCTATTTTTGAGAAAAAAATGAAAATGTCCTCGAGGCTTCATCTAAAGTAACCCCTGAAAATAAAATAAAATATTATTTTCATAATATATAAGAGAATATAAATCTATCTCTAATTTCTCCAACTTTTGATCGAAGCACTACACATCGATACGAGGCATGCTATCAAATATTAAGGAGATGTAAAATATTCTCCCACCGCCTGCTTCTCTGAAATGTGGAACGCCACTCGACGTTAGCGTCTCTACAACCAAACTTCCGCCTCCGGAGTGGCAACCGCAGACCAGTGGCTCCGTCGCCTCAGACTCCGACGCACTTCTTCACCTGGCGCACAGGAGATAGGGCAAAGGGCACTTCGCCCCGGGATGCATCACCAGCGACGCCCTCAGGGAATCGACCGCACTGCAAAAGCCGGCGGCCAGGCACACGGAAGATGCATTCCCAAATTTCGACAGAACGATACATATATTGAACTAAAACTTCCAGAATCGCGGATTCAGTGATGTAACGGTTAGCATATCGGACTGTTGTACCCGAATTGACGGGTTCAAACCGATCGAAGCCGTGGATTTTTAAGAGCGAAAAAATCCTTCGTACGCCTGCCTTCGGAGGGGAAGTAAAGCCGGCTGTCCCATGTAGTAGATTTACTGCATGTAAAAGATCCAAGTCTAAATGAAGCCTCTGAGCAAAATTGAGTTCCGCCTGTTTCGTCGCCCAAGATAATACCTCCTTTCTCCGCTTGGTGGTGAAAGGAGCGTAGCGAAATTTGCGTGGTTCGACGGAAGAGCGGGCCTGATGGCCCGAGTCTCGCCACGTAAAATAAGGCATTAACTAATCTGACAAAGACATCACATATTTTTTAAGGGGTTGGAGGGGTAAACAGAGCTGAACTACAGAATGACAGATGACAAAAGGAGACGGATGAAGGAATAAGTAGAATTAAGAAGTAGCAATCGACCAGTTACTAAACAACATTGAGTATCCGATGTCAGTCAAGAATGATGCAATAATAATAAGTACAATGTTTTTGTAGAATGTGCGGTATGTTAATGACTGGCAATGCAGTATTAGAATAAAACCAAGAGTACTACAATGAAAGTGTGACGTCATGCATTTACACAATAAGACAGGAATACGTTTGTCCGTCACTGGACAATGAAACAAGAAATATATTGTTGTTTGCATATACACAATCAGTTCATGAAGTGTGGCATTAAAAACACTTTGTTTTAAAAGAATTTGGAATCGGTACACATGGGTTTGATGTGCATGGCGTTTCGCGTACTACTACGCATGCTTCTTCAGATGCGTACTTCTTAATTATTCTGTAAAACTTCCATTGGTACCGATAATTTTCGAACAAAATATTGTAAATTTCATACTTTGTAAATTTATTGTCCGTAAATATGCCGATAAAAACATTATATAATGAAAAGAAGACTTAAAACTGGTTACCCCCACCATTAATAATAATTGAAGCTAGAAATAATTAAAACGTCAGCATCAGGAGAAGAAATGACGATTGAAATGGTCCAAGCAGTGAGCAACGAAAAACCACTTTTTCGGTATCAGGGGACCCCCAAACAAGTATTTCCGATGAAATCTCGAATCGATTTCTCTATACTATGTATATTACTCCGTATGTATACGAGAAAGTAACAAGTAAGAACAAGAGCTCCTGCAACGGCAAAGGGAGCGGCAGCAGCTGGAGGTGCAGCAAAGCGAGGCATCGGAGGCCGTGGCGGTTGCGGCGCCCCGTCCCCGAGGCTTCCGAGAAAGAGACGCAGCGGCGGCCCGCGCCCCGCGGGTGCGAGCGCTGAAATATGCAACGGGCGAGACGAGCGCCCGCCACGCCCACGCGGTCTGCGGGGTGGTTCAGCCAGAGGAGGGGGCGGGGCGGGTGGCAGCGGCGGTGGAAAGGTAGCGAACGCGAGTGGCTTCAGTGGTGGCGAGACGGGCAGACGGGTGGCGGCAGGGGAGAGGAAAGGAATCGCAGGTGAAATGGAAGGTGATCCAGTCGGAAGCAGAAAGACTGAGTCAGGAGGATGGCAAGAATAGGAGAAGCTTGAAAAAGGGGAACGGAGAGGGGTGGGCACAGGAAAGGTAATAAGGGAAAGGAGGGGGAAGGGGCGGGGCATGAGCAAACGGGGAAGGCGGGGCGCGGCAGGTGCAGGGGCTGGCTGGCGAGGTGGGGCGTGGGAGGTGGCGGTGGAGGAGAAGCGAGGCGAGGGGCGGGGAGAGCTGCAACTTTTGACAGCGCCGCCCGCGGGGTCGTGTTTGTGTCCAGGGTCATCACACTCGCGTCAGCCGCCTCTGCAACGGCGCTCCTGCGTCATTTTCGAGAACGACGCAATGTTATTCTGGTAGCCCGGCTCAAGTGAACACTGAAACGCGGAAGGTACGAGAGCCTCATTTCCGTGCGCTTGTTTAGACGAGTTCGAATTTCACCAATTTTGTCTACCGAACAGCCGCGACTGTTGCTGAAACCGAGCTTTACATTATAATGACGTGAACATTATCCCCATTTCAGGGATTTCTGTGAAACGTATGTCATATTATGCATAGATATTATTTTATAGACCGTAAAAATTCGGAGTAAATCTATATATGCGTTTCTGCTAAAAAATGTATTTGGAAATGTCGACAGGCATATTCTCGTATTTATATTCTGCACGTTTCTGTAAGATCACTTTTATAAAAGTTACTGATAGTATTTATATTTTATCACAAATGAATCAGCTCTTCTGTTCCTCTCATTTCCATTCTGTAACCATTTGGAGAAGACGTAGACACTATGTATAGCATCGACTGGTTCATGAAAGTTAAAAATGAAATTCTAAAAACAATACGTCAATCGAAAAATTAAAAAAATAGTTTGCTTATAAAGAAGAGAAAATAATAAGCTTTAATTATCTATGAGGAAAAATTTTAACTCTCTGCAAAAGTAAACCACGAAAGAAGGCCAAATCACGTTTTATAAAATCATTATCCCGCTACTGTTGGGGGTCTGAACATATTGTTCAACTCAGATAGATACAATGAAAAATATTTTTCAGGTTTGTAGCGAGATGTATAAAAGAAAAAGGGAAAAAAATTAAAAAATTTCGAACGAGGAACCAAAAAAATTAGGTGCTGGAAGAATTGGAAAAACAGATGGATTTAACTAGCCAGAACGGGTGATATAGTCATAATCTCTAGAAAGAAGAAAGAACGAGCAGGAGGACACTAAGAGTGAAAAGGCGAAGGAGAAAAACATTAGAAGAGGGAGGAGGAGGAGGAGAAAGAGGTTGAAATGCCGAAAAAGAACCCGAACCGAAACGCGAGGTGAGTGAAAAGCGAAGGCCGAGTCCTCGTGTGTCCTTCCAGACGGGCGCAACGGCGCGGCGGCACCGGGCCTCCCCTTGGGAGGGCGGGGCGCGGGCAAGGGGCGAGGGCGAGCGCCGTTTCCGGTCGGCGCGGCCCCGCTGGGACTCCTCGGGCGAATGGTCGCCAGCGCCGCCAGCCGCCCGCCCTTACTACAACGCCCGCCCTTGAGGCCCGAGACACATGGCGCCCTCCTCCGGCCGCCGCGCGTCGCTTTGATGTTCGCGGCCCTTAAGCAAGGGACGAAACCGTTTCCGCTTCCCCAGGCCGTTTCATTCGCTCCGGTTCATTGCGTGTTTCCACTTTCGATTTGGGTTATCGCTCTGTTCAGTAGACTGCAGAAACCAGATAGGATGAACGTCGCCAGCGCAGTATTTTTTATCGAAAAGTGATGGGAAATTGAGAATATTTTTGACATATACTCTCATTTAATTTTTGTATAATGAAAGAATATGCTTCATAAATAACGAAATGTTTGAAAGTACCAAATATGTAAATTCATTTTCTGCTTGATCCCAGTGGACTCATTTAGGTTTTGTAAAACACTAAACACAGCACTGGCCTACAGATGAATGTAAATATTAGCAATGTGGTACTTTTAGATAACCCTTGGTTTCAGGCAGACCAGAGAAGAAATACTTTTGTTAGATAAACAAGTTTTTACATACGAGAGAAAAGTGGATTTCCAATGCATTTTTCGATTATTAAATGATTTCAATGTATTTCAGAAATTTATAAGTTGGGGGGGGGGGCAATTTAAGTGTCTCATTTTCATTTTGGAGGAGGTCTCCTCACTGCTCTCGCGTTGACAGGTCGCTCGTCATTTCTCTGCATGAATAACAAACACACCCCATTTGCATGACTGCGTACGGGGCAGAGAAGAAAACCTGCGGTGGTTCCCCAATCCCTTGCCAAGCCTCTTTGTGTTCCCCATGAAGGCGGCTCCACACATTCGTTATTCGGCGAACAGCGAGCAATCGTTCGCCGAATCCCCAGGAGTGTGGATGAGTTGCTTGCTATTTGCCGAGTGACGAACATTCGGTGTTCGCCCTATCCACCGCGTGTCGGTCTTTTGGACACAACAAAGGGAGCGAACATTCGTCGAACACTATACTACGGTTTTCACAGAGCTGCGTTTGAAATCAGCTGTTACGGTGTCATCCAATCAAAACGCTGAACGCCACCATTATGACGTCACTGCCGTGACGTGTAAGGCCCCTATTGGGCAGCACCGTAACAGCTGATCAAATGTCAGCCGCAGCAAAGTAAAAACCGTAGTATAGCTCGGTGCTCGGCGAAAGCCGAACGTGCGAAGCCGTCTTAAGTCCGAATTCGGCATTCGCCGAGCAGCGAGCTAGTGCTCGCCCAACCCCGAGCAGCTGACTTGTTCGGCGAATGTTCGCTCCCTTAGATGTGTCCACAAGACCGACATGCGGTGGGTAGGGCGAACCCCGAATTTTCATCACTCGGCACATAGCAAGCAACTCATCCACACTACTCGGGATTCGGCGAGCGGTTGCTCCGTGTTGGAGAATAACGAATGTGTGGAGCCGCTTTTAAGGTCTGTTCGCGAACTTCTCCCTTTCCACCGCGAAGACGCGGGAGGCGAGCGACTGCGAGGGGCATCCGCCCACCCATCGCCCAGGCTGCGGGAATTATTGATGCCGCCGCCAAGTGCACCGCCGTGGCCGAGTCCTTAGGTCGAAGGGCCTGCGCCTGGAAGCGCAATGGAGTCGACGTGCCAAAAGAACTTTCTGCTCATCTTTTACAGCTATTACTACGGAACCTGCTTCATGTTATCTACTAAAATTAAAAGTTTACTCATATTGTCCAGGTGTTTATAATTCCTGGCAATTTCAAGTATTATAATAACAGACAGCTTCTTCAAAGTTAAGTCCGCAAATTATAAATTTTGTATGAAATTCGAATAAAAATTATGCAATGATCTACACCCACATGGTGGTGTGTTCGATTTAACTTGTTGTTTAATGATTATGTAATAAATTCTAATTTATTAAGTTCAGTAAAACCTTGACTGCATTCTTCGGTATCTTTGTACTACAATATTCAAGACATGACTTTATAATGATCCAAAACGAAGCACAGCTCCATTATTGGCGTTTGCGAGTGACTGCACCGTGTTGAGGCAAACGCACTGAAGAGCTAAAGAGGCGTCGCCACACACACTTTACTGCAGATTTTCTAGTAATTTTAAATACACATAACTACAAATTTTCGATAATGGCAATTTGCCTTATCCAAAAAAATATTTGCAATAATCAACGCAGTTTCAGACCGCTAGAGCGTCCGCAAAAGAAATGAAAATAAGTTGCACGCCGGCTCAAATGTAGGAGGCTGCGGGAGGGTGTATGAGGCGTCTGTGCAAATCCCCCTGGAGAAGCCGCCTCAAGGAGCGACCCCCCCCCTCGGTCCCTCCAGGGATGCGCCGCCTCCGCGACCGTTCGTTTTTCTCTCCGCCTGACAGCAGCCTCGGCCGCGCCTCCCACCCCGTGCCCGCCCACCTTCCTCCTCGCCCCAACATTCCCTTTCCAAACCCCCCCTTCCCCCCCGCCCACTTCCCTTCTACCTTCTCGCGCCCTCGCCCTCTCTCCTTCCTCTTCCTTCGCTCGTTCACCGCCGCTTCACTCGTCCCCTCCTCCTCCTCCATAAACGTTCTCTGTGACGCACTGGTGCTCCCGCCCGTCCGTCTACCCTCGCCTTTGTCACCTCCGAATCGTTATCATCCGCTCTCAATCCATCCATTCGACGCTGAACGTTCTCCCTTTCACTCCACCCTACAATCCGACTCGACTTCTCTAACCTCCTCCACTACATACTACATAGTACATGTTCTACTCCACACTCGACTGCCTCACTCTTTCTCGTCTACTTCCCCGGCCTCACCTGGCCGTAATCGCCTTCGCACCCACTTCCCGGTTTCATCCTTCCTCTGGAGATATAACTCTCCCCGCCCACCACCTCCATCGTGGCCTGGCCGCCTCCCCCTGCCGCAATCACGGCGCCGGCGCCGCCTCGAGCCCTCGGTGACCGCTTTACGGCCGCCGCCATATTTATTCCCCGCTGAAATACGACGCGAGCGCTGCGCCTAGCAGAGCGCGGGCGGGGCGGGGGGTGGTGCGGATGACGCGGGCGGGGAGGAGGGCGCGGAACGGGAGGGGGGGGACACGGGGGGGGGGGCCGGAAGGGGGAGGAGGGAAGATCACCCACAAGCACAACGCTCTGAAGAGACGAGTTAGCGGAGGAGGCCACGAGTGGGACGCTCTCACGCCACTTGACCGCCTACAACTCCGTGTTGCACTGTACGCTGACGTCCCTCCGGCCTCTCATTGGAACATACCTTTCTGCTCGTTCAGTTCTTGCTCGCAATTTAATTTACAATTATGCAGTAATCACTCAAGTGCAGTATAAAATGTTCAAGGTCGGGTGAGATGCCACACCACTTTGTCTCGCTCAGCCGCTTGTCCTCACTCGAGCACGCGCGCGCGCACACACACGCGCAAACACCCGCATACACACATTCATCAGCTCCACCGAAATGACTGTCATGATCAGTAGGCCTCTTCCCCTTCTTCGCACGAAACCTCCTGCCTCTCTCTTCTTCCTCACCGCCCGCGAGCACAAAAGAGGAGCTCTGTCAAAGACCCGGGGTCCGCGACCTCGACGCTCCCCCTGGTCCTGCCCTTCCCCGTCAGCCCCGCCCTCCGCCTCAGACTCACCCTGAGCGCAACCCGCCCCCTCCCGGAGCCCGGCCTGCCGCCGCCCTCCCCGCCACGTCCTCGGCCCAACCCTTCGAGCCCGCCCCGCCCTTGTCGCCTGACCCCGAGGCGCCGCAGAAAAGTGACTTCCGGACTTAGGGCTCGGCCACTTTTCTCCGCGCGCCCTTCGCCCTCGCGTGAGAGGCCCTTTGTGAAGACGAATGCGGTTGTAATGATGGATCCCTGCCCAGGTGGCCCTTTTACTGCAGGATTCTAAGAAAACAGACGTGGATACAAGGAGCCCTACTGCTGGGTGCGAGATTCGATAAAATTGAACCCTGAAAGTGAATGGAGTCCTGGCTCTGCGAGAGTCGCTGCGTGCAGTGCTGACTGCTTCGATGGTCGTTCTACAGGGCGAATGCTTTCAAGGCGCAGACAAGACTCCACTGAAAGAGTAGAAATGTTTTAATGTAATCCACGCTTCACTTTTCAACTTTGTGAATTGAGGCGAATCCGTCATCGGCATGAGACTAATGAGAATAACGTTCGAGATAACGTATTTTAAGATACAATGGAAAGTACTAAATATAAAGGCGAATTCAGAAATACATTTAAAGGAATGTAATATTACGAACAAATAACAAGGAGGGAACTAAATATTAAGTTAAAAATTTAAATTACTACAAGTACTCATAGTGTTCTTTTCGAAGAATTGTTTATTGGAAAAGTGCACAATGCGGAAGAATAATTCTTGCAGTAGTAAGATACGAGTTGGTAATGTAGAACTGTAAAGTCGCAATTTACAGCTCTTAGGGCTATGACCGACATTCTAGTGCTGAAGTCGGGGCCATTCACGTCAAATATTTACAGCATATAATATATTATTTACCTCTGGCATGGCTCATGGGCTGCGTACTAGCTTCCCGTGCTGCCCGGGGTTCGATTGCCGGTCGAGGCAAAAATATAGTTGTAGCTTTCATTTAAAATCGTCCCAGTTTCTGTAGCTGTGTGGCGAAGAAAAGCTCAAGCAGGCGGATCTTGCCAATTATGGTGAAGAGAATACGCCATGTTCGTCTCATGTCGCTCTTACCCCTAAGCTTGAGAATGCCCAGGCAAGGGGGACAACCGACCCAAAACGACAAATACATATATCATTTATATATATACATCATTTACAAAATATTTATTCAGTATGAACAAATTTCTTGTCGATTGGAGAGTGTACACAAATTACACATGCCCTTTCAATAAAGTTATGTAACTAGGTTATGATTATCTTCTAAAGCAGTAACTCGTAATTAAGGAACTCAATCATATCTTGAGAAATTTTGGAGTGAGCGCAGCCCCCATTCGGAGAGTGCCTTTGAAGTAACCCTGCCTGCGCGAGATATACAGCGCCGGAGGACTTCCCTCGCAGCTCTTCAGAAGGGAAGACGAGAAGATCGCGTCTGCGCAGACTTTTACGCAGTGTTAAACGAAACCGCACAACACCCCCGCCGCCCCTTCCGACGGGCGCAAGGAGGCGCCTAATTGAAATTCCGGCTCGTCTTATCCCCTACCGGCGCCCCGCCCCCGTCCTGCACCTCTCCGCGCCCCGCCCTCGCCCCCGCCCCCGCGGCTCCCCCACGGCAGCGCCGGCACGTGATGTGTGCGTAGTCAAATGAATAACAACTTAAGTCATCCACTTAGGTGCTGTATCAGGTGGGGGCGTTGCCTTATCAGCGGCTGTGCTCACACTGCGGCGAGCCGCGGGCGCCGTCGATATAAATGAACAAAGTTTGTTGGAACCCAAACAGACGCCGCCTCTGCCGGAATCTATGGGGCCGCCGTGGCTTCGTCGTCGCCGTTGCATCTGCTTCCACAACTTCCACACCCTCGGTAATACTCTTTCTAAAAACAGCCTCGATTGATTCGATTCCTTTTAATGAGCGCAGTCATGAAACAAGTTAGAACTGGAATAACCGAACCTGGCTTTACCTCCATAATTACTTTGCTCGCAACTTTTTATCTCCCCTTCCGTGATCGTCGAAGTATCGTATTATTAGTAAAATAAAGAAGCACAAGTAAATATTCAAGAGAAATTAATTGCCAATTTCAATGATTTTCGTATTGAACATGAGCAGCGATAGGATGATCACAGAGGATTTGGGCACATTACTTCAATACTCTACGTATAAAACTAGGAAAAGATGACGATTTTGAAACATTTATAATAATCAATACAAACCCCGTCAGTGTGCAATTACCCACCGAATTGTAACAAACAAATTAAAGACGAAAAAATGGAACTTCACAGGTCATGGTATCACAACAAGAAGAGACCACAAGCAAGCCCAAACAAACATTACTGATCAACACATGTTACGTTCCAGTACAAGTCGCCGTCGTCCATAAATCGGAAACGATTAATCCCGAATTTTCGTGTCCCATGAAATGATTTATGTCGCAATCTGCACAATAAAACCTTTGCGGATACTCTGTTATATTTCTGATGACTAACCCACACCCACACCCTTTGTAGCATAGGTTTACAAAAACGTTCGAAGACGGGTTCCAGCTTTAAGCTGTTTACACTTTTAAAATAATGATTTACAACGTGTGAAATGTTCGGACGTGACCACACAGCACTAAATTTTCAAAATATAAATTTGTTCTTTTTAAATTCTTTCAAGAATTGTCAGAAATTATTTTAAAAAAGCAAAGAACAATGCGTCATAAGATAGGTTTTATGAATAATAATCATATTATAGAATTATGACGACATAGACATCTCGAATTGAACACTTCTCGAGTTGAGGAAGGCGGGAGAATGGCGCTGACGTCATTGTCGCAAAGGACAACTGTTGAAGTCGGTCGAAGTCGATGTCGACTGTGTCGTAGCGAGTCTGTGGCAGGATCGATCAACACCCCTTTAAAATATCGAAAAAGACTATAAGCTGCAAAGTGTGGGGCGCTTGTGTTGCCCGTTGCGCCCTTGAGTGATAAGAATTCGACGCGTTGCTGACCGGGAGGTCTTAAGGTTCGTACCCCGATGGTGGGAGATTTTCGACCCCAGCTAAATAGCTAGGTCGAATTCAGCCGTTGTCTGGTTGTCAGTATTGGTGAGCGGCTACTCTGATCAATAGTTTTCCATGGTTTCTCTTAACAATACTATGCGAATGCCAGAACACTACCCTGAAAAACGGACCACGCGCGATCTTTCCTTTCCTTTGCTTGTTCTGTCTTCTCCCCTTATACAAACACACATTCACAATCACACACACACACACACACACTAAACTCGCACGTAACTGCCACACACGTTGGGAGACCAGTCGGAACTGACAGCTAGTTGCTGCCACCGTGCCCCACCGGAGGAAATACCTGGAGATGGAAAAACCCTCTAAGCTGATGTCTAGGTCGGCGCCGGATCTCATCATCCAGCAGAGTAAGGAATCACCGCCCCCTTCAAGACAAAAAAATATTCATTACACGAACAGTACGCGACCACATCAGTTGACGTGCCCGTAAACATCAATCAATCTCAATAATATTGGCAGCAGTCTGTCTTTATGTTCCTACAAGAAACTGCAACGACAGAGCGCGCCACAGTAAGCACCGTCACTGCTCTAACCGGGAGTTGAAATGCTTTGGTGAGTTCCCGGAGCAAGTGGAGGTTCCGCGCAGCCCCCCCCCCCCAGAAGGCGCTGAGGCGGCGGGCGTCCTCTCTCAGGCTCTGAGAGCGGCTGCGGAGGAGAGCATTGAATGGCGGGCAGGCCCAGCGGGGCAGATGCGTGTCCATGGCTTTCAAAGAGAAAATGTCACAGAGGCACTCGTGAGGGATTGATTGGCACACAGACGCCATCTTTGTAAGCATGCATTAACTTGCGATATCCTATTTTCCACGTACAGTTGACTCCGGCTATAGTGAACTTCTGGGGACTAAAATTTTTAATTCATTATATCAGAGGTTCACTATACCTGATGATGTCAAAATTAAATACAATTTCTCCGCAATGATTAATTTTATTAATGTAGATATGCAGTAAAATGCATTAACAACACCAACTGAAAATTTCAATATCTTTTTTTGCCCTTAAAAATTATTTTGAATTGTTTGCTTCGTACATTTTTCAGAAGCAATTTTTCTACATCCTTCTCGAGGACGTGCTCTCTCCATAATAGATTCTGCATTGTCCTCTAGATCTAAGTATCGTAATGCAGTCTTGACACCCTTCAATGCCTCTTGCACTGTTGGAACACCGTCCCACTCACTGAAGGCCCTTTTACTCGCCTAGTAACATACGAGATCATTTCGGTATTTCACATGACGTATTTCTTTACTATAGCTGAAGTTCAGAGTTCACTGAAACCGAATATTTTTATGCTCATTAGTAATGTAAGTGAAACGGGCCCAGTGACTTAGGTTCACTATAACCGAGAGTTCACTATATCCCAGTTCACTATAACTGAAGTCGACTGTATATGTAATCTCATCAGTCGTATAAGACTTTGTCTCTGCCCACCTTCTTACACTACTGTTGGTGATGGCAAAAACGTCGAAAATGGGCTATCTCTAATCAATTTATGTATACGAATTTAGCGTTATTTAATTCATCGGAACATTCTGTCAACTCTGCCTCATCAATATTTCTACAATGCGCCATAACTACGTGGGTGAAACATTTATGTCAGTTTCCTTACCTAAACAAGTTATTAACGCTGTTATTGTATGTCATATAAATGGGTATGCGTATCTAAATTGAATTTCTTAATGGAGACTTATTTCCCTCAAAAATATCCTGAACACCATAAAACACCATTTTGAAGTATTTCAAACTTGGCCTCGCAGAGGAGAACTTTGGCGTGAATTTGTATGTAGGAATGTTTCTCTAATATTTTTAAGTTTAAATTTCAGTTTAAAGGCCGCTTGCTTTGTATCACAAATGTATTTCAAAGATTTTTTTTTAAACATTCGGTCTCTATATATTAGGAAACTGGCAATGAACGCAACGCTATTATTACAACCATCCGTATTCATTTCAAATATATTCGAAGTCCTTGCGTATGGTCTATCTCACACGCCTATCTCGTCGAGATTCTTCGTATGTGGATTTTATCACTTGGGTTTTCGTAGCCTTCTGTGACCTGTTCCCGCATACGAAGAGTGAATCAAGATTTTGGTGTGTGTTTGGGGATGGACAGGTTATTTTATTAGGTATATGGGCAGCTCTTGGGTTTGGTTTGACAGGATTCTACAGAGGAGCTTACTTGCTAGCAAATGAGTACGAAGTACTTTTACAAATAAAAATTTATAAATGAATGGATGACGATCCGGGAGACTTTTACACTAGCATGAATTGCATCACAACCCGCTATCAGACAAGTTTGATGTTAACGGGTACGTCAGATTATATAGCGATTAATCCCGTTAGTGTAGTGAATGTTTTTATGGAAGACAGCTTTGATTTCTTCCCAGTTGGATGGTGAACCAGCCAGCGTAGGGGAATTCCCATCATCAGGTGATGGGAGCAGGTCTCCCGACACATGTAATGTAGTGCGTGTACATGTAAGTGCATGTGCGTAAGGGGAAAGGATAGGACAAAGACGTGATCCGTTTGTTAGAGTACTGCTGCAGCATTCGCCTGGTACTGAGCGGAATAAACAAGAAAAACTACTAATCACAGCAGCCGATCCCTAGAATTCTCCTTCTGACAGTGACCTAGCTTTGTAATTTCTACTTTCAAAATTCCGCTACCGTCTGGAATCGAACCCTCGGATCCCTAGCAATTCCGCCAGAAAATGACCTACGAGGAAATCCTGCCCGGGAAAATTCAACAGATCGATCAAGACATCAAAGCAGACAAAAAGAGATATGCGGGAAAGTAAAAAGAACGAGAGAAGTTGTAAGAAATAAAGAAATACTGATATATAATGCAACTAATAGGAATAGCAAGGGTTGAAACAAAAAGCATCTAGATGTATAAATTCAAACTTCAGTTATCTAGTTACATCTGTCTAGTATCAGAATACCTCATATAATTAAGCCCGGAGGGATATATTGGATCTACCTGGCATAATAGGATGGTCAACTAAACCTAGAGAGATGAAAGGCTAAGTTCACTGCAGAAAGAACTGTCCAGCAGAAGTATACTAACACACAATAGTTACCACTGAATTAAAATCAGTGCAGTAGCTGATAGAAATATATAAAGAGAGCACAGCAACAAAATGGGGGAAAATGATCAGGAAATTGCAATACGAAAATAAAGCACTTGGTGCTTTAATAGTTCTTCAGGGTATTACGAATAGTCTGAAATTGGCACTGGAGGCAAAGCAAATGAGAACACTAGTAGTTGAATGAACGAAAACAATAGTAATAGAGCGACCTTATACAACGATAAAGTTACCACTGGAAATAACACTTTATAAGATAGAATTCAGACAATCATGAAGCATGTAACAACAATGTACCCAGCAAAACAAGAAACTATCAAATACATAGGCCAATGTATCAGTTAATCACAAGGATTAGAGGAACAGGCGATGGCCCAAAACTAATAAAACACACAAACAAAATAACGTGTACAGACGAGCTCGAAACGAAAAGGTCAAGTATATAATGCCAAACGTACATCACATCATCACGCGTTCGATTCCTTATTGTAGGAACCCCAAAGCCAGTCACTCGCCCAATTACGGTCGGCTAGCAACGCTACAGCTGGCTGTGCAAACAGAGCCCTCGCAGAACTAGGTCAACGTGCCGTGTACTACACCCGGGCGCCCGCGCGAGTGAGCCGGGAACGACTCTGGACCCGCGGCACTGGGGCAGGGCGAGGGCGAGGGCGAGGGCGGGGGCGGGGACGGGGACGGCAGCAGGTGCGGCGGCGCGCGCGGATTGGCCGGCGCCTCTGCGACGTCTTGGCGGCGGCGGCGCCTTTCGCACTGCGGCACTGACGGATGCGGGCCACACGCACCCACGCACCCCCGCACGCACCGCCCCCCCCGCCCCCCCCCGCCGAGGCCTCGGGATGACCCCGCCCCCCTCCTTGCCCCGGCGCCCGCAGCTGCGCAGCCTCTCCCTCTGCCCCCCCTCCTGCAAGCGCTTCCTCTGCTGAACCCTCCTCTCCTCCGCGCCTCTTAGGCCTTTCATCTGCCTATCCACCGGGAGCGGTAGCTCAGTGCATCAACTCATGCCACTGCAGCGCCTCTGACCGGGAGGTCCTAGGTTCCCACTCCCCACGGCGGCAGGATTTTCGACACTCGCTTTCCAGATAGGTCGAAATCAGTCGCTGTCTGGAGGAGAATTCAAGCGGCTGGCTGCTCTGATCGGTAGTTTTCCGTGGTTTCTCCGATCAACACCAGGCGAATGCCACCCTATCAAACGGGCCACGGACTGCGCGCGATCTGTCCTTCCTCTTCCTTGTCCTATCCTTATCCCCTTACACACACTAACATGCACTACACTACCCCATATTCCGGGAGACCGGTCGGAAGCTTAGAGCATGTCCCGGCTGGGGTGGTGCCCCTGGTGGGAGAGTCCTGGTTAGGGGGAAACACCACTAGCTGACGGTAGGTCGGCGCCGGATCTCGCCATCCAGCGGGGGAAGATCACCGCCATCTCCCGCAAAAAAAAGCATGCACTAGACTAACGGGACTAATGACCAAAGCAGTTGACGCGCCCGGAAACACGAAAAAATCAATCAATCAATCAAAACCTATCCGATCGCCTCGCATCCTACTATCGCTGAAGCCCAACGCTCCCTCTCTCTCTCACCCTCTGACCTTTTCTCTCTACGCTGTGTCTTCCTGTTTGCACTTCCTCTGTCCTCTTAACATGCCCGCTTACCCCGCTGTCTCTTCTTCCATTCCCTCCAGCACGTCAAGAACCCAGCCTTCCACGCGTGACCATTGTCATTTTCTCCATGTTTTGCCCCTCCTCTGTCGCTTCCTCCTTCCTGTCTGTACTTCTTAGTCGTTTCCTTTCCGCCCTCCTCCCCGTTGTGCCTCGCCGTCCCTTGGTTCTTCCATTCTCTTCGTTCCTTCGAATCGAAACGTCGATCAAGCCGAGGCTTAGGATCCCTTGTCTCTTCGTTCTTTCTTGCTCCTCTTCTCTCTATCATGCTCTATCATTTCCGTCTTCACCCTTCCCGATGATCGTGTCTCAGGCGCTTATATCCCATGTCATCCGATGTCTTTATATCCCATGTCATCTTTCCCGAGCCTTGACCAACTTTCTGCTCACACCACTTCCGTTATTTTCATTCCCTTTGCCCTCACTATTGCCCTCTTGCCTCGGTCCGCGTGCCTCATGTTGGTTCCCCTTGCTGTTCTGTTGCCCTTGATCCATTGTCCCTTTCATCCACTTAGTTCCTTCGAACTTGATCTCTTGCTTCTGATCTAGTCTTTGTCGCGTTTGCTGTGCCCTCTCACAATCATTGTCCACGCACGTTGAATTCTGCCTCGAATTGAAGCGCATTTAATAATCATCCTTTCTTCTCACAACCTTCCCACCACTTCACAATCTTCATCGTTATCTTCCGTTAGCCATAACTTCTAGTGCTCGATCACTCTTCGGTCATTCGCTTTTCGTTTTCTCTGCCACAATCTAGTTCTATTCATTCAAATACTCTCCAGAGCATACCCCTTCCTCCATGCATACCATTTAGTGTGATTTACCTTTTCGAACTGTTTCATTACATTTTCCTTTTGCCTTCGTTCCCTTCTCCGGTTTTCTCATTCTGTTTCTTCCTCGAAAATTATTTATTCATTGGGAATACTGATATCAGTCAGGTACGCCATGATCTGATATGCCCGCTTATTCTGTCCGTCTCCCTCCCCTTCTCTCTCTCTCTCTCTCTCTCTCTCTCTCTCTCTCTCTATATATATATATATATATATATATATATATATATAATTTCGTCACACAGAATCAGGTTTGTTGCTTCTGATGCACATCGAATCTTGTTTGTCCTATCCCTATATCTTTCCACTAGTTTTAAGCATCACTTTTTGAATATTTCGTCTTACAAACTATTGTTTATAGGGATATGCGGCCCTAGTTGATAGGAACCTTCACATATCCCTTATTCTTACGCTTTACGAAACATTCTTCTTTCTATTATGTCTCTCTATTTTCGACTCTCTCATTCTTTCTTTCTTCGCCACCCTTACACATTTTCCGAGATCTTGTGACTCCGCTTTCTCCTGTCCTTTCGGAGCCGCCCCGCCCCGTGGCCCGGCCGTTGCAGATGACACTCAGCCCCCGATATGGGTGGGTTCTTCTGGTGCACCGATTTCAGCTGGTTCGGGGCATCACCAGTTTGCAACACGAACCACGTGACCACAGCACGGGCATGTCGTTTGAAAAGCTAGACAAGACGCTGGCCGCCGTGTCGCATGGAGAGCGAGAAACATTTTGAAATTCATACAAAGTGACAATTTTCAACGGTAGCCAACCGAAAATATCACGAAGAAGGTGGTACAAGATACAGTACTTAAAATAAATGCTTCATAAATGTTTCAATGTCTTGTAACGAGGTGATAATTTTGGTATCAGGCTGCGTTTAAAATTCCCGGTAATATTGTGACGCAGAGTGGCGTCAGAAGCTCATTGGTTGAGGTCGGATACGAAGCGCAAGAGCCCCGACTACAGCAACGGCGCCCCGCGCATAATGAAGGCAAGGATGCACGCGCACCTCCCGCGCGCGGAATTCGGAAGTGGGTCAACAAGTTTAAGGCGGCCTACTTGCGCCATCATCCCTTACAGTGGCGTAGCTTATCGGTTCTGGTACAACTTTACGTGTGTCACGCAATGGAGATGCCTGTTAGTAGTTTCTCACCTTCTCAGACAGTAAAAACGTTAATCATTTACTGTCACCGGTTGCTATGGCTGTTCCATCTCCGCGCTATTTTCGCTCAACAAATCAGTGTGTGTGTGTGTGTGTGTGTGTGTGTGTGTGTGTGTGTGTGTGTGTTGAAACAGTAATCGACGTTAATTCTCCAAAACTAACACGGCAAAAGTAATAAATTATAAATCAATAAACGCAGAAACAGTCATGTAAATAAAATTTTTTTAATTTTCAGGAATAGAGAAAGGAAAAATTATGTTGTTGACAGGAATAAATTTGATAAACATGGATCATTAAAATTGAAATAATTCTAAAAGCCGAGGTAAATAAACTATAACGTTTCAATTTATGGGAAATATTGAGCGTTCCCGGCAATAATGAAGATTAACAAAAAATGTTCTCTAAATATCTACCCTTGTTAAGACTAACAATATATACTTAAAGACAGGTCGAAATGGCTAATTTATAAGTTTTAATAGTTCTTTCGTTACATACAGTGTTTAAACACGTTAATACAGTCTTTAAACACACTAAAAAAATATCTCACCACATTATTTTAAAAATATACCATCAAAAAATTATTGAAAAAGTGTTCCTGTTCATACCTTTGGGCCATGATATATCGATAAAATATATTGCAGATAATTCTGCGTAAAATATCACGGTACAATTTTCGACCCGCCGCGTCGCCCAAGATAGAGTGGTGATTGGCCCGTAATGGAACATAATAGCAGGGAGATCTGTACAGCATAGGCCATTAATCCCTTTCACCACATCGAATGCTCAAATTTTATAAGATTGAATCAGCTATCCATTTAACACGGTTTCGATTCCAGAGCGAAGTTTGTTCGCCGACCA
The DNA here is from genome assembly GCA_964035755.1 of Teleogryllus oceanicus. NCBI lineage: Eukaryota > Metazoa > Arthropoda > Insecta > Orthoptera > Gryllidae > Teleogryllus > Teleogryllus oceanicus. The sequence goes on from CAXIVR010000005.1 coordinate 21,786,254, forward strand.
CAAAGGCGTCTGCTGGGGACGGTGGGCGAGGGCGGTCCTGGCAGCTCAATGGCGGGCGGGGCGGCCGGTGGGCGAGTGGGCGGGCGGGCGGGCGACTCGCCCACGGACTGGAAATTTCTCGGTGACCTCTCCCTTAGCACTAGTTGGCACCTCTTCAGATCCTCAGCCGCCTGCCGCTGGAGGACGCACGAGGCGGTGGCAACAATGGGAATAACAGAAGCTGCGCTGGAAACAAGTTTCAAGGAGGCCCACGTATTTCCAAGGCCCTTTAGTGTTTTGTAACAAAAGAATGCTATTGTATTGCGTTTCAGACTGAAAATTGAGGTAACTGAAAACAGAAGACTGTTTATGTATTTGCCGACGAGGTTGACTGGTTGCGTCACAACAAATCGTGCGAGCTCATGTTGACCGAAGATTCTATTCAAACACTTGATGAATTGGAGTGCTTGTCACAGCAAGTTTGGGAGAACAAACGTGGGCGTTACATCATATCATTGTTCGAGCCCTAACATATTAGCATTGTTAGCAGTTGTCAGTGAATATCGCTAAAGGGCAAAATATGTTATTGTAGACGCATCTTCGTATTTCGATATTTACCCAAAATATCTTTCTACTGAAATGAGTTTGAGAGTAATATTATGCATAAAATTACATTAAGCATTTAGTACTTCCGTTATGGAAATCTACCTCCAGGTCATATAGTTTATAATTATACTCCTAAACTTCTTAATAATATAAACAGTACAGGCCTCAACTACAATAATGTGTCATACTAATTTATTATCCCAGAATCATCTAAAAGAAAGACACGGCGTATTCATTGTCAAAGTTCAATTGTGTTCCCAAGTTCAAGCATTCCCAGCCAACTCTTTTCACAATATCTCGGGACGCATGAATCCCAGGTACCCAGCAGCGTGCCACGGGTTTATTTCGCGCACTTGCGCAAGTTGGCGAAATCCATTTTAGACGCGATTGCTTCCAGCTTCTCCGCCAAGAAGAGTCGGGCGCGGGGTCGCGCAACAGCTAGTCAGCTCACGCGCGTCATCGGCGGTTCCCGGGACGAACTCCTTCGCACAGAACACAGCGAGAGGGCGCAGCACACCGCAATAGCGCGCTCTGCGGGCAAAAGGGCAAACTACGGGCTGCCGAGACGTTCCACGCATTCGCAAAATAACGAGTTAAGTAGTGACACTAAGGCTTAGAGTATCAAACTAAGTTCTCGAAAAAGACGAAATAGGAATGGAAATTTATTCACGGTTATGCATACTTTTCGGTTCCTTTATACTGTCCTATCACAGTTCATGAGCAGTTACGGTGTTACCCAATCGGGAGCTTAGGCCCGTATTTATAAACCTCTGCCAGGGGCCTGCCAGGCCTAGCAGGCTGCCAGTGTTCGGTTTTGCGATTTATGAACGGCCCCCAGCCAATGCCAGTCGCCCTTGACCTCCCAGCAAGCCTCCACATGGCAGACCCCTAAGAGCGCTGCTGGCAGAGCTTCATAAATACGACCCTTAAACGCTACTACAGTGACGCAAATAAGGTGACGTTCAACCTCCCGATTGGATGACACCGTAACAGCTGAGTTACGTCAACAAACCCTATGTTTAAATCGAAGTATAGTCATTACTAGGGAACGGAATTTATTGTAATAAAAAAAGCAAAATATGTACATATGTATGTACTTATTTTTTTTCTAAAATATGTAAGAAAAAATAGAAAATATGTGAAATACAAATTCGTTATAATGTTTACAATTCCATTCTTCAAGCGTATTCCGAACAGAGAACATTGCCGATCAGATCTTAACGTGGATTCAGAGAGGCTGAAAGAAAGTTCTACATCTACAGAAGCAATTATCCGCTAGTTTCATCTGAAATATATAAAACTTTTGTATTATATACAATGTTTACGAAGAGTCGGCGCTCAAGTAAATAGCACCATATGGCCAATGATAGAAAGAGGAGGGGGTAAAGGGAGTATTCGCCCCCCCCCCTAACTCCACAAAAGGGATAAGACAATGATCTGATTTTTTCTGTTACGCATGGGGGGTCTGAAACAAAAGTAGGGGGAGGTAAGTTTGACAACTGATCGCGAAGGTTCGGCGTTCATACAAGCGCTTTCCGTATCTTTGCAGCTGTTTTAGTAACAAAATTAGTTTTCAATTAAGAAATATTTTGAACTCGCATGAGAAATGTTCATTTTTGACTTATAAATATATTAAAATGTAACGCAATATGTAGAACTAGATAAAATATGTAAAAATATGTAATTATACCAAAATATGTAAAATATGTAATTATACCATAATATGTAAAAAATATGTAAAGTAAAAATGGCTCCAATTTGTTCAGAATGTCGTGTTAAGTGTAAAAAATATTAGTGAATGCAGGAATCTTGCCCTGTAAAAATATGTATTTACATGAGAATCCGTTCCCTAGTCATTACATCAGGTACGTCAAACTGCACCCGCACTAGCTACTTGCCCGTCTGAGAAGCCAGGCGTTCCTGGCGTGCGAGCCTCTTCCCTTGGTTCCACTCTCATTTACTCTCCTGAGAGGGTGCACACGCGCAAGCTGAAGAGGAAGAAGGCGCAAAGCGCACTCGAAGTAGAACGAAGAACGGTGGTTTCGTGCGAATGGCTGGTGTTTTCTATCAAACAACCGAGATTTCAATAATGTTTACATACTTTACTAGCACAGTTCACCCCGGTTATAGTGAACTCGGATATAGTGAACTCTCGGTTACAGAAAACATCAGTCACTGACCCCGTTTTCCTTACAGTGCAACTCAGCATAACAAGATTCGGTTATAATGAACGAGACTGCTTACCCGAATCATATTTTACCTTACGTTCGGGCGCGAAGCTTTGTGGCAAGCTGCACTGCGTTTCATATTCGTCGAATTTCTCAGAACAGGTGTCGCCTTGCGAGATACAAGAGGGAATTAACGCAGTTTAGGCATCGTGCGTGACGCCCTGGACGTCGTGCGTGACACGGTGTCCATTCAGTTTACCAACTGCGTGGACACGTACGATAGAGTGAGGCTCGGCACCGAGAAAAGTGTACGTATGGAGAATACAGTTTTTCCTGCCTCAAAAGTACATTAGAAAATAGAAGATGTAGTAATTTCTCAGAATCTAATTTGGAAGTGCACATAATAGTAAATTATAATGAAAATAATTAAGAACATTTCTTGTATAACTTAATTATTTTTGGTTTCTGAAGGTATTTTTGTATTTTTAAATTTTTGTGTTTTTCTGCTAATGTAAATTTTGTGTGAATAATACTTAAAATATGAAATATGATTTGTTTAAAAAATGTACAAACTTAATTAAATTAAAACACTGAAATCATAATATTTCATTCACCTTTAATTTCACATCCAACACGTAATATAAGTTGATTAATGGATTAACTAGAGTTTTTGGGCTACATAACACCATTTACAAAGTTTTGATATTTTTATTGCATGTTTTAAACGTTTTCGTGTTTTTATAGCACGTTTTAGAGTTTTATTGCACGAAAATCCGGTCTTTAATTATGTATGGAACCTTTGTCGTTTTCAAGCTATTTGAAACACATATTAAATACAACTTAACCATTTAGAAAAACGTACTACGAAAGAGAATAATATATTTGAAAATTAATTAGGTTGCGTTTATATTTAAATAGGACAATACTTCGTTTGATTAAAACACATTTCAACTCAATTATAGCGAGAAAAAAATGTTTTTAGTAGTTCTAAAATAATCCTCTCACAAATACAAGCTGTTTAAACTGCGAATACGATACTGCAATACTGGAAGTAAGAATCTTGAAGTGATTGCTTCTTGCAGGAGAACTACACAAAAATTCTTGAACGTCAGAGTTGAAATTCAGACACTACAAGATATAGCCGCGTACAAAGAAATACTTACATTGTTTATGGGTTCACACTTCTCAGAACGCAAAAACAGAAGCAAATCCGCTCACCTGCAAATAAACAAAACAAAATTAATATTAGCATTGGTCTGTTAACCCATTAATACAGTTAAGAATACGTACTTTTCGAGAAGGTGTAGAGTTCAATTGGAGGTAACATTTAAATTATAACTTACTTTTTAACAGATTTCCTGAGGTAGCATAACAAAATCATATGCACCTTTCCTTACCCCTAAATGTATATTATTTCTCAATAATTTAATTCGTGAAGTTTGTGCTAATTATCCCGGTAAATGATACTTGGAAATAATTAATGCACCCTTCGTTTTATTTGTACTCGTATTTGACATGAAAAAAAAAGCAGAAAACAGTGACAAATTGTTACACCTATTGTAAAAACGATTCACAATTAATGTACCTCCGTTCTTTGGCATACTAATAGTTTGATCCAAAATCTCTTTTGATTTTGCGTTGAGGAAGCAAAAAGGACAGAAAGGTCTACTATGGAAACGTAAATTTCGGACTCGACGATGCTTTTCATCCTTCGGGCGAGAACGTGGCGCAGCGGCTACGTGTAGGGCGCCGGGGGCAACCCGGCTCACTACTCGCCCACCCGCGCTACGTGGACAAACGATCAGTGACGTCATGTCGGAGAGGGTGACGTCACGCGCCGCCGGCGAGTCAAGGCCTGGCGCCCGCGCGCGATTGGCGCGACGGACGGACTCGCCCGTCAGCCGGCTGCTGCCCCTTGACCCCTGCCACGATGGGATCGCGCGCTCACTGCGCCTCAACGAGCACATCTCGCGGCACCGGTGGCTGCACTGCGGGATTCACTTCGGGGCCTTTCAAGGGATGCTAGCCGCTTTTCAGGGAATTGGCCATTTTGTTGCGAAATGGGATGGTGGGAGGGGGACGGGGACTAGTTGGAACGTGTAAGTACTACAGGGAGCGGTAGCTCAGTGCATGAACTGATGTCACTGCAGTGCCTCTGACCGGAAGGTCCTAGGTTCGAGTTCTGACGGCGCACACTGGTTGAATCGGGCCTAAAACTGGTCATATTGCAAATGCAGTGTTTGCGTAAATTGGTATCAAGGGATTTTGAGGTCGCTGAATTAGAATATCATTACGAAATTTCAAAATTCAAAATGGCGCCTTCAAAATGGCGGATCGACTCATTTAAAAACAAAGAAAAATGCATATAAAAATATACATATGGGGCTCTGAAGGTCATTGATTTCAAGTCACTAAAATTAAAAAAGAAATACAGAAATAGGTTAAGTCTATTTTTGAAGTCACTAAATAAAAAATTGCTATGAAATTCAAAATAGCTGCTTCAAAAAGGAATATCGAATTTAAGGAAAAAGAAATCGATTGTAAGTAAAATGTTATTTAAGACAGTTTTTGAATTTGTTGATTCATTAAGATTTATTTAACATATATATATATATATATATATATATATATATATATATGTTAAATTGCGATCTAGTGTTATATCTTACTACGTTGCGAGCCACAGTCTGTGCGGTACAAGCCGTAAGGCCAGCACCCGACCTGAGACGTCTAGGGGTGGCGAACACAATTCACCAGATGGTCGACTAGCTCAGTATAGACGTCCCAGTGTGGACACAATAAATAAAAAAATAGGGGCAGGGTCGTGAAGATCGTTTATGGTTTGGGATGCAAAAATTACAAACAACTCGGGTGAGAATCACTTTTCACTAAATTCAGAATATATTCTAAAAATATTGGCTGCTTTGACAAATACATACAATGGCACATAAGAAAAATCAAATACAGAATACTCTTGACTGAAAAAACACACTAATAACACAATACAAAATTTTCCCTACTTTCATCTACAACCCAATTGTTTAACAAACACACTTTCAGAAATTCGAAAGAATCGTTAAAATATTACTTTACAAAATTTGAAAGAAACACACATTGAAAATCAAAAATTAATACTTTCCCTAAACATTACTTTACAACAAAAGGAAACTCTTTCTCTCTAAAATCCAGAGAATTACTATTATTATAATTATACTCTTACACAAACTCTTAATCACTATATTACAATATTTGATCTTGAAATCCTTTTGAAAGAAAAGATTGATTCTGTTCTCACGTATTAGAAGTCGGAAACAAATGTACTTTTACTTTTCTTATCTTTTAAGCGTGGTAAATCTGTTACCCCCCTTTTTTCTTTCTACGTGATAGATACAGAATGAGCTTTCTTATTAAACTGAATCACTCCTATCCCTACAAACATTTTATTTGGAACGACCTTACTGTGTTCTCGGCCGCGTAGAGCAGTCCACTTTGCTTCCTTCTACACCTTTCCACCGAGCTGCTTCGCCTTGAAGCGTCGTGGCCTCGGGTTGAGAACGCCGTTGCTCCTCAGAAATCGCCTTCTTCTTCCGTTCAAGTTTTATATGCTTGAATACTCTCATATGTATTTTACTTTATTTTCGATTACAGTTAATGACCCACTGGATATTCAGGGGAAAAATGAATCCAGAGATCACCCCTTTTTATATGAACACCAACTTCAAGAGAGTATTTAAATATACGAAAAGCATGTGAGAGAGAAAAAAAAAAAAACTGGAAAGAGAAATGAATGCAAGCTATTAATTACTGCCATCTATTCAAAACTCCACTCCTAATTCTTCCATTATAAATTCATAACGTTTCTATTACCTTTCTTCTAAGATTATGTTTAAATCAATTTATAATAGAATAATTACCTCTTCTGGTCTTCTAGAAGAGTTTCCTCAAAAAAGTTGCAAATCTGAAATCCGCTGCAATGTCACTTCCTGGGGTACCGTTTTCCATACGTCCGCCCAGTTCAGCTGCTACCTTCAGAAAGAACTTTTTCTTTCATCCGACCTCCGGTCTCGCCCTTGGTATAAGGTGGCGGTCTCTCTTGTTTTAAATTCTAATTATCATTCCAAATATCCATCCGCGTTGGCGCGCGTTCAAAATATTCTTTTCCCTCGCTTTCTTAGGGCGGTATGTGACACGTTTTCGGAATCTAAGAAAACGGGCGGTCACATAACCCTTCTTTCGGAAAAAAGATTTTATGGGATTTGATTCCATATGCCGTAAAATCTTTTCACTAAAATTTATGCTCTTTTTTTTTCTTGATTCTAGAACGTCGAGCAATCTTGTTCTCTTCCCTCTTGTACTCCTACTCCTTTTCTTCTTCCTCATCTTCTCCTTCTTTCTCCTCCTTTCCCTCTTGTTTTCTATTTTCTTTTTCCATGATTCTTGTCGGTTACTTTATCTGTTTGTTTGTTTCATCATTTTGCCACTTATGGTTTTTTTTTTTTTGCCACTTATTTCATTCTTTAAATGGTCGCAAACTGTGGAAATTGTACTTTCCGATTGTATTCCCACTTTCATCTAGTGTGCTTTCGCAGCAACGGAAGAAATATTTCAATGTGCATGGCGAAATTAGGAATAAATCTGGCGTAATAATTGACGCAACCTAACAAACTTTTGAGTTGTTTCGTGTTTTGGCGGTGCAATTTTATCTATCTCTTGCATCTTTTCCATATTCATTTTGACTCCGTTAACTGTCACATCATAACCCAGGAACTTAACTTGTTTAGTGCAGAAATTACTTTTCTCCAAATTCAGTTGTAAATTATTTTCAATCAGACGTTTCAACAAAATATCTAGCTTAGTCATGTGTTCTTCAAATGTCTTAGAATACACAAGCACGTCATCAATATAGATAAAAACATCGCTGACATCTCTGCCAATGATATTGTCTAGACATTGTACAAGAGCAGATGCACTGTTCTTGAGTCCAAATGGCATTCTTTTGAAGACATACGAAATTCCCCGGTGAATAAATCCTGTATATTGTCTACATTCAGGTGCTATCGCTATTTGCCAATACGATGCAGTGAAGTCGGTTGAACTCAACCACTTGATGCCGGATAATTGATTAGTTAAATCCTCTACACGCAACGGTCTGTCTCTGTACGGTAAGGTAACTTGATTCAATCGCCTTGCATCTAAACACAACCTTATCTTCCCATTACTCTTTTCTACGAGCACTATCGGATTTAGATAAGAGGTTTTGGACTTCATGATGATATCATCTTTGACCATGGTAGCAATGAGCTTATCCACCTCTTCCTTATGTTTTTCGGGAATGACATATTGTAACCCGTGAATGGTGTTTTATCTGTTAATTCTATTTCGAATTGAAAATCTCTTACTGGATTCTTGTTTTTGCAAAACACCTTTTGATTCCTAAGTAATACTTCAGTTAACTGTTTTTTCTGATATGCATTGAGATTATCGTTTCTCTGCACAGTTCATCATCAAATGAGATTAATTCGATTGATAATATCGCCACCTCTTCTTCACTAGATAGTTCTATTTGGTTTGCGGCGGGATGGCGTGTCGAAACAAACCTTTCTAATTTTCCGACTCATGTCCGCGAGATGTACTTGGTCCTGTATTTCTGGGTTGGAAAACTCCTCCATCAATAGAATTTTTCTATTTCTATCCCTAGACGAGGTCCTGTCTTGTCTAGCATAAGTTTGTTTTTCTTGGTAATGTTTCGGTTTGTAAGTTCCTCCTGTTTCTGTTTTGCTTACATTATGTTGTTGCTGTCTGCTATCTTGACCATTTACCGGACCATTAGCATTTGCCCTTGCTTTCTGTAACCTTTCATTATACACGAAAGTGGCATCATACAATCCTAGTTGCGTTATTAATTTTTCAGTGGACATTGGTAAGAGATTCTTAAGCAAATTTTGCGTCGAGGAAGGAAAATGACGTATTAATAAACAGACAATTTCTTCATCCTGTATCGTCGGAGTACATAATTTGAAACAAGCTAATTTCTCCGTTGCATATTCCTGCATGGACATCGTACCCTTCTTCCACGTACCTACATATAATATTTTAAAAACTATCTGCCCAGATTCGTGCATTACCCTGCAACATCTGATAAACGATTCGAGTTTTCTTACTGTCCGGAACACAATTTAAAGAAAAGAAGTTATCTACCTCTTTCATAAATACACATGGATTTTCATCTCCCACTGCACTGAAATTAGGAGTACACGGCAATGAAACATACGTGGGCTGAACACTTCCTCCACTCGATGGTAAATTTTCTAATTGATTTTTCAGTTCTACTACTTCATTCTTATATGCATTAATTTGATGTTGTAGAACGCCATCCTGTTCAGAAAGAGCCTTTATTCCACTATCTAATTTATTAGCTTGAACCCGAACTTGTTCAGTAACTAATTTCTGGAACTTTTCTACCCCTTGTTCTACCTCAATCTGCCTGTCGGATACGGCGGTTATAAGATCCGATTGTGTTTCGATCCTCGTTTCAAATTCTTTCGTTACTTGATCCACTTTTTCTTCTAACTTCCTATTATTTTCTTCTAATTTCGTGTCGAATTCCGTGAATTTTGTTTCCAATGCATTTATTGCCGAGTTATTTTCCTCTAATTTGGTTTCCAAAGTAACCTTGTTCTCCTCTAGTTTAGTTTCCAATGCATTTATTGCCGAGTTATTTTCTTCTAATTTGGTTTCCAAAGTAGCCTTGTTCTCCTCTAGTTTAGTTTCCAATGCATTTATTGCCGAATTATTTTCCCTAATTTAGTTTCCAAAGTAGCCTTGTTCTCCCCTAGTTTAGTTTCCAAAGTAACCCTAATTTTTTATGGTTTCTCTGTTTTTCATCCTGCATGACTAACCTCACATCTAATTGTTGCATAAATTGACCTATTAACCGTTGCATCATTGAATTAGCCCTCTCGAGGTTTCGTTCTTCCTCATCCTGATCTCGTGTTGGCGTTGGCTGTGATTCTGTCGGCGACGTCTCACTAGTTTCTCCTGCCGCCCCTAGTTCTACTCCTGTCGTTTCCTCCCGATCATCGTACCTGGTGCTTGTCCCCAGTTTCCCTATCGCTATCTGATTCCTCAGAGTTCCTTCCACGGTAGGTAAATTCCTAGCCACGTTATACTTATCTGCCATTTTGAATCTATTAAATGCCTAGAATCAATCAATTCCTCTCCCAGAAACCATAACACTCTCACAAAAATATTTTACACAGAAATACCAGACACAATTTGAAACTAATAAAACTCTCATATAATAAATATCCTTTTCGAAAAAAAACACTCCTGAAATAACACACTTTACTCAACACACTTGTACTCTGCAACCTGGTCAGAAATTTTAGTGAACTGTGATTCAATTGTACTAGTAATTTTAGTTACACTAAATTTTGGTCTCATTTATTCCCAAATCGAGTTTGTCGTAAATGCATCCAATAATCGAGCCCACGTTGGGCGCCAATTGCGAGCCACAGTCGTGTGCGGTACAAGCCGTAAGGCCAGCACCGACCTGAGACGTCTAGGGGTGGCGAACACAATTCACCAGATGGTCGACTAGCTCAGTATAGACGTCCCAGCGTGGACACAATAAATAAAAAAATAGGGGGGGGCAGGGTCGTGAAGATCGTTTATGGATTGCATGCAAAAAATTTCAAACAACTCGGGTGAGAATCACTTTCACTAAATTCAGAATATATTCTAAAAATATTGGCTGCTTTGACAAATACATACAATGGCACATAAGAAAAATCAAATACAGAATACTCTTGACTGAAAAAAACACACTAATAACACAATACCAATTTCCTACTTTCATCTACAACCCAATTGTTTAACAAACACACTTTCAGAAATTCGAAAGAATCGTTAAAATATTACTTTACAAAATTTGAAAGAAAAACACATTGAAAATCAAAAGTTAATACTTTTCCTAAACATTACTTTTACAACAAAAGGAAACTCTTTTCTCTCTAAAATCCAGAGAATTACTATTATTATAATTATACTCTTACACAAACTCTTAATCACTATATTACAATATTTGATCTTGAAATCGCTTTTGAAAGAAAAGATTGATTCTCTTCTCACGTATTAGAAGTCGGAAACAAAGGTACTTTTTCTTTTCTTATCTTTAAGCGTGGTAAATCTGTTACCCTCCTTTTCTTTCTACGTGATAGATACAGAATGAGCTTTCTTATTAAACTGAATCACTCCTATCCCTACAAAACATTTTATTTGGAACGACCTTACTGTGTCTCGGCCGCGTAGAGCAGTCCACTTTGCTTCCTTCTACACCTTTCCACCGAGCTGCTTCGGCCTTGAAGCGTCGTGGCTCGCTGAGAACGCCGTTGCTCTCTCAGAAATCGCCTCTTCTTCTCGTTCAAGTTTTATATGCTTGAATACTCTCATATGTATTTTACTTTATTTTCGATTACAGTTAATGACCCTGGGTATTCAGAGTGAAAATGAATCCAGAGATCACCCTTTTTTTATGAACACCAACTTCAGAGAGTATTTAAATATACGAAAAGCATGTGAGAGAGAGAAAAAAACTGGAAAGAGAAATGAATGCAAGCTATTAATTACTGCCATCTATTCAAAACTCCACTCCTAATTCTTCCATTATAAATTCATAACGTTTCTTATTACCTTTCTTCTAAGATTATGTTTAAATCAATTTATAATAGAATAATTACCTCTTCTGGTCTTCTAGAAGAGTTTTCCCCAAAAAAGTTGCAAATCTGAAATCCGCTGCAATGTCACTTCCTGGGGTACCGTTTTCCATACGTCCGCCCAGTTCAGCTGCTACCTTCAGAAAGAACTTTTCTTTCATCCGACCCCCGGTCTCGCCCTGGTATAAGGTGGCGGTCTCTCTTGTTTTAAATTCTAATTATCATTCCAAATATCCATCCGCGTTGGCGCGCGTTCAAAATATTCTTTTCCCTCGCTTTCTTAGGGCGGTATGTGACACGTTTTCGGAATCTAAGAAAACGGGCGGTCACAACGTAGCATTGTAGTATAGTCGCTTTAAAACAAAAAGATGCAGATATGTGCAGCTAAATTTGTGTTATTCCGATTAAGGACATTCTACTTGATAAATAAAAATAATAATTGAGGCAGGTCCTCGCAGGACAAAAATATAATCTACAATATAAACGACTAACTTTGTTACGCTACATGGTTTAGAATTCAACCGCATCATATATAAAAATATTATACACTTTTTCTTAAAAACGATGTTAATTTGTTGATTCATTAAGATTTATTTAACATATATATATATATATATATATATATATATATATATATTCAAACAAATGTCACCCATCTGCTGGGAACCCAATATCTATGTATACAGATCTAATTTCGTCGGCACTTATTGAATAAACAATATTTTATTTAATATTTAATTATGAATAATTGAATCAAAAATTAGTCAACAATACTTTGAGGTGACCAGTTGAATTCACACTTACACCTTAGTTACCCATAGTTTTGTTTGTTGCGTTAAGAAAAGAAGAACTCTTAAAATACACTAAAAATCTGAAAATGCTCGGTGGCTTGCATTATTTTTAATCCTCCAAAAGTTTATATTATTAATTTTACTACTAAAAGTAATTATCTGAAGGAGAAGTAAAAATTATTCCAAGAAATCAATTCTGTGGCATCGAAGAAACCATCGGGGCGATCTAGTGTTATAACTTACTACGTAGCATTGTAGTATAGTCGCTTTAAAACAAAAAGATGCAGATATGTGCAGCTAATATTATACACTTTTTCTTAAAAATATACTTAACTTACAAATATAAACGACTAACTTTGTTACGCTACATGGTTTAGAATTCAACCGCATCATATATAAAAATATTATACACTTTTTCTTAAAAATATACTTAACTTACAGCCATAAGTGTCTTATATTCGGATATACAAAAAGAATCCTAAAAAAAATTTTAAACCCTTTTTTTAATTTCACGAATATCGTTGGCAAGAATCAACGAATTCGAGCCATTCGAGCAACGGTAACTTTACGACATCGTGTAGAAGACAAAATGATTGAAATAAATTTCTGAAGCTGAAGTAGTATGCTCCAATGTCTTCCGAACGAGATTTGATAAGTCAGAATTCCAAACGCGCACTTTGAATTTTGCAATTATGGCCAGGTTTTTGCCGCGATAAAACCAGTGTGCGGCGGCAGGATTTTCGACACTAGCTTTTCAGTAGGTCGAATTCAGTCGCTGTCTGAGGAGAATTCTAGCGGCCGGCTGCTCCGATCGGTAGTTTACGTGGTTTCTCCGACCAGCACCAGGGGAATGTCGGAGCAGTACGCTACCAAACGGGCCACGGACCGCGTGCGATCTGTCCTTCCTCTCCCCTTACACTCACACACACACACACACACACACACACACACACACACACACACACTTACACTAACATGCACTATACTATCACATATTCCGGGAGACCGGTCGGAAGCTTAGAGCTTGTCCTGGCTGGAGCGGTTCCCTGCTGGTGGAGTGTCCTGGTTAGGAAACCCCACTAGCCGATGGTAGGTCGGCGCCGGATCTCACCATCCAACGGGGGAAGATCACCGCCATCACCCGAGGAAAAACACGCACTATACTAATAGGACTAATGACCAAAGCTGTTGACGCGCCCGGAAACACGAAAAGATCAATCAATCAAACCTTCCAACTAGTCTCGTTTTGATAGACTAGACACTAACACTGTCCTAAATTCACGCTTTATTGAAAAAAAACAAAACAAGATATGTTATTTAACCTACGATAAATGTAATGGTAATACTTCTATGTAAAACGATTAATATGACTTTAAATGATTTGCATTCGTACATATTTTATACCTTGTTTAATTTATTATTTTAGTTCATATTACATTTTTGTAATTGTCGATTTACAACGACATGGAGGCTTGTTCAATGCGTACACTTAAGGGAACAAAAAGATTCTTAAAAAATTTCACGAACGGACGAGAACGGGTCATCAGAGAGAATGTGAACGTATTTGTTGTACGATCACATTCTACCTTACGTGTGAATCAGTTGACTGGTGTAGACAATGTACTCATCATTCCAGTATATTTATATGCATATACGCTCTGGCACCTCTGATACCATATTTTTCCACAGACATAATATTCATACCAGTGCCTTTGACTTCCCTGATTCTAATATAACCACTCTACGAACAGTTTGGAAGCAACCGCGCCACTTCCTGATGCACTCGAAGGATAATCGAAAGAGTGCAGAGATGGAAAGGCCAAAAGCTTCCTCTATCAGCCTTTTTAAGCCGCGAATCTGCGCGTGCTTAGCATTTCTCACTATTCCAGGAGTTGCTCTCTCAGTTGATTATTCTTCTTTTTATATCCACTCTTTGATAAGAAATCACGCGCCGCCCCGTGCCATGCTCCTGTGATGTTAAGAGGTGTACGATCACGGTTTAACATTGAATACCTGTGTTACGAATCAATGCATATTATTTATTTTCCAAGACATCTGACGTAAATCTGAAGACTAATGTCTATCATTGTGCATAGTTCGGTTAAATATTTGCCCCCGTGTACTATACCTGATTCGAAAGTTCTGAACCTATAAAAGGCCTCTTCCTACAAAAGGCTAAAAGTCGTCAATAAAAAAATCTTTGTTTATATATTAGGCGATTAACACGTTCAACCCTTAATAAAAATTCCACTGTCACACTAAACAATGTTTCATCGAACCGAAGTTGAAGAAGGGGCCTGTTCTTGGCAACACCAGCACTTGTGCCTCTCCGCTCGACCTGTTGCCGCGAACCCGGGCCTCCTGGCTCGAGCCCGCGCCTCCGTCGAGCCCCGGCGGCCCCCTCGCCCCCCCCCGGGCACGGCAGCGCAGCCAAGCGGCAGGCCGATAAGCGCGCCCGCACCCCCCGAAGCCAGCGGCGATTTCGCGATCAGATGGTGCTGCTCTTCCGCTTTGGGTGCTCGCGATAGGACCATTCGAATAATGCATTCGCAAAATTGTGCTTTTTTTTACGATCGTATAAAAAATGAGGCATTTCACATACCGCTACCCTTGCGTGAAGTTAAGTCTTTTCTCAAGGCATCTAACAAACGTGAACATCTGCCAAGCAGGCACCCACAGTTCTCAGAAACTCAAAATCAACTAGACTACAATGATGTGCTAATTACGTAGATGGTGGTGGTTCCAGAATAGCACAGATTTTCTCGTGCTAGTTTCCTATTCTCTGCGGCTGGGCTAGTTTTGCAGTTTTCCTCCACTCAATTTCTAAGTGCCATCTATTACCCCCTAACATTAATTCACATTTTCTCAAATATTGGGTCACGTAATAATAGAATAGAAATATGACTTTAAAAATGTTATAAAAGAGTAAAACCTTGGCTTGAACAGTTATTTTCGTTAAAACATTTGGAACTCTTTTTTGAGAAAATTTGTTCAAGCGTTCCTCAAAATCAGCAATTTTGAGCTAACTTCACATAAACAATTAAATAAAAAAGTATTTTATTTTAAATTAAATTCAAATGTAATAATATAGAATATACGGTCACAATGTTAATATTAACGACGCGAGAAACGTATCAAAAATTATAATTGTGAAATCACTAGTGAAAATTTAAAAGGTAATATTACTGAAAGACACAACAACAAATATTAATGGCTGTGAACAGAATACGATACCTTATGTTAGTAAATAGTGAAGAATAGTACCTATTAATTACAATGTCAGTTATACAAGAAAAAATTTACAAGTTAATTACTGTTAGAAATTCTACAGTATCAACTACTATTAATAGTTTTGGAAAACGAAGTAAATTGTGGGCGCCCGAAGAATATATCAGCAAAATACTTGGCTTTATTGATTTTGAATTCAAATAAAAGCAATTAGATTTACATGTCTACGGCTATATTAAAATATGTAAACAGGAAGCGCACTTTGGAAGAAGTTGTATCCAAAGTAGATCTATCTAAATCATGTAATAATTAAACAATGTTGCAAATCGTAAACTTGTGCACATCAGAAAAAAACTAGTTTGCTAATATGAGAGGTATTATATCATTTCAATTTGTATAATTCAATAAATTTGAAATATGATATTCAAGGAAGGTTCTAAAATACAACAATCGACCAACGGGTCCCGGCAAAAAAAAACTCTTGTTCGTACAAAAACAATCACATCACAGATTCAAATAAACATCCCTGTTTTAAACACTCTTCCTCTTTGCAACAACTTGTAATATGTATTTACACCCTCCAGAGATAACGTTTTATTTCGACCTCCTCTCCCACACACTTATTGCTTTAAGTGAGTTCATTAAAAAATGGATGAAAGTTCATATAGATTTTAAAATGAATTTTTAAATATATTATAATTATATATATATATATATATATATATATATATATATATCTTTTAAATTTTACCATTTATTTTTTATCAACCCTTTTTCCAGCTGGAGTTCAAAAAGGAATACTTAAAGAGAACTAGTGATGCTAAAACAGTACGCACTTTCTCGCGACAAGTACTCAAATTTTCGAAAAATTGTACATGACTTTATATCAAAATCGATCGTTAAGAATTAGATTCCATTTAAGGA
This sequence comes from Teleogryllus oceanicus, assembly GCA_964035755.1. Classification (NCBI taxonomy): domain Eukaryota; kingdom Metazoa; phylum Arthropoda; class Insecta; order Orthoptera; family Gryllidae; genus Teleogryllus; species Teleogryllus oceanicus. Next base: position 21,802,664 of record CAXIVR010000005.1, read on the forward strand.
AGAATCTCTAACTTCTTACTTGTATGTGTACGAAGAGGCCGAAATTTTTTTTGAACTTTTGCAATTTTCGAAAAATTAGAATTTTTAATGAACATGACACCTTTCTCTTAAATGTCCTTCACACTACAACAAAATTAAATAAAAAACGATGAAGCCATTTTTTTAAATTTTGAAAATGTCCCGGGGGCTTCATGTAACGTACCCCCCCCCCGAAATAAAATATTTTCAAATTCAAGGGGCCTCGACATCAGCCAGATCGATTAGAGAATATCAGTTTTTGAGAAAATCGGCTGAACGGTTTAGCCGCCGCTTTCACAGAGGGACAGACAGATGCTTAGCCGTCATTCGATTTTCCGGTATCAAGAACCCACAAAACATGGAATCGGGCTACACTACATGTTAGAGGGTTTTAGTTTCTAAATTTACCAACTGCATGTATCCACTTTCTCGTTACCAGGGCCCTGTAATAAGAGTTTTCTGTCGAAAATTCGCGTTTTCTTCGCGAAGCATTACGAAACTTTCTCTCTACTCCGGAGCGAGAAAGTAATAATTTCATTTACAAAACATCCACCCTTTATTACACTTCAAAAAGAGCTCAAGCAATTTCAGTACAAACGGATAACTTTTAACAATTTTTTACACATTTTGTAGTCTTTCGCGCAAGATGTTCAAAGAACAAAAATCCGCTGTTGAGGACAGAAAGGCTTAGTAAGAACACGCGCCCTTGGTCTGCGTGCACGCGTCAGCCGCACGCGGCGTGATTTCCGGGCAGCGACGGCCCGGAGCGGCGCTGAAACGCAATCTTTCCGGGCAGCAAGATTAATTCGCCGGGCGATGTTTAACATTTTTTTCGTGAAAAACGGCGTCGTGATTAATTAAAACACCGTAGGTGAGCCCTAATTAAACCTCGCCCGCTGAGGGGAGCCCTGACGACGGGCCAACGATCACGCTCATGATAGAGATGGCACGCGTGCCAGGGCAACCCGCAGGGTTCAAATTAAAGCGCGCGTGCTTCGTCGCTTATTTTAAGTATTTAATCTTCACGTGAAAAATGCATTGCACGTTCGAATAGGTGATCGTTGCGAACGTCCTCACTTTATTGAGACTTTTTGTTTATTGAAAAAAAGCTGAAATAACCCGGCCGTCTTAGGTATTTATTTATTACGAGAATTTATTAGACACAGCAATGAATGAGTTCTATCAACAGTAAAAATGGATGAAATGTTATTTAAGTCCCGTCAGGCCCTTCCCCCCATCCGCACTACCCAGATTCGTTCCGAACCGTCCTTTTTCGCTCCGCTCTCCACGACAATCTTTCATCACACTATTTCGTCCCTATTTGCTGCCGTCCCCCACATTTCCGTCTCTTCCTGATTCCGCGCCATGCCCTTTCTATCTCACACCATCCATCCCGCCCGGCCCAGCCTAGCCCAGCCCCTGCCTCCAACGCAATCCCTTAGTACATAAACGAAATGCGGGTTGCGTTAATCATTTTTTAAGTCGATCCAACATTTTGGGAGCCATACCCCTTGTTTTTTTCTCGTCTTTCTCAAAAGTATTCGGGCAAAATTTGATTGAAATTGCTGCTCGATTTCTAGAGTTGTGCTTGAATTGCTGAATTAGTTTAATAAGGCGACGCGTGGTTTAAATTTTAGAATAAAATATAACAGATTTGTTTACATTATTGTTGCTTTATTCCTTAATATTTTTTTGTCTGCAGCAATTTTTACACATTTATGTCAATAAATGAGATGATTTAAAGAAAATTAATTTTCTTAATTTGCTCCAAAAAAACAAGGATCAATTCACATATTTTAGGAAGGATATTAAATTACCGGTAACCGTAGTTCAATGTGATTCAAATGTTACTATTTGCGCTTAAATTTCTTGTTAAAAGATAACCGAGTATATAATTATAACATAGTTCGTACATAATCTTATGCATTATATTGTATGTACTAAAAGCCTAGTCAATGAAAAAAACAAAGATTATTTTTTTTTTTTTTCATAAATGTGTAAAAATTACTGCAGGCAAAAAATGTTAAGGAAAAAAGCATCAGTAATGTAAACAAATCTGTCACCTTTCATTCTAATATTTAAACCAAACATCGCCTTAATTAATTCAGTAATTTACGCATACAACAAATAAATCAATTAATCTCACAGGTGCGGGATTGAAAATATTGATATCCGTTAAATAATTATGTATTAAATAAAATTTTCAAAACGCACATCATTTTACACACATGTTAACAAATTTTTAAAGAAATATGAAGAAACTGGTATACATACATTTTCTGTTTTAATTCACTGGTTCACTCTGCTACCGATTACTGGTAACTCTAGAATTTTACTCATATCAAAGCGTTTTGTTTATTTATTTAGCAACAGAATTTTAATTTCCTTTATATGCAGTAGACCATACGAGTTTAAAATATTTCTTCTCAAATATTTAGGAACCGTAATCAAAATTACTTGCAAAAGGAAAAGGTTAGTTCAGTGATCGTTCAGATTCTGCGTTTAGGGAAAATTTGGGAGGTAAGCGTTAATTCTGCGGAGCCTGGCACACGTACACTTGTAATACCAAATAATCTGATTACCGTTGTTCTGTTTGTTTTTACTCCGCTTTATAATTTTTTGTTTATTGATTTTTGTGTTGAACGATGTCGTATTTAAAGCTGCCAGTTGTAATTGATTGGTTGTGTGCAATATTTAATTGGATTAGACGGTTGACTTTTATACCTGCAATGAAAAATTGCTGTTGTACAACGAATTAACTCGTAGGTCTCACTAGCGATGGTAGGTGTGGACTGTCTATGACTTTAAAATATAGCCAATAATATCATAAACTGGCAAGAATATACGATAAAAACTCATTTTAATCAAACGTTATATCCTGCATAAATCCACATTAGAAAATAATATTAATAAGGGCACATATCAGTCCCGGTTAAAAGCAAACTGGAACGTAATAACCTGGGTCAGCTGGCACTTGCGAGACATTAGCTCACATTTGTTGCCATAGAGCGTTCTGAATGAAAATCTCACAAGTGTTAATCTCACAAAAAAATTTCACAAGTGTGATTTATGTCCGCCTAACTATTATGGCAAAGCTCCATTAAGAAATCAGCTGCGAGGACCGACGGGGATTGAATGCCTAAGTGAAGAGGGCGATGAACAAGTTGTGAGGGCTAAGTCATGAAGATAAATTGTAATGACTCAAAAGATTAGATTCGACTGGGTGTCTGGTAAACCAGCGTAGAACAAACGAGATCAGAAGAAACAGAGCTAAGGACGACGATGTTGAACGGACGAAAAATAAAAATAAGCTCAGATAAGCGGAAGGATGGACCAGTTCTTATCGGTGATTCAATGAAGAATCGAGCCGAAAACCGATCCGATAAGGATTTCCCAAATAACAAAAAGTCTACATCGACGTAACCAAGGAGGTGTTATTGGCGAGTCATTAGAGAATCTTCCGTTTTCAATTTAAAGAAAAAACGAGCTTAAATAAAAAAAATATGATTACGATAATAAACACGCCAGTAAACATTTTTCAAGTCAGATAATGCCGGACCACATGTAAACGATTCATGACGGAAAATTTACATTGAGGTGACTACATCTACGTGCATCTAGTCCATGAATCGTCTCCTGCCTCTGTAACGACACGGACTTCAACTCTCTGCTTGGTCTATGGTTACCGACACCATGTCGCTAAAATGCAATGGTCTACTTTTCGACCAGTGGTGTTACTTCGCGACTATTTTCAAAAATAACCGCCAATATTCTGCTATCGCAGATGAGTCAAGCTTTGGTCAAAGCGACGGAAAAGAAGCGCGTGTAGGTGAGACTGCTGGCACTTTGCACGAAGCGTTGTTCCCGAGCGCTTGGCCAGATTGTAATTTCCTCAGCATCTCCTCGTGCGACACGCTGTAATTTGCTCTCTCTTTCGCCCACGACGATCCGAATTAACGAAGCAGGCGGTAGTTTCGTGCGAGCGAATTCGCAAGCCGCGAAAAGGGGACTGCGGTGCATCCTCACGCAACCCCACGAGACAGAATGAGAGATTAAAGGTCTGTGGGAAACATTCGCTTTGGTGAAACCCTGTTCACTTGGTGCTTCGCAAGCTCCATGCTTGTCTGTTAGTAGAGTTTGGATGCATTTGTCAACATAAATATAAGTTTTAGATAATTTATTGATAAAATAGCCTCCCTATCTAGTGGTAGAAATACAAAAAAAAACGTAATTAAAAGTTTAGTTTCTCCGATATTCCGCGTAGATATTAAAAGAAAAGGATTGGAAATATATTGTTGTAAAAGGGTTAAATAGCAAAAAAAAAAAAAAAGAATCATCTTGGTAATTTTCTTTTTTGAAATATCTGCTCATTATTATTGGTATAAAATTACTAAATTGACATTTGTGTATGAAGCTTTGTAATCTCATAGAAAAGAAGAATTTAGTTCTACTCCAGTCATCTCATCGTAATCATTGCAATTCGGTTACGTGTTTGTGAATCTTCGGAGAGGTGAAGGGCTTCAGGTTTTTCATGGCTAAAAATATTTCTCCTTTAAAAGGCCAAATTCGTTTAACGAAATCGACGTTAATTCGAATAAATGGCATTTTGTCAACGAGTGAGAAAAATTTTGGATGCCTCCACCTCCGCAAGGAGAGTGATTTAATAACTTTCCATTTTTTAATTGAGAATTTAATGATTTTCATTACATTTTCAGTTTCAAAGATACGAATTACAGGAACAGGTGAAGAGGACATGCAGTACGAGAACAATATCGATAATTCATGAAGCAATAACAGCTGCAGTGAAAGTCCCTTCATATTAGGAATATATTTCAGTACTAGAGGATGGTTTTAATTTGTCAAGAACCTACTTCTCACACTTGTAGCTGTAATCTAGTAGCTATATGAGAGTACACTGAAAAACTAGTTGGTATATACCAAAATAATTTCAGATTTTATCAGGATTACTCCAAAAAAATACTTTTTTTTTATCCGAAACAATATAATGTTTCATCGCTGCTTAGTCTAAATCACTCGAACATTGGAAGGTGAAGGCAGGTGTTTTCAATAAAAAACATCCAATGAAAATGATCATGATGATGAAGAATGCCATATTCATTTGTGAAAGTACGTAACGAAATAATTACTCCTTTTTTTCTTCCATTTATAGACAAGTGACTATAGTAGTAATCCGCCGCTGAAAGGAGGATGATCAATTGTGAATAAGGTGATGGTTCGAATGAATGAACATTTAGTGCTTCCTAACACGTCAATTGTCATTCGAATTGTGCCATTCGCACTGTAAGTGTGGTGCATGTTATTGCCGATAGCTGGCGGAGTTACTTCCCATCTAGAAGGCAAGATCCGGCGCCAAAATACACATCCGCTTGCGGGAATTTCCCCCATCCCAAAATTCGTCCCAGCGGGACACCGCCTCAGATCTCCCGAGATGTATGGCATATGTAGGTGTGTATAAGGAGTGTTTGTGTGTGGGGGGGGTGTAAGACGTAAGGAGAGGGCAGAAAGAGGATGGGAAGATCGCGTGCGGTCCGTGGTACGTATATTAAGACTGCTCCGACACTCGCATTATATCGGGTAAATCACGGAAAACCACCTATCAGAGCAGCCCGTCATAAGACTTCATCTCCACGCTGTGGCTGAAATCGACTTAGCTTGTGCCGAAAATCTGCCACCATGTGGGGTCCAAATTCTCGGAGCTCTCGACCAGCGGCTCTGTAGAAGCAACGCAACGCTGAAAGTGAGCCATCCCAGTCCGTTGGTTACGATGCAAAACGAGGTTCATCTCCCCACTCTTGGATCACGACCCAAACCGCTGTGCCGCCCTGATCACCCACATCCTAGTAATGAAAGCTACCCCCTCCCCCGCAAGTGAACCTGGCTGCACCACTGCGACCGGGAGAGGACAAAACCGCAGATGCCGACGTGAATGTTGGCCTTTGTCGAACGTCGCAAACAACGCCGCAGCTGCCCTTAATCGGGCTGGGAGCCGAAAGCCGCAGCTCGGCCTCAGATCGATGGCGGTAGACGAAAATAGATCCGTTGCAACACGGTGCCGGGGGACTTGGAATCGAAAAATTCAAATCGGCCCTGTCGCCGTCGTTTATGTCCGCGTTCAACAGACCGGCGCTGGTAAAGGTAGGCTGCGATGTCTATGAGCGTAAACGAAAGTGGAAACCTGCCGGAGAGCGGGAACGAGGAGATAAAATTCTATTAGGCGCTAGCACGAACTAACTTCATTTTCATTCCAACTATTACGCTGTAGAGCGGTGCAGATAAAAAACAGCCGGATAAGCGGATTGTTACTTTCCGCCCGGGCGGAAAACCTGATTTGTTTGTTTTTTTACAGGCGAGTGTGAAACGTGCTGTTATCAAGCACAAAAGTGTGCTTCTGTACCTGCTCTGTTTAACATGTTTTTCCTGACGCAGAGTTTTATAAACAAGTTTGTTATATCTCTTCTAACTTATTCAAAAACTGATCTTATATGGCAGGTAGCGTTTATAAATGATAAATTATACCACTAGGAGTCTTTTTGAGTACACATTTTAGCTATGTAAACTACATTATTTGCCATTGACATCTGGATGTATTTTTTCTGGTTTTTAGATGTCACAGACGTAGCAGTCTCGCTTCGAGGATTGTTTCTTCTCAGTACTTCCATGCACTTCATTTCCAACCAACATCAACATGCAATTCTTCATCTAATATTAGCTTGGCACGGAGTTTATCTATCCTTTATCAATTAATCACGTCATTGTTTTTTTGTTTGTGTTTTTTTAATATCTAAGCAGCATATTTTTCGTTTGGATTTCATCATTCAACTCCTTAATCACAAAACTCATTTTACATTATTCTTTTCCTTTTCTACCTCGTTAAATCTAGGGTCCCAATTTACTATATCCATATCTCTTATCTTCACTTACTTTACTTCTTCACACACTGTCTTTGAACAAAACCACCAAACACGGACGCAGGAAGCTTCTACAGCACAGTAAAGGGGAAGTGACGGAGACTTCCACTACGCGTTTCCATACGCGTTGGAGACAAAGATTATTTTAAAAATATGAGACATAGTAAGAATGTCATAAGAACATTTAAAAATATCCTTGCATTTCATCTTCATCGAAATCAATTAATTTTAATCTTGGTCACACACACGCACAAACATACATACACGCACATACATACACACACACGCACATACATACATACACGCACAAACATACATACACGCACATACATACACACACACGCACATACACACGGACGTACATACGGACGTACACACACATCAAACTGAGCGAAATTATGAGCTCGTGTTGAAGGGAAGATACCGATGGAGGATACATCAACTAAAGGCAATGAAGTTATTCGCGAAAACACAAACACTGTGACAAAGTTGGTCGACCAAATGGGAGCTCTGCTAATGGTTGTTGCAAACAAGTGGATCCATTTAAGATATTGTACATTGAAATAACTTTGAATTTACACAAAATGCAAATAATGGTTTCAAGCATCAAATCTTTGATGAAGTTATGAAAACTATTGATTTTTTAAACTGCGTGTATGGAGAAATGGAGATTATTAGTTTCTGAATTTAGAATGATGTAAATATAAACATATTTTATCTATAAATATTCCAAATGACTAGGAAGAAATAAACCACCACACTACGATATTCCTGCACTTTCTCAACTTTTTGCTTTGGTGTGATTCACTGTTCCTGAGAGCTTGATGTTTTGTTTGAAGGAATGCGCTAATCGCGCGCATGAGCACAGAGGCCGACGCTGCTGGCTCACTGCGCCCACCGCCGACAACTCCCGCCGCTCCTTCACTTTCACCTTCGCGCGGCGACCTTGCTTGCGCCGCCCACCCTCTCGGCCACAGGTCTCATCTCCCCGCGACCCCAGGCCTACCCTCCCCTCCCGCGTCACCATGCCACACCCTGCCCCTCGCCGCCCCGCCCCACCCTCCCCCTCGCTTCGCCGCCACTCCCCGCCCTGCCCCTTCCCGTGTCACCACGCCACACCCTGCGTCTCGCCGCGCTGCCCTGCGCCGCCCCGCCCCCCGCGTCCCCTGCCTCTCCCTGCCATTCGCCGCGCTTCCCTGCGCCGCCCCGCCCTGCCCCCCGCTTCGCCGCCACTCCCCTCCCTGCTCCTCCCCGCGTCACCATGCCTCACCCTGCCACTCGCCTGGCCGTCCCTGCGTCGCCCCGACCCGCCCTGCCCCTCGCCGCGCCGCCCCCCGCCGCCACGTCCCGTCCCTCCCCGCCGAACCATCCCGCCCCGCGCTGCCTGCCCAGCGCCGCTCAACCCTCAATGCCAGCGCAACCCTCATCCTGCCCAGCGCCGCTCAACCCTCAATGCCAGCGCAACCCTCATCCTGCCCAGCGCCGCTCAACCCTCAATGCCAGCGCAACCTCATCCTGCCCAGCGCCGCTCAACCCTCAATGCCAGCGCAACCTCATCCTGCCCAGCGCCGCTCAACCCTCAATGCCAGCGCAACCTCATCCGCCCAGCGCCGCTCAACCCTCAATGCCAGCGCAACCTCATCCTGCCCAGCGCCGCTCAACCCTCAATGCCAGCGCAACCTCATCCTGCCCAGCGCCGCTCAACCCTCAATGCCAGCGCAACCTCATCCTGCCCCCCGCCCACCGCCCCCCCGGCGCCCCCCCCCGGGGGAAGGGCCCGCGCGCCCGCAGCGGCGCCCGGCGGCTCTAGACGGCGGAGGCGAGAGCGGGCACGGGGCTTGCGGCGGGGGCGGAGGCATGGGTGGGGGCACTAGTGCAAATGGAGTTAAAGGAATGTCGATGGAATTCGATGATTCGATGAAAATAATCATTAAAATCTATTGTCAGAAAAGTAATTATTTGATCTATCCTCAGTAAGTGCAATGCCGGCACAACTCGAAATACAATGTTTTGAGATAAAAGTGTTGTCAAATTTTCACTGAACGTTGGAATTCAGATAACACACAATATTTGATGGGTTGTAGACAAAGCATGAGATTTCAATAATTACTATAAAATATAACTATAATTAGTATAATAACTCTAATAAGTGTTTCTATAATTACTAAAATAATTACTACCATAAAATGTCTTAAATTAGACAAAACTCGTAATTTGCATTTTTGTAGTGGAACGATTATTCCAAGCCGTAAACGATAGTTTTCAGTTTATGTGCATAGTTTCAATAATTTCCGTTTATTTTCTTGATTGTAAAGGTGCACTTTGAACTTCGTGAAGTAAGGCTTCACAGGACGTGTATCGGGAAGTAAATATACCCCAGGGCGATATGAATCCACAAAGCTGCGTCTCATTTCGCATATTGATGATAATGGTAACAAGAGATGATTACTCGTAAGATAAGTAAAATTAATTCGCAGAAAGAAAATGTACGGAACTCGTGGGAAAGTGTACTCATTTCAAAAAGCACGACTGTCACGAGAATCACTTCGATCATTACCCGAAGCATCATTTCTCTACGAGAACTATACTTGAACAATTACAGAAATAATTAAATGCTGACAGAACCGTGCCATTGACAATAAAAATTTAATTATTTTCATTAACATTATGCTATAAATTATACGTTCATTTCAATTACGTTGAACCGCTTCAGTTCCTTTTTCGTGCAAGGGAGGACGAACCGGTGAGGAGTGGTGTCGCAGCGTATCTCCGATTCGTCGTCGACAGAGGTGTGAAAGTCCCGCGCCGTCCCGCATGTGGCGACAGTGTGGCGCAGTTCCTTAGAACTGCGAACGTTGGGAGGTAGGAGCGGAGGCACAGCGCATGTGGCGACGAGGACAACAGAGAGTCGCCGATAGCGCCAGCGGCTCAGAACCCCGGCGGTCAGCGTACCGGACTGTTCTACCAGTTCGCGGGTTCAACCCCGATTGAAGTCGTGGATTTTTAAGGGCGAAAAATCCCTCGTACGCCTTCCTTCGGATGGGAAGTAAAGCCGGCTGTCCCATGTAGTAGATTTACTGCGTGTAAAAGATCCTCAAGCCTAAAAGAAGCCTCTGAGCAAAATTGAGATCCGCCAGTTTCGTCGCCCAAGATAATACCTCCTTCCTCCGCTACGTGGTGAAAGGAACGTATCGAAATTTGCGTGGTTAGACGGAAGAGCGGGCCTGATGGCCCAAGTCTCGCCACGTAAAATAAGACATTAACTAACTAACTAACTAACCCCGTAGTGTAGAGATCGCGGGCGAAGCTGTGCGACGGCGAGAAGCCTGGGGAAGTGGGAACGCGGGTAGAGACGCGAACGAGGGCAGAAATGTCGTCTGAGAGTATTCCGTGAGTGTTTCGGGGTAGGGCGATGGCGGAGCGTGGAGGGTGAGTAAGAGAAGGTGGGAAGGGATGAAAGTGTTAGAGAGCACAAACAGCAGGAGCGTTGGCGAGCTACTGGACTGGCGAATGAGCGATTTGGCTAGCTGAACAGTGTGTTCGGGTGAGCGAGTGGGTGGGTGAATGCGCGAGCTACTAGGCGAGCGGGCGGGCGAGAGAGTTCGCGGGCAAGCGAGTGGCCGGGCGGGGGAACGAGAGAGCAAGTGGGTGGGCGAGCAAGTGGGCGGTGGAGCGAGTGGGCGGTGGAGCGAGTGAGCGCGGGAGCGAGTGGAGGGGGAGCGAGTGGGCAATGGGCGGGAGCGAGTGGACGGGGAGCGAGTGGGCGGGGAGTGAGTGCGCGGGCGAGCCAGTGGGCGGTCGGGAGGTGGGTTTACGGGGCGGAAGCGCTTTAAGCGGCCTTTCGTCTGCGCGATGGCGCGGGGAGCGCAGTCAGCGCAATCTGGGCCTCTCATCTGCGCAGGCGCCGGCCGCGAGGTCGAGGACGACCACGAAAAAGGGCCGGCCAAGAAGAGGGCTCTGGAATTGCCCGGGGAATATCCAGACGTGGCTGTTGCTATGAAGCCAGAATAGAGCATCGCATCGTTATGTATTTTCTAAGCATATTTCAAAGATGAATTCATTCTTGCAATAAGATTTGACATTAAATTTAAATTTCATTTAGGCCTCGCAAGAAGTGCATCCTCGTCTTTTTGTAATAGGAATTTGAGATACAACACAGGATGACATACATGAAGTACTCCGACTAAGTATATCGACATCGAGTTAGGACAGATCATGTACAGAAATGTTTGTGTATTTACGAATACTGCCGAGAATTGTAATTTTTCGTCTTCCTTGAATGCGACGAACAACTACAACAATGGGAACTCTGGTAAACGAATCTCACCTGTTCTGCAGCCATTAATGCCGAGACCGCCTGCATAATGGTGGAAGGTTTTATATCCATTGTTACACGGGTCATTAAAATAAATGTGCCATATTCTCCAGATTTTACATAGTAAATTACTTGAAAGCAATTACTTGGCACTTTACTCGCCCCATTAAAATTTCTATAGGGTCAAGAATGTCGAAAAAAATCGATTATTATCCGCAGTTTTATTGACCGTAACGACAAAAGAGTATTCGCCGCGTGCGCAGTTCATTGCGACATCTTCGCATTGTTCTTGTAAGAAGTAACACCCAAAACTATTTTACACGCACATAGTTTTTATTTGCATATATCACCTATAAATTCGATATAATGCAAAATCACAAAGAAATGGATTCTGAGAGAGCCAGTCTGAAGGTAGGAGTTACAGATAAGAGTTATGAAATTCATTTTCTTTTGAACCTGTAGATTGAAAATATCGGCAGTCGGGCTTCCAACTTGTTAGTCTTCATGAGACATACTTGCATCCTCAGTTAAATAGAAAGAATGAATCGAAAAATAAAATCAAAGAAATTTCGTTTGTTTTCGTCGCTCTTCGTTTCTAGAGGACATAGATCAATGCACTTTGATAATTCAGTAAATACCTATTCGCACAATAAAGTCACCACAAGTCGTTTTCGAGAAGTAGAAAATAACGGAAGCAGTCCTTTTTTTATTTCGAATTTACATAAAATAACCTATACAGCGGTTATGCAGACAATAAAAAAATCAAAGGCTTTTTCAGCCATCAGAAAAATGGTAAATTCAGCTTTATCACAGAATCTATATCTCTTGAAAAGAAAATAGTTATTTATATTCAATTTAATGAATTGTGGAGGACAGCTGGGTTACGACGAGCAATCACTTTATCATAGATCGTTTGTATAGTAACCATCGGCCTTCCGATACGTGTGACGAACACATAAACATACGCATACGCATACGCATAAGCATAAGCATCCGTGTGAAGAACAATTAATGGATATTGGGATGTCTTTCACAGCAATCTGAATGTGGGGTACAATAGCACGCGCATCTTCAAACCTGATGCAGCTCTAACACTTTCTTCTTCAGAAATCTCGACATCAGAAGGGAATGCGATGAAGAACTAATTTAGCGAGAAAAAGGCTGAAAGAAAATATTTTGATGGCGTCCTTGAATATCCTCTTTAACATATTCGCAGATAAGAAAATTCAGTGATTGAAATTTGCGAGGTTACAAAAATTTAATTGTTTATTACTAATTGCTGTATATTGCATTTATATAATTTTAAAACAATTTATACACGTGTGCCACTTGCCCTCTGAATTGTTTAGGTCCAATAGTAAATGTCTGGTATTTGGAAGAATACAAAATTACACAGATTTAGCATATAGCATACATCTCTACGTGATTTTCTTCACATTATTCAGTGTTCATCATTTTTTTTTCCGACTAGAAAGCAAATGGTCAAATACATTTTGAAATCTATTAATTCGGGAAAACCACAGTGCAAACTAAGAGACCACAAAATAACTTCTTAGGGAGAGTTCTCAGTCTGGATCCACTGGAGTGAGAGTACTTATTACTTTTCGCTTTTGTGAATCTGAATTCATCAGACACATTTTCTAACTTGCAAATGCTGGCTCCTCTTTTACACTACATTCTTAACAATGGATAACTGAAGATAACTGCATAAATAAATCATGTTTTATTCTGGTAATATTTTTTCACAAGAAAAAAAAACGAGAGAAATGCGGGGTGTGCACAGAAAATGTTCACGCAGATAAAAATTCGCCTACCTGCATTCCGAGCGTCCCTCTTTCTTTCAGAGCCCCGCCTATCATAATTCGCAATTACACCGCCCCCCCCCCAAACCCCCGTAACGACTACGCTCAATTCCCGACGCTCGTTAATACTTTGTCATGCTCGTCGTAATTTCCGCAGATTGCCATCGTGACTTCGGCGGCTGCGCGGCGCGCCGGGGCGCGCCCGGCCCAAACGCAGCGGGAGGGGGGCGGGGCGGCGCTCGGCCCTGGGCGGGGCGGCGCGGCGCGGCGCGGCGCGGGCACGCCTCCTGGCGCGGGACGCACGGGGCGCAAGCCGCGTCGCGTGACAGCGGCCAGCGGTTTGATTGACGATGCACCACCCAAATATTTGTACCATGTTCAATTCTACATTTTCCAATAATGAGATGTAACGATGAAACAATATGTATGTAAAGTAAACGCCACATCTCATAATTTAGTAGGTCCCGCTCCACCCTACTCCGCTCCAATTCACTCCGCCACGCCTCATTCTGCCCCAACACACTCCGCTCCGACTCACTCCGCTCCGCCTCACTCCGCTCCGCCTCACTCCGCTCCGCCTCACTCCGCTCCGCCTCACTCCGCTCCGCCTCACTCCGTCCCTCCTCATTCCGCTCCGCCTCACTCCGCTCCGCCTCACTCCGCCCCGCCTCACTCCGCCCCGCCTCACTCCGCCCTGCTTCACTCCGCCCAGCCTCACGTATGCTCTCATTCCGCCCCGTCTCAGTGAGCCCCGCCTCACTCCGCCCTGCTTCACTCCGCCCAACCTCACGTATGTTGATAACGAGAAACAAACCAACTAATAACATGATGCTCCTACCCACAGTCTACTCCTGATCAGTTTGGTGTAAATATTTCGTAACTAGCATTACATTTGTATGAAAAACCAATGAAATGTGCCGCCCGAGATTTTTTTTTTTTTAAATCCTTGATTTCTTCTTAGAATTTCATGGTCACTGTCGAATTGAAATAAAATGTATGCATTTCGTAACTGACAGCACATATCTGAAGAAACAAAAAAAGAAAGAAAAAATGAGGAGAAACAGCAATTTTTTCCTGGAAATACACCGTCTGAAGGGTTCCTCGAATCACATTTGCAATGATTTCGTATTGTCGGAATGGAATGTCGAGCAGGAAAAGACAAAGCGGTTGTCTTCGAATGAACACGGAAAAAATCGGTCCCAAAGATTGGTCGAGAGAAGAAATTTAGAGAAGGAATAGCTCAAGGTGGGTCACAGCGAAGGAGGAAAAGGGTGACACAATGGCAGAAGGAAAGGGGTGAATAAAAGACTCAGCGGGCATTGTCAATCGTGTCCTGGACAATAAAACTACATAACATTTGCGATTAATATCTAAATAGCTTCCTAGAAATACCCCGAAACAACCCATCCTATAGACACAACTCTGCACGGAATGATAAAAAAAATTGATGCAAATTCGCCCAGGACTGGAATTAAATTATGTTACGTCGGAATAAAAAAACGAAGAAGATTGGGATTAACTTAGGCTGAGTTAGGTCGCAAGTGCCATACGATAGGTCGCGGAGAGGAGCAACGGAGCCAAGAGGCACAATGGGATGGCTCAAGGTGGGTCAGGGCGAGGGAGAAGAAGGATGGAGCCCCAGGCGAAGACCCTGCTGCGGCGGGGAGGGTCGAGGCGGCATCGACTGGGCCTCATTGTGGTGCGCGCCAGCCTCCTAATGAAGTGCGCCCCAAGATAAACAGGCGGACAAAGGAAATAATAAGCCGGCGCCGCCGGGAGCAGCCGAATAGGCGCCGCGCGGCAGTAACTCACTGGTGTCGCCCCACGCGCCGCAACGCGACGGCCCGCCCCGCCCACACGCCAACAGCATCGCTTCGCGCCCCCCGCACCGCCTCGATCCTCCACGGCCCGGCAACACCGCCCTGCTGCTCCCCGCCCTGCTTCTCCTCGCCACGCACTTCCACGTCACACCGCCCACGCTCCTCCGCCCGCTTTCTCCACCCGACCAGCCTCACTCGCCCGCCTCCCCGCCCCGCCTCACTCCGCCCTGCCTCACCGCCATCCTCCGCTCACTCCCGCCTCATCCTCCACCCCGCACACTCGCCCTGCTCCGCCCGCCTCACTCCTCCCTCCTCATTCCACGCCCCGTCTCTCCACCCGCCTCACTCCGCCCCGCTTCACTCCGCCTCCGCCCAACCTCACTCCGCCCCGCCTCACTCCGTCCCGCCTCACTCCGCCCCGCCTCACTCCGCCCCTCACTCGCCCTCACCTCCTCCCGCCCGCCTCACTCCCCCCCCTCACTCCGCCCCTCACTCCGCCCGCCTCACTCCGTCCCCCTCACTTCCCGCCCATCCTCATCCGCTCCGCCTCACTCCGCCCGCTCACTCCGCCCTGCTTCACTCCGCCCACCTCACCTGCCTCCTCCGCCCCGCCTCACCGCCCTCACTCCCCCCTCACCTCCCGCCTCACTCGCCGCCTCACTCCCGCTCCTCGCCCCTCACTCGCCTCCCGCCCCTCCTGCCCGCCCACTCGCCCCGCCTCAGCTCCTCCTGCCCCTCCTCCCCGCCTCACTCCTCCCCCTCACTTGCCCTAGTCCTCCTCCACCTTCAGCGTTCGCCTCACTCTCCCGCCTCACTCCGCCTAAATTCTGCCCTCCCCTCTATTCGCCCTCTCTCCCTGCCCGCCGCCTCACTCCGCCCGCGTCACTCCGACCTCCCCTCACTCCGCTCAGCCTCATTCCGCCCCGCCTCGCTCCTCTTAGCCTCGCTCCGCCCCCTCCTCACTTTTTCCCTACGCACTACCCCCCCCCACTTTCCTCCGCCGCCCCTCCACCGCGCCCCCCCCCCCCCCTTCTCTTCGCCCCGCACCTCCCCGTCCTTTTCTTCCCATGTTGATCCTTTCAGCCACGCACCTCCTTGCTCCACTCCTCTCCGCCTCTTTCCGCTCTGCTCACACTCCGACGTCGCGCGGTCTTCGGCTTCGTGTGAAAGGCGCTCTCACTGACATTGTTGCTGAAATGCAGGCTTCACGACTTCATAAACGATAATCCCAGTGTGTATCTGAAACACCTTTATTGTTCGAATGAAGATCGATGAAATCCTTCCTACAAGTCGACATTTAGATTGCCTAGGCCCGAGTCTTGCAATTGCCCTGAATTGTTGGCAGTTGGTTCGCTAAAGTTTCAATCATCCTTCCCAGGCAGTATTCAGAAGTACCCTGCTACCATGCTCCTGCCGCAGTCCCAGCAATTACTACACGTACCACTGCTTTTGACGCACAAACCATAGGCCATAATACCGGGAGCGGTAACTCAGTGAATCAACTGATGTCACTGCAGCGCCTCTGACCGGGAGGTCCTAGGTTCGAGTCCTGACGGTGACCACTAGCTTTTCAGCTGAGTCGAATTCAGTCGCTGTCTGGAGGAGAATTCTAGCGGCCGGCTGTTCTGATCGGTAGTTTTCCGTGGTTTCTCCGATCAGCACCAGGCGAATGTCGAAGCAGTACCCAACAAAACGAGTCACGGACCGCGCGCGATCTGTTCTTCCTCCTCTCCTTACAAACACACACGAACACTAACATGCACTACACTACCACATATTCCGGGAGACCGGTCGGGAGCTTAGAGCTTGTCCCGGCTGGAGCGGTTCCCCGCTGGTGGGAGAGTCCTGGTTAGGGGGAAACCCCACTAGCCGACGGTAGGTCGGCGCCGGATCTCCCCATTCAGCGGGGGAAGATCACCGCCATCTTCCGAGAAACGACATGCACTGCACTTACAAGACTAATGACCAAAGCAGTTGACGCGCCCGGAAACATGAAAAAATCAATCAATCAATCAAAGGCCATAGTCAATGTCTAAAATCCGGCCCGAAAAGCTTTTTGAAACTGGATCTCAGTCACGTCATCCGGATTTCTCACTCCGAAAAATTGCTTTGTTTGTACTGCGAAAGTAGCATTTGAGCTATCTCTGCTACATATAAAAATATTTGCTGTAGAATGTGTTAAATATACAGACGGTTTAGTATACAGAGTGCATAACAAGTTACTTGATGAGTGACTACCTGCATTCGGAGTTGAGATAAACAATCTGTGTTGCCGTATTTGACACAAAAGAACATCGTCATTGCTCTTCCAAACACTGTGTTTAGTTTTCGTAAGTAGCAAATTTCGAGGTTGGCATTGATCCAAAACAAATTTCCAATTATTTTCTTCATTTGGAGTAGCGGTCGTAGATTGTGTGTGTGTGTGTGTGTGTGTGTGTGTGTGTGTGTTTGTGCGCGCGCGCGGGCGCGTGTGTGCTCCGTTCCCTCTCCCAAATTCGTTCCCTCTCCCAAATTGCCAAAAGCAAACGCAATAGTCTCAATGAAAGCTCGTTGTCTGAAGGAGGCAGTTAAGTGTCTTAAGCAGTTCCTAGCTTCACTCAGGAATTCTGGTCGCGTGCGAGGCACGCCAACGCCTCTTGAGAAATACGCAACTCTGCCACTCCGGATTCTACGCACTTGCCGAACACACATCATCTCGTCGAGTCTTCCTGGTTGCATAACCCCTGTTTCTTTAAAATACGTATCTTCCATAAAAATGACAGTTTTATTAAAAAAAAAAAACAGTTTGATAACAAAAGTGACCATTCCGTTTGCAGTGCACCCGTCATCGTGTTCTCATTCTCGCCTTCGCTCCGCCTCTACATCCACATGTGTTCTCTATTCTCGCCTTCGACTCCCCTCTACATCCAACATGCGTTCTCTATTCTCGCCTTCGACTCCGCCTCTACATCCACATGCGTTCCCTATTCTCGCCTTCGACTCCGCCTCTACATCCACATGCGTTCCCTATTCTCGCCTTCGACTCCGCCTCTACATCCACATGCGTTCCCTATTCTCGCCTTCGAATCCTCCTCTACATCCACATGCGTTCTCTATTCTCGCCTTCGACTCCTCCTCTACATCCACATGCGTTCCCTATTATCGCCTTCGACTCTGCCTCTACATCCACATGCGTTCCCTATTCTCGCCTTCGACTCCTCCTCTACATCCCCATGCGTTCTCTATTCTCGCCTTCGACTCCACCTCTACATCCACATGCGTTCTCTATTCTCGCCTTCGAATCCTCCTCTACATCCACATGCGTTCTCTATTCTCGCCTTCGACTCCTCCTCTACATCCACATGCGTCTCTTTTCTCGCCTTCGACTCCTCCTCTACATCCACATGCGTTCTCTATTCTCGCCTTCAACTCCTCCTCTACATCCACATGCGTTCTATATTCTCGCCTTCGACTCTCCTCTACATCCACATGCGTTCTCTATTCTCGCCTTCGACTCCTCCTCTACATCCACATGCGTTCTCTATTCTCGCCTTCAACTCCGCCTCTACATCCACATGCGTTCTCTATTCTCGCCTTCGACTCCTCCTCTACATCCACATGCGTTCTCTATTCTCGCCTTCGACTCCTCCTCTACATCCACATGCGTTCTCTATTCTCGCCTTCGACTCCGTCTCTACATCCACATGCGTTCTCTATTCTCGCCTTCGACTCCGCCTCTACATCCACATGCGTTCTCTATTCTCGCCTTCGACTCCGCCTCTACATCCACATGCGTTCGCTATTGTCTCGCCTTCGACTCCGCCTCTACATCCACATGCGTTCCCTATTCTCGCCTTCGACTCCGCCTCTACATCCACATGCGTTCTCTATTCTCGCCTTCGACTCCTCCTCTACATCCACATGCGTTCTCTATTCTCGCCTTCGACTCCTCCTCTACATCCACATGCGTTCCCTATTCTCGCCTTCGCCTCCACATCCACATGTGTTCTCTATTCTCGCCTTCGACTCCTCCTCTACATCCACATGCGTTCTCTATTCTCGCCTTCGACTCCTCCTCTACATCCACATGCGTTCTCTATTCTCGCCTTCGACTCCTCCTCTACATCCCCATGCGTTCTGTATTCTCGCCTTCGACTCCACCTCTACATCCACATGCGTTCTCTATTCTCGCCATCGACTCCTCCTCTACATCCACATGCGTTCCCTATTCTCGCCTTCGACTCCGCCTCTACATCCACATGCGTTCTCTATTCTCGCCTTCGACTCCGCCTCTACATCCACATGCGTTCTCTATTCTCGCCTTCGACTCCGCTCTACATCCACATGCGTTCCCTATTCTCGCCTTCGACTCCCCTCTACATCCACATGCGTTCCTATATCCACATGCGTTCCCTATTATCGCCTTCGACTCTGCCTCTACATCTGCTGCCGCCCTAGCCCTCGCCCTCGCCCTCGCCCTCACCCTTGCCTTCGCCTTCACCTTCAAGCCCACCGTCACCGTCACTTCCGTTTCTGCGTCAACCCCCGCCCTCGCCTTCTCGCGTGAGTGTTCTCACGGCAGAGAACCAATCCGCGCATCAAGAACAAGTAAAGTCTCACGTGCGAAGAAGAGAAGCAAGCAGTCGGAGTGAAATGTACCGTCTCAGAACATGTTCGCCCTTCGAAAAGATCTTACACGCTTCGCCGTTTTCAGAGCTATTGTCTTTCGGCGAATCAAATGAGCATTGAGCAACTCTCGACTCGAAACTGTCAGAGAACTTAAACGTTTCCTTTTCGTCTTTTGATTTTTCTTCTTTAGCATCTTCATTATCAGCATCTCCTTAATATTCGTCATCTCCTTCACTTTCTTGTTCATCATCACATTCTTCTTTTACGGTTTAGGCCTTCCTATCGCTTTCGACTTTATGCCATCTTATCGTCGGGCTTCTTGGGTCTCTTCTAATACCAAAATTTCAAACCAGGTTATAAAATATGAATGCATAAGCCTTGAGATATGAAATATCTTTCCTATAATTTATCTAAGGTTATTTCAGGGAGTGGATGTAAAATCAGACCAATTAACTTTTCCAGTTATCGAAAGACATAATCTGAACTCATAGTACACTGCAGAGGCAGATTACATTTATTTATTTTTATTTTACGTCAAAAAAGTTAAAACTGCGTATGACGTCCTATGGGGAAAAGTGAATTGTGTGCACATTTTCAAAATTCTGTGATCCCTACACCAAGTCATATACGACTTAAATTTTGAATTTTGAAAGGTAGAAAAAAAAACAAAAACTCCCATGTAGTAAAATCTATTTTCAAAATAAATAAGCAATAAATTTTGAATTTTGAAAGGGAGAAAAAAAACAAAAAAACTCCCATGTAATAAAATCTATTTTCAAGGATAAATAAGCAATAAATTTTGAATGGGAGAAAAAAACAAAAACTCCCATGTAATAAAATCTATTTTCAAAGATAAATAAGCAATAAATTTTGGCTCTTATTACTTCCTGCCGCGGCAACATGGAAACGATAATTTGAATAATTGTATTTCCACTGAATTCTAGAAGACGTGCACAGAAAATGAAGTTACATTTAGGTCCAGAAGCAAAACAAGGGGCCATCTCAGCATTTGCTCAATGGATCAGGAAACTGGACAAAACCCGATCGAGATGGATTTATTTCAGGATACGCCCAGATGAACTTAGTAGGAGCCTGTTCGTATAGTTCGAGAGATTTTTGTTTTTACCTGGCTTGACAGTATTTTAGTCCCGAACTTAATAAATACATGTATTAACCTCATTTTCATTATTACATTTTCCATTGAACTACAAAACGTTTTATATAAACAGGAGTTATACATTCCAGATGTGCCAGTTACACACAAACACAAGCAAAAAACTTGGCATATAAATTGGGATTCGAACCTTTAACTCCCTGAAATGAAGAATCGTAAATCACATTCACAATATTTATGGCGACTGAAATATTTTAATTCATCAATTCATCAATTTCATTTAAAATTTAATCAATGTGTGAATACGTTCGCCCTCCACATTGAAGACGTCAACTATTTGTATTTGATGCCAACACAGAATAGACATATACAATTTATTCCATATGTTGCTGATGATGATGCTTTAAAGACCTATAAACTTACGGAATCACAGAGTTCGAGAGCATCACTGTGGTTTACATCTCGGCAAGACAACAGCAACTGTATTTCAGTCCACTGACTGCAAGTTGCGGTTGCAGCCACTGGAGGTATTCAGTGATCGAACCCTCGCACATCTGACAAATAACGACCTCTGCCCATTATGATCGCTTTCAGCACTGAAGAGCACCTGTTACACACGACTGCACGCAAACCAACTGACCGACCTTGACTCTGGCATAACAGGAAAATACATCTTGAGTCTACCTTTGGTGACATAAACCGTATGCTAAAGCGATTCTGGGAATTCTGATTTGGTGTTGTTGACGTTCTTATAAGAAGAAATAAAAGAGGTCATCCTCTTTTATTTCTTCTTAAAGCGATTCTTCCGACAGACGCTGCACCATTTAACGCTATTTTATTCTTTCATTACACCACTTGCATTGAGCAATTAGAAAATGTTTCTAGAATAGACCTAAACATTTGACATCAACAGAGTTCTATGTTTACAACACGTCAAATATTTATTCTATGAACAATAAAAAAATGTGTTCACCAAAACTGTAAATTTATTAAACTGGCAATCATAATTAATTGTACGAAATTAATAACAACAATCAACTAAAGTAGCATCAAAAAATACGAGCCCTACAAATGGCTACAAGCAGCCATATCACGCCCTAAACTCGTATAAATCCCACCGAAATCACTCCCTCCCCCATTAGATCGAACACGCTGCTAAATAGTTAGCAGAAGCACGAACTGCGAACCTCGGTACAAACACAGCCGCCACCGCAGAATCCACACCTGTCAAGGCAATGCAATAGCGCACCACGCGTCACTGCGATGCGGCGCGGAACAACGCAAAGTATTTAGTTTGCAAGTAAATCGGCCACGGGCGCGTCCTAGCAGCAAACGCACAGCGAAGCGTGAGCTAATGCAATTACAATGAGTTCAGTTAAACGTCACGGACAAAATGGAACAGTTTAATGAAAAAGTTAATTACTCATGAGAGGCATTCAGTGCTTCTGCAACATGTTGCCATTTATTACGGAAACGAGTGTTTTTAACGTCGAAAAGTGAATAACCGTAATAAAACCCTTTTTAGCGCCGGGCGTCTATGTGTGTTTGAATTTCATGACGCAATGGCATGCGGAGGGACTGGAGGCCGGGGAAACTGCTGGGTGAATTTTTTTAGCACGGATCCGCGATGTAAACAATAAAAGTAGAAAACGTTACATGCACGTAACACAATAAAGTTCGTGTATATAATGAGAATCAACACTCTTGGGCAAAAATGCAAGTTAATTAGGCAACATGGTTAACCGCATTACATTCAATAAATATCCTTCAAAAATATTAGATAAGTCTGCTTTCGTTTTGCTTTCGTTTGGATTTTAAATTACGCTTATCAGCTGTAGGCATTAATCGCACGTCCAGGAGCGGACAACTGTTTAACGAGATATACAAAGAAATTATATACGAAAGTAATTTCCGGCAAAGAAATTAATTTATTCGTAGTGTCGTTCCAAAAAATCAGCTACATCAGGAAGGAAATGTTTTCAATTGGGAGGAATATTATTATATAAAACTGTATTACCGACGAGAATAAAAGTAAAATGATATATGGGGCACAGAATGGTGTATACAAATTATGTATGGGGCACAAAATACCTCGTTTACGTAAGTCTTCCTGAACTTTAAAAATTGCATATTGTGTGCGTTTGTATTCTTGTTTGCACATGCACATGCAAGTTTGCGAATGAGTGCATTCTTGCGTTTGTGTGTGTGTGTGTGTGTGTGTGTGTGTGTGTGAGTGTGTGAGAGAGGGAGAGAGAGAGGGAGAGGGAGAATGTATGGGGGGTGCATATTAGCACAACGTTCCGGGAACTTATTTGCCGTCTGTGTTCTCAACATGTAAGCATCTTATTAGAAGTCACAATATAAGATATATTTCTTCCTATATTCTCACCAATTGTGTTATGAAAGAAATTTCGTAAATTGACTAGCAACTTCATTCTAACTCTTCTGCCTCCTCCCCATTCCGCACGATTCCCAATAAGATTGCAAAAAGAAGAAACCACTCGACTTGTGTCAAAATATTTTTGGTAAATAACTTCCTTTTAGCGAGAAACGTACGCGTCTTTCATAAGTTTTATTCTCTAAACTCATGATCTGAGCAACTGAACAACAAAACAAGAACCCTCATTCATAAATTGACTAGCAACGAACATCACTCTAAAATTGAATTCTTCAATTCATTGTCTTTACTACCTAAGATTCCACGAAATCATTGACCGAGAAATCACCTGACGTAGGTCGAAGTACCATTTGCAAAGAATAATTTTTTTTCCGCGGAGCGAGCGAATCCGGCGTGCAACGGAGAGAGGGCCCCCACGGAAAGCGCAGCTCGAGTGCGAGAACGCAACGTTGGCGAGATCGCGATGGCTGTCGGAAGTCAGCGAAAGTGAAAGAGAAGTCTCCTAGCGCAAGAACACGGAAACTGAGAAAAATTCCCAGCGATAATTCTTCGCTCGCCCGAGGGTACACATGATTAAAATCTTGCCGTTCGCGCGCGCGCGAAGAGGCGGCTGCTATGAGGCTGATTCATTGAAGAGAAAAGACTGACTTCTGCAAAAGAAGAGATGAAATGAAAAGTTTAAGTATAGAAAATGTTTTCCCCTAAGCATGGTGTCTTTCCATCTCGCAAATTCATTCCTTAGTTTCTCTTCACAAGACCGATGGATTAAATTGAGAGTGATTTTCTTGTTTAGATTACATTCTTTTGATATGTATTAAAATAACTGAACCGTGTTTAACTTACGTTTTCTAAATATCATGCTTAAAAACAAAAGTTCTTTTGATTTAAATTGGATTATTTTTTCTTTAAATGAGTTGTAAATCCACAACATAATTCGTTTTAAATCTTCGTTAGTTTTAATCGTTTCAGTGAAGTATTTGACAAAAGTGGTATCTTTTTATAACTACAATACAGGCTATATGTTACAATTAATCGTAGTTATTTTTGAAACTTGTATTACATAGCTTTTTTGTTTTAAAAAATAATTATAAAATGTAAAAATATTCCAACTGATGTTGAATTTTTTCATTAAGAAAGTAAACACAAAAATTATGATGTAATTATTAGCTGCAGTGATATTTAGACAAAGACTGAAAGTTGATTTTACCTCGAGTCTCTCAAAGGCATCCGGCGATGAGATGTCCAGTGCTCAATGATGTCACCTTGTGAGGATTTTTATGTATTTGTCGTTGCAATTAGGGTTGCTTTTTAACTGATTATTTTAAAAATCCGATTTAAATCACTGAAGAATGGGGATGAATTTTTAAATCTTCATTACTCTCAGACTTTTGAAAAATTCTAGACTAAGCTTCACTTTATTAGGTTTTATGTTTCGACTGTAAATATTCTTTTGTTAACTGCAATTGCGCGACAACAATAAAAAATTATTTAAATCGGCCTTTACTTTTTAAAAAATCATTCAATTTAAATAACAATTTCAATTAAACCCTAGCCAAGGCTGACTTCATTTTTCAATGATTCCGTGTTTTGATAAGTTTCTAAGATTGATGAAATTACTTGTTTCATGGTGAGCATGGAAAAACGCTACTATTCATTAAGTCATTTGTTACGCGGGAGGAGCATTGAAACACCGTATAATGAATTTATCGTATTGAAATATCCAGAAACACGATTTACTTGATGATAATTGATTACTTGACGAACTTGAATACATTATACTAGCTTTCATATCCAATTTTCCCTCTGTTAGAATTGGTATATGAAGACCATTAAAGTACCCATTAAAATGTTCATTAATTAAAAATCTACAACATCCACTCATCTGAACATGAATCAAAGGAACTCCACCAAATTCAAACCACCTCGATTTATATCATCTTGACTTGGAGCCAACAATGGACGTCCTTCTCCATTAAACTTTTGAAAAATCTTTTATCTCGTTCTGCAATCCAATTCTCAGTCTTTCAACAGTGGTTTCAAAAATAGAGGACAACCGAATGTCGTTTCCACTCGACTTGACACAATATTCACTAGGAGCGATTGGCAAGAATGTGTCTCTGCGCTCCGAGTCCAACACGTCATCATTCAAATTAAATTAAAAACAAAACAAAAACGTTGAATCCAAAGTGTCATTATTCAAAAGTGCATTCAAGGGATTCTCCTTTGAAAGAGTCAGTATCACGTACCGTATGTGACGTCACGGTGTTCATCCTCACGTTCAAATTCTTCCAGAAAATCAGAAACTACGCAAATCATCCACGTGAATAAGAATTAAGCGAAATTTTCCCGGAAAACTCGTGACTAGTGGTGTATTGTAGAATTAACCCATGCAATGAAAAAATACATTGCCTGTGGTGTTTACAGTCGAAACCGTTTTCCCGCAGTAGAATTAGCAATCTCTCTTTCAACCCAGAATTTTGTCACAACGCGAAAGGTGGACAATGGAGTCCTAGCAAAGAACGAATGTCTACTAGGGCAATGGGCAGTTTCAAAAAAAATAATCTAATTTTATACCGCTGGTGGCCCTCCCCCAGCCAGATTGAATGGCCACGTCCGCCGGGGGCCGGCCGCTCGATTCTTTCTGCCCCAGCGGCCCGCGCCGGGGGGGGGGGGACACCGGATTCTAATCTCGCCGACAGCGACAGCGGCGGCGACGGTGGACAGGAAGGGATGAGGAGGGGCGGTGCGTTGTGGCGGAGGATGAGGAAGTGACGGATGTAGCGGTGGTGGAGGAGGGGTGGTGGCAGCGGCGACGGCGGCGGCGGTGGACAGTAGGGGATGGGGCCGGATGAGGAGGGGGCGGTGCGTTAGGGCGGTGGATGAGTTGGCGGCGGCGGAGGAGGTAGAGGTTTTGATTGATTGATTGATTTTTTCGTGTTTCCGGGCGCGTCAACTGCTTCGGTCATTAGTGCCGTTAATGTAGTGCATGTCTGTTTCTCGGGAGATGGCAGTGATCTTCCCCGCTGGATGACGAGATCCGGCGCCGAGGTACCATCGGCTGCGGGTTTCCCTAACTAGGACTCTCCCACCAGCGGGGCACCGCCCCAGCCGGACAAGCTCTAAGCTCCGACCGGTCTCCCGGAATATGTGGTAGTGTAGTGCATGTTAGTGTAAGAGGATAGGATAGGACAAGGAAGAGTAAGAAAAGATCGCGCGCGGTTCGTGGACCGTTTGGTAGGGTACTACTCCGGCATTCGGCTCGTGTTGATCGGAGAACCCACGGAAACTACCGATCAGAGCAGCCGGCCGCTAGAATTCTCATCCAGACAGCGACTGAATTCGACCTGCTGTAAAGCTAGTGTCGAAAATCCGCCGCCGTCAGGACTCGAACCTAGGAGCTCCCGGTCAGAGGCGCTGCAGTGACATCAGTTGATGCACTGAGCTGAGAGAGAGATGGCGGGGCGGTGTGGCGGATGGAGGTGGTGCCAGCGGCGACGGCGGAGGCGGTGACTGTGTCAAAGCAGGGGTGGTTGGATGGCTGTGGTGGGAGCGGAGGTGGTGGCAGCGGAGAAGGATTACGTGGCGGTGGTGGCGGAGGAGGAGTCGGCGGCGGGGGCGGGGGCGGAAGCCGGAGCGTAGGCAAAGGAGGCGGCGGCGGCGGCAAAAAAGAATTAATCTATCACGACGGCCGCTCCCGCCGGCTGGCGGCCGCCCCGGGCCCCGCCCACTCGTTCTCTGCCTTGGCGACGCCGCCGCCACGCCCACGCGTGCCCGCCGCTGACACACGACACTTGTCCACGGCGGCTCTCCCAATTCGGTTGCGGACTGGATTTATCGCTCGCAACGCTGCCTCACACAACCTTAATATAGAATGTGTACAGCAGTAATGGTGATAACGACAGAAAATTACTTATTTTTGTGCCATTCATCTATCTTTGGTGATAATGGAAAAAGCAAGTAGTATTTGTAGAAATGCCTTATAGTTGCATACATATTGAATGCATAGGAAAGTAACCGGGAGCGGTAGCTCAGTGCATCAACTGATGTCACTGCAGCGCCTCTGACCGGGAGGTCCTAGGTTACACTCCTCACGGCGGCAGGAATTTCGACAATAGCTTTTCAGCTAGGTCGGGAGCAGTACCCTACCAAACGGGCCACGGACCGCGCGCGATCTGTCCTTCGTCTTCCTGTCCTATTCTCTCCCTTACACACACTTACACTAACATGCACTACACTACCACATATCCCAAAAGACCGGTCGGAGTTTAGAGCTTGTCCGGCTGGGCGGTGCCCGCCGTCCTGGTTAGGGAAACACCACTAGCCGACAGTAGGTCGGCGCCGGATCTGGCCATCCAGTGGGGGAAAATCACCGCCATCTCCCGAGAAACAAACATGCACTACGCTAACGGGACTAATGACCAAAGCAGTTGACGCGCCCGGAAACACGGAAAAACAAACCAAATCAAACCATACGAAAGAAGGATGTAGATCTCCCTCTCCTGTGTCGATTTTCACAGTCGTATCCCAGTTCGTATAAATGGTTGACGAAGTGCAGGTAAGAGATTGGAAATAATGTTTAAACGAGTTGCGACCTGCGTACCATAGGTCTCCCGAGCCCATTGGCTTCGGGCTGGGACGCCATAGCATGGCCATAGGATGATAAGACTCGAGTGTCAAAGCACATACACAGTAATGAGTATACGATGCTCTGTTGAGCGAGATATTCATTCATTTTCTTTAAAGAGCTTTAAAATAATAAGTTGTTCCTTCCACGTTCCCTGTGTTAACTCGGAGGAAATATACAATTCCATCAGCGCACACCCACACCCACACACACACACACACACACACACACACGCACACACGCGCGCGCGCGCATTTCACATTTCAAGTTCTATAGAAAAAATGTAATACGTTGTTTTTACTATCATTCGTTTTTGTTCCCGCGCTGATAAAGTCACAACAGGCAGGAAGATTGAATCTTATGGTGATCAAAATCAACGTTTACTATAATCATTTCAAAATGAACAAAATTCGTTTAAAGACGCATAGAGCCAAGCGAATACGCACAGTATTGTAACGTAGTAGTTTGTTAGTCGTATATCCTACCTAACAACAGAAAAAGTTGTTGGGGAACATAAAATAAGCAAGCAGAGTGCTTTGAGAGATCGAAGTACGTAGACCTATATAGTAGCTTCTCAGATCCAAGATAGCTGTGGTAGATTAGCTGCGGATAGTTTTCTGAAATAGATCCGTAAGTACTCGACTTACTAGAACCCAGGAAATATTGTGAAATAATAAGTTTGTTGTAAAGAAAGAAATTAATTTGCTGGCCCTTGCCTGTTCCTTGGCATTGCTGACGATTGCGACACTATAGTATTCTCCAAATGCGTGTATTTCATTATCCCTTTATTTTTGGTTCCTTTTGTTCGCCTTTCCTAACAATATTGACTTGCGATATTTCCGATTGAAGATAGAATATAATCTCCCAACAAGAATAAATTCCAAAAACAACAGAATGACGAGACAAAATTTTGATGACATATTTTTATAATTATCGTCTTTATTTAATTAAATCATGAAGATTCGTTCATGCACTTGATTCTCTAATGTTGAAAGACCAGTGCCAGTTTTCTCCCCTCCCACTCCGTCTCGTGTTGCCCGACATCCGATTCGTTCCTCTCCCCAGCAACTGACAGCTCCTTCGTCACTTCTTCTCACCCTTCCCCTCCCTCCTTGAGCACGGCGCTGTTTCATTACGCACGAAATCCCCCCCTCCATCCGTTCGCCTACGCCCGTCGACGCTGCCGCCTTTTTTCCCGTCCGTCTTACTCCCTCCGCCCCTCCCCCACTATTTCTTTCTTCGTCTCGGTCCGTCTGTCCTCTTCAGCGGCGTTTCACTTCGTGTGTGCCTGCCTGCGTCTTTAATTTGCCCTGTTTAGGTCTTTCATTCTGGCGGCGTCTTTTTTGCAGTTTGTCCTTCTGCGTAAGGGATTGAGCGGGAGGAGTAGAGGGGGAGGATGTTCGTTTGACTCGCTGAGTCGGTGAAGCGGAGTCGCATAGTGAAATATGATCGTCACTGCAAGTTCTTCCTTGTGCGGCCAGCGCTATAGCGCAGACCGAGGTCCAAACGTAGAATGAGAAACGAGTACGAGTCGGCTGAACAAGTCATCATTGTCTGAGTGTGAGAGCGCCCTGATTCATAATAAGAGAACAGAAGTGATTCAACATTTTCCGCGAGATGCGTCAACCTCTGTCTAAGAACTACATTCTCTTTGTTGTTCACAAGAAATTGAAAAATTTATGTAACTGAAACTTGTGATGTTCACGTTAGCCCAAAATGATGGTGTGAATGTTTTAAAGGACTTCTTACTTTTAGAAACGACTTACTTAAAGGAAGACTATATTCTGTCCACATTTCTTCTGGCAGAGGCATGTGCATATAATAATGTGAAATACAAGTAAAGCACATAATACAGTCTTCATTCGTGCAATTAGTAAATTCTTTAAATAAAGTGCAGAAGATTGTTTAGTTACATTCTGCTTCTAATTACAGTGAACATTCACTGAGACGAGTTCCAAGTGACCGAGATACCAGTGTTCGTGTCATTACACCCAGGAGTAATAAAGATTATATGTTCGTGTTTCACGTGTACGTGTTAAGCGTAATTCGTGTTAAGCGAGTACGTACTAATGAAGGTGGACAGTACTAACGTCATTAGGTCGATATGGAGCAAATAAATGTCGCTGCTGAAGTTCGTAAAACGAGACGTTAGCCAAGACCTTCTAAGAGCGTTATTTGTGAAATCGGCCGCGTGTTATCGGAAATACCTTTTTTTAGAAAATATAGTGAACCTTCGTTGGCACGAACATCTTTTCTTAGGGTAGGGGAACTCATTCTTCACCAACAACTCATGTATTGGATTGCTCTTAACCTTTAGTGGCCCTAATGAGGTCTCTGTGGCCGCAGCAAATAAGAAATCGTCCTTTGGAAGACGAAGTGAAAAGGATTTTTTTCTGGAACCTCGCTCTACTTGGTAAATCTGTTGAGAGCTAACCGGCTTCACTGTAGGCTGATAATACATATATTTTCTTTATTGAGGTAAATAAAAGGTCGTCGCAGTCACCGCGACTACACTTCAGTAAGGTGTTGGGGTAGCTTTTGATACCATGTCTTTCGATATGGAATTCGAACATGTGTTTGTTCATCAAATCCTAACACCGAGAAAGTTATTCCGCAATTTCTGTATTAACTAAAACAATTAGGAATTGAGTGAAATTTTTAAAACGTAAATATGTTCATAAAAACGTAAATGTATTATACATTGGTAAAAAAGTTGAGTTATCTTGTGTGTATGCCTTGTCTTAATATTACCGTACTTAATTTGTTTTGTTTTGTGTTTCTGCTGAAGATGTTATATTTACAGTGTATGATATTTATTATTTGCCACTAAAAAATCCATGAAGGACTGTGAGCGAACCGTTTCTTCGCATGTCATTAGAAATGTGTCAGCATATTTGCATATTGTTCTGATGAAACAGATAAGAAATAAAAATATATTAAAATTTTAAAAAGATTGTTCTGCAAAGAAACGATAAAAATGGAAACAATTTTAGTGATAAATACATAATTTCGGATGACTATGTAAGTGTATGTAAGTGATGCAAGTTACTACAACAAGTTCCAAACTGCATGTATTGCAATTTTAGTACACTGATGTTATTTATTGTAGTGTCGATGATTTTTCCTGTTCATTGAAGATTATATTAAAGAATTTCAGTAGTATATTTTCTTGAAATAAAATGGAAGGATTTGAATTGTTTTTGTTGTTTTCATGTCGTAACCTACCAGGTAAGGGCAATGTTGAGGAAATGCTAGGAAAAGAGTTTTGCATGATTATATTTCTGATAATAACATTTTTCACAGAACAACTATGTATTGTTCGGGAAGAACGAAATAACGATAATTCTCAATTATTTTCAAAAATATTTTAATCGCGCGATCGCAAAAGTCGTGTGTGGTACGGTGTTCACGTGCCTCATATAGCTCTAGTGTGGTTAAGGGTTAATGGACGGCAGACTGAAATCTTCTATGTACGCCTTAGAGAAGCTTTTGGTTTCTACTTTTCGTTGCGCTTACGTCGATATAACAGAACAATATTACGAAAGATATCTTTCACTCCACAAACAATACAAGCTACAAACACTAGAATGCAACACTTCGAAAGAACTTTCATATAGTAATTATTGCAATGTAATGCATTAAATGCTTCGCGGAAAACGTTTGTGATTTCCTTGATTTTACTAACTCCAACAATGATTACCAGCAAAAACCAATTTCCAGAACTGACTAAAAATGTCTTCAATTGGGGAACGGGCTCCATTCGTTGGTGTTCGGATAAAGGAAATAATCATAAAAAAGCATCTGAGGGAAAACGGAAATAAAATTTTGTGTTTTTATTGTAAAGTTTGCAATGTATATTTCATAAACATTGAATTCATTAAATTCCAACTCAGCAAACCCTCGTTGGCACGAAATAATTTTGTTTACCGCTAAGGAAACATAGTATGTATTTTGGCGTTTTGCGGTCGGTAGTCCGACTTCGCCGGCCAGCTACTGGTGTCCCCCCTTGCCTAGACCTAGTTAAATTCCCATGCTTGGGGGTAAGAGCGTCATGAGGCGAACATGACATATTCTCTTCACCGTAACTAGCAAGATCCGCCTGCTTGAGCTTTTCTTCGTCACACAGCTACAGAAACTGGGACGATTTTAAAGGAAAGCTACAACTACATTTTGCTTCGACCGGGAATTGAACCCGGAGACCACAGCGCGGGAAGCTAGTAGGCTGCTCATGAGCCATCCCAGACAAGAACATAGTAATACACATAATAATTGGATAATACCATTTTTATAACAAACACCGATTATTTTGGAATTCGTCTTAAGGTTTATTGTAGGGTTTACTGAAGTAGATTTGTCAAGTAGCGGGTAAATTTCGTCATGTGTATGTAGCTTGCTAAGCAACATAAACTACCTTCACAAAAATGACTCGCCCACCGTCGCGTTGTCTCCGAGCGCAGGACGAAAAGAAGAAGACGAATTCTCGTCGGGAGTCGCGCCGGGCGTGCTCGCGCTCAAACACCCACTCGCTTACGACGCCGCGCCGGGATCACTTCCCCTTTTAGTGTCATTAGCTGTAAAGCCCCGGGCGCCACGTGGACCCCCACGTGCCGCCCCACGTGGAGCGGGGGGCGGGGCGGGGGGGGGGGTGACGGCGGAACCGAATGTGGCCTGGGGGCCGTTTCCGCCCTCACCCGCCCGGGTGACGTTCTTTACGGCCGCGTGGGAAGGGATGAGCTCCGCAAGGGTTGGTGGCTAGGCGTGTGTTAACGTAAGCAGCAGCTGAATACTTTCAACAACGTACGCCTTTCACTCACAGAATGACATATTTTTGCAAATTTTTAAAATTATAAAAATCAGGAAAGAAAAAATTAAATATAAAAACAGAAAGCAAACGGATTCATAATACATAATTTACAAGTAAAATTTACTTTAAAAACTTTGTTGAAAACATATTTAACCTTCGCTGGGGTTCGCAACCTAGCGCCCTAGCTTTGTACGCCTGAGAACCAGGATTAAGTATCGGCTCCTCAATGATGAGAACAAATTGGATGTGCGACAGTTTTTCCAGCGTCCCCCTGTTTTCTCTGCCTCTCATTTCAGCGTTTCCCCATCAATGTATCATCAACAGTATGATCATTAACATCTACGCATCGACTCATTCATCATCTCTCAAAACAAGTCCCTCAGACATCTAAAATTTCGATGAGTATTATTGCTTCAGAAACTATTTACATTGGATCCAATATTTTAAATAACTGCATTAGGAAATGATCAAATATTTAGAGTTTCTTCGTAAACGTGTTTATGTTAAAATTTCTTAAGAAACACGAATAACAGATGGGTATTTTAATTACAAAGTTGAAATTCTATATTAATGCAACACGCGTGATGAAAACTGAACATTCAAAGCCCTACAAAATCCGACACCCACTGTGGATCGATGTGAATGAGAGCCATCACATTCCACCCACGCACATGGACGTGCGGGTGAGAGCCTGCCCTTGACCTCGGCGGCACGCGGCCGGGCCCGCACGCGGAGGCAAGCCAGCGCAAGCGGCGCGGCGGTCGAGCGAGTGGACGGGCGAGACAGCGGGCAAGCGAGTGGTCGAGGGAGTGGGCGAGTGAGAGCCTGCCCTTCACCTCGACGGCACGCGGCCGGGCCCGCACGCGGAGGCAAGCCAGCGCAAGCGGCGCGGCGGTCGAGCGAGTGGACGGGCGAGACAGCGGGCAAGCGAGTGGTCGAGGGAGTGGGCGAGTGAGAGCCTGCCCTTCACCTCGACGGCACGCGGCCGGGCCGCACGCGGAGGCAAGCCAGCGCAAGCGGCGCGGCGGTCGAGCGAGTGGACGGGCGAGACAGCGGGCAAGCGAGTGGGCGAGGAGTGGGCGAGTGAGAGCCAGCCCTGACCTCGGCGGCACGCGGCCGGCCCGCACGCGGAGGCAAGCCAGCGCAAGCGGCGCGGCGGTCGAGCGAGTGGACGGGCGAGACAGCGGGCAAGCGATTGGGCGAGGAGTGGGCGAGTGAGGCCAGCCCTGACCTCGGCGGCACGCGGCCGGGCCGCACGCGGAGGCAAGCCAGCGCAAGCGGCGCGGCGGTCGAGCGAGTGGACGGGCGAGACAGCGGGCAAGCGAGTGGCCGAGGAGTGGGCGAGTGAGAGCCGCCCTGACCTCGGCGGCACGCGGCCGGCCCGCACGCGGAGGCAAGCCAGCGCAAGCGGCGCGGCAGTCGAGCGAGTGGACGGGCGAGACAGCGGGCAAGCGAGTGGCCGAGGAGTGGGCGAGTGAGAGCCAGCCCTTGACCTCGGCGGCACGCGGCCGGCCCGCACTCGGAGGCAAGCCAGCGCAAGAGCGCGGCGGTCGAGCGAGTGGACAGGCGAGACAGCGAGCAAGCGATTGGGCGAGGAGTGGGCGAGTGAGAGCCTGCCCTTCACCTCGACGGCACGCGGCCGGGCCGCACGCGGAGGCAAGCCAGCGCAAGCGGCGCGGCGGTCGAGCGAGTGGACGGGCGAGACAGCGGGCAAGCGATTGGGCGAGGTGGGCGAGTGAGAGCCAGCCCTGACCTCGGCGGCACGCGGCCGGCCCGCACGCGGAGGCAAGCCAGCGCAAGCGGCGCGGCAGTCGAGCGAGTGGACGGGCGAGACAGCGGGCAGCGATTGGGCGAGGAGTGGGCGAGTGAGAGCCAGCCCTTGACTTCGGCGGCACGCGGCCGGCCCGCACGCGGAGGCAAGCCAGCGCAAGCGGCGCGGCGGTCGAGCGAGTGGACGGGCGAGACAGCGGGC
The DNA here is from genome assembly GCA_964035755.1 of Teleogryllus oceanicus. Classification (NCBI taxonomy): domain Eukaryota; kingdom Metazoa; phylum Arthropoda; class Insecta; order Orthoptera; family Gryllidae; genus Teleogryllus; species Teleogryllus oceanicus. The sequence continues at coordinate 21,837,068 of CAXIVR010000005.1, forward strand.
AAGCGAGTGGTCGAGGGAGTGGGCGAGTGAGAGCCTGCCCTTGACCTCGACGGCACGCGGCCGGGCCGCACGCGGAGGCAAGCCAGCGCAAGCGGCGCGGCGGTCGAGCGAGTGGACGGGCGAGACAGCGGGCAAGCGGGTGGTCGAGGGAGTGGGCGAGTGAGAGCCTGCCCTTCACCTCGACGGCACGCAGCCGGGCCTCACGCGGAGGCGAGCCAGCGCCTGCGGCGCGGCAGTCGAGCGAGTGGTCGGGCGACACAGCGAATGGTCGGGGCAGCGAACGAGCGTGTGTTCGGAGGAACGCGCGAATGGTCGCGGCAACGAGCGAGTGGTCGCTAGCGAGCATTAGTGGTCGCTAATGACATAGATGTTAATGCGACCTTAAATATAAAAAAATAAGAGGAGGTAGATTGAACGTGACAGAATGGATCCGGATGAAGTTGGTCAAAAGTTTTTCGTATAGCCGCTGACTGTGGAACGAGTAATTTCGACTAGTGGCGCTCTCTGATGCGCTTCAATTAAAGGAGTAAGTGCTTCTGAGACAAAAACGGCTGAAATAGGTTTCCTCTTGCTAATCTAGAATACTTATTCTTATTTGGATTCTAGAATATGCATCAGTTTCGAATTTCTTCTTCCTAAGCTAATAGATTCAATCAATATACAATTGACGAAAAAATGTTTCTATTTATTGTAACAATGTACACACAATTACTTTTTAATTTTTTAAACATAATTTCTTATAGTAATTAACGAAACGAGTATATAAAGAGGGAGATAATTGCATAAATGTTATGTTCAAGAAAACGAGCGACGATAGGAGCGAGTTTTCTTATATACCATGAATGCAATTATTCCCCTTTGTTACGTTAAATATTTTTTCGTTTCCATTGACAAGTAATTCAGATAAAATAAAATTCAACGCATCTTTTCCACCCATGGCGTGCATTTCATGACGTAGTATTGCTTTTGAATAAGATCTATTTTAGTAGTCATTGCATTATGTTGCCACGAAATATTTGCACATGGAAGAAACTGGACATATTTATGATAAAATATAAGAAGCTGACAAAGTCATGAAAACATTACTTCCCACGAAAAGTAAAGACAGGTAAGAGAGAGAATACGACATGTATAAATATTGGGGGGAAAACTAGTCACTTCTGACACAGTTTTGGTAGAGCATACTTTTCAGAACTGGTAAACACAACTGACATTCACATTTTTTACATTCGACATTCTTAGACCAAACGTTTTACATGTAAAACATTTAATACATTTAGGTTAAATATTTATGTTTAACTATAAGTCAGCCATCTTAACGTTTACTTACCCAATTTAGTTTCATTCATTCGTTGTTAATACGTAGTTGTAGGTACGTAATATGTGATGTACTTTTTTGTTCACGTTTCACGGCCGACTGCAGATACCGTTGTTTCGTGTGTGTTATAGTTTCTTAATTAAACGATTTCTCTCCTTTGCTGAATTCTGATTGGTAGGTGTGAGTTTTTAATTGCACGCATGCTATTAACATAGAGATAATTAACGATTTTTCATGTAATTAATGAGCATATTTAGTTAACTAAACGGAAAATATTTTAATGATTCATTGTAAGGCCGCACAAAATAAATTATTTCAGAAAATGTTTTAAAATTTAAAAAAAATGTATCAGCGTCTCGTAACACTACACTAACACACCCTACTCCTATGTAATGCAGGGAACGTTCCCTCAAACCCCCTCCCTCCTTCCTCAGCGTTACGTAATTTATGGACGACCCCATACTGGTTCAAGTGTTAGATGAGCACATTTTTGAAAGGATATAGTAATAATGAAATTATCACCAAAGTAAAGTCAATTTATCATGGAGTTCCTTTCATTAGGAACAAACTGCCTACCAAGTCTTAATGCCAGCTCTCTACGTCGTGACCGCGAAGGCCAACGTGCCTTACAAGCGCTCTCCTTTACTGCAAGTCGCGCGAACTCCCCGGGTGATTGATGGCTCACCCTCCCCCCCCCCATTCTTCACCACCTCCTCCTCCTCCTTGCCTTCCGTTCCTTCCCGGGCCGACGTGCTCTCTCCCGCACTTTCGGAATTGTTAACCAACTTATTTTCATCAACCACGGCCCCCAACGTGCGCCTCGGTTAGCCACTGGTGCCAACCTGCGCCCGCGAATATCACGTCACGTGAGATATTGCTGTTTAAAATGTTAAGTCTCTCCTGAACAACCCTCGATCTACAATGGCAAGTGCTGCGTATTCTACTTCTAAATCGATTCAATTGACATCTGAGCTTGTAGAAACTCACTCTCATTTTCAGGCATTTGAAAGGAATGTAATGAATTCTGGAATTATAAAAATATAAATTTTTAGTAATATCTTAGAGTATTCCAGGAGTTTTGAGAAACACAAATATATTGTATATTTTTTTTTTTTTAGTTAAAACATAGGAAATACAACGTAATTTTTTATATCCACTTTTTGCACAAACCACTAATAAGTTGCGTTTTATTTAATTTACGAGTTGGAATAAAAATGTCATAAAGTAAGGACAGCTTGATCATAAGAGTAAACGCAACGACAGATCCATTATAGAATTCTGGGTTTAAAAGCTCGCACTTCAACGATACGATATTTGGTTATTACAGGTACTAAGAAGCTTCATTTAGCATTAGTGCTGTACAAGATTTATTATAGCATTAGTTGCACAATGTCTTCATAATGACTCTCGTGTAGGAAACGAAAGACTGCGATGTCTCAGTGGACAAAAAAATCAGAGCAAAACACACTTTTGCTAGTCCACACTGCACCTGACCTTGGCTTTCTGTTCAACCATTCCCGAAGAAAGCGCTATGTTTCAATAAATCCGTGACGACTAGCGATGAAATAAAGATGGTTAAAGCATTTCATTTTTAAAAAGACTTTCTTATAAGAACATCTACTCATACAGTAGGTTATTCTTTTCAAAATCATAAATAACTATTATCTGAAAGTAATTTCAATGTGAAAGGTAATATTAAAGAAAGAATTCAGCAAGATTCACTACATAGTATCATTGCCGACTCTACGCTTTGTGGAAACTAGAATAATTCTTCTCTTTTTAAAATAATGTAAGCTGTGTTCAAAGCTAACAATGTATCTACTTTTTAAGTAGGCGCCCAAATCTATTTCTTCTCACATTTATATCATTGACACAAAAACACATATTTCATGTCAGTGAATCTCATCAACCGTGTGCCGAACTCGAACCGAATCTCATCAACTCTAACATTTGTTTTTCTTTTTCGTAACCTATTTTATCATATCACCTAAAGGCATATCTACACAGAGGCGCAAATTCTATGCCTGTCATGGGCGCCTGAACAGCTACTATATATACGTCTCTGTTCATCGCTTACTGCTAGAGCTTCGTCAGCTTGCTTTCGTTCTTGCGCGTCCAAAATATCTCACTCAAAGCAGACTCGTCTTACTGTTTTCATTTTCGCACAACTCAGTTGTCAAATTGTCTTCTTCCACCAGTACCTGGTGTGTACAACTGATTCCCTCAAAATGCTCGGCACGCAAATGACAATCAGTGAATCCTCTGCTTTATTTATCAACATTCTCTCAATTTCACTTCGATGTTACTAAAGTTTGACGTTACACATTCCTAGAATTCAGCAATATAACTTTCCCGTTACCTCAAACATTCCTTCCCTGGATTTTTTACCCCCTCCACTTGCAGAAGTTTTACCGACCTCTGTTACCGCGCTGCTAGCCAGCGTTGTCAAGGCGCCTCCGACTTACTTACAAACCCTTCGCCGTCTTACCCCGTCCCCTGCAGTTCTCCCCGTTCCGCATTCGCCGCAGCCCTTTTACCTCTCGATCGATACGCCCCCATCAATTTAACAAAGTTTACGTAACTGTTTGTAGACGTTTCAAAATCCTCCGAAACCCTCGCCCCACTCCACGAAAGCAAGTGGCGGTGGAACTTTGTTTTAAATTCACTTCATTTTGTACGGAATGCCGTGTCGGGCCCGGGGCTCCGTGGGCCTGGGCGAGAGAAAGCCCTTCTTAGGGCGACACGCCCCACCCCGCTCCCCTCACCCCCGGCGCCCTCAAACGCCACTTCGCTCGGTGCGGGGATATTAATTTCTCGACCGTCAAACAGACGCGCTGGGAATGACTACCAGGTGCGACTTGTCCAAGTCTTCACCCCAATTGCTGCCTTCGCTCACGCAATCTGTCAGTGGTGGCAAGTGTAGTGACACAACCAATAAATGAACGGATGTGGCAAATTATAATGAAGGGCCAACTACTACTTCTAAAACTTCCATCTCCCTCCTAGTTTCGTTCTACGTTATTCGCTCGCGCTTAAGTGTAGGCGACCCTGTGCATCTCTCCTTGTTCTGCTTCATGAGTTGAACTGTTTACAGCGCGCCGAAGATCGTCACGTGCCGCGCGATAACTCAGCGTACTAAGTGGCATCACGTGACGATTGCTCTGATCCTTCTTGCGAGAGGGGAAGTACCTATGACGTTCTCTTAGCGCCACGTTCTGGACTTGGCATCAAGACGCCTAAGATTTACGCATTTTGGAATCAAGGCTTCAGCACTTTCAAATAGTTGTGCTGCCAATTACCGCAGCTGCAATTCCTGATGCAAATGTCTCATAGTGCTAATTGTGTGATTCCCAAGAGTACGACGGATACACTCAATTTAACAGAGAGAGTTTCAGGGCTATACACTCAATTTAGTTTATGACTGAGTCTGAAGAAAATATTTGATGAAATTTATCACGAGCCTTATAAATATCTGAACAAGCAGTAACTTACACCTGCTTTATACGCGTAATTATGTACTATCCGCATTACAGAAAGGTAACGCAGGAATGGAAATAGTGCATGAGTCTTAAATGGTACTAGCACTTCGCCCTAAGCCCTTCAGCTAAAAACCGCCATTGCAAAGAGCGTGTTCCCATAGATTTCACTCGGTCTTGTTCAATACATCATGTGTTCTTTTCTTGAATAGCAATTATTAAAATCGACTCCCTATTTAGTTCTAAAAACTACAGTGTTATTTATATCTGAAAAATTCATTATGTATCAATGAATACGATCAAATGGGCTAGGCCATTAATTAAAAATGACAAACAATAATTTTGATGAAGCACCAAATTGAAGTTGTCAATGGATATTATAAATGTATTGAATCATATTTATGTTTATTTTAGCTCTTTTCATGATATTTAACGTTTAAATTCCACATTCCAGTTGAATTGTAATTATAAAGACTTAATAGGGCTTGAGTGACGGCATGAATATCAATTTAATAAGGCAAATAAAATTAAAGGCAAATCATATATATCAAATTTATAGTCCTATCGCAGATTAAAACGTATTATTCGCAATAACACATGACATCGATGGGTGAATCAGAGACTAGATGCATAACCCCTGTACTAAAATAGCGTCTAAAGCATAAAATATGAATAAAAATATTTTATCTATGTTGTCGGCAGACGCTTTATGTGAGTTAGAAAAAAAAGAAGAAAAAAAGCCGTTTATGTGCCGCGAACAAAATTTGTCGACTCTCGTTTTCCTTCAAGGAATCTGATTGGTCGCATCTTGAATGAAAAGTGTAAATTCGTTGAACATGCATCTAAAACTGCAACCTCTGAAGGTGGAATCGTTAACTTCCAAACGCGATAAACCCGGGTAAAACTGAAAACGGGGGCACATGACTAAATTGCGGGTATAACTTGAGTCTCATTCACTGGGGACTTACATATACGATATGCGAAACCCGCAACCTCTCACTGAATAGTAGTTACCAACAAAACAAGTATCGTACGCATCTTAGGAGAGAGAATTCGACAGTTATTAAACGAGGCCGTCAGGACTAATTTCATTATTTAATTACTTTGTTACCAATGACGTTAACCGCTATCATGAGTTCCGGAAGTGTAGCGCATGTTTTATTACGTGAAGTAATCGTGTTCTTCCCCTGCTGAATGGCAAGATGCGGCACCGGCCCACACGCAGCTTAGCGGGGGGTTTCCCCGTCCAGGTATCTCCCACCAGCGGGGGAAAAACTCTAACCTCTCGACATGTATGGTGAATGTAAGGGTGTGTGTGAGGATGAGGATAAGACAAGGAAGAAGAAGAAGAAGAAGAAGAAGAAGAAGAAGGAAAGATCGTGCGTGGTTCCGGGCCCGTTTGTTAGGACACTGCTATGGCATTTACCTGGCGCTGATCGGAGAAACAAAGGAAAACTACCAATCAGAGCAACCGGCCGCTAGAATTCTCCACTAGATAGCAGCTAAATTCGACTTTGCTGTCTAGCTAGTATCGAAAATCCTGGAACCATTGGCCCTCCCGGCCAGAGGAAATGCAGTGACATCAGTTGATGCCCTGAGCCACCTCAGCCGGTATGAATTTGATAACCAATCGGGTATAATAATGAGTTACTATTATGTCGTACGTATTATCCAACTTATTAAAAATTTTAATATGTTTATTATATTTTATTATTTATTCTGACAATCGTGGCAGACTGAAGTTCTTAGTAATTGTTAGGAGGTAAGAATTATTAGACCATTTTTATTCTAATGTAATGCGAAGTACGAAACAGAAAGAAAATACACTGGTAATCAAATAAAATAAACAATTACAATTATGATGGGTTTCGCATAGTATGGGCGTAATTTGATATGTTCATCAGGTGCAATGCAAAGTAGCGTCTGTTATAGAAAGGATGCGTTTTATGTAAGAGTGGTGACTCACAGATGGTGTTGCAAGGTAGCTCTGACTTCTGTATGAAAATAAAAGGATTAAAATATAAATAGAGAAATGCAATTTACCTGGAGGTAAGGGGTGGAAGGATCTGAAAGACGTTCCAACTGTCACGTTTCCCAACCATGAATATGCCACTGACTTCACTATAACAAGGGCATTTACTGTGCATCCACTCGACAACAGAGCTCTATTTTAAGAAAGCAAGAATCGAGTATTTTTCGACTCCAGATGTAGCCCTTGAGATTCAGACCCTCCTCCACCCGTGGTGCCCACAAAGCCGAGCGCGCTCTGTCGATACAGACTGACAAATGGAAACGGCCAGTCTCCTGCGCTGGGCGCCGCATTCAGCGGCGAAATACGATTTCTATGGCGCCGCGAGTTTCCTTGTGATGAAGCGATATGTAAAACAACTTCGGTCGTTTATTTTTCTTCGCAAGGAGAAAACTTACGTTGGTTTGAACGGAAAGGAACAGTGCGCTGTTCTCTTGCATCGATTTCGCATTTGTTCTCGTTGCAGTGCTAGATAATCTTGATATGCCCGTCGTATTTCGAGTCGCAAATAGGAGACGAATAACTGCGGAAGTGTTTCTAAAAGTTGAGCGAGAATACAGTTTCTCAAACACTTTAGAACACTGTATGTCTTGTTTAGTGGGAGGAAATATCGAATCGCTTCCGAGACAGCTCCTTCTAGCCGCATTTATCTGTACCGCATTGGCATTATTAATTTCGATTCGGTTCATTGTCCTCCGTTGAGAACTCTCTGAACAACTTGACTCTGACTTGGGACTCAGTAATTTCATTCTGATCGACAATACTTGATCGTCGCGATACTTGAAAGAGATTATCGTTGTAGGAAATAAGGCGAGAAATATTGTATTTTATTCACGACGTAAAGTGGCGTCGGTTGGTAGAAGCAAGAATGGCTCCAGGTCGCAACCTGCTACGACGCAAATTTGGAGATCCTTTTCTTTCTACCAGCACTTTTCACAGAATATTCACTGTCCCATAGTAAACCATTCCACCGGTGTCACGGACGGTTTCAAAGATCTGCCTTCAGATTCTATATCGTTGATCCGAAAGAGCTAGTTATAATGGGAACAATCTCGGATTTCGCGCCACGATTGCCTTGCGGAGAATTTGAACTCTTTTTCGTACTGTACATCGACATCACGCATCTGCGTGAGGCAGATAGGTCATCGCGTCATTACAATGTGCCAGTTACGATGTTTCATTGATCTGAATGAACCGGATATTATAGTGACATTTTGCGTGAAAGATCAAAATTCATGGCACCATAGAAACATTTCTATGCAAATTAAGAAATGTCTTTTCATATATTTCAGGAAGGGAAGTTATCCTAGTATCATTTCAGAAAAAAATCCTACACTAGAACTATACAAAAATGAGCAAAAGGTATCACTTCTGGGAGATAATTGCGTCTAGTCTAGGGCTCCCCAGGAAGGCGATTCGAGAGCAAAGAGCCGTCGGCAGAGCCCGGAGCGGGTGGCGGGTGCAGCAGCGGGAGCGAGCGAAGCCGGGGTGGGGGAAGGCGGGAGGCGTTGAGAGACATACTTGGCTTTCTGTAACCTGGCTGACGACAGCTGATCAGCTGTTAAGATTTCGTCCAACCGGGAGCTTAAACGTCACAAGTGACGTCACCGTGATGACGTTTCGGCTCTCGATTGGACACCGTAACAGCTGATTAACTGATATCGGCCAGGTTAGAAAATCCCAAGTATACAAGCGATGAGGCGGACAGACCAGTTTCACACAAGACGCCATTGCCAAATGTGTTGTCATGGAAGAGGAAGCAAGCGGCTCTCGTAATAATAGTCCCACAATTTTTAAAAATAAATTGGAAGAACAATCTTTTTTCCAAAACTTGGAGAACATATAAAATGTTTCGTTTGTAAATTTGTTATCATTATTAGTCGTATATTTTGAAAATTGATTACAAGAAATTTCTGATATAGAAAATTTTTTTGCTTTACCATTTTCAATTTACAGCGTAAATCATGATTTACAGTTGGAAGTATTAGATCTTCAAAATGATACAGATTTGAAAGAAAAATTCCAGCACAAGGAAGATCTATTTTATTTTTACAAAAACATTCCCCAGAGACACTTTCCTAAGCTCCACAAGCATGATGCCCAAATTTTAAGTACGTCGGGATCTACGTAGTATGTTTCTGAGCATTTTTTTCTAGTTGGAAAATTTGTAACTCGAGACTGAGAAGCTCTCTCATAGATCACAACTTGACAAATGTCCTGAGATTGCGCTCAATCATTTGAGCGAAATATTGAAAGCATTATGCGAGAAAAAATGTTAAAACCTAGAATATATATATATATGACACTCTTATGACTGACTGATACTCTTAGATAAAAGTATTTACACAATTTCTTGTAATTCAACATTCAGTAATTGTTACAATCGCAAACTTTCTGAAGGGCATTTTCTAAAATTCTTTCCTTGACCCAATTATTTGTTTAATTGTTGTTATCTAATGTTAGTGGAGGTGACAGTAACTATCTGCAGACAATGGTAATAGCTGTTTTGGTATTTGCGTTGGTAGACGGAACACGAGTGTCTACGAACGAAATCACGTCAGCGTGAAACGATAAGCGACACTTTTGAAATACTCATACCCCGGTGTTTGACATTTGAATTTCTCATAGTGCTCCCGCTGGGTCCCGCCCGCCCGCTGAGAGCCGGGAATAATCGACCTTGGCTCTAGGGAACGAAAACGTGATGAGCCCTGCTCTGATCAGTAATTGAATCAACGGAGAATTGCAATGAAATATTTCATTTTCATTTAACATTTTAAACATGATCCAAATACCGGAAACGTAAATTCAAAAAATCTCTTTGCTGTCTTCCATAAGACACATACCCAGTCAAAATTGATGACTCTCATCTCTTAAAGTAGCTTCCCCAGGAATCCCACGAATTCATACGCCCAGAGACAACGGTGTGCTCAACCTGTTCGGGAACCTGACGCAGACTGATTGGTAATCTCACCGAACGCTGCGCGCTGCACTGTCTGAAGGCAGCACATCCTACATGTTCAAAAATGTATCTCCCGCGCAGACGAGCTTCCGGAAGCCGGCGGCTCTCGCGAAACTCGAGCTTAACTCGACACGGCGAGATAAAACAAAGCTGCGCGGGGAGATAAAAGAAGAAGAAAGGGAAGACGGATGAGCGCCCCCCTTGGCGGGGGCCGGAGAGGGGGGGGGGGGCGAAAACTTAACCGGGGGGGGGGGGGGAGTGGGTGGGGGATGGGGGGATGGGGGGGGGCGCGGGACTTGTGAAGCGACGACGGAGGATGAGTGACCGAATAGAGATGTCAGGTTGAAGGCGCGGTTTGCTGAAGATCAGTGGCTGACAACCGGAAAGACAGAAAGAAGGGGAGGAGAGACACAATCTGGACTTAGAGATTCAAGAGAAATAATTCGAGGTGAAGAATGAATAAATGATTTAATAAAAAAAGAAACAAGAGGACAAAACGGTAGGACCAATTAGATTATCAATTAGAAAGGGATAACTTAGAGGCTCTGCAGACAGGAGGATCTGAGTGGAAATCATTATTCCGAGAAGAGTGAGAAAAATATTATTTGTCTGAAGCTGAAAATTACCGCGCGTAAAAGAAGGTAGGTGACAATTAATTAGGTGATATACGATTTCAAAATGAATGTTTGCATAGAGAAGAAAACATAAATGAACGACTAAAGTAAAATGTGAATGATATCCTATTAGAGCAAAGATCTTGGATTCTGAAGGCAATTATAGAGAAACATATAAAGAGTACAAGTGTAAAAGAGCTCCCTGGAACTAAATGAAACAGGACGCGATAACAAGAATACTGAAATGAGAAAGCTTAGTGAGCAGAACGTAGGTGAGGAGGCGAAAAATCAGGAAGAGAATGAAATCTGTACGAGCGGCAGCGGCAATATTCGAAGAGACGGATACGTTAGAACAACAAAGCATGCAACTGGTGAGGAGGCGAAAAATCAGGAAGAGAATGAAATCTGTACGAGCGGCAGCGGCAATATTCGAAGAGACGGATACGTTAGAACAACAAAGCATGCAACTGGTGAGGAGGCGAAAAATCAGGAAGAGAATGAAATCTGTACGAGCGGCAGCGGCAATATTCGAAGAGACGGATACGTTAGAACAACAAAGCATGCAACTGGTGAGGAGGCGAAAAATCAGGAAGAGAATGAAATCTGTACGAGCGGCAGCGGCAATATTCGAAGAGACGGATACGTTAGAACAACAAAGCATGCAACTGGCACTCGTGGCGATGGCACGTCCACCAGCCCACATCGGCGGCGGGCTCTTGGGAATGGAAGGCGGGGCGGTGGAGATTGCTGGTATTGCGTTTGAACCCCAGCTGACTGTCTACCCGCTGCGCCACTAGCCCACCATCACGCCAACCCCGCCCCCCTGCCCCCATCCACGCCCACGCCGCTTGGGCTTCTGGGCGTCAGGGCCGGAGGCGATTCAGATACGCAACATTTCAGAGAAGGACCTCAGGGTTGAACTTCGCAGTTTGTGAAACAGAAACCAAACCGCCAAATGTATCCATGAACAAACTCTACAAGGTTTTCTACTACGACGGGGAAAAAAACGTCCCTTAAATTAAACATCCCCTACAAATGTTACAAGTGAACGTCAATCACACAATAGAATGACAAATTGAAACGTAAATTTTCCTCTATTTTTCGCGGCAGTGAAAATTTCAATTCTGCTAGTAGTAAAAGTATTGATGAATCTTCTAAATAGAAATGGCAAATAATAAAATGTATACCAAAGAAATATACTGCATCCATTTTCACTTTTCGTTATTTTTTTTTTATGTAAACATCAAATTAAAATGTAAGCTGCAATGGATTGCCCACAAATATCAGGTGCATTCATTAGTGTAGTACTTCTCAACATTATTCCTTAGTACGAAAAGCTGAGACTAGACACAAAAGCAAGGTTCTTGTGTATGATGCAACCACTGTGAAATTAACTTCGTGGAAAATAATGCACTCAAACACGCCGACATGCAAATGTTAACGAGAACACTTGTCTTCAACGCAGTCTTTCACAGTCACGTCATTTCGTTGTCATTTAATTTCGTGCATTAAAATTACGCCACTAGGAGGAAATGTCGTTTGCAAGCCCAAGAATCTCCCTTTACGTGAGGTGTTATTTACGCGAAGGGAATTCTCACAACCACCTACAACTTTAACTTAGAAATTCGGAGTAACTTCATAATGTCCCTTTGATAAACACACAGTAGTTTTATTCTCCCTCTGCACGTCAAAGAAACCCTCGTGACGAGAAATTAAATCGTAAGCTCTGCAACTTGCCTCGGAATCGCTCAAAGCTGGCTGGGGTCACTGCACCTTCGCTGCCGCAGAATTCTGTCGGCAAAGGAACAGGCTGTTGTCTGCAAAGCCTCACCTACAACACAAAGAGAACGAAGGAACATTAAAAATGTGGATTTTCGCTGAACATTTTGCAAATATGAAAAGCCAATAGTAAAATAGAATTAGGGTTTATGCAGTCAAGAGAGAGACTGGAATGAGTTTGTTTTGATCTTTTCCAGATAAACGTTTCTTTATTGGTCGAAAAAAAAAGAGAGTACTAATAACTCTTAAAGTTTCTGTGGCGTCTAAAAGTACTGCGAAATTTAATTGTCACTTATAACTTACTGATTTTACTGAATGTATGAAATTATTATATTCTAAACAGCTATATCCAAATAAACGAGTAAGTTGAAAGAGACACTACACAACAACAATAGATGTCCTTTAGTCGTGCTAATGTAAGAAATGTAAATTAATATTTTTTAACTTAATTTCTTACGCCTTATTAATGAACCAAAATGAACATTTTCGTTTTTGTTCTTTGCTGCCCCCCGCATATTTCTGATGTAAACGTTCGGAAAATGTAAACTGCTGGATTTCTGAAAGTTTTCAAAGGTGAGCTGTCTTTTCCCAAAACATTAAACATATTTCGACTCGAGAACTCATGACAGAACGTATACTACAAGCTATGCTATTAAAAGCATCCAAACACAAATATGCTGGAATTCACAATAGCATGTATAATTCACAGACAATTCCTTATGTAGAGGCTTACAAAAGCCTCACAATTCCAAGACAATAGAATTACAACGGATAAAAGGATATCAGTATTTTTGTTTCGTAACAAGAAAATTTTTGCTTACATCTCACAGGTCATGTAACATAAGAAAATGTTTCATAATACCCATAAAAATGTGGTGGTTGCAGATTTGAGTGTCACTTCTATAGTAAATACTGAATTAGAAGCAACTACTATGCAGAAAAAGAAGTTACTATTTAGAACTCACCGTATAAATTACTGAGTTACAGCATTTCAGCTGAATGTGGCATCGCCGACGCTTTAAACTATTTAAAAACTATTTCCATACAAAAAACTTCTACTATGCAAGTTACAAATAACTATAAAAAGGATCTGGAAACATACAGCTCTTTGATTCTTTCATTCTCGGTCGTAGTACATAAAATATAATATATTAAGAAGTAGAATTATTAATAACAATAATAATAATAATAATAATAATAATAATAATTAAAAATATCTGTGGTACCAACTCCTGTCAGATGTTGTTTGCAGTTACGTCCATTATCCACCCCAGAATACGGTAATACAGAATCTAATCAGAACGCTCCCAGAAGTGTTGTTCCGAAGAGTGCATTCTTCCAGTGTTTTATCAGGCGGCTTATTAAAGCAAATTTGTACATTTGGAAGCTTCTATTCTGGAACATATCGTTCCATTCTTATATATTTATATTATATTATAATTTTGTAATTGAAATTGACGTACAAGAGAGAATTATTTCATTAGCACTACCGTATACGCTATACATAACACAACTGTCCTATAAAACGTTAATTGTCGAGATTGCATGTGGGCGGTGAATGTTTTCCTTGCAAGTGATACAAGCACTGCACCTCATACTGTAAACAATGGCGTTCGGGCGATACCAATCTTAGAGACCTGTGTTCTTCATCGCCTGGGTGACGTAGGCCGCCTCATTGGGATCACATTTAGCTGTCATCACAACATCATTACGCATGCGGATGGGGACCAGTGTCTTCTCTTCACTAAAACCGAAAGTTCACTATATCCGAGTTCATTATCTCCATAGACGACTGCAAAACTGGTAAAATTAACCAACGATGTAGTTCTTCATAATGCGAAAGGATGGGTTCTAACCTCAACATTACTCAAGAACTCGTGGGAGCAAGTGGCAGTGAGTGGCGCGCGCTCTCGTGCCTGCGCTGCACTTCCTGATGAAGTGGACGCCGCGCCACGGCGCTCCGTTTGCAGGGAACAGCGCGCGGGCGGGGGCAGGGTGCGGGGCCGAGGTCGGGCGCGGGGACGGGGCGCGTTGGCAGGAGGCGTGAGCGGGGCGTTGGGGCGGGGCGTGGGCGGACGGGGCGTAGGGCGGGGCACTGGGGCGGGGCGCGGGGCGGGGCGCGGGGCGGGGCGCGGGGCGGGGCGCGGGGCGGGGCGCATGGGCAGGGCGCGGGGCGGGGCGCGGGGGCGGGGCGCGGGGGCGTGGCGCGGGGGCGGGGCGCGGGGGCGGGGCGGGGCACGGGAGTGGTGCAGGACCCGGTGACGGCGGGCGGGAAAAATCGCTTTGTCGGAATGCGTTTCCCGCGTCATGCGGCTCCGGACAACTCAGTTAAAATGTAGGCGGCCCGGCGGCGCCCGCCCGTTCGCGCGAGTCCTGTCGGCCGGAACGCAAACATTGGCACAGGCGCCAGCGCGTCCGCGTAGCAGAGCCGCGTTCCAGTTCACGTGTTATTTGTGAGCTTTCGACCCCGTGGCGTTGTCACTCCGGAGGACGTGTGTTCCGGGGCTCTTTCGGGAGGGGGCAACGGCTGTGGGACTCGAAAAATGAATTACCTACCACCACCGCCTCGAACGAAGGTGCACGGCTACGAATAGCTCAATGCTCTTTGAAACAAAATATAACGGACTTTTCGAGGGGTATTAACTCATTTACCTATTAATTATTTGTTCATTGTTTTGTTATATGGTCGAATGTTTCTTCGTTTTTTGTTTTTTCGTAAAATGTACTCAAAAAATTATTTTCATTTTTTGTTTACTCCTATTCAATTGACAAAATAGACTTATTATTAGGCGATCTATACTTACTCAGGTGGTCATGGATAGTATTTTTTAAAAATTTGTTCCTCTTTTTGGGGCTTTTTTCCACCTTCAGAGGTTGGCGATTTCGACAATCCGCGACGGATACCCACTACGTCCCTCATGGAGACACAAATGAAACTTTACACTACACATACTTGCGGGCTTCTCGGCCTGTGGCCAGCAGATTCACAAGGCCGTTCGCGACAACACATGTATGAAAGACAAGGGACAAACAACCGTGACCACGACGGGACTCGAACCCGAGACCCTTGGGACCCAGGCGCAGATTCGGCAAGCGCTCTAGCCACCTCTGACATCCCGGTTGGCCATGCAGAGAATTATTATTCGTGTGTATATTGTTCTCAAAGAAGAGTCGCATGCAATAACATGGTTCTTCTTCAATTACGGTCTTCGGTGATAGCCAACACTCCATCCAAATTGCCCTTGTGGTTGCAAATGGTGGTAACTATGGTGGTTATTTCATGGTTTGAACCCCGCGGAAACTCTGACTGTTAATATTTGAGACTCTATCTTTGATTGTCATAACCACCGAGAATCCAGTAATATTATCAATTTAATTATTCAGTATTCGCTTTTGACACTTGCTCTTTAACGTTCCGTTGCGGATGTGCCAGCTACAAAGAAATATGATATGTATAAAATTTGTAGATGAAGGAAAAATACGATATAAGCAGAAGAAAATATTCAATCGGTCGAGAGCGCAAGTAACATTAAAATATATATACTGCATAATAAAAACTTTCTTCGGTCTTACATCAAGTTTTTTTATTTCGAATATAACGAAAAAAAATTGTAAATTGATATCTGTCGTTCGTAATATTAAACCTACTTGAGTCTACACAATGATATAACATTAATATATCTATGTTAAGAAAATGACTACGCGGCAAAGGTGTGTCGCGAGCCAAACAATTGGAGAATGTCAGCAAGAGACGCTTGGAAGCTCTGCTTGCAGTTTTCAGCGGCCTTGTGCAGACGCATGTCTGGACGCTCGGCGGGCGGGGGCGGGGGCGGGAGTGCGAGGCCGCCACGCTCGAAATAGACGCGCGGTCGGACGCCGCAACGCCGCCTCTGAGGCGGCGCCCCTCACCCGCCGCCGCCTCGGCCACCACTGCCACCGGCAGCGGTAGCTCAGTGCACCAACTGATGTCACTGCAGCGCTTCTGTCCGCGAGGTTCTAGGTTCCCACTCCCCTCGGCGGCAGGATTTTCGACACTAGCTTTTCAGCTAGGAGGAGAATTTTAGCGGCCGGCTGCTCTGATCGGTAGTTTTCCGTGGTCTCTCCGATCAACACCAGGCGAATGCCGGAGCAGTAACCTAACAAACGGGCCACGGACCGCGCGCGATCTTTCTTTCCTCTTCTTTCTCCTCTTATCTTATCCTCTCCTCTTATACACACACTTACACAAATATGCACTACACTACCACATATTCCGGGAGACCGGTCGGGAGCTTAGAGCTTGTTCCGGCAGGGCGGTGCCCCGCTGGTGGGACAGTCCTGGTGAGGGGGAAACCCCACTAGTCGGTGCCGGATCTCGCCATCCAGCTGGGGAAGATCACCGTCATCTCCCGAGAAAAAAAACATGCACTACACCAACGGGACTAATGACCGATGCAGTTGACGCGCTCGGAAACACGAAAATAATCAATCAATAAATCAATCAAAGCCACCACTGCCATCCACACACGCACGGTGCACTTGAGAACCAAAGCAACTCGCGCGGCAAATATATTTTCCCGTCGTTATTCCGATCAAAACGGGAAATGACGGAGCAGTACCTTCAGAAAAGGACCAAGGACCGAGCGTGGTCTTTCCTTCAACTTCCTTAATTTAACCTCTCCCCCACATCCCCCTTCACACACACACGCACACGCACACGCACACACACACACACACGCACACACACACCACGCACACGCACACGCACACCACACACACACGCACACGCACACGCACACGCACGCACACGCACACGCACACGCCCGCACGCACGCACCACAACACACACACACACATTTACATGATCTACATTATCATTCACGTTCACAGATCGACCTTGAGATTCGAGCAAATGTCGGGTGGGGGTGGCACCCCACTGGCGAAAATACCTACAGGGAGAAACCTCCAGCAAGCGGTCATGCAGGCCGACGTCGGTTCTCACCTTCTAGCGCGATTTCACACCGCAATTTCCCGAGATATAAGATGTCTACACTTACGGGACTAACAACCACAGCATTCGATGCGTAGGGAAACATGATATTAGTTTGTTTTCTTTCTTCTTTGACCTCTTTACAGACGAAGCCAGTCTTCGAAAATCTTACTTACACCATATTTATATGCGTACCTGGCACTACCCGAGAAAAAACATTTCAAACCGTTGGAATCGTTTATGGTTTAAATAATTGTCTATAAATGAAGAACTAATTTCGAATAACTACTCGTATTTTGTGGATTCTAAAATAATTTCAATGAACTACCCTTAAACGATAGAATCGCATTGAATATTGCGTTTGTGTTGTATGCTAACTTAGTACGATAGGCTGCTGGCGTGCCTGTGAACGAGGTCAGTCCGTCCACTGGCTTGGCGCAGAGGGCAGGCCGCCTCGGCATTCCTGTTGGCACCCGGGGCAACCCTCGGCCGCAATCGCTGCGTGGGAGGCTGATTACCCCAGTCGATCGCCCGCCCCGCCGCGCCCCGCCCCGTCACGCACTCCGCCCGCGCGGGGCGACGCAAACGCCCGCGGACACTCAGCCCATTTGCATGCGCAGCAGCGGGCGGTGCGGGGCGGGGCGGGGCGGAGCAGGGCGAGGCGTGGCGATGCGAGATGAGGCCGTCAGGGGCGGGGCGGGGGCATAAATGGGACAAGGCGGGGGGCAGGGAGCGGGCGGGCGGGGCGATTGATTGATTGATTGATTTTTTCGTGATTCCGGGCGCGTCAACTGCTTCGGTCATTAGTCCCGTTAGTGTAGTGCATGTTTCTTCTCGGGAGATGGCGGTGAATTTCTCCTCGCTGGATTGCGAGATCCGGCACCGACCTACCGTCGGCTAGTGGGGTTACCCCCTAACCAGGACTCTGCCACCAACGGAGCACCGCCCCAGCCGGGACAAGCTCTAAACTCCCGACCGGTCTCCCGGAATATGTGATAGTGTAGTGTAAGTGAGTGTCGGAGTAAGGGGAGAGGAGAGGGCAAGGAAGAGGAAGGAAAGATCGCGCGCGGTTCGTGGGCCGTTTGGTAGGGTACTGCTCCGGCATTCGCCTGATGGAAAACTACCGATCAGAGCAGTCGGCCCTAGAATTCTCCTCCAGACAGCGACTGAATTCGACCTAGCTGAAAAGCTACTGTCGAAAATCGTGCCGCCGTGAGGAGTGGGAACCTAGGACCTCCCGGTCAGAGGTGCTGCAGTGGCATCAGTTGTTGCACTGAGCTACCGCTCCCGGTGCGGGCGAGACGAGGCGGGGCGGGGCGGGCGGGGCGTGGCGGGCGGGGCGTGAGGGGCGGGGCGGAGAAGGACAGGGCGGGGCGGACAGGGCAGGCGGGCGCCAGCACGAAGGCATTGACAAGGGAATGCCGATAGAGCGAGGAATGCTATGACAATAGATCCTCCAGCGATGAACATCCAGATCGACTTGTTGGCACAGAATGTGGCTGCCGTGAGGTTAATCGGGTTGGTATGGTGATTGTGGTAGTTATTGTATCGGAGGTTTTGTGTGTCTGTTGGTGATAGCAACATGTTGATGGATGATAGTGATGGAACGAGTTGTGTTTATGATGCATTGAAGGAAATGGTGCTGATAGTGTGGTAATGATCTGGTCGGGGGAGTGTAGTGTGGTGATGGTTTATGTTGTTCATGGTGAAGTTGGTAGTGGTGGTTGTCATTAAAAACTTCTGACAATTCGTTTACTTTCTGAAAATTCTTAATTGTGTAATGTAATTCATTCTAAATGATCCAGAAGAGAGAGGATGTTTTGAACGCTGGCTTTGAAAGCTCAAACAGAAACGTCGTACAGGAATGTAGGGCGTGAATTAATAAATTTCCATTCTAATTAGCGACTCTTTACGAAATAATAAATATATAAACTCCCAGAGCGCAAACAATATCAAGAAAAGACAAGGAACTTAGAGTCACGTGTAATCCAAACTGTAGAGACTGGAATTGTATCTCTGACGGCAGATATCTGCGCTAACATCGTATTGACGCGTCTCTTAGCAGGCCACTGCAACATGACGCTAACGGACGTGCATGAAAGCATCGGCAATGGGATTCGGTAGGATAAACGCGCCCAACAGGGCGACGCGGGCCGCGCGGCGCCTGAAGCGGCGGAGGGGGCGTGCCCGGGCGAGGCGGGCGCTGTCGCGTCGGTGGTTACACGTCCACTGCGCCGCCGGCGGGCGCTTGGCTCGCCGGCCAATCGCCACGCACGCCCCGCACCCGCGTGGTGACACCGTCGCGCCGTTCTCCCAGGGATGACGAGCGACGTGGCGGACACGTTAGCAGCTGGCGGGGACGACTTTCTTTCACAATTACTACACGGTTTTTCTTACTTATTATGATTGATTGATTGATTGATTTTTCGGGCTTCTGAGCGCGTCAACTGATTCGGTCATTACTCCCGATAGTATAATGCATGTTTTTTCTCGGTCGATGGCGGAGATCTTTCCCCGCTGGATGACGAGATCCGGTGTCGACCTACCGTCGGCTAGTGGGGTTTCCCTAACCAGGACTCTCCCACCAGCGGGGCACCGCTCCAGCCGGGACAAGCTCTAAGCTCTCGACCGGTCTGCCGGAATATGTGGTACTGCAGCGCATGTTAGTGCAAGTGTGTGTATGTGTGTGTATGTGTGTGTGTGTGTGTGTGAGTAAGGGGAGAGGATAGGACAAGGAAGTGAAAGGACAGATCGTGCGCGGTCCGTGGCCCGTTTGGTAGAGTTCTGCTCCGGCATTCGCCTGGTGTTGATCGGAGAAACCACGGAAAACTTCCGATAAGAACAGCCGGGCCCTAGAATTCTCTTCCAGACAGCGACTGAATTCGACCTAGCTGAAAAGCTAAGGTCGAAAATCCTGTCGCCGTCAGGACTCGAACCTAGGACCTCCCGGTCAGAAGCGCTCCAGTGCCATCAGCTGATTCCCTGAGCGACCGCTCCCCGTTTCTTCCTTCTTGCATTTCCATTTTCTTAAAATAAAATATGGCAATAATCGTTCGAGAGAATAATTTGTTACATGTAAATAATTTTGGCTGCCCGGGTGGCGCCGCGTGAAAGGCTGTGTTGCTGACGTTTCGCCCATCTTCTGGTGGTCTTCCTCAGAACCGGTCTGCCTGAGGAAGACCACGAAAAGATCGTCGCAACGTCGGCAACAGCCTTCGACGCGGCGTCACCCGGACAGCCAAGATCATTTACATGACTCTGGCCGCGGAAGCCTACGACTTCAATTTGTTAGTAGGTTAATCAATATGTAGTGCCACTTGCAGCGAAGTTGCAAGCACGCTAGCTTCCCAGCTTTTTGGTTACTGGAGCTAGAAATTGGGGTTGGTCCAAGTGGGCAAAAGATGTCGTGGAAGGTTTTCTACGGGTTCTCCAGTTTTACCAATATAAACATACATCATATCCCTCACTACATTCTGTATAGTGACCACGATCATCAACGTCATGCCAAGTAAACTTCGTTTCAAGGAGTTTCCGTCGACGAAGTGAAGAGGCAGCAGATGTGTTTGAGGGATCCTGCAGCGAAACAACGGTTATTAGACCGTGCCCTCGCATTTAACGCACATGACAAATAAATACTAGAGAAGTAATATAAAAAAAATAGTTTGAAGTTCTTCCAGTGCAGATATAAATTTCAAGATTCGAAATGTTCTTTTTCATTTTGATAGTCGTACACCCGTTGGTTGCCGTAACATTCTACGAAATGTCTAGAGATGGATGCCCCGCCTGTGCCCCTCTGTTTTCAGCAGAACTCTCCCCCTCCGACACATACTTCCGGCGTCTCCGGTTAAATTACTTTAAGTTCATTCCGACGTTCAGAACGCGAAGTATTCGGCGCGCGCTCCCCGCCGCCGCGGGATCACGTTATCCCGCCATTAGCATCCGCCCGCCCGCGTGAGCGGCGCAGCGAGGGCGCGGGAGAAATTCCTGCCCGCGTGGGAGAAACGGGGCCCGGCCGCGCTCGCCGGATCCGCAAGGCGAGCGGAGCACTTTTCGTCTGGCGGGGCCCGCCCCTCCCCGCCCCTCCCCCCCTCCCCGCCCCTCCCGCCCCGCCCCTCCCGCCCCGCCCGGCCCGGCCCCGGGCGCGCTGAAACACTCGTTAACACGCGCTCCTCGCCGCTCCACTTTACACGGCGGAGTCTGTGCACCAGGCCAAGACTGCGGAATGGGGTGGATGGACCGGAGCGTGCAGTGGAGAGGATACCCTCCCGCCCTTCAAAGTCAACATTCACAAATAAAAGTTTGTTTTTTTTTATTTTAAGATAAATTTTCAATCTATTTTTTACAAAATAATAAGTAAATGTGATATATATTGTAGAATTATTATGACAAGTATGATTAGTAGTGAAGGTATCCCATCGGTACTCTTCATCTTCTTCTTCGTACTATAACAAAAAGCAATTATTATTATTTTAGGTTGACAGCAATTGGAATTGATAATTTGGTGGTGATCATGTACAAATAAAAGTATCTAAAGTTTTTTATGACAATCATTTATTCAGTAATTTCACAACGTTTCGTAACTCGTTTTGTTACATCTTCAGGTGCTAAACTTAGTGAGGGAACGCTATCCCTTTGAATTACCACATCAGCACAATATTCAAGGAAATATTACGAAATACCTCACTCTCACACAGTTGATACCACATAACTCCCCATTACTTACTAACGTTGTGAAATTACTGAATAAATGATTGTCATAAAAAAACTTTGGATACTTTTATTTGTAAACATATATTGACAATCAAGAAGAAATATTGATTTACAAAATCAACTTCGTTTGCTTTTAATTTACTCACAACATTACCCGTTATTGGTCGTAACACTTCTAAAAGAGAATTCCCATTTAAAAATATTCCTTTTATTTTAAGGTCACAGTTCATAATGCTCAGGGTCAATCAGTCAATGATAATAATAGTAATCATAAGCCACAACTTTGAGGGTTTTTTTTTTTAAGTTGACCATACCACGATTCTCTCTGAACATCCGTCTTGCCATTCAGTGTTTTACTTTTCCATTTTCTAGTCACTAAGCTTGATAACACCAAACGGATTGTCTTGGCCCTCTATTGATTGCCTGAGAGCGTCCAAGATTAAATGAGTTGTTTTTCATGACTGCATGAGTGTGGCTTACGATACTTTCTCACTCAGTGCCACAACTACTATTTCAAAAATACTAATAGGATTCCGTCTTAAATCGCCCCCTTCCATGAAATAAATTTTCAGACCCGTTCCTATGCCCATCTGGGTGAGTGTGCGTATGATGCTTTGAATTACGCAGCGTAAATAAAGGATACGATACAAGCACCTTAAATATACCATGCAGCTTTCGGCCCAATCTAAACAGGAAGTCACTGGAAGAACAATGACACACCAGCACTAAAATAATAATTGCATGTCTCATTCCTCAAAATTGGTGCAATGCCTCTGTTTGGGAGGTCCTATGGTTCGAGTCCCGAAGATGGCAGGAATTTCGACTCTAGCTAGATAGCTAGATCGAATTCAACCGCTTTCTGGATAATGATTCTAGTGACTGGCTGCTATAATCAGTAGTTTTCCGTGATTTCGCCGATCAACACCAGGAGAATACCTGAGTACTACTCCAAACAAACGAGCCATGGACGACGCACGATCTTTTCTCCTCTTCCTTGTCTTATCCTCATCCCTTACTTATTATTCGACTGAACGATACAGCATTGTGTCCATTAATTGAAGTACACCATGTAACCTAATACGAGTTGCAAAGACAAAGATATTTTAAACTATATTGTATCATGTTGTAATTGGAAATGCAGTTGGGAAATAGAGTTGTAGCGATTTGAGGCAATTTACTTCAAATATAGTACTAGAATAGAATGTCCAGATGAAAGTCAACTGAATTTTCACAATTTCAGAAGTCCACATATGCGAATTTAACAAACGTTTCTAATTCATGACATTTGCAATTGATATTGAAGTAGCTTAATTGATATTGTCTCCAACTGTGAAAATTCAGAGATCTCTCTCTTGTTTTGTTTTATTATCTACCGAGTTACATCACTGAATGAACGATCGGGACTCTCATATCGAAAATAAAATCAACGTACAATAACTAGTCATAAGTTACTGTCCTAAACTGAGCCGAGCGTTTTTCGTTTGACAGAGCTTCGGCCTGGAAAAGTTGAAAAACGTTGGCACGCATTCCACTTCACACGTTGCAACCCAACAAGCGTGTGATGCGCCGAGCTGGACTGACTCATGTGGGCCACTTCGCACTAATTCATGCGTGTTCTCAGGATTTGTTTTGGAAGCTGTTTGGACTGATAGACGAAATTGTGGTCTAGATTCCCTAAAGATGTTGATGAAACAGTAAGGTAATAAAAATGAGAAAAGCAGTCAAAATCGAGGTGATATCATATTCGTGGACGTTTCATCTGTTATTAAATCCATACCTCTCAGTTACATGGTCAATAGTGTTCTAAGGTAGATAATGAAACAAATCTTTCATTATTTAGATTGCTCGATACTTATCTTCTGTTATTTATAGATACAGTGTGTCTTAAAGGGGCACACAAGAAGCATAATCAAGAAGATTTCCTTCTATAAGTTTCGGTAAGAGCTTTTCGGTCATTAAAATTCAATCGGGACGTCCCGGGTGTCACGCTATCTCGTATCCAGCAATTACTCGAAACTTGTCTGGTGCGTTACGCTCTGCAGTCGTGCGGAGATTCAAGTCAAGATAACTCCTTTAAAGGTACAAGTGATGGAGAAGAACTGTGAGTATATGAAACGAAACAACATATGAATAACATATTAAAAGAAGTATCTGCAGAAAACTATTTATTATTTACATTTTAGTATCTAAAACTTTCATTATAATTGTAAAAAGAATAAAAGCATGTCACACAACGCAATCCAAAGCAGTAAACGTCCTCATAATACTTCTTAATCAATAACCGGCAATATTTTATCATGACTATAAGTTGTCTTATTGAATGAACGTGGATGTCCTGCACTCTAGTGGAGTATCCGAACAGTAGAATGAGGAAGAACTTGAACTCGACAGATGTCGAATACTACAAAGTGCGGCTGGTCTCCCCCCCCCCCTTCTCGCTTTTGCATTTTAAAGGAGATATCAAAACCCTCAATCTAAATGGTAATGCAGTTTGTTGTTCGGAGATGCCTCTTTTCAATTTTCGTGCAAATACGTTTCCGCGCAAGATTACCCGGCCTCGAGGCGGCAGCCACCCTCCATCCCCCGGCGCCCAAAAGGGTAATGGGCCGCAATTGGCCATTGAGGTTGAAGCTATTAAAGTTTTCATAATGTAGGGGCTACCAGAGTGATATTGAGTTAAACACAACTGTTTTATCTTTTCCATTTTACAAATTGCGAGTAGTTACAACATGGCTGGGAATAGTCGCAGGGCATTTTTATGGTGATATTTCTCAATACCATTGGATAAAAGATTCGCAATAACGAACAATTCTAGGTTGTGATTGTGTCTTAAACATCACTATACAAGAGACGCTGGCACTCTTATTAGAGATGCCACCTAGTTCAATGAATAAAAGCACTTTTATCTAACTAAGAAGAGAAATGTTCCTTCTCGCCAGAGGCAACATTTTCGGGTCAGGAAAAAATTGATGTTTTTGGCGAGTTTGAGGATAATATGCACAAGATAACTTGACTAAACGCAAACTGCTCATTGGGATAAATATTTAATAGTCCATTATGATACTATTTTATTTTTGTGATCGTAAAACTATTGTCAATCAGTGTGCTTCAAAATTAACGCAACAAAAAATCTTCGTCACAAACGCATTATATTGTAATGATAAAAGCACAAAAACCAGAAATTATTCAATACTTGTGTCATAAAAAATATATGTACCGTAGATGTATTAGTACAACTGAACAATATTTAATAGTCCATTCTGAGACTATTTTTTTTATGACTGTAAAAATATTTTAAATCAGTGTGATTCAAAATTAACTCAACAAAAAACATTATATTGAAATGA
Organism: Teleogryllus oceanicus; assembly: GCA_964035755.1. Lineage (NCBI taxonomy): Eukaryota > Metazoa > Arthropoda > Insecta > Orthoptera > Gryllidae > Teleogryllus > Teleogryllus oceanicus. The sequence goes on from CAXIVR010000005.1 coordinate 21,862,269, forward strand.
TAAAAGCACAAAACACAGAAATTATTCAATACGTGTGTCATAAAAAATATATGTACCGTAGATGTATTAGTAGAACTGAACAATTCAAAATTTAAGTGAATGTAATTACAAACGTAGTAAATCTTTGTGAGAACATTGTTCTTCTTGTCGTTATGGAAACAATCGAGACTGTCAAAGTTAGCTTTTGGCATTCTTGAGTCAGTTCTTGTCAGAGTTAGCCTTTGGCTTTCTCTATCCAGTTGGATAGAGAAAGAAGAAAAACGAAGGAAATGAAAAGAGCAGTAGGCGAGAAAAGATGAGATAGAGAAGGAAAGGGAAGAGAAGAAGTGTCTAAATATAATTTTATATTTCTAAACAGCTTCGGAGAAGGGACGTTCCTTTGCATGGCGATCATTGAATAAACCGCTGCAGTGGCTGTGCCCCTGCTTCGACGAGCGCCCCCGACGCTTCGCTCCTGAGAAGCACCTCCGCGAAGAGGGGCTGCAGGTGGAGCCGCGAAGGGGCAAAGAAGCTTCGCACGTGGACACGCACATGCGGAGGCGGCGGCGATGGTGGAGGCGGCGACGGGGCGGCGGTGGTAGCGGGGGAGGTGATGCGGCGGGGACGGGGTGTGGCGGGGGGGGGATGGTGGCGGTAGTGATGGTGGAGGCGGCGGCGGGGCCGGCCATGGAGCGGAGGCGGAGGTGCTGGTGGCGGTAATGATGGTGGAGACGGCGTCAGGGGGATGTTGGTAGCGGGGGCGGAAGTGATGGGGCGTTGGAAATTGTGGAGGCGGCGGTGGTAACAGAGGCGGTTGTGATGGTGGCGATGGTAGATTTTTTTTAATTTGTTGCGTCTACTTTGACGCAACGCGTCTCCAAGCCCCTTGGGGCGCGTTGAGCGCTTTGCGCTTTTAGTATATGTACTGCCGAAGCAGTATTTTGGAGCGGATTTGGATACGGAGGCGGGGGCGGAGTGATAGCGGAGACAAGAGATGATGGGGCGGTGGTGATGGCGGTTGAGGCGGCGGCGGCGGCGGCGGTGGCAGTTGAGGTAGAGGTGAAGGGGGAAGAGGTAGGGAGTGGGGGCTGAGTGTTGAAGCGAAGACGTTTCTACTCGCGAAAATTCATTCCAGAGGGCGCACTAGGCTACTCATTTCCGCCGCCAGAAGCCGCTTCTACCGCGAGTTCTCTTTCAAATAGCAACACCACATCCTCCATAAATACTTCTGCTGAGTGAATCTTACAAGATGATAAATGACGATCGAGATTGTAAGACTGACTTTTGTAGTGTCTTTCCCTAAATCTTTACAGTTAATTGTAAATAAAATGAAAAATAAAATTAAAAACCTACATTTCTTCTCCTACCACGTTCTTATTACGTTCAAGTATATTTTCCTGCTGGGAACATTTAGCACTTTCCTCACTGCATTCATCAGTCAGAGCTAATCTACTTCCCAGAAGAGGTGTCGTTACGATCAGGTATATTACTGAACGCAACATTACTATATCAAAGAAACCTACGAGATATTTGCTTATCACATCAGCACTCGTACAATACCTTAGGTGCCACCATGACCTTCGTATCTCCCATTCCACAAAGCATGCCCTCAAACGCAGTCAGAACCCTTCCGTCCATCACTCAACACCCTCGAGCAGGTGGTGTCACTCAGAATTCATACGCTTCGCTGGGCCATTTTTGCATGCACTCTGTTTTTATTCCAACACACCAAACATCATCGCGTCAGGTAACCCTCAAGAACGTCGTCTCGCACTCCCCACATCGCATCACCCGAAAAGCGCTCCCCCTCCGCCCCCCTCTGCTGCCGACACGCCCTCACGAGCCACTGCAGGGCGGAGGCGGCGGCCGCTCCCCCAGGTCTCCCCGCATCGACATCGACGTTGACTCGGCTCCCTGCCCTCCGTCTTGCACGGCGTCTTCGCCCGGGGCTTCCGGCCGCCCCTCCAGCCGTAAATTCTCACATTAGCCCCGAAAACGGCGGAGGCGGATGGGGACGGATGCAGTGTCGGCGCTGGCAGAGACAGTGGCGTTGCTGACGGGGGCAGCGATTGGAGGGTAGCGTTGGCGAAGGTGTGCATCCTGTGGCGGTAGTGATGGTATGGTTGTGGCTTTGGAGCGACGGTAGTGCTAGGGGTGGTGGTGGTATAGCTGTGAAGGGGACGGCAGTGGTGATGATGGCGTTGCTGTTAGTCCTATAGGACCAACAGCATGTTGTTGACCAACAGCACGCCAACAAATGCTGTTGGTCGTACAGGACGAACAGCAGCGCCACCATCACCGCCACCGTTCCCTTTACATCTATGCCATGGTGGTGACGATGATGGTGATGGCGGAGGCGGTGTGGAGGGACGTCGGTGACGATGTAATTGGTGGGGCTTTGGCTGTGACGATAGTGATTGGAGTGGGGTGGTGGTGGTGGTGGTGGTGGTCGGGGTTATGTGAATGTGGCGGCGGCGATATTGGTGGCGCTGTATCCGATGTATCCGATGATGGTGGAAATGGTGAAGGCGGCGCGTCAACGGCGATGGCGTTGGTGGCTTTGACAGTGTGGTGGTGGTGGTGGTCGCGCTGGCATACGGCGCCGAAGCCGCGCTGCGTCTGGTGAAGATGTATCGGCCGTCGAAGAATCGATAACGACAAGTGCGCCCCAGCGCCCGGAAGGAAGAATTTGGAGAGGACAAAAGCAAAGAACGCTGTAGTGGAATAAAAAACTTCTATGAAAACACGCTAATATCACTTGTGTAATCACAATCTGTTCGATCGATCGTTCACGCCACAGTTTTCTAGAAAATAAGCAAAAGCATTCAATAGGTTTTGAGAAGAATGTGGCCTATTAGAGTACCTGTTTTTGGAGCACAATATTTATTAGTGAAGATAGTTATAATCACAGTTGATGGTTCCAATCCTTTGTTACATATGGATTTTAAAACTAATTGTGCCGTGATTCCGAGTGCCATACAACCTGGGACCATTTATATAAAGTTAATATTCGTTCGTGACTTAGTAAATGTTACGATGTAACGTTTGGCGTCATCTTGTACACACCTCACGACTTGTATATTTTCCCCAAGCGCATTATCGAATCCTGCCCAGGCCATTTATGGTGCTTTTGACTGCGACGCATTAAGCAAAGGCAAACCTCCATGGCTCCTATATAATCAACTAAACGAGCAATCGTCATTTGGCATTGTTTGTCGGTGAAGTTCAGCCTCACTCTGTAAACATTGCACGCCGTACGCTTATTCGTGGGCGTGACAACGCGAGATACTCTGTTTGGGGATGGGTGGGACAAGGCGGGCCAGGGCAGGATGCGATGAGATTCGGTGTGGCGGTGCAAGGCGGTGTAGATCGGGCGGTTGCCGCCGGTCGGGTCGGGTCGGGTCGGGTCGGGTCGGGTCGAATCGAGTCGGAGGGATGGGTCGGGTGAGGTCAGGACGGGTCTGGTCTGATCTGGTCGGGTCGGGATCGGGTCTGGTCGGGTCGGCCCGGGTGGGTCGGGTGGGCGGGGGGGTCGAATCGGTCGGAGGGTTGGGCGGGGAGGCGGACGGGTCTGGTCTGAAAGGGCGAGGGGGACGGGGCGGGAGGGCGTGGAGGTGCGATGAGTCGGGAAGAGGCATATCGAGGAGGGGCGGCGCTGTAGGGCGTGGAAGTGCGGGGGCGAGCGGCCCGGGCGTAGGCGTCGGTCGCCACGACAGGCGGCGTCGACGGTCGCTGATTGCTATTTATAGCGGGGCGCCGCCTAACAGGTTGTGGAGTCGGGGGCGATGGATCGGGCCCGCGGGACGCGCTAACGACGGCTCGGGCTGTGGGCGTGGCGGACGAGCACCCGACGGGGCGAAGCCGCACGACACAAACAGAAAGGCCGAATGGAAGGTAGAGGGGATCTCGCGGAAGGAAAAATGCCACTTTTCGAAACGAAAAAATATTACTCGAAAGCCGAAACGAAAATAAGTGCTTTTCCACTGTAAAAATGAATTAATACACTGCGTTTCAATGATTTCTGCGCGTCAATTGTAACACGTTACAAACTGTAGACCCAGAATTTGAATTTACACCGCAAACAAATACCACAAATGAGAGTTAAAGGCTATGCTTTATGTACAGTATCTACATAAATTTTATCGTTTTAAAATATAAACTAAATAATAAAAAAATTAAACTGAAATGTTCTAAATAAGGAGTCACATTGTAACAATAACAACAACAATAACAACAACAACAAAAGTTTTTTTCTGACAAAGGTTTACAACGTTCCATTTCCAAACCAGTACTATTCCAAATCGATGCACTTTGCCAATATTCACTATAGCGAGGAAAGAAAGCTGGTCCGTAACCAGTTACCAAAATACCAGAAGACGTCCAAGTAGCAAGCGCAATTCACAGTTTTATTTATTTATTTATTTTACGTCAAAAAAACAGTTAAAAACTGCGTATGACGTGCTATGGGGAAAAGTGAATTGTGTGCACATTTTCAAAATTCTGTGATCCCTACACTAAGTCATATACTACTTAAATTTTGAATTTTGAAAGGGAGAAAAAAAAAACAAAAACTCCCATGTAGTAAAATCTATTTTCAAGGATAAATAAGCAATAAATTTTGAATTTTGAAAGGGAGAAAAAAACTCCCATGTAATAAAATCTATTTTCAAGGATAAATAAGCAATAAATTTTGAATTTTGAAAGGGAGAAAAAACAACAAAAAATTCCCATGTAATAAAATCTATTTTCAAGGATAAATAAGCAATAAATTTTGGCTCTTATTACTTCCTGCCGCGACAACATGGAAACGATAATTTGAAGAATTGTGTTTCCCACTGAATTCTAGAAGACGTGCACAGAAAATGAAGTTACATTTATGTCCAGAAGCAAAACAAGGGGCCATCTCAGCATTTGCTCAATGGATCAGGAAACTGGACGAAAAACCTGATCGAGGGGGTTTTGGTTTTTATATCATTTATACAGTCCAAATGGTAAATAATGCATTATGTATCATTGGTAAAATTAATGTTACTTTTCTTGTGATGCTCAGTATAGTCTCTAATTGTATAGAAACAGTTCCCAAAGAAGAATATGCAGGGCCCTGTCCAGTTCATTATTATCACCACTTAACAAACACAATCACGTCGGCTAACTCTCTCCAAATCACTCTGTGTGTTTCACTGATGCCCGCAGCCCCTTTTACATGCCGCGCGTCACACTCATACTTGCCCTGCGGCTCCCCGCTCCGCAGTCCGCATTCTCGGGTTTGGCATGACCCGAAAGCGCGCGCGGCCCGTTTAAACATTCCACATGTGCATTACAGGAGTGAAAGCCCAACAAGTTAAAAGTGAGTTTAACGTGAATTATGAGTGCCACTTGTTTCATAATTTCGACAATATAACTACCCTTCTTGTTTTTCTAGTATCAGATATATATGATAGAAAAACAAAATTATTATTGTTATACTTAATTTTCACATTTGTTACTCATAGACATTTAATTTATTTAACACTTCTGCTTCTTAATAGTGCAGATTTATTTACTATTTTCTAGCCAACAATATCCGTTGCGTGTTTCTTAATTGCGGACTTCTGAGAGTACTTACTCCAACAGTACAATATGGTGAACGCATCCCATGTCGGTGATCTCGGCGTAACCAATATTATACATGAGAATTTTTATAATTCGTCATGACGCCAACCAGCTGCTTCAAACCAAAAAATGAAAGACCTTGAAAGTTGAGTAAAGTAACGTAAACCTCTATTCCACCTTCTTCTATATCTTGAGTATGCGACCAACACTACACCCACGTCGGACGTCAACGTGCATCTCCACTTCGCCACGACCTTCCCCATCCCGACCGCCCTCGCCCACTCGTGCGTGGGGAGCGTTTCGCGCAGGCGCTGGTGGGCGCGGGGGGGGGGGGTTCTTGCCGCACCGGGGGCGGAAGCGGGAGACCCACGGCGAGGAGTGTCGGCGGATCGCTGCCCGCGGCCTGGCCCCCGCCCCACGCGGTCGTTCCCCTGCACACAGGCAGGGCGGCGGAAGGCGAACACACTCGCACTGAGCCACCAGCGGCGTCACGATTGCTTTTTATATTAATGCGAAGATGGACTAACATGTTAAGCGGTGGAAAGTCTGGTACTATGGCTGAAGTCTCGTCATTAATACACTATGATCTAGGCAGTCCGGGTGACGCCACGTCGAAGGCTGGGGTGCCGACGTTTCGACCGACATATCGCGGTCCTCTTCAGCCCTGACAGCAGTACAGCCCAGATCATGACTCTGGCTGCAGAGGCCTACGATATCTTTAATACACTATTATTATTATTATTATTATTATTATTATTATTATTATTATTATTGTTGTTGTTGTTGTTGTTGTTGTATATCTACTACATGACTAAAGGTATGATAAGTCGGTTATAAAATCTACTCCGGGTTTCAACCAGCTTCCTAAGGAGCAGATCTAGGGACTATCAGTGCTTCTACAATATTTCGCGCAAAATGTGGTAAAGAAATGTCTTTCATGATTGATTTTTTTCGTGTTTCCGGGCGCGTCAACTGCGATGGTCATTAGTCCCGTTAGTATAGTTCATGTTTTTTCTCGGGAGATGGCGGTGATCTTCCCCCGCTGGATGGCGAGATCCGGCGCCGATCTACCGTCGACCAGCGGGATTTTCCCCTAACCAGGCCTCACCCACCAGCGGGGCATCGCCCCAGCCGGGACAAGCTCTGAACTCCCGACCGGTCTCCCGAAATATGTGGTAGGGTAGTGTATGTTAGTGTAAGAGTGGGTGTAAGGCGAGAAGATAGGACAAGAAAGGGGAAGGAAAGATCGCGCGCGGCCCGTGGCCCGTTTGTTAGGATACTGCTCCGGCATTCGCCAGGGGTTGATCGGAGAAACCACGGAAAACTACCGATTAGAGCAGCCGGCCACTAGAATTCTCCTCCAGACACCAACTGAATTCGACCGAGCTGAAAAGCTAGTGTCGAAAATCCTGCCGTTTCAAGGACCTCCTGGTCAGAGATGCTGTAGTGACAGCAGTTGATGCACTGAGCTACCGCTCCGGGTTTCAAATTAGAATTTACTAATAATTTTAAATTACAAATTTGTTAAAATTTACCAATAATAAAGTATAATTCTAATAAATAATAAGGTAATAAACATTGGGACTGGAACTCCAATATCTCCCGGTCCTCACTTCCGCCGCATCAGTTATTGCCCTGACCCATCCGACTGTGAGTCGGTCGCCGGCTTCGCATACGAGTTCCCCGCGCGCCTGCCCCGTCCCGCCCACCGCGGCCGGCGTCGCACGCGCGCGCGAGGGGAGAGCGGCGCGGCGCTCGCGGTCCCGGGATCGAGACCAGTCATGCAAATGCGCCGCTGCATTATGCAGCAGGCGGAGGCGCGGCGATGGCGCGCGATAACGCCTGCGGTGGCAGCAGGGAAATGACCACTGGCGGAGATCAGGGAAGTAGATCGAACTGCATTACCAACAATATTGAAAACAAGATTTCTTATTTGCGCTTAGTCGCTATGCCTCGGACATAGTTGTGTGTGTTTGTATGTTTGTGATTGTCCATTCACCCTTCATCATTGTCACCTCATACTTCATTCCCCCAGGGCTAGGGTGAAGAAATGGATTCTTTATAAAAGTGTTGGACCCCAAACAAAAAGGTTATGTGCACTTGCCCCCAGGAGAATATAACTGGGCTTCAGACGCTACGCGCACGTTTGGCGTTCGCATGGTCCTAGGACGGTTAATTCACAAAATAATAATAATAATAATAATAATAATAATAATAATAATAATAATAATAGTAGTGACGTGAAAGTGCCGTTGAATCAATAGACTCAACAATAGACCGCGTCAAAGAGCACTGAAGTTGATATGCATACTGTTATTCAAGAAATTGAGCCAGGAAAACTTCTGGGCATTAAAGAATGTGAGAACATCTCGAATGACACAGTGAAGGAGAGAATTCGCATGGAGTATTTCAGAAGAGTGAGACTTGTCCTGCAGTCCGCTCTGAACATCAGTAATAAAATATCTGGTAAAGGCAGTTTGGCGGTGCCTGTAGCCAAGTACAGTTTCAGACTAGTGAACTGGACTGAGCAAAAAATTCGAAGCATGGATCGAAAAACATAAAATTGTTTACAATGCATCATGTCACCCAATCTCAAGCTGATGTACGCAAACTTTATGTATCACGTAAGGAAGGCGGAAGAGGTCTCAGGCAAATTGAAGACTCCTGAAACAATGCAATAAAAGGGGTAGGGAGGTATAAAATCGGTCATCAAGACCCACTAGTAAGGCTGGTCATTAAGTCTGACTGAAGAATGGAAAACAGAAATGAAGCAAGAAGCATTGCGAAAAAAGCTATGCACGACACTCAGAATAACACAGACACTGAATTTCTTAAGCTACTTAACATGAAATATGAGACGTAAAAAAAGTTAAATCGTATAGACACAAACCACTGCATGAACATAATCTAAAAAGAATGGCAATATGGATATCAAAAAAGGTCAATCATTTATATGGCTTAAAAGGGGATGAATGAGGCCAGAATCGGAAACAGTTGTAAAAGCTGTCCAAGATCAGGCATTGAGAACACGTCGTTTTGATAAAGCAGTTCTCAACATTTCTCAAGATGATAAATGCCGCATTTGCCAAGAACAAGTAGAAGCCATTAATCATATCGTCTCAGCTTGTCCAATTCCCGCAAAAAACGAATACTTGAAAAGACACGAGAGAGTGTGAAGTTACTTCCACTGGCAGATCTGTACCGCTATCGCAGTTCCAAATTCATACAAGTGGTACGAACACTCACCAAACCCGGTGACGTCTGAAGGACTGTGTTCAATACTGTACGATAGCACCAAACAAACTAGATATTGTTAACGGGATTTGAAGGAAAAATAATGTCTACTTGTACTGTGCCGTGCGATCAAAACGAAACTAATGTGACAGAGAAACGTCTTAAATGCAAAAGTTTGAAAATCGAGATCAGCTGAATGTGGGGCGTCCAAGCACAGATCGTCATGACAGTTATCGGAACTCTGGGATTTGTTCCACAAAATTTGTGAAAGAATTTGGCTAAACTCTCAGCTCATTCAAAAGACTAGGAAGTGCAAGTCATTACTTTGTTTGGAACAGCCCACACTTTACGAAAAGCACTGTAGAGGCACCAAGAGTCCCGTTCAGGCTTCCGATTATACTTTTTCAACTAAGCTTGAACAGACAGAGAATAAGCATGTCCTGTGTCTTTATTACGAGATACGCACAATGGTTCGTATTGCAGTTCAGACCTGCGAAATAAAGAAAATCTAAAACCAAGTATTCTAGCCCAGTCTAACACAGACAAAATCAACGCTTCTTGAATTTGTCCTTCTCTTAAAACAGAGAGAGATTTGAAAGAGGAAATCCCTTGTCGGCGTGTTTGGCGACGGAGGTTCTCGCCTTGCAGAATCCAGCCATGACTAAACGCGCCCCGAGAGGGCGTTGGCGAGCGGTGCGTTCGGATTGTGAGCGGCAAGCCGCGCGTGTGATGCGGGTGGCAGCGCCAGGGGCGGGGCGGAGCGGGGCCACCCGAGCGTTCGACCCAGGCAGGCGCGCGGGCCAGGCTTGCCCATTCGCACCCACAGTGACGGATCGCTCCGTCCACGAGGACGAACGCCAGCTTTTGCTTTCTACTGCGGTCGTTTTTAATAACGAGTTATGTATCTTTATTACGATGTCAGTTCCTTAGCCTCTTTCTTGTAGTAAACAAACTATTTTTGATAAACGGATGATGATGATGATGATTATTATTATTATTATTATTATTATTATTATTATTATTATTATTATTAAGATAGCCTGGAAATTTGGAAAAATGCGATTTCGTATTATTACTATTTCATGCCTTTTGACGATGGGAATAACTTAATTGTGAAATTATTTTAATAGATTTTCATTTTGCCTTTTTTGCCTAATTTAGCTTCTGATGTCTATTTTTTGACATTTTGTCTCATATTTGCCTTTTCTGCTTTTACCCCCCTTTTTCCCCTCCTGGCACCGATTTCAATCAAGCCGAATATATGTGTGTGTATGTATGTGTGTGTATATATATATATATATATATATATATATATACTGTAAGTGTGGGCTGTATAAAACCACATATTCTGTCTTTTTATGAAAGCAGGGGATGTGTTCAAAATCTAAATATAAAAAAAGATTATACTAGTCAAGATTTTTAATTTTTTCTTTGATGCTGACAGATTTTGTTCGCTCACGATACATCCCTTACTACTTTCGAGAATGGCCTCCATTCCCTTCTTTCAGGGGGGGGGCAGCCCCCTAAGTTTGATACACTGTTTTCAGTGCTGGCGATGACACAAGTCGAAGAAGGAAAAGTATAATTCCATTTCCCTCATGGCGTTTCAAGATTCAAAACGGGTTCCACCATTTCACTGCAAAGAGAGAGCGACGTAAATAAAACATGTTCGTAACCATCATACCGTATGAACATGTGGAATCGAAATTTCCAAGAAAAAATAGTATCCTTACACGTTAAGTCCTAATGTAAATTTTGGAGTAGGAATAAAAATGTGAATTATTTTCATTAGGAATTATTTTCAATAATTCATTTAAATATGATTTTCATTGTGTATTTTGCCTCTTTACATCCCTACTTTAGGTAGAATAAATGCCTTTGTCATGCCTATTTTCATCAAAATAAATGCCCGCCTATTTTAGGAAAAATAAATTCTCGAATTTCCGGGCTCTATACTTGTTTTTCTTTTTCTTTTTTTTTAACCTGGCCGAGGACATTTTAGCAGCTGTTACGGTCGTCCAATCCAGAGCTAAAACGTCATCACGGTCACTAAGAAGACGTATAAGCTCCCGATTGGACGAAACCGTTACAGCTGATCAGCCAGGTAACATAAACCCAAGTATAGTAATGATTAATTTAGTCCACAGAGATCCGGACGGGTCGCCCAGTGCGCGGAGTGAACGGAGGTCAACGCTCGGCTGCGCGCCGTCGCGTCGCAAGTCGTGGGCTGGAACATGCAAATGGCCAGCCCCCGGGGAGGATAAAAAATATCGTGTTATGTCGCACTCTGGACTTTGTCCTCGCATTCTTCACACTTCACGTATACATTAGTGTGATCGTGTCGACGACACGGACTTCCAGACTTCATTAGTACTTCATTGCGTATAGAAAAGGGAGACCGTGTGTACACCTTTTCCTTAAGATGAAAAAAATTCGAGCACGGTGGGGAATCGAGGAAGCGGAATGATGTCTCGGATCATTAACTACCACTAAACGGCGATTGTCAGACGCCCACTCATACAAGAGCTAACGATCTCTCGTTGCAAACGTTTTGTAAACACTGCCCAGTGATCTTCGGCCTAACGGTTTCTCAGGTAGCAAAATTCTCACCGGTTATTCGGAAAAGAACTCCCATAGTTAAACTTCATCGTTTCTTGTGTTGTTTTTTTTTCGAAATTATTTTTTTACCGGGACCAGCTCATTTGGTGAAACTCGTACTACTCACGTTTATAGTATTACTCTCTTGACACTATCGCGATTTGACATCAGTGTACAATAAAAGAGGATTCATCAACTAGAAAGGTATTGTTTGATTTTAGAACGAAGGAAATAATTTACTGAAAATACGTAGCTAAATTTAGTGAGAAGAAACGCGAAAACATAATAGCACCAGTACCTATAACTAGCTTTAAATGTTACACTTTCACCTATAGCAAAGGAAAGTAATATAAACTAATGTCATATAATGCAAATCTTGCGTAATTATCATAGGTACAGCGTTATCTCATATTTAATACATTAATATGTACGTTAAAGTACAGGATATACTGTGACACAACACTGACAATATAGATATAAGAATTATGCTGTCAGAAGTTGATTGGCAGAATCGAACGAAGCTGTTTCTAATTACTGTGGCTGAGTAACAAGCTGCATCGAGATTGCGCAGGTCCATTTGGCGTTCGCCCAAGTGCGCGTAAGAGTCAGTGCAAACAAAGAGTTTACATCTGAGTCAGTGCAAACACGAGTTTACGTCTGTGGTGTTGCGTTGTGGTGCGAAATCTCCGCGACGCCCATGACGTAATTTTCCCATTTCAACAACAAACATTATACTCCGCAACCAGAAGGAACTTAAATTATCGTATTTTACACATCTATTGGAAATAATCTAAAGAATACAGCAGTGTGCTTATCCAATTTTAAGCGAAAATTTGACTCATCAGCTCCACACCGGGAGTGTATGAACTACACTGCACATTCTCTGAATTAATATATATTTCTTTGTGTAAATTAAAGTATGGTTGACTATCATAGTTGGGTTTCTAGACCGGTCGTTTTTTCTTCTGTTTTTAAAGTACATAGTCTATTATTAATTTGATGTATCGACAATATCTTCCATATATTATAATTATTTCTAGCCATTATTTATAATATCTACCAATATGACAGATTCGAACGTGATCATTGACACGTTCAAACGACATTGTGGAGAATAAAGAGTCATGAAATGACCGAATTAAGGTTACTCTAAAAATCGTTGTCAATAATCTTACTTTATGGTGGACGAAAATAAACAATCGTAATTATTCCGCAAGAAATAATCTAGGTCAATGCTTATCTTCCGATGAGAAGAAACAAAGTACGGTGTCCTCAAAACATACGTTTCCCGACTTGCCACGCTCTTTGGAAAACATGTAGGCGTTCTTGAATCACGACAATGAATCCGACGTTACTTTCAATGCCCACCGTGGGATGTAGGCTGACAGCGTGGGGATGCTAGCGACCGGTTGAAAGTGTATAAATGGTCTCGTGTAATGAGATCGGACCGCGTGGAGGAAACGGAATTCAAGTGCTTACGTGCAAACCGGATCCGAAATGCACAGTCTACACGTAGAGGAAGTCCCCAAAGAAAAAAGGAAGAAAAGGTGCACGCACAATGTCATGTTTATACAGAAATTTGATGCGCTGATGACCTAAACAAAAAGACTATTTCAGCAGGCCACATGCTAATTAAGCTTTCTCCTTGACAGTGTAATTGTAATTCTTCTTCCCTGGACTAAGAGAATAGGAGAGAAGGAGACTATCAGAAGGGTAGTGATCACATTAATGTTTGTTTTCAATGCAAAAATAATTATGGTAAATTTAATAAAAATTAATGTATTGTAAAATTATTTATTTATACATACAACGTAGAAATCCAAGTAGAAATGGTTTTAAGTAGATTAAGGAATAAGTTGTAGGGTGTACGTCAGGTTATTGAATATTGAATGCTGATGTTAGGTTTTGCTGCTGCCTACTATTCTGTAACCCAGGAACCATCCAAATCCGTAATCCGAATCGCAGCAACGTCAATAAAAATCATTATAATTATTAATTAAGGAAGATATTGTCGACACATGAAATTAATAATAGACTACGTACTTGGATTACGAAAATTTATCGAATTTGAATTAGTACTAGATTCAGCAAGTGCACTTAATGTAAACATCCAATCTTTCAAAACACATATATTAAACACATTTACAGAACTGAGTTTCTCAAGATTCATACAAAGCATCAATTTGCACCAGACGTCTTTCCAACCAATCAACCTCGTCTCTCCTATCTTCTGGCAGTTTTCCGGCGACTCCTTCCCCGGTGCTTCCGTACTCTGAAAGGGCCAAGATATACCCCCACTGTTTAATTCATACGCGCGCGCTAAATTGTTGTTTTCACTCGGCGCGGGCGAATCTATTTCCTACGAGTAGCGGAGTGCACAAGGGGGTGGGGGAGAGGGATGGCCTTCCCTTCCCACGGCGAAGGCGAGGGCCCTGCGGGGATGTAAATCTAGACATTTACGCTTCCCGACTCGCCCAGGCGCTCGTTCTCTGCGTGTATTTGCCATCCGCTTTTCTTCTACGTTTTCGCTCTCTCTCTCTCTCTCTCTCTCTCTCTCCACCACACACACACACACACACACACACACACACACAAACATTCACTCTCTGTTCCTCTATCCTCTCTCTCCCTCTCTCACTTTCTCTTTGTCTTTCTTCCTCTGTATCTCTCTTTCTCCCTTTCTCTATTTCTCTTTTTTATCTGTCTCTCTCCTTCTCTCGTCTCCTTCTGACTTTCTGTGTGTCTCTCTCTGCCTCTGTGAGTATCCCTCTCTGTTTCTATGTATCTGTATCTCTGCTCCTCTACCTTTCTCTCTTGTTTTTGCCCTACACCAGTATTTAAATTTAATGAACTGTATTATTTATTACCTTGATTGTATTATTAAATTTTACAATTGTGAATTTAATACTGTTTAAATTTAAATTGATTAATTCTATTCCATTTAATTTTTACTCAAATAATAATCAACTATTAAAGAGTATCATTCGTTAATGTATATGTAATATTAAACATTTAAAGTAAAAAGTAGGCGATGATTGTAAGTCCTGAGGGCCACAACTACAATACGTAATATTATTCCGTATATTTCCTTTCTTTTAATGTAAGGGAAACAAGATATTCATGTTTGTTCTTGCGACTTGAACATACAATTTCGGAACTTCAAGTAAAACATACCTTGGAACCCAAATTTCTATTGTAAGAAAATTCGGCCTAGAAAATAACAAGAAAATATTTAGATGACATTCTGTGGAATACTACAACTTTCACGAGCACCAAACAAAGCAAGCAGCTAAATGAAACGCATCCTATGTACACAACAAGAATAATTCTATTTTCGCATTTATAAACTAGGTTCTCAAGAGTGTGACGCAAAATTGCGTGGCTCTGCCACAAAAACAATTCATTAAGGAAAAATTATCAACATATAAAATACCCGAAGTGTAATAAATATTTTAGTTATATCTTTTATTAACATCGATTATTCCCAAGACAAATACATTTGAATTAAAAATTATTGGTGGCTGCGTTTGAATCCTCATACAGAGACGTTTGCTTCTACTCTACGGGTGTACCGGAACACTCTCCGTGACGAAAGAATTTGCTGCGAGCCCAAAAGGTTTCAGAATCCCTGCGTGACCTCACATCCCATCCTAACTTTGCACACACATTCGCCGCTCCCGCTAGGCGCAGGCATCGTCCCGCTTTTCCACGCCGCCCCACCCTGACCCAACACGCCCAGCCCTGCACCCTACGGCAACATCCCATCCCACCCCATCCCGTCCCCCATTACAATGCACCCCCCACCGTGCCGTCCTGTGCCGCACCCCCAGCGCAACACCTCACCCCCGCACCCCGCCCCGCCCATCCCCGCCCCACCTCGCGCCATGCCACCAGCTTAACTTTAACTTCGCCTCGCGCCGCGCCGTCCTGTGCCGCATCCCACCGTAAAACCCCGCCCCGCCCGCCATTACAACGCACCGCCCCACCGCCCCCCCCCCACGTCCCGCCCTGCACCGTATCGCAACACCCAACCCCACCCCGCCCTGCTCCGCCCCTCACGGTCCTGCCCGGCGCCGCGTCACCCACTTAACCCCGCCTCGCGCTGTGCCCCACCGTCCTGTGCCGCACCCCACCGCAACACCCCGCCCCGCGCCGTGTCACCCGCTTAACCCCGCCTCGCGCTGCGTCGTCCTGTGCCGCACCCCACCCACCCCGCCCGCCCCGTGCCACCCGCTGAACCCCGCCTCGCGCCGCGCCCCACCGTCCTGTGCCGCACCCCCCCAACACCCCCCCCCCCCCCCACCGCAACACCCCACCCCGCCTCGCACTGCCTCGCGCCGCTCGCTTCCTTCCGAGTCGAGCGGCTTCGTCTCCCGCTGTTTCAATTTCCGCGGACGTGCACTGAGCGGCGCAAGAGCGCGCGGCCGTCTGGGAGGCCCGAGGCGCGCGCACGTCCCGCAACGCCACCGGGGAAATTCGCGCGGCGCCTCCGGGAGGTGAGGAGAGCAAGTGCCTCGAGGAGAGGGCTGCAGGAGGAGGAGGGAGGAAGCGCAAAAAGAAAACGAGAAGAAGCAGGGAACCTGAAGAACCCGGTCCGTTGGAGCTGGAAGCATGAAAGTGGAAGGCGCGAAGACACGGAAACAAGAGATAACTATTGGAGACGAAAAATGGAGGAAAGAGAAAGAGGCGGAGAAGAATCTAGAAAAAATTCCCAAGCTCTGATGGAAGCGGTGACAAAGATGAAATGGAAGGCGCATCTAGAAAGCACTGGAAATGTTCGAAAGAAGCAATGGCGAGGTCGGAGACAGTGACAAAGGCCCGTGAAACATTACGAACACAAAGGCGAAGAAGGAGCGAATGTCAATAGCGATTTCCATGACTGGTTTTGCGGTAAATGAACAGTAGTTGAAACAAAGGAGAGTGCATGACTGTCCACGAGATGTTGAAGATGATGAAGGTGATTGCATCCGCACAAACAGTCGAAAATGTTTATGAAAAGAATGATTGCGTAGTGTTATTTATGATAGCAAAGGCTTAGATGTATAGCAGTCCCATTTCTGAACCAGCGTAGAAAGGCGGCTTTCGTTGGTGGTTCAAAACACTGATCGTTGAATGCAGGGTGCATGGAAACTTGTTCTAGCAAATATTCTTTTTATTTAATAGGTACTTTTATAGATTATAATTTATATATTATGTATAGATAAATTATATACATAATATATTAATTTATATATATATATATATATATATATATATATATATATTTGGCTCAGTGCATATAGTAGCTCAGTGCATCAACTGATGCCACTGCAGCACCTCTGACCGGGAGGTCCTAGGATAGAGTCTTGACTGCGGCAGGATTTTCGACACTAGCTTTTCAGCTAGGTCGAATTCAGTCGCTGCCTGGGGGAAAATTCTAGCGGCCGGCTACTCTGATCGGTAGTTTTCCGTGGTTTCTCCGATCAACACCAGCCGAATGCCGGAGCAGTAACCTACTAAGTAACCTACCGGGCCATGGACCGCGCGTGATCTGTCCTTCCTCTTCCTTGTCCTATCCTCTCCCCTTACACACACACACTTACACTAATATGCACTAAACTACCACATATTCCGGGAGACCGGTCGGAAGCTTAGAGCCTGTCCCGGCTGGGGCGGTGCCCCGCTGGTGGGAGAGTCCTGGTTAGGGGGAAACCCCTCTAGCCGACGGTAGGTCGGCGCCGGATCTCGCCATCCAGCGGGGGAAGACCACCGCCATCTCCCGAGAAAAAGCATGCACTACACTAACGGGACTCATGACCAAAGCAATTGACGTGCCCGGAAACACGAAAAAAACGAACCAAACCAAACCTCACGTTGCAGGTGGACGTCGCGAGTGTGAAATTTGTCGCGGAAGAGAAGCGTCGTGCGGCGACGAAAGAGAGAAGGCGAGCGCCGGCAGGAGTTGTGTTTGTGGAGGCGGCGACGGCGACAAGGGACGGCGGCTGGGGTGGCGGCGCCGAGGGTCGACCCGCGCGTCCCAGGACGTGACTCCGCCTTGCCTTTCTGCCTCGCTCGCGAAGCGCGCAGGGTGCGAATGGAGTTCCCAGGCAACTGTCGAGTTCGCTGCGCGGGAAGACCTCGTGGATTCAGGGGAGCGCGTTGTCCTGAGATGCAGCCCCGCGTTCTCGGAGATTCTGCTTCAAGTTAAATTGTGTCACTGCCATGAAATCCGCTGATACACACACACACACACACACACACACATATATATATATATATATATATATATATATATATATATATATATATATATATATACACAGGGTGAATCACGTAACTTTAGCACCTCCTATAACTTTTGAACGGTTGAAGATATTGAAATGTAGTTTTCACGGAAGTGCATGAGAAAATAGGGCTAACTGATACGTGTATTTATTTCTATTTTATCACTTGTATTTTACGAGATATTTGAGGTAACTTTGTTTTTTCAAATGGACCTATGCATATTTTTTTCAGTCTATCATAAAGAGCGTAAAAAAGACGAATCCAATGATATACATAATGTCATATGTTAAATAAAGATTTGTTTGAGAAAGAAAGAGAGTTTGAGTATGAGAAATGTAACCGACCGCCACAGAAGGTCACGCAGCGCTCCACCAGCCAGCGCGCGCTCGGGGAAGGGAAGGGATCTTAGTATTTCAAGACACAAAACATATTGAAGTGTTAAGAAGTGTTAAGAAGTTCACGTGCATTCTTCGGTTCCCGACGAGGTTTCGAGGTCCACGTCCGCGGGCGAGAGCCTCCCAGACAACGCGCCTAGATCCCCTCCGACCCGCGTCGCGCGAGTGTGTGCGTTGCGGGCCGACGTGTTGGCGAGTCAATGGGCAACGCAGTGCGTGCGTAAGTGGCAGCGCACGTGCGTGCGTGTGTGCTGCGTGCGTGTTTGCGTGCGCGCTCGCCAATCCAGGGCGTGCAACGGAGAGGCAGGCTCGTGGTAAACAAAAGTGCTACAGAGCACTGGTCTTTCCCACGTTCACTCGAGTCGAGGAGACAAGAGGAACTCGAGCTGTCAGACCACAAATGAAGTCGTATTTCTTAACGAGGATGCGGTGCAGCACATTGAGATGCTAGTTTCCTCAGTTCTAACGAGACGGGTGGAAAACGGCAATGAATTTGTTTCTTATTTATAACGTTTTCATTACATGTGTTACACATTTTGTCGTTTCATACTACATATTTTTACGGACTGATTACAAAAATTGATGTAATCAATTTACATTGTCATTGATTACAAACTTCGAATTCTCTAATACCCGAGAAATTGTATCCACTGGATTGGCACCCAAAGGCCAAACATGTTTTAACCGGAACGTTGGGCAAGGGAAGCAATAAAGCCAAGGGCAGCGTAATGAGCTTCCGGAGGATCCATGCTAAGAAGACTTCAGACGGCAGGGGAGTGAGTGCAGCAGAGGTAGCAGGATTAGGGCGACCACCGGATGCAGCTACGAGGGCAAGAGGGCGCGGGTGGGGGCGTGGGGGGCGAGGGCGCGGGGGGGAGTAACGGCGGGGGGGCGAGACGGGCGGGGCGGGGCGGGGCAGGGCGGGGGGGGCGGGCGGGCGGGCGGGGCGAGGGCGTGGGCGGGGCAGAGGGAGGGCGGGGCGAGGGTGGGGCGAGGGCGGGGCAGGGCGGGGCGAGGGCGGGGCAGGGCGGGGCGAGGGCGCTGAGAGTAGCGTCTGGGCCTGGGGCTGGCGGTTCCGGAGCAGGTGGCTCCTGGACTTAATCAGCTTTGTGGCGCGCAGGAAGCGAATCGCCGCCGGAGACTCGACGCCGTCAAACGCTGCCAGGGCGCGCCGCCGGCCGCTAACGACGGTGCCCTTCGCCCCCACCCTTCCCCACCCCCGCCTCACATCTCCACGCCAGGCGCCTTGATGCCTTGCAGGCGTGGAAGTCTCTTCGGACATAACCAATAAAAGGGAAAACCGAGATTTTTTAAATTTATTATTTGATTTAAGGAAAATGAATCCACTGCATGATGGGAGTCCAGATTCAGCGGTTCTACATACACTTCGATTTTCCTGTAGTGGCCGACGACATTACGTCATTGTTTCACCTCCTGCCTTAGAAAATGAATATTTTTAATTAATTCGGGAACGTACTTCTCAGCGGGGTTCGTAGCCTCAAAAATGTGCTTACCTCTTTTATAAAGATTCATTTTATAAGGCAGGAGGTGAAACAATGATTTAATTTCATCGCCCGGTACAGAAAAATGGAAGAATAAATGGAGGAGTTTCCTTTTCTTGTTACTGTATGTTAAACCACAAACAAAATTGGAGGCGTTCAACAAAGTGGAGCATTACATTCTTTTGCGTAGAAAATCTATTTCTCAAGAATTACGCAATATCGTTTCGCATCTTTTGTGGTATCCTTGATTCTTTTCTACATTCATTCCAAAGTACAATTTTAATCCTGTATAATAAACATATACGAACAATCATATGATGAACATAATTCCTATTGTTTTTTCCATCAATAACACTAGCTCAATCAATATTTCCAATTAATTAAAACGAGATATCGATACTAGAACATAAACGAGATATCGAAACGAGAGAATATCGATACTATTCTCGCCTTCCAACATCATGTAATAACATTATTACTAGTACCATTAGTTACTATTACCATTAGCATCAAACTTTAAAATACTGGGAGTACTTACGGCATATTCCAGGCGTATTAGAACTGGAATTGGCGGTGAACTTCAGAATATCAGTCGATTCGAAAACTGTTCAAGTTTCCCAAAATGGTATGAGTGTGTATGTGTGTGGGTACGTAATAGCATTTGGTGAGAATGTCACTAGAAGGACAGGCCCTTCGTGCTGTGGATCAACGCGGTGCGCAGGGAGCCGGGGGCCGCCTGATGGCGCGCGATCGCAGGCGCGGCCTTGGCGTGTGTGGGAGGGGGGGCAGAGCGAGGGGCGGGGACGGCGGCGCGGCGTGGGAGTGGCGATGAGAGAAGGACGCGTTGACGAGGTGCGAGTGGGGAGGAGCCGAGTGGACGCTGGGGGCAGTGGGAAGGGGAGTCGGAGAAGGAGTGGCGACAGCGGAGATCGGTAGTGACAATGAGTGGCGATAGGGAGCGATGCGAGAGACTCGAGCCGGGGATGTCGCCGGGACGAGGCGTGGGCGGCGCGGGGGTGGGGCAGATGGCGGATGACACCGAAGAGGGGGCGTGGTGGAAAACCATCGAAGGCACCGCGGGCACAAGGAAACTAATGCGGTGGCGGCGCGGGGGCGGCGCAGGGGCGGCGCGGGGGCGGCGCGGGGGCGGCGCGGGGACGGCGCGGGGCGGCGCGGGGCGGCGCGGGGCGGCGCGGGGGCGGCGCGGGGCGGCGCGGGGCGGCGCGGGGCGGCGCGGGGCGGCGCGGGGCGGCGCGGGGCGGCGCGGGGCGGCGCGGGGACGACGCGGGCGGCGCTGGTGGTGGGTCGGTGGCGGTGCGAGCCGACATTTGCAGTGTGGGCTGGGAGGTGGAGCGAATGCCAACAAAGGACTCCGCTGTGCGCTCACAACACTCCGCCTTATCCGCACGAGGCGATGGCGGGGCCGCGCCCGCGGGCAAGGGAACCAGCGCCCGCCCCTCGTGCCCGCGCGTGGGAGCGACGTCGCAGGCGCCGGACATCGCACTTCGCTTGTTCGCTGCTCCACTGTGGAGGAGGAAATGAACTTTGGGAGTTAAAGCAATTCCAACCGTGAAATCTGGAACATTGGTGCCATATTAGTTTCAGACGACATGTCTAAAATTATATTTGGCACAAATTCTCAGAAATGTTGAGTAGAAAATGAAATGGAACTGCACACTCGTTGCGAATTCTTTGACAATATGTTCAGATTAGTTTCACGTCAACTACATTTTGAGATACTATCCTTGGTTTTAGGTAGGGATAAATAACAATTTTGTTGAGATCGAAAATGTAAATACATACTTACACAACATTTGTGAATGTATACGAAAGGTTAATATATTTCTTAACAAATATCAACGTATTCACTACTATTTTCCGTGGTATCTCCGATCAATACAGGCGAATGCTGGAGCAGTATCCTAAAAACGAGCCACGGACAGCACGCGCTCTTACCTTCCTCTCCTTGTCTTATCCTCTCTCCTTATTTACACACACTTATACCTACTTCCACTACACGACCTCATGTGCCGGGAGGCCGGTCGGGCGTTTAGAGCTTGTCCCGTCTCGGCACCCCACTGGAGGGAAATACCTGATAGGGAGAAACAGTAGCCGGCGCCGGATCTCACCATCTACCGGGGGAAGATCATCGCCACCCCTGGAGAGAAACATGCACTACACTTATGGGACTAATAACGTTAGCATTGGATGCGCCCACGATCACCAATCCATCAATCAATCAATCAATTATTCACTAAAAACTAATGAGCGAAAAATTAATCTCGGCGAAATTCAAAACTTGAGATATACGTAGAAGTTCCTCGCCTCTCAGCATCTGCGTTGGAGATCCGCAAGGCAGCTGCAGGGGAGGGCGGTGGTCACGTGCTCCAGGAGTGGGGATTCGAGAAGAGAGGGGGGTGGAGGGCGAGTCCGGGCGCATTCTGGCTGGCGCATCCGCCTCGCGCTCAGCAATTCAATTTCATATGCTGCGCGTAACAAGAGCTCCTCGCTGCGCCGCGTCACCCCCCCCCCCCGCGCGCCAGGCTGCTCTCTGCCGTCCGAGTCCCTGCCCCTCCACCACCACACCGCCGGTGAAGGAATGTTCTTCACGCTTCGTCTCGCGTTGGGCGCCAATGCTACCACTCCCACCCACGCAGCCACCCTCGGACGTTTCCGTTACCACCTTTCATTCATCTTCAAACTTCATATTCAACAGCGCAATTTCAATGTTATTGCGCCTTATTTGACTGTAACATCTGTCGTTATTGTACAATAGTATACCTCACCAGCATGGTTGTTTCTCAAAGATCGTCATTCCTTTTATGCAGCTCATCCTGCCTTTAAGCTTACTGCTGTTTTTAGATTTTGCCTTTACGTTTCCTTAGTCCTCTGCTTTGCCTATTAAAACATTTTAAAAATTTGTCATCATCATTGTTGTCACCACCACAGTCATATTATCTTCCCTTCTGACACCTTTTCTCTTCCGTCACTCTTTGCCCAGTTGTTGCACCTGCGGTTGCCATCACAACCGATCACCACACCTTCAGCATGTCCACCAATGTGATGCAAATCAACTGTCCGCTTTCACCAAAACTGATCAACACATCTACGTTAAAGCCCATGTTTCAATCTCAATGTTACATACCCCACCATCAACATCAAAATCTCAGTCATCAACTACAATAACAACTGCACAAGCTCGTACTTCACCGACTTCCCTCCCGTGCATCCGACCTCTGGCTTTCCGTCTGTGCGCCGCTGCGCGGCAGCAGCCTCTGCGTGTCATCGACGACAGACGTCGCGCCGGTCGCCCGTCGGAGCTCCCGCGCCCCGCGTTACGCCCACGACCCTGTCCTCAGGCGACCCCGCCCCCCCTGCCAGCCGCCGCCCACTGGCGCG
The DNA here is from genome assembly GCA_964035755.1 of Teleogryllus oceanicus. Classification (NCBI taxonomy): domain Eukaryota; kingdom Metazoa; phylum Arthropoda; class Insecta; order Orthoptera; family Gryllidae; genus Teleogryllus; species Teleogryllus oceanicus. The sequence goes on from CAXIVR010000005.1 coordinate 21,885,232, forward strand.
CCAGCCGTCATAAACCGGCCAGCGCAGGAACGCCGCAGCACAGGCCACGCAGACCGCAGCCACAGCAGGCTCATGGGCGCAGACGATGAGGAACGTGGATATGACGGTGAACGCAAAACGGAAGGAAGGATGGGGTGGAACTGAATAATAGGAATTGAAAGAATAAGGAGGCGAAGGTAAGATGCAATACTAGTGGTATGTGGTGATTTTTTTTCCTAGGGAAGCAATTACATTTCAGATGGAAGATTTTTAATTATTCGCATGGATATGACGACAGATGGATAATTTAAACACTGAACCGATAAGCGCATACGGAACCCTCCACCCACCATTGAGTCACGCTGTATGCAACTGGCCGACTGCAACTGACCGAACTTCCGAAGGTGAGCTCGACTGAACAAGCCCGCGCGCCCTCACCACACACGCCAGCATATCTGCTGATCACAGCATTCCCTATGAGACGCTGGATGCAGCCAGCCCAGTGCTTCCAAAGAGCTTTACTGGCGAACTCTACCCTACCTATGGGGTGACAATAATAATTACATGCTGATTTTGTAAAGATAAGAATGGACGCGCTCAATTTAAACTGCTCTGACTTGGATTACAAGTAAATGATTTTAAATTACTACTCAAGTGGTATTAAAATGTAAGGTATCCTTGGAAATGATGAGGGAAACAATGCTTCCCTTGCTTTCATGTAATAAACACCCCTGTGTAATACAAATATATTCTCAGAACGGGGATAGGTAGGCAGAACGGATGGAAATGTATGTTTTCATTTATTCACTTAAAGGAATAAAATAAAAGTTGCGGAAAATATTACGAAAAACACATAACAAGAGAAAGAAAAACAAGAGTCTTCTAACCGAAAGGAACGAGTCATCGCACAGCGAACACAGAAATTCGGAACTGCGTATGTTAAGTCCATGTTCACACTTACGAAGTTATGTTCGATGTCATTATACAGATTGATGTGGTTGGTGCGTGGAGTTAGAGCACGATAGGGAGACGGGCGGAATGACAAGGACGGTCGCGGCGAGATTATGCTCGAGGGCCGGGCAGGCGGCTGGCGGAGGCCGCGAGGCGCGGCGTCAGCGTCGGCCGGGGGCGGAGAGCTCGTTGCCCGGGATGATTTGCATTATCTACGGGCGCGCCGGAGACGAGCCGAGCCGGCCGCGGCCGGGCGCCCCGCTTCCCAAAAAGCCGCCCGGCAGCGTCCTTGGCCGGGACATCCTGACGACCCACGCCCGCCTCCCCCGTCCCTTCCCGTCTCTCCTCCTGCGGCTCAGAACCGTCCTGCTCCGCCCCGTCCCACGCCCATGACGCGACATTCCTACACCGCCTCGCCCCGCGTCACCGCATCTCTAATCGCGCCTCCATACCCTCTTCCAGCCACCCACAACCGACCCATCCCGCTCCGCGCCTTGCAACGCCCTACTTCGGCGTGCCCGGGAACCCCACCACACCGACCCACGCGACGCCCAGCACCGTCCCCCTCGATTCATTCACAATTAAACATCAATACAATAATAAGCCAACAACTTCTACCAAAACCTAACAGACATACCAGCAGCATCCCAATACACACTACCAAAAAATCCAACCCACACTCGAATAAAAAATACATTCCCTTTTGAAGCATTCCCCAAAATTTTAGCCAGCCACGATTCATAACACCGAGGTTCTCCCCTAGAGTAACCTCTCCAACCTATAGACTAAGTTAGCTTAACTATTTTAACTAGAATAAGTCTGAAAAAAATACATCTGTAAAGTAATTGTACTGAACGATGTAAATCTTCCAAAATTAATAAATGTGTGTTATAAAAAAATCCGTCCCCCTCGACGTCGCTCTCCCGCTTCGTCTCGATACGCCGCCCCGCCCCCCTTCCCAGATCCGTTGCTCGTCGCCCAGGACCGCCGTTCACCTCCCCGCCCCGCCCCGCGTCACCCCATCTCTAATCACGCCTCCGTACCCGGGAACACCACCACACCGACCACGCGACGCCCAGCACCGCCCCCCTCGATTCATTCAGAATTAAACAACAATACAATAATAAACCAAATAGCACACATATCACACAACTTCTACCAAAACCTAACAGACATACCAGCAGCATCCCAATACAAACTACCAAAAAATCCAACCCACACTCGAATAAAAAATAGATTCCCTTTTGAAGCATTCCTCAAAATTTCAGCCAACCACGATTCATAACACGGAGGTTCTCCCCTAGAGTATCCTCTCCAATCTGTAGACTACGTTAGCTTAACTATTTTAACTAGATTAAGTCTGAAAAAATACATCTGTAAAGTATTGTACTGAACGATGTAAATCTTCCAAAATGAATAAATGTGTTTTAAAAAAAAATCCGCCCCCCTCGACGTCGCCCTCCCGCTTCGTCTCGATACGCCGCCCCGCCCCCCTTCCTCGACCAGTTCCTCGTCGCCCAGGACCGCCGTGCACCTCCTCCCCCTCCCCCGTGTTCCCCGGCGCGACGCGACGCCACGGCCAGTTGCTCGTCGCTCGGTCCGCCCGCGCCGCCGGGGCCAGCGACGGGCCGGCAGTTGCGCGCGATACGCACGTGCCTGGGTCGCTCGCCGCAAATTGCGCGCTCGCTTCCAGGACATCACAATCCGGGGCCCCCGCGTCGCGGCTTGCAGCAATCAGATACAGCCAAGCGGACAAATTAATTGAAAATTACTCGCACCTTCCCGGCGCGTTTTCGGAACAATATTCGTTCCCTCTGTATCAACTGCAGATTATTTCAATATTTATCTCTCTCGATCGTTGCTTTTGTTCCCCATGGAATAAAAACATTAAACAATTAAATGTGATTGCACTTATTTTCAATTAATTCTGATTCTGTTTCCCGCATCTTCTCTCAATCATATTTCAATAATCTGAACCTATTATATTCGAAAATTGCATACTTTTTTAGACTTAACGAAGTTTTTCAACACTTAATCATTTTTATAAAAAAAGAACAACACATCTAAATCGCAATTTATTCTTGGGCAATAATAGTAAATTGCATGAAATTATACAGCTAAACGATATTCATTCAATTTAAAAATAAACTAAGTATGATTCGTTAAAGAAGATTTTATTCTACTAATATTTTACTCAGTACACGAATGAGATTGTATTCTAAAGATTACTGATAGAAGACGTGAGAAGTGGTTCGTGGAATCTCCAGTGAAAAGCACGAGCATTTCGTGTAATAGTGGGTAATGAGCTGTCAACGCGGTAAAGCCCACAAAGAAACAGCTCTTCTCGTGTCGTTATTTTGTACTGCCTCCGGCCCCGCCGCGAGCTGCAAGCCCCGGTCGCGCGAAATCGCGGTAACGAGCCTAACGCGTTATGTGACATGGAGTAATTAATGGCCGCTGGGTAAGGGCAATGTAAATGTTGATTTATGGAAATTTCAGCGGCTCTGGAGCAGCAGTTGCGAGCTCTGTGGGAGAAGCTTCAGAGCCTGAGCGGCTTGGGCGGCCAAGGAAGCAAGGGCCAGTGTTAGGACCTTGAGAAACGCCACATTAGTTATCCGTGTACAGGGGCACTGCTGTGTACTTAGAAAGTTCTCACATGGATTCCATGACGAACAAGGATGTTTATGAAAAGACTCTTGAATACGATGACACGAGTCCTTATAAATTTATACGAATATTCACATTCAACTTTGTCCAGTTGTATTTGCTAATGTCATTCTCCAATTCTATTATCTTCCGGTCTCAGAGAAGTAACTTGTATTATATTCGTTAGAGTGAAAGCAAAGTATCGGTAGTGAATAAAAACCTGATAACTGGAAATTATAGGTCAGCCGCAATTTATATTTGTAAAAGCGTTAAGAGACAAAACAAATTATCAAAAAATGTGAATTCAATTAAGATTTTGAGGAAAAAATAATGATAAATTTTTGATGATTGGTATGAGGAACAAAGGTGCTGTCAAGAAATATAATTTTATTTGAAAATTGCGAAGAAATATAATGCTAAGGCTAAGATAATAATTTTTGTGAAATATAGCTAGAACGAATTGTTATAACTGGGGTTAACCGAAGAGGCCAAAAACGAACTTAGAAAGGTAGATTATTCACCTTAGATAGAGGAAACTCAAGAAAATATTGGCGAAGGAGTAGTGGGGGCGATTACGAAGACGTGGCGAAGGCGAAATCCAACAAGGAGGCGAAGGCGGTGTTGAAAGGGAGGCGGAGGCAGAGGCGAAGGCGAATTCAAAAGAAATACGCAATGGGTACGCAAGGCGGGGGGAAGGGGGGAAAAGGAGTGGTCGATGCAGATGTGGGGAAGGGGGGGGTGGAAGTGGAGGTGGAGGGAGATCCTCGATGGATCCATCCTCGATGGATGGAGGTGCAGATGGAGGTGGAGATGAAGGCGGAGATGGAGCTGGAAGTGGAGGTGGAGATGAAGGTGGAGATGGAGGTGATGGAGGTGGAGATGGAGGTGGAGATGGAGGTGGGGATGCAGGTGGAGATGGAGGTGGAGATGGAGGTGGAGATGGAGGTGGAGATGAGGTGGAGATGCAGGTGGAGATGAGGTGGAGGTGGAGATGGAGGTGGAGATGAGGTGGAGATGAGTGGAGGGAGATGGAGGTGGAGATGGAGGTGGAAGTGGACGTGGAAAAGAAGGGGGAGGAGGAGGAGGAGGAGGCGTTTGGGATCGCGTGGCGGAGAGCCCTGCGGTGTCCAGAACCTCCAGCGATTCTGCTGCGGGTGAAGGAGAGCGGCGCAGATAAATCAACGGCGGAGGATGAAACTTGCAAGCGCCGGCGCCGCTCGCGGGAGCAGTAAATCGCTCTCCTCCCCTCCCCCCCACCCCCTCCCCTCGCCCACGCCCTCGCACTGCCCTGGCGGCGTCAGGCTGCAGACAAGAAACAGGTCTTCTGCACTGCCTACTTCGAGATTAAATGCGCCTATGGCTAGGCCTGCTTTCATGACGCTACCAGTATGGTTGAGTTAAATTCTCTTTATGGCTTCATTCATAATGATGAGAGGTTCATTCATAATAAACCTGAAAGTTTCGAAGGAAATAAATTAAGAAATAATGATAAATGAAGATAAAAAGGCAATGGATACTTAGATCGTTGCACAGACGTATACAGAAGTATAATATATATGTCTAATATTTTAGACGTTCGAAATGGGGTATGGTAAGTATCATTCCTCCTTTTCGTCAGTCGGAGTATCCGAAAGTGATAAACATGATCAGTAAACATGATGACCTTTTGTTGTTGTCTCTACTTGTCGACGATTTCTAAAACCAAATCCAGGATTTTCCCACAGACATTTCTCTCGCACTCACTAACTATTTACTTGCGCGGCATAGAACTGGTGAATTAGCAAATAATAATTATCGTGAAAAAAACTTTCTTTAGTTATCCAGTCGCTAATGAACCGACATTCGCAAATAATCATAGAGTTAGAATTCATTAAAAAAGAGAACACCTTATTGTCCACAGTTGAAAACATTCATATCATGCACCAAAATAATTTTAAGAATCGCTTTAAACATATGTGTAAAGTGAGCTTAGTGTGTACTTTAGACAATCCGTGTCGGACAAGTTCTTCCTTTATTTAATCTCTATTTTAATTTATACCACTGCAAACTATTTAAGCCTTCACATTAACAGAGACAGTATGTGAGTTTTAACATGTACAATACAGTTTCATATTATGCCAGGAAAAACTAACTTCAACTTTCATGCGATATATCGAAGGTGAAAATTATGCTTTCTGAAATTCTAAATAAATCTGACAATTTTCTCTTCAATGTTTCATTCTAAAACATGACCTGAAAAATTATCTAATTTATTTCCTTATCGGTAGCAAGCTACTTGGTGACGCAACAAGTTGTTACATATGGAATATTTTCAGCATATATTTTCAATATATGTGACCTAAATTATTTATACATTATTAATAATATATTTATAAATTTATATTTTATACGTTTTTTATAAATCATTTTTAGGCAACTTAACATTAATTATTGTGCACAAATCAGATGTCATAAAAACGGATATTTTTTCGTAAGTTAAAATGAATTCCTGAAGAATAAAAATGCTTGACTTTTTTTTCATGTGACAGCAATTGATTAGCTCGGCTTAACCCTTCTTTGTTTTCTGAGAATAAATGGTACCAAACCGGCTAGACAATGAAAGTAAACAACAAACAATTACTTGAATAGATGTAGAAAGAACACACTTGATGTTCCGACGCTGGTGTGGAGGTGGACAGAGTGAAGAGTACTGGGCAAGGGCGCGCAATGGGATGTTGTCAGCAGGGGTTAGTGCATACAATCGCTGCCAGGCCTCTCAATAATTCAGAGTGACCAGCGATTACCCAAGGGGATGGGAGGTCATTGGGGTGCACGTCACACCACCAAATATTTGGGGAGGTGTCTGCCCCAGTAGTAATGCCCGTTACTAATGTGATTCACCGTCCCCTGAAACAGGCATCTCGTTGCAACGGAAATGACAGATATTTCTAGGTGAAAACTAAACCTTTTCTGAAGCCAGTGCACAATGATTAGGTATCGCAATAGGTATTATATATTATCTATCCTAGTATACCGTATTCTATTGCTCCAGTTTAAGTGCCAGACTTTGACCTCCCGCGGAGGCACTGAACAGACTGCGAACCGGATTTGGACGATGCAGACAATTAACGGTGAAGTGAGGACTTGCCGTAGATCCCAAGTGTGACTGTGGAATGGAACAGTTCATGGACCGTTTTTTAAGTTGTGACGTGTATGATTTTACTGATATCCATATTTTTACAGAAACGCCAAACATTGGCTGGAAAATTGTGCGTTTTATTGTAGCAGTGTATATGTGTGGCTTGTTATGTTTTATGTTTAGTGCAAAACTCATTTTTCGTAGCTGGGTGTCAAACGCAAAATAAAATAAATATTTCTCGAATGCCGCACAGAGAAGATTCCACCAATTCCAACGGCATGAAAACAGACCGTATGGAAAGAAGATATGGCAAATTCACGTAAAAGTAGTGATTAAAGTTGCATTTATGAGGACATTTCTCCGAAACCTCAGCTCTCTAATCGACAAAGATTATATGACCTTATAAAAGCGTTGCAACTAACGAAATCAATGGCTGAACTTGGTAGTTCAGGAACATAATTTGCTTGATAAATGTTGAAAAACAACACTACAAAAGGCAAAGCATAAGTATTTTGCGTGCTTCTATCAAATGTACGCAAATTGTAGTTTTGTAGTGATGTTACTGGTATCTTTAAAGCCACGTTTAACGAATATGTCAAGCTACTCTTGGAAATAGTCAACATTTCCATAGGGACACTTGTGAATCATCAGTCGATGGATAAGGAGTTATACGAGGACTTTGTCACTCGATTCCCTCGCACTTTCATTCGAAACCCATGGTGTCGGGTTCAATTCTCGGAGGAAACTGCTACTTTTCACCCAACACAGTATTTGAAAAAACGTACGTGTGTAGCGATAAACTGTCAAATTTGAGAGACCGAACATATTTAACAGAGATCGCAAATAAATGACAGACCCCTTTGCGCGGTTAATGATAAGATCAATTATACAAACAAACCCAACGAATCGTTCAATTCTGATACCACCGATTTACGCAGCAGCTCTGTCATCGCGCCAAATCACCCTCCACATCAGCCGCTGAGCAGTCGGGGCCCCTCAACAGCTCGGCCGAAGGGAGGGCCGCGCCCCGCTGGCGAAAATAAGCCTCACGGGCCCACGCGCTCGCTCGATTCGCAAAAATGACGCAGGGAATGTCACCAGTTAGGAGATAATGGACCGCGCGCCCGCCCGGGCTTTCAGCGCGCGCGCAGGGGCGGAAGCCGTGCGAGCGGGGCCGAGGGGTGGGAGCGGGGTCGGGGCAAGGGGTAAGGCAGGCAGGCAGCGCGGGGAGGGGCGGGGCGGACACAGCACATTCAGGAGGCGGAGTAGAACTGGACGGAGGGACGACGGGCAGAGCGATGGTCAGCGGTGCGGGCGGGCAGCGGGGCGGGGTGGGGTGGACGGGGCGGGACGAGGCGGGGCGGGGCGGGGCGGGGCGGGGTGGGGCGGGCGGGCGGACGGACACGGCACATTCAGGAGGCGGAGTAGAGCTGGACCGGAGGGACGACGGGAAGAGCGATGGGCAGCGGGCGGGCGGGCGGGGCGGGGTGGGCAGGGCAGGGCGGGGCGGGCGGGCGGGGCGGGCGGGGCGGGCGGGGCGGGCGGGGCAGGGCGGGGCGGGCGGGGCGGACGGCGGGGCCGGGCGGGACGGTGGAGCCGGGCGGACGGGGCGGGCGGGGCGGGCGGGCGGGACGGGCGGTGCAGGGCGGGCGGGCGGGGCGGGGCGGGGCGGGCGGGGCAGGGCGGGCGGGGCGGGCGGGGCAGGGCGGGCGGGCGGGCGGGCGGGCAGGGCGGGGCGGGCTGGGCGGGCAGGGCGGGCGGGCGGGCGGCGGGAGCAGAGAGGATTGCAGGAGGTCCAATCGATTTAATGTTCAACAAATTAAGTGTTGTTTGATCTGCCAAATAATGAGGAGACGTAAAATTTGACATGTAACATGTTCGCGTGACAAAAAAATTTAAGACTAATTTGGCGGTCTAAAAAACACATTATATTATAATAATCCATATTTAAAAGTTTATCACTATAAAATTAGAGTACGTGTTAACAATCCATTCCGTTACATAGCCATAACTAAACCTACCTCCCTGCACTTGCACTTCATTATAACAATTAGAATTCCCTGTGTGACCACTTTCAAGCCGCCTTCCCTGAGGACACACGCGCGTCATTTGGTTCGCGAATTCTCTCGGCCGCACTAGAAGAGATGCGCAACGTTGCACGCCTTCCCCTGCGCCTCCTGTCTCTTACTGCGAGAGCCCGCAATCCTCGTGAGGTCGGCGAGTGCCTGCTGCCTGGGCCGATCACAGACGCGTCATGCGCCACCCTCCTCGCATCGGAGGCGCTCAGTGAACACGAGAAGCAATTCCATCGCGAGTCGATCACGGGCGTCGATGGCGCGCGCGCGGGATTACATTCCGCGGCGGGCGCTCTCCCCCCCCCCTCGCCCCTCCCCGCTCCCGCGGAAAGGAGAGCGCGCGCGCGCGTGTTCGAGCGGCGACGTCATGTCACGTGCGACGCGACGCGTGAGTGGACGTCATTCCGTGGGAGCAAACAACGCGGACGCGCACGCATTCGCCCGCTGATGGCACTTGCGTGTATTCCTAGTGGCGCCAGGGGCCAGCTAGGGCTCGGGACTCCCACGCCGGGCTAGAAATCCGTCAACCCTAACTGCCTATGAAATAAAATAAATGCATTGACATTATAAGAACAAATTAAAAGTGTACTAACGGAAGAGAAATAAATACCTGAGAAAATTAAAAATTAAATATCATAAAGAAATAATACAATAAAAAATAAAATAAATAAAAAAAAGGTTTTAACCACTATTTTTCAAACATGAATCATGGATGGGAAAGAAATGTTTTGTCAATGAAGGATTACCGATATTTACGTATTTGATTGTTCACTTGCAAGGTTCAAACTTTCGCCATGTATTTACGAATTAGGCTTTTTGAAGTGATTTGAAACCTTTTATTTCCATGTATACAGATATAGAGCGTATTTTCACATTTTTTAAGAATACTCACGTATCATTGGTTATTTCAACATTTTATGTATTATGATCCATACGGCAGTATTTCAAGAAAATTTTTGAGTTGATCTGGATAGCCGAGGTCGCTGAGACTTGAATGCTGTGCTGCTTAGGGTCGCGGGTTCGAATCCCGCCGCGGGCATTGATGTTTGTGAGATCGTGTTGTCTATACGTGTTCCTCCTACAGTTCCCCTACTGTCAAAAAAATCACAGTGGTCGCTAGATGACCAAGTTGTTAAAAAGCGACCAATTTATTTTACTTAGTACATGATTAAATCTTATTCTTCAGCGAAGAGAAAAACTGAGTTCTTTGTCTGTTATATTGTAACGGACATTTTACTACATTATTTTCACTTTTTAATTTTGTTTTTCATAATAATTATGAACAAAAATTATTTCAAAATTTCAGTCCACACGTATGCGCATGTTTTTATATACAGATCCCAGCTTTGGATAAAGGAATACTAAAGCGCAGTGCCTGATTTTGACTTATGTGCACCCCATGCTATCAAATGTATTAGTGCGCGTTTGATTTGCTTTATTTACACATTAAAGCTATTTATATTTTGGATAAAAAAAATGTTGTACGATATTTGTAAGCGACGTAGGTATTGTGTTCATATGAATAATTGATTATACGTATACGTATAAATAATTCTCACCACGACATTTTATAAATTTTTAAAATATCACCACGATATTTTTGTATTCATTATATCAGCAATTTCATGGACATAGATTTTATTTATGAACACTTTCTTTTGTTACAAATATGGAAAGAAATATTTCTACAAAAACATTTAGAAGTTCACCTTATGAAATTTTCAATCCGCTGAAATTTGTTCGCCCCTAAAAATTGCAGCCTACTCAGCCTGTCACTTCGCAGTGCCAATCTGGCATCGCTAAAGCGTAACTAAAGCGAAACTAGGACATGGATAAGACCCAAAATGTATTGCCTTTTTATCTTTGAAAATAGATTTTACATGGGAGCTTCTTTCCTTTTTTTTCTTTCAAAATTCATGTCGTATATGACTTAGTGTAGCGATCTCAGAATTTTGAAAATGTGCACACAATTCACTTTTCCCCATAGCACGTCATACGCAGTTTTAACTGTTTTTTGACGTAAAATAAATAAACTCGGAGCGGAGCCCGACGCTGCAGAGCCAGGCATAGCGAACAATGGCAGCGCCGCGCCGTGTGGCGGTGCACCTACGCCCTGCTTCGTGGAAGCATTGCCGCGCCCGCTGTGTTGTGATGTGTCCTCGTCCGGCGTGTCATTTATGACTGTCCGCGTTGCGCAATGTACGTTGCGGTGGGTCAGTTGCTGCAAGTAGTTAACCTGGAATGTGGGGTGGCAGTGACATCATTAGGTCGGTGTCGTAACTAGCGCTGCTAATAAAACGAGAGTTGTTTCACACTCGTTTGAGGAAGGATACTATTCTAAGGCTATTTCCAACTCTTCAGATTGCACTAGAGTGATATCCGTCATTATAGCAATTCCGTTGTACAATTTTATAATTTCACCTTCCAATTCGTCCTCGTTGGAAATTGGTAAGCAAAGGTTCCGTTGGACGTACCACTCGCGCAACTTTTCTTGACCGATAGATTGACGAAATGCGGGCGGAGTGGGGGTATTAGTTACAAAGACAGTCACTAGAGTATTTTCAGTAATGCCAACCTTTGGTAGATGAAACTCAAATCCGCTATGTGTGCGGCAGGTCATCGCTCTGGGTAGGCAACAGCAGGGACAGTAAATAGAAGTTTAGGTGTTCCTTGAAGGTCCTCGACCTGCCTCAGACATTTCTTTAGATCATGGTAATAAAGCTGAACAGAAGTTCTCGACTATGAAAGCAACTAGCTTTGACTAGCTTCTGTTTCATGCCAACGAAGTTTTAATGCTGGAAATGTTGTCATCAGTGCTCGCTGCGATCTTTTGCCTTCAGCTGTTTATGGCTCCAGGGAGGGGGAAGCAAGGTCATCGGTCAAGAAAAGGTGCGCGCATGGTAATTAGGTTGTTCTTCATGAGCAGCATAGAAGAGACTCCTTTATTTGCACAAATACGGAATGCTGTAAAATGAATTTCACGGAAAAGGTTGCTTCGAAAAGAACATGTTTATTCAGGTTTTTTAGACTGCCCTACAAAGCGATTTATACCTGCGCTCCACGCGGAGTAGAAACTAGCATGGTAACGTGGCCGGGCGGTGTCCACTGCACTCGGAGTCTTCGCAGCCGCCAGACGAGGAAATGCCCGCGGCGCGGCGCTGTAGGACCGCCTCCCCCCCCCGGTCCAGTTTCTTGCCCCGCTTGCGGCGCCAAGGCCGCTGGCCGGCGACGGACGAGGGCCGACCCTCGAAGCTGCAACCTCAGTGCAAGCCAGTGTCTTCAAGCCTCGAATTTATTGATAACTCGAATTCCCTCACAACTCAGAATTCCTAAATAAGTCGAATACCTTTCAATAACCGTCACATATATTGAATTGAATTGAATTTGCCTTATTTTACGTAGCGAGACTCATTTCAGACTCAGGCCACATTTCCGCTCAGGTCACAGGCCTGCTCTTCCGTCTGACCACGCAAATTTCGTTACACTCCTTTCACCAATCATGGGAGAAAGAAGGTATTACTTGGGCGATGAAACAGGCGATTTGAATTCAGCTCAGAGGCATCATTTAAGCTTGAGGATATTTTACATGCAGTAAATGTACATGGGACAGCCGGCTTTACTTCCCCTCCGAAGGAAGGCGTACGAAGGATTTTTTCGCCCTTAAAAATCTACGGCTTCGATCGGGTTTGAACCCGCATACTTGGTAGTCCGATACGCTAACCGCTACACCATAGCCGCCGCCCCTTCTATACTACTTAACATTTTCTACTTTCCAGATATTTTAATTAATATGCATAGCCTTCTTTCACTCTTTTGTGATGTAACACTCATAATTAATTACATACACTTCCATGACTTGACGATATGTCTAAAATGCATATTTCAGCGTTAGAGCCTAAACATTCCTATTTCCCGGTAGTCAGAATCACTTGGCAGTAGTGTTTAAGTTAGCTGTAAAAGTGTTCTTCACTTCCTACCCACACAGTGAGGGCAACCCGCAGTGAATTTTCTCGCATTCGCCGTCTTATCCAACTTATCCCCAACTCATCCGCACCTACGAAAGGCAATTGGTCACAAATAGTTGAAGAGATGGAGAAAATCTGAAAATCCTCGATGCTTTTTGACTATTTGCTTCCGCAATATCTGCAATAACATTACAAATTGTGTGTTACTTGGAGCATGATTACAATACCATTTGTGTTAAATGGTTTAGAGGAAAATAACGTTCAAATAATGCAATATCGAAAAGAATACCTTCCGTTACTTTTGCTCCTCTGAACATCTTTCAACTGTCTTTTAGTAACTCGAATTTCTTTAGTGAGTCTATTTATGCAATAAATCAAACTTTACGTTTGTGCTAGAGATTCGAGGAATTGAAGGTCTCCTGATTAATATGACCAGAAAACGTAATTTATTAGTCACATTAAAATGTGAAATCATATTAAAACACGATTTTTATACCGACCCGTTTTCAAATTTTACAAAATTAACACACGCATTCTATACATATTGCAGTTCGCGCATCGTAATGGAACATCTTCTTTTGCCTTCCTAGAGAGCAAACACGACATTTCCCCTTATACAAAACGCAGCGTCTTATACCTTTCCATTCGCTTACTGTGACCGCCAACGTATAATTTGAGCGTCGTCTGCACGGATTTATAACTACGCATTATGCTCATGTCTAATAAGTCTACATCGTATGTGTAATTGCAAGGTGTCCAAATCAATTAACCCGATACCCCTCTCGTCAAACGAGAACCGAGACGCAGTGATGCCGCTACGTGTTTCATGAAGGAAGGTCAGACATTACTTTATTTTCATTCTATTACCTTGAATCTGTGAGCAATCCTAGAATGGATTTGATGGTTTAAATGCTATTAAAGATAATGGAAAAATTAAAAGCGATGGAAACGGATAAACTCCTAGAAAACCTGTTTAGGAGTCTCTTTGAGCACAGCAAGTTAACAAAGACGACCAGGATTTGAATCTCGATGTGAAGAAGAGGACAGCTTCAATCCAGACAACAAATGTGGACGGCTCAAGATCCTTTTCGGGGAAGTGTACCCTCTGTTCAATGTCTCTTAACTTTCGCGTAGCTCTGATTGGAATGGGTTATTGTGTACTGCGATGGGATGCAACTTACGAACCACCTACAAAAACTTCTTTCGACCGCGCATACGTTAAATGTTTTATTAACAGCTGAGCCCTCTCCATAATTATTAACTGCTGTGATTTCTTAAAATAATGTTTGTGACTTACGCGAAGTTCGGAAAATCAGTTTGTGTTTTCCTAAAATTTAACCTTGAATAGCTTCATGTTAACAAATTCAGTGCTATTTAGAAACCAAAGTGTATGTACGTCTCAATTTCGAAACGCTAATAAAGTGAAAACAAAAATAGTGACCCAATTACCAAAAGACTTCATACAAATTATAACAACGATCATAATTGAAAATTATTATTTTTCGACTTTCATGAGTGTGACAGACCAAGAACAACTATCTATATTCCCACTGCGTAGCGCACACGCACTGGCTCAGTTCTGGAATCCGTTTCATTCGTAGCTGCCCTTCACGCGTGTGGGGCAGCACTGTTGCGGAGCGATGACGTTTTTGCCCTGCACTAGGGTGAGTTTCATTGCAACGAATGAAAAAACGCTTTTAGAGTTTGTCCCGGCTGGGGAGGTGCCCCGCTGGTTCGAGATACCTGGTTGGGAAAAACCCCGCCAGCTGACGGAAGGTCGTCGTAGGATCTCGCCTTCCTGTGGAGGAAGAACAACGCCATCTCCCGAAGAAAACAACATGCATTACATTTACGGGACTAATGACTAGCAGTTGGCGCGCTTAGAATCACTAACGATCAATCAATCAATCCGAACCTACACAGCAGTAAAACAAACTAGTCGATGGATTGGGGTCGATCCAAGTTGGGTTCCGCAGCTATTTTCTCTACCTAAATCAGGCATGACAATGTCGCGGGCAAGATAACAACCTTACTAGAACTCGCGGGTATTGCGTCCCGAGAATTTGGCGCGAGATTTAAAAGAAAGGGTTGCAGTAATCTCTTCTGAGTGGCGGTACATCACTGGATACCTGGACCATGACAGTCTTTGCGAGACGTCATTTGACAGTTATTACCCCATAATTTATCTACATTAATTCCCATTTTCTCTTTATACCAAAAACATATCCATTAAAATGAAATAACACATGTCAGATTTCAAATTCTTAATTGAGAGTAAAATTTCAAAACAATTGAATCAAAAGTAACTCGATTTTCTAATCCTGTTTACTTAAGAGTGATATAAAAGCATGAACTTTCTACGTTGATGTTTGAAGGTTTAACAGATAAATATTATTGTCTATTAAAAGCCCTGTCCCTCTTTAAGCGACCATTGTTAGCTTATAGAGACTTGTTAATTTACTTCAAATTATTGCTGAATCAATAAAATCAATTAATGATTTAATATCAACACAAAACGAGAACAACGAAAAGATTCGCCACCCAATAATATTCCGCTGACTTAGCGAGGACGATTGTATAAGGGAGATTTGAGTAAGAAAATAAACATTAAGTAATAATAAGTAGTGAAAAATATAAACATAATACAATTCTCGGTTATTTGATAGAAAAAAATCTGGTAGACATAGTTTCGTACAAAGCCACTATTCTCCGCCTCGCGCCGTACCAGCTTGCGCCGCATCAGCCCCTTGTGGATTTTAAGGAGAAACGAGTGCGGTGTCAGAGGAAGTTGCTCGTGCTCGTAGGAGCGCCGGGTTCCTAAGACGGGCAAGTACCTCATGCGGGGGCGGTTTGACACGCCCGGTCTAAACAGCTACATAGCGCACAATGTTCACAGGAGCCCGTCTAGTCCATGAATAAATTGGCTCCGCTCTACCGCTGGGGGTGGCGCAAGCCACTTCTCTTCTTTTTCCAGGGATCGCGACGTGTCGCGCCGCCGCTGCAGAGTGGCAGTCGGCGGTCTCGGTTTTCGCGTGGCTGGGCCTTCCGTCGCCGCTTGCGCAGAGTAGAGCGACGCGACGCGACGCGACGCGTCGCGACGGCGTCGGGTGACGCGCACGCTGCTGGCGCGACGCGGCGCGGCGCGGGCCTCGTCAGCTCCGGCTGCCACGCGGCTTCGGTTCCAAATTCCAGCGAGAGCTGTTTCTACCTCTACGATTCTCATATTTATATGTATTTGGCGTTATTGGGTCGGTGGTACGACTTCGCCGGCCAGCCACCGGTGTCCCTCATGCCTGGGCCTAGTTAAATGCCTAGAGGCGGTTGGTAAGAGCGACATGAGGCGAGCATGACGTATTTTCCGTAACTATCCGCTGCTTGAGCTTTTCTTCGTCACACAGCTACAGAAACTGGGACGATTTTAAAGGAAAGCTACAACTCTATTTTTGCCTCGCCGGAATCGAACCCGGGACCACAGCACGGGAAGCTAGTACGCTGCCCAACGTCAAATTACTGTTTTTGCAAGATCAACATTGAGGGTACTTTTTCTGAGACTGATACTATGTTGAAGCAAAAAAACAATTGAAGGCAGGGAAAAATAAATGCGTTCACGAAATATAAACATTTTTTTCTACAATTCTTGATTTTCCTCTATGATTCATCTTTCGAAATTCTTCTTTAACGAATCATAATTTGTTCGTCACTACTCTACATGGTTATCGAAACACAGCACGATTTTCGTTCGCCATCTTAGTGCGAAAGTGTCTTTTTTACACCGCGATTTAACGTCATCGCGAAAAAAGGTTTTTTGTCCATGGTAAGAGGTTATGGCTAAACTTTGATAGGTGCTCATAGCACACCTTTGACACGATGGATCTCGGAATATTTAATTCCCTAACGATTAGGGCGAAATCGAAAAGAGTCGAAATGGAATGTACAATAAATCTTTTGTTCGCGTTATTACTACCATCTTTATAATTGCATATTGCTATCCCACGACGTTTGTCACCTCAGTGAGTGGTGTGTGTGTGTGTGTGTGTGTGTGTGTGTGTGTGTGTGTGTGTGTAATTGATTGCTGGATTAATTTTTTCGTGTTTCCGAGAGCGTCAACTGCTTTGGTGATTAGTCCCGTTAGTGTAGTGCATGTTTTTTCTCGGGAGATGGCGGTGATTTTCCCCCGCTGGAGACGAGATCCGACGCCGACCTACCCTCGGCTAGTGGGGTTTCCCCATAACCAGACTCCCCCACCAGCGGGACACTGCCCGACCGGTGTCCCGGGATATGTGGTAGTGTAGTGCATGTTAGTGTGAGTGTGAGTGAAAGGGAAGAGGATGGAAAAGGGAAGAGGAAGGACAGATCGCGCGCAGTCCGTGGCCCGTTTGGTAGGGTACTGCTCCGGCATTCGCCTGGTGTTGATCGGAGAAACCACGGAAAACTACCGATCAGAGCAGCCGGCCGCTAGAATTCTCCTCCAGACAGCGACTGAATGCGACCTAGCTGAAAACCTAGTGTCGAAAATCCTGCCGCCATCAGGACTCGAACCTAGGACCTCCCGCTCAGAGGCGCTGCAGTGACATCAGTTGATGCACTGAGCTACCGCTCCCGGTATATGTGTGTATATGTGCATTCATTCCATAGGCAATATTTGTAGCGATCGTTTTCCATCTGTTCGGACGTCAACCACGTGTTAAACTCTGACGCGAAGTAGGTTCAATATGATGTTCATCAATCAAACGATTCTTTTTTTCTTTTCACGGCACATGCCAACTCTCATAAAACGACACATTAAGGGATTCGATGCGAAAAACTATTCAGTGTGACGTACGATTCGTGAATTTAGGAATAATGTATGATGTAATGAAAAGTTTTTAGCTCTGCACCTCTGTTGAAGGTTCATTTTTAAATCATAAATATACGTTTCAGAGAAAACACGTGTCATAACTTCAAAATATTTTATAACATTGTGGCGAAACGTAAATATACATAAACTTTCTCGATATTCCATGTATGTGCTGGTGAAAACTTGAATAACCCCGAAAATAGTTTGTAGGTTTGAATTTTATTCTTGTACTAAAGGGAAAATGTTGTTCTATTACGTAATGTATGCGATAATACTCCATTTAAGAACATAAAAA
Source organism: Teleogryllus oceanicus (assembly GCA_964035755.1). Lineage (NCBI taxonomy): Eukaryota > Metazoa > Arthropoda > Insecta > Orthoptera > Gryllidae > Teleogryllus > Teleogryllus oceanicus. The sequence goes on from CAXIVR010000005.1 coordinate 21,903,098, forward strand.
TTTCAAGAAAAGTATCTACAAATGAATATACAAATCGAATATTTATATTTCTTCGAATATATTGACAATTATACCAGTCGATTTTTAAATATACCAATTTTTTTCTAATTATTTGCTTAATAAGCTTCAAAAAATATCCTAGTTATGTTAAAAATTAGTGTCCACACAATGTTAATCATCGAATTTTAAAAAACCAATTTTATTATTTTACAATACGATAATGAAAGATGTAATAATTTTTGGAGGTAAGGGGTAAATGTATGTACGTATGATGAGTTCCCTAATTGCGATCGATTGCAGATTTTGAAATCAAATTTGCTGCCATTTCAAGTATCAATCAGTTGCTTCACCTCTGACAGAGTAGGTTCCACATATACACCTTGGAATTTAGTCTACGGATATTTTATTAATTTTTTTTATTATGTTTTTCCTTCCTCATCTGATCGACATCGTAAAATAAAACCAGAATAGTGAACACGGAATCGGCTACACTGACCGGCCAAACTGGCTCGCCAGGGCTGGTGGGTTACTTACACGTAGTGTGGCCAGTTATGTAAAAGACTTGAAGGTTTGTGTGATCTTAATTCGTGCGATACATATGACTGATGATTCTAACAACAATCAAAATGTATGTAAAAACAAAAAAAAAACGGAAAACACAAAAAAGGAAATGAATTTGAATATTTACAGTTCTTTTAATTAATATTACGCACGAACAGTTAAAAATATTATCCCATCAAGGACCACACATCAAGAACCACTAAAGGCCGACAGTGCTGTAGCAACAATTTTCATTTGAAGTCAATTCGAGAAGTGTAAATTTGACATAGAAACCCTCCAGAAACATTTATTCAGTGACTAGACGTTTTTACGAAATGCTTCGCTATTACCTGGTATGAAATTAACAACATGTAAAAACCAAAGATTCAGTTTCTTTGTGACGTAATTTAAATTTTAAATTTACAGTCACTTTTTGTACTTTCTAACTGCCTTAATTTAATCATGAACTCATAACTCAACAGTATGTATTACATTTGGACTTTTAATTTCGGGAGGGGAGTTTGTTGTCTTTATCCCCTTTTCTTGTTACTTGTCCGATGTCGGAAGAACTGAAGACTCACAGGTTTCTTAATAGCGGGCTTTAGCAAATAAAACGTCAGAGAGACGTATACGACAAATACGCTAAACAAGCCTGTCTCACTCATCTCACTCTACACTAATCGAGTAATGGTTTACTGTTAGTAAACCACTACCCAACGAGTGAACGAATAGGTATTGCAGTATAGAACATGCAGAATCGACATGTTAGTCAGCTTCACAATATTCTTTATTACTGAATTCAATTCGCTGGAGAGTCACTGAAATATTGTCTTCCGCACAGTTTCTCCTTGTCCAGCTGTCATTTGAAAACAAATTTACATAAATGTTTATAAATGTCCTTAGTTACAGAATAATATTTGTAAATGATGTGACAAACACTCCGCAAACTTCACTGATACTGCTTACTGCAACCGGTATTGCAATTCAGCTACAGCTTATTGAAACTGCAAAGACTTAAGACTTACCCGATACAGCGAACGGCTACGCGATCACATGTTTCCTCCAAAAATAAGGTGTTTTGTAAGGTTAAGAGGAGACAATGAGGAAATTTGTCTTCTCTTACACCAAAGCAACACTGTTCCTTTGCAATAAGTCCTGGTTTTGCTTGGCAAACGATACAAAGTTCTTCTAAAAACGCCTTGCTAAACGTGGGCAGATTCTCTAATAATATAGTAGAGGTATAATGTGTTCTCGGCGGACGATTCAGTAAAACTAAATATATTTATCTATATTACTAATTTCAATTCGCACAGAAATTGAGAGAGTTGTACACCCTCGGGATGTGAAAGAGTTGTGAGTAGTTTCGTTGAAAACATAGGAACTCCGGAAAGACGCAAAAACATCAATATAAAATAAACTGACTATATGTACTGTACCATGTTATTGCAGTATTCGTGAAGGCTGTTTTTGTTAAAATATTTAATTTATTGCAGTGCTAAAGAAGAGTGCTAGAAAACCCTTTTTTGTGGTTTTGTTCAGCAGTATTGTTGCTGCTCCATGCCACTATTTTATGTATATATTTAGATTCACAGGGTCTTTATTTTCTGAGGAGTGTATTTCACAGGGTCTTTATTTTCTCTTTATTTAATACTTAGGTTTATATTTGAAGTTCACAGGGCCTTTATTTTCAGAGATAGTTGACGTGATGTGCAATGATCTAATGGGATACTATAATGACATTACAGTGAATGATAATGAAGCAGTGGCGGCAGGAGAGGCCGAAGACACGGGATTACCCGAAGGAATGCTGCCAAGAACTCTCCTCTTGCACCACACCAAATCTGGGTCCACCGATGGAAAGCTTTCAATACCTACACTTCGATTTTTTCTATAGTGGCCGATGAATTAGGTCATTGTGCCTTATAAAATTAATCATGGTCATCTAGATAAATGAACAATAGTAGGCACATTTCTGAGGCCACAAGCCCCGTTGAGAAGAATGTTCGTCATTTATTAAAAAGATTCATTTTATAATGCAAGAGCTGCGACAATGACGTAATGTGATCGGCCACTAGAGAAAAATCGCAGTACCGGACCAGCCCCCCAGGTGGGACCTTTTTCATCGCCGACGCCCAGCGCTCGCGAACGGCAGAGCGCACTCCCGTCCGCCGCCCGGCGCGATTAGATAACGCCAATTCAAACAGCGTTTTTGTCGCCCGCGGCGCGGCGCGGCGCGGCGAGTCCGTCACTCAATGGCGGTGCTCGCGCAGATACCTCACCGCTTGGCGCCGCGGTCGCGCTGCACCTATACTTCGATTTCTCTATAGTGGCCGATGGCATTAGGTCATTGTTACACCTCCTGCCTTATAAAATGGATCTTTTTAACAGTGGTAACACCGGTAGCGGTAGCTCAGTGCATCATCTGATATCTCTGCAGCGCTTCTGTCCGGGAGGTCCTGGGTTCGAGTCCGGATGGCGGCAGGATTTTTCGACACTAGCTTTTCACCTAGGTCGAATTCAGTCGCTGTCTGGAGGAGAATCCTAGCTGCCGGCAGCTCTGTTCGGTAGTTTTCCGTGGTTTCTCCGATCAACGCCAGGCGAATGCCGGAGCAGTACCCTACCAAACGGGCCACGGAACGCGCGCGATCTGTTCTTCCTCTTCCTTGTCCTATCCTCTCCTCTTACACACACACACTTACACTAACATACACTACACTACCACATATTCCGGGAGACCGGTCAGGAGCTTAGAGCTTGTCCCGACTGGGGCGGTGCCCCGCTGGTGTGAGAGTCCTGGTTAGGGGAAACCCCACTAGGCGACGGTATGTCGGTGCCGGATCTCGCCATCCAGCGGGGGAAGATCACCGCCATCTCCCGAGAAAAAACATGCACTACACTAAAGGGACTAATGATCGAAGCAGTCGACGCGCCCGGAAACACGAAAAAATCAATCAACAGTTCATTTCGGCGCATTTCTGAGTTCCGTTGAAAAGGACCTTCGCGAATTAATTAAAAATAATCGTTTTATATGACAGGACTACTAACAATGACCTAATGACATCGGCCGCTGTAGAAAAATCGACGTTATACCTCCCGCGAAGCGTAGGGAGTGAGGATTTTTGTTCCAACAGAAAACTCTCGTTGATATCTTGGATTTAATGTCAACCCATACGGCGCAGAGGAGTACGCGAAATTTCCCACAGGCTGCGATCTTCAGCGCAGCATCCTTGACCGGGAGGTCCTACGAATCGAGCCCTGACCGTGGCGGATTTTCGACACTAGCTAGCTAGATAGCTGAGTAGAATTCAGCCGCCTTTTGTCTGAGAATTCCGCCGGCCGACTGCTCCGATTGATAGTTTTCCGAAGCTTCTCCAATCAATACTAGGAGAAAACCGGAGCAGTACCCTAACGTTACGGTTCTGGTAATTTCTTGTAGTTTTGATATTTGTCGAGCCATTTGTATTTGTGTGTCGGGGACGATGGTGCTTATTAGCAAAGTTTCTACACAAGGATAATACTTTTAGGCAATTGCTACTGCAACAATGCAGAAAATATTGCGTTCTAGAAACAAAATAATTAATTAAATATTCCAGTGATGGTAACATATTTTGCAGTCTGCATCTAAGTGTATTGAATAACGGCTTTTCTGAAAAGAAATGATTGTATCATTCATGTTTGCGAAAGTCGCTAAATATTTCAAATTTCTACGTAGGAAATTTTACAAAAGACAATATCAATTCTTTAAAAACAAAAGGGGGACGCCAAACACAACATAGTAGCTGCTCAGCACACTGTCATCAGGGTAATGTACAAATTAAACAAAAAAGAAAACATTATTTGAATTGTTGCACTGAGAAATGTTGCCCGTTTGTCTTTTAAGAACTTCAAGAAAAAATGTGTAGTCCAATAGAAACAAAAATGTTAATCAGAATGTCGCCAAACAACGTTTTGAATGACAGCAATTTGCATTCAGCAAACCTAATGATAACAAATGTAGAGCACGTTCCAGTTCTGATGTTCTCAGACTTGTTTCCACCAGTTTCCTGATTTCTCGGTATCATTTACACAACAGGCTTTCTTGAAACTTCTCGAGAGTTCAGGTTCTTCTACGTCTTGTATGTTCTCTTCCGTAACACGAAAGAAAACTAATGCAAATAGAGCATTAATGAAACTGGTTTAGAAACACCATTACTGCGGTACAGTTACAATTTTTTTCCGTGTGCCAATAATAACAGATCACCGCCGTCAATAGATAGAGCGGGTATAACACAGTTCTCTTTCTTTGGTCATTTTTTTTACTTGACTGTCTCAATTTTGTAATAGATGTCGATTTATAATTCAACGATTTTCTTATTAGGTCTTCTAACATGTACGTCCCCATGCAGCAGGACGCAAAAGGTGTCCTGCGAAAGATTCGACCCCCAGGACGATGCCATTAATAACTAAACGACACCTCGTGGATGCTGCGAAACAAGAGAGGACCTCGAGCAAAACAAGTGTGCGCGGTGGTAGTGGTTAGTGAAGCGTAGGCTGCAACCGAATGGAAGGTCACAGAGGTAGAGATGGTAGTGTGGGTGGTGCTCGATAATGGTGGTGGATATGGTGACGGGGTGGGACGTTGATGGGGATGTGGTGGTGGATGGTGGGGGTGAATGGGGAAGAGCCGGGTGGCTGCAGTAGTGGGAAGAAGTGGGATTGGCACGGGCCGAGGCAACAAAGTCGATCTTTATTTATTTATTTATTTTACGTAAAAAAAACAGTTAAAAACTGCGTATGACGTGCTATGGGGAAAAGTGAATTGTATGCACATTTTCAAAATTCTGTGATCCCTACACTAAGACATATACTACTTAAATTTTGAATTTTTGAAAGGGAGAAAAAAAAACTCCCATATAATAAAATATATTTTCAAGGATAAACAAGCAATAAATTTTGAATTTTGAAAGGGAGAAAAAAAACAAAAAACTCCCATGTAATAAAATCCATTTTCAAGATCATGATTTAGAAACGAGAGTGCTGCTGGGGAAGTCGCTGGTGCTGGCGGCAGTGAGTGCGTGGTGCTCCGTGATGGGCGCTGTCAGGGCGCGGCGGTGCCGACGCAGGGCCAAGGTGCGCGCGCCCTGATAAGCCCCGCGCCAACCACGAGCGCCCCTCCCATCGCGCGCGCCTTAAAAGCAGGGGCGCCGCAGGGGCCCATCCACCGCCCTCTCTGGCGGCCGCAACCCCACTGCCCAGCCTCCGCCTCGGAGCCCACGCCGCTCTCATCCCCACTTCATTTACTACATCGCCCTCTGCCACTGCCAGTGTCAGTGTTCCTATTAAGACTCTGACCAGAATGAGAAAAAATTATCTGTAACTCCCAACGACATGAACATAGTTGGAATGAAAGTGTTTAACAAAACAGAAATGTATTGAACCTATTTCTGATTAAGTAAAGAGAATGTGTAGTTATGAAATAAACGAGCACGATGCTGTAGCTAACTGAATACGTGATTGGGACGTTTTTCACTAACTGTCTCTACACAGCACAAAAAATCTGTAGGCTGCGTACGAGTATTTCTCTAGTGAGCAAATGCAAGCTAAACTGAGTAGTTGGAATCGTTAATGCAATTGCATATTTCTGTGTTCCCAAGGTCGCGGCATCGAATCCCGCCTCGGACATGGATATTTACTTGTATGTTGTGGTAAAGTGAGGCTCTTTCAATCGCAGTACATCGCTTCTCACCCTTCTTCCTTCCATTCCCAGCTGTGTGGTTACGGAATCTCCACCGTAATCTGCTTTGTAGAGCTGAGATGGAACTATGGAGAAAAAGAAACTAAAAGTAGAAAAGTAAACTGGCCGAGATGTTACCTGTGGCAGCCAGTGTGGGGGAGGAGAACCGGGAAATGAGAGGAGGGAAGTTCCGGAAACACGCCAAAAGGGGAGGAATAGCGGGCTTGCGGGGCGGCTAAAAGTATACAGGGTTTAAATGACCTTAAAAAACAAAAACCGTTCGGCTATTATCTCCGCCTTTTTTATAAGTTGTGATTCTTCTGCCACTACTATCATCAACCGTGTTGGATTATTCTTGATTGTCGAATGCATGTTTATAATTAACAATGTTTCTTATTATTTGTACTGCTATTTTCAATAATGATGGTGTCACTTTCTGACGTCTTAAACAATATATCTCATATGTTCATTTCGTTAAGACTGCATACCTTTCAACAAAAGAAACTGAAAATAAATTGAAAATATTAGAAAATTATATCTTTGAATATGAAATTATCGATCGATCTCAACTAAACAATAGAAGAGAATAAAATTCCAATAAAACACTTCGTGTTTATTTACATAACAATAATAATATTAATAATATATAAATAAGCAATTCTATATTTTTAACTATTCAAACTATTAAAACATTTAAATAGTTTCAGGTATATTCCACTACTATTCGAGGATGTTACAAGACGTGTTTATAGCTATTTTCGTACGGAAAATTCTATGCAAAGTTCACGAAAAGAAAAGCAATTCTATAGATTTGTGCTGGTCCCATGTCTACACGTTTCAACCCACTCGTACCGTACTGAGAACTACATGTTTCTTCCACGGCGGAGTCCAGTTAGACTTTCGAAAACACATTTTGCGGCTCATAAAACACATGGAAATGGTTCAGTCAGAAATGCATATGGCGTGTTACCAGCAACGTTTGCGCGAGAAGATGCGAACTCAAATTATCCTTTCCATTTTTACGCGCAGATTCCTTCGCGAGAATACAGGAAAGCCGGGTTGTTTTGTTGCTAGCATTGTACATGAAAAAAAAAATTCTTAAATCTTGCGTCATCTGCTACGTGGACCAACTGAGGTAAAACTTGTAGAAAAAAGGGTAACACGCAGCACGTGAGTAGTTTCTCCTCTATTCTTTGACTCTGCGAAAGAGAAGAAAGGAAAAAAGGCTTCTGCGAAATCAGAACGTTTCCTCACGAGCGAGAAAAACGAAACCCGACTCCCGCTCTCCACGAGGTCCCGCGAGTTGCGTCACCGGCCGCGCCGTCCGGTGCAGACCTGACTCAGCGGCGTTTGACTCATGCGACGGTCAGCACACGACCTCCCGCGCCGAGCGCGCGAAGCGACCGACGCGCGACGCAACACGACGCGACACGAAACGACGCGACCAAAAACGCCCCTTGCGACGCGACGTGCAACGACACAAAATTGACGCGACACGAAATGACGCCTTGCGACGCGACAGGAAACGACGCGAAGCTCAACGACACGAAACGACGCCTTGCGACGCCACACGAAACGACGCGACACAACACAACACGAAACGACGCCTTGCGACGCGACACGAAACGACGCGATGCGACACAACACGAAACGACGCCTTGCGAGCGACACGAAACGAGCGAGCTCAACGACACGAAACGACGCCTTGCGGCGACAGAAAAACGACACGAAACGACGCCTTGCGTTGCGACAGGAAACGACGCGTAGCGACACGTCGCGATGCGCAAGAGGGAGGCACAAACGCGGCTTCGTCGTCTCTCATCAGAGGTGGGAACCTCTTCGCCACAGGGAGAAATTTTTTGCGGAAAAAAGGGAACAGCATTTGATTTTTGTGTTTGATTTTAAATTAAAATTTTTATAATGAAATTATATGGTTCAGTTTTATTATACTTTGCACACACATTGATGACTGTAATTAATAAATTACAGCCGTCCTAAGAAGTTGAGAAAAGTACTGCGGTCTCTTCAAAGTTCATTGTAATTCGGAAAAGATTTTAAGGAATAAACAGATATGGATGATTTTGTATTGTGCACAGGATTTTTTTACAGCATGAATTCGAGTGTTGATATGTGCAAAAGACAGGTATACAAACTGAAGGAGATATGTACGTTGGACATTGCCTTAGGTTTAAATCAATGTGAATTAGTTATGATTTTGTAACAGATCATGGTGCATCTGTTTGTATGCTCTATAAGATATTTTTATGTATTTCGTTTGTTATCGTAACTTTTTAATGTTACAATTTACTCGTATGAGTTGATAGAACAAAATTCGAAGCTTACATAGTTGTTTTGTTGAACTGCTTAAAAAAAACTAGAAGGCAAAAACAATGACGAAGAACTATTGAAGGATCATAAACAAGGCAATTTATTGATTAATGAAAAAATAGCTACCAATGATTGATTGTAGTACATTTGAAACATGAAATTTTCTTTCAATAAAAGCCTGGGTGGATCTTTTACAACTCATCAATATGTTTGCAAAATCAACAGAGATTTTTGTAACGCCATGTACTGTTTTAATTTCTTCGCAATAGTGAAGAACTGACAGAGTCACACAAACAAAAGAGTTACGTGCACAGAGCTATTCCTAGCTATACGATCTTGAAGCGTCTGTATGAAAATCTTCTCGTGTTTGAACATGAATATGCAAGAGCGGATGTTTCAAAGTGCTACACTTAAATCTTACTGCAAGAGTTCTTGGTAGCAAGAAGCACCTGACAAGGTTACATCATAGGACGCATAGTGAACGTGCTGGCCGCCGTAAACATGAATGCCAAGAAAGAGAGATGGCGTCGTCTAAGCAGTTTGCTGGTGTCCAAGGATACACCCTGTCTGCGTTACACGCCTAGGGATATTCCATATTCACTCTACTATTTCTTACAGTGACACAACACCCTTTTTCTCACCCAGAAGCAGCCAAATAAAGAGGTTTGAATAGCAACATCAACTGTTCAAATCGAACGGTAGAACATGATGTTTATAAGAAAGCCGAAAGAAGGAAAGGTTAATTTGTGATGAAAGAACGAATGGATATTACGGAATAAAATTAGCTTTTTTAATTATTTTTCGACATATTCATAATTATCACTTTCTTGTCTGCTTATTTTTTCATTGCAAAATGCTCAGTTGGAGAAAAGACAATTTCGATTAGATTGGCAGATCTAGATATTACAGTCTCAATGAAATATTTTAATATGAAAATTGGAATCGAATCGACATTTTAATTAAAGTTATCTTTAATTTTACTTTCTACGTGTGTTTGACCTTCTGTTTTTGACTTGGAACCATTCATGCTGCAAATTATTCTCTAGCTATTTGATATAAAAATAATTAATAATTATAGAATAAAATTGGGACTTAACATTTCCTACGTCAATTGTCGGAAAAGTATATTCCCGTATTAATTTCTCGTATAATACGAAGAGAACGTCATCACAATATTCAAAATTAAAATGAAATAGTCGATCAATCCTTCCTCAATGATATTACTTTTTAACGCATACATACAATATCCAAAATATTGTAACGGATTTTATTAATATTCTTAGAATTTTGTGATTTGAAACACAGTTTATAGCATGGAAATACAAATATTGAAAAAAACGACGTGAATTTCGATTGAACAAGAGTCTTGTTGTTTTGATGCGACGTTGAATTAGATTGTCAGCAGTAAGTTACGGAAAGAAATGGTAAACTGTGTCAATGTAGGCGCAAATATAGAAACAAAGGACGTTTGCCTGCTGCATTTACATATTTTTTTAAGGAAATTAAAACTCACTCAAAGTTCTTTTGGCAGTTTGCAGCAATAAAAAAAACAAAAATAATGATAATGAAATAAATACAAAATACAGTGTGGGTTATGAAATTTTAGTAGCTCAAACAGAATTAACACAATCTGAACAACAGACCGGAAGACCCTCATTCACAGTTCTTCCACAAAACATTTTTATACCCTGCTAAAAATAAATTTAAAAAATAATTAAACGTCATGTCAAAAATAACGCAATTCCGATTATTGAAGGAAACGCGGGTATATATTGCCCATTTCATGTTAATTTTGCAGAAATATATTCAATCTACGGTTCAGACTTTTGGACATACATGTGAATTGCTGCTAAAATTATTGGAATCGATTACTGTCAATCATCATATGCGATATCTGGAATTGTTTCCCATTTCCCTTTGTGTGTTTGTAAATCACAATTGACGGATGAACAATAAATTCCTTCAATAGTTCAAAAGCTGTAAATCAATTATTCTCAGAAAAGTGAAATCATCAAAGATTAAAAATAAAAACTGAATAATTTATTAACACTTAATAAGAAAAAATGTCAATAAATATACAGATGGAGGAATAAAAAAAACTATGTGAATCGAGTGTTGAATACTCGAGTATTCCAATTTGATGTCCAAAACCAGTAACTATGCTAGATTAGTTACATACGTCTTCTCTCAAAAGGTCAAATATAATTTGACAAAACGCCAGACAAAGAAAATGCCTGATTCCATCTGAATGCAGAGTATTCAATACTCGAGCCACATTGTCTTTTTATCCCTTCTTTCGGATATTAACTGGAACCAATCAGGAGTAACACAATCTAACATAAATATATTTTGGAAAGGTGTGGACTACAGATGATAGGCACGCAATCAAACTGCATACGAATCAAACTAAGGCTCATCAAGTCAATAAGTGTCTTTATTCTAATCGGACACCGCACCGCTGGCGTGAAAGCATGAGCAAAGAGATTTTTTCCTTTGGTTTGTGACGCGTGCTGAATGCTCTGCTTTATTTCCCCATGATTTTTTTAACGCCCTCCCCCAATTGCCAGTACGTATCTAAGCAGAACAGAGATCGCGTAAACAAAATTATAGTAAACTTACAAAAAAATACATTCTAAAAGTAAACTGGTCCAAAAACTATTTCTTGCTACTGAAATTTGAAGTAACTCTTTTGTGAGCAGTAGTACCGACTGTCAAAAAAATCCTTTATTTCGTTGTGCAGTTTGACACAAAACGAAACATTTAAGCCCTCCAGTAGTATCTGCTAAACCAGGCTTACTTCGTGAAGCCAGAAAAAAATATCGGTTTCGCAAACACGAAATGTTAACAAAATTTTGATTACTCCAAAAAATTACACCAGAAAAGATGCAATTCGCAATACATCTAGGCGGTCTTGTTGCCGGACGATGCGAAGCATACAGCGCGGAGCGTGCGGCACGGGGCGGAGTTGGAGTCGGGGCGAGCGGGCAGCGCACCGTTTTGAAACATACATACCCAGGCGATGTCCAGTTATATCTGCTAGTTTCCTGTATTTTCTCGCAAAATTCTCTTCGGTTACATCGATTGATTTGATTTGATTTGATTTTTTCATGTTTCCGGGCACGTCAACTGCTTTGGTCATTAGTCCCGTTAGTGTAATGGATGTCTTTTTCTCGGGCGGTGATCGGGCGGTTTTTTTCTATGCGCGGTGATCTTTCCCTGCTGGATGGCGAGATCCGGCGCAGACCTACCGCCGGCTAGCGGGGTTTCCCCCTACCCAGGACTCTCCCACCAGCGGGGCACCGCCCCAGCCCAGACAAGCTCTAAGCTCCCGACCGGTCTCCCGGAATATGTGGTAGTGTAGTCATGTTAGTGTGTGTGTGTGTGTGTGTGTGTGTGTGTGTGTGTGTGTGTGTGTGTGTAAGGGGAGAGGATAGGACAAGGAAGAGGAAGGACAGATCGCGCGCGGTCCTTGGCCCGTTTGGTAAGGTTTTGCTCCGGCATTCGCCTGGTGTTGATCGGAGAAACCACGGAAAACTACCGATCAGAGCAGCCGGCCGCTAGAATTCTCCTCTAGACAGCGACTGAATTCGACCTAACTGAAAAGCTAGCGTCGAAAATCCTGCCGCCGTCAGGACTCGAACCTAGGACCTCCCGGTCAGAGGCGCTGCAGCAACATCAGTTGATGCACTGAGCTACCGCTCCCGGTGGTTACATCTACTTAACGCAGCGAAACAGACTTAACGCAAAGCCACTCTTAGCTGGTGCTTCAAATGATTTCTTGTAACGTTTTTCAAAAACTCAAATGTTTTCTGTGAGGATGAGCTCAGAATCGCGCATTTTCAGAAACACTCCAACAACATTTTGTCACGAACGGCTCCAAATATTTCATTGAAAATGTGTACATAAGGCCATGTTTAATTTGTCTATAATATTCTTAAAATCATATTTCAATTCTAATATTCTAACAATTAATTAAATAACAATTGCTTAATTAATCAAATAATTATAAACAAAGATAGAAAACCTCTATCATTTATCTTTTTAATTAATTAAACAGATTGACACATACATCTTATCACGTGTACATCTCTTTATATAATAATATATATAATGTGATCAATAATTATATCAATTTGCTCTAGTACTTGAAAATGACGAAAACATTCGTCGAAATGGAGTATGAAATGAGGAATTGAGCAAATGAAAATAACAAACAACATTGTCATAACAGTCTGAATTAATATTGAGATAATTTAATAATAATAGCACACTCGGTTGATATTAGCTATTTATACGCCTAATGACGATAATAACTATTAGAGTTGGGGGAAAAAGTTGAAAACATGCAAAACCACAAACCAGAAAGTACCTAGATGTCGATCAACGACTCACCTAGAAATCACATCCGACAAAAAGCCTATAATAAACTACGTAATTTCTACCCTTTACTCAGCAGACCGTCCCCACTAAAACTAACAACCTCCGTCACTCTATACGAAACCAAACCATCATCCACCCAATTCTTACATACGTATCCCCAATTTAGTCCACAGTACCTCCAATCACCTTCATCTTCAGACATTCGAAAATAAATCTGTCAGGAGAATAACTAATCCACCGAGGTTTGCACCCAACTCACAAAATTCCGGACACCTGGGCATTCTTACAAGAAACGCATTCACCCACGAAGTAGACTCTGCCTTCTTCCGCAGTCTCTTATCTGCCTCAAACGTATCATTCGTTCTACTAATAGGATCATCCTCGAGAATCCACAAAACCTTCCCAGAAATCACGTGACCTGACACCAGTCCCCCCCTTCAACCCTTACTCTCCATAACAACTCCCTCTTTTTAGAAATCTACCATTATCCAACGATCCACTAAATAACTTCAACTCCACCTTGCAAAGCGCAGTTTCGCAGGTCTCCAATTGGATCATCCTGCATTACTGTAAAATTCTGTGTAACTAACCAACGGAAACACATACCTAAAGGCGAAGGTTGACCTGTGAATTAAAGGAACAAAAAAAGAAGACGTCAGCAATTTTAGAAGAGACAGCACTCTCCACCCCACCCCACACGTCAATGGCGTCGGGGCTGTCCGGTCGCAGACGCCCAGATAATTCGACTTCCGCGAACACAGAGCGCAACACCTGCTGCTGGAAGGCCGTCGGAGAATTCAACTGGATCTCGTTTCTTCTTCACAGGCTAACATGTTACCTCAGCGTAATGAAGTCTGCAGTACCCACGGAGCCGAGTGAATTCCTCTCCAGAAATCTTCCGAGAAATGTATTTTCGCTACAAAACTTCACAATTTGCTCTGTCAGCAGTTTGCCAGAACTTGAACTTCAAATGATTTGAGTCCCTTTTACGAAGTGGTGTAATTTTCTACACAATCATGTACTAACATCATTAGGAAACAAACAAAAAATGGCCAAAAATTAAGGAACATCAAAATTTCTTATTTCGTTTTGAATAATATCCAAATTGATATTTTAAGAGGGACAAGGATATTTTAAGAGGGGCTTCTCTATTAACTTGCAAATGAAACATACAATGCTTAAATAGGTATTAGATGATTGTTAGAAATATTTTTGATTATTTAGCAATATCATTTTCATTGCTTGTTTGAGGAATCGTTTTTTTATTGATCTCATTAGATATTATTTTTGACCTTTCGTCACATTTTTCAGTATTATCTTACCTTCTCGCAATTTATACTTGGTAACTTGAAGGGTATCCTTGCAATGAAAGTCCACAGGCATAAGATGTGCAACCCTTCTGGCAGAGCCGACTTTCGACTCCATCACCCTAGTTCGACCACCGGCAGCAAGGGCCCGCCACCAGGGCGCAGGACGGGTGAGTTAGGCGAATGGGGGGAGGGACCTGGGGGGAGGAAAGAGGAGGGCTGTCGAAGGGCGGGGGCGGGGACGCGAGCTCGGTGGCCGGCCCGGCGGGGCCATTATCGCGTAATTAGTCGACGGACTCGGAGCCTCGCTAATTGCCTCGATCGCCCGCAATTCCGCCCCTGCCCGCCGCGCCGCGACGGCGCCCGCGGCGCCGATGAAGACAGTCCGCTTGCGCCCCACGAGCGCCGATTAATGGTAATCTCATAGCGGCGCAAATCGGGGTGGCCGAATATAGATATCCTTGCGCGACGGCTCACGTTTGCCGCCACGGACACGAGGCAGCAAGGCGGACGCGGATATAGACCCCCAAGCGAAATTGCATCTCTAATCAATTTACGGTCGACCTCCTGCCACTCTGTTTCTTATCTTGTCTCCCCATCTCGCAATCGGGTCAGCAATGGTCGCTAGACTTTCAGTGGTCACGTGGATTACTATTGTAATCCAGTGTTATTGATTCGCTGTTTACGGCAAGAGTAGACACAATTTTAGATATTTTAGTACCTTTCATTGACATTTACTGCTCACAATTTATCGCGAAATGTGACTTAAGTGGTTATTGCTGCATATGCGATAAGCAGGATTTAGCTTGCACAAGAATAGCAGTCCGCGCTGGTGTTTCTAGCTGGGGATTCGGCGTTTCCTGTGTTGTAAGGAGTTTCTATGCGGAATGGCGGATCTGGGGTTCGAGAGTGACTGTGCTGAGAAAGCAGAGTGAGTGAATAACTAATATTTCTGTTAAACTGGCCGCGTGAGGCATGGCAGAGCGCGCTTTTGGATGGCCCGCTCCACCAGAAGCTGCGAGCGCGAGACTGGAACGTCGAGCCACACGAGCGATTCTGCAAACCACGTCACAAGCGATTTATCAGAGGTCGTGACCACCACGGCAAGTCAGTCGAAGCCTAAGTGGTGTAGTGAGAGTGAGTGGTGTGTGTGTGTGTGTGTGTGTGTATGTGTGAGAGAAAGAGAGAGAGAGAGAGAGAGGGAAGAGAGAGAGAGAGAGAGAGAAGCGCCACAGATTTTGCCTGCGTGAACCGGATTGCGCCCCAGTTTTCTTTTGGTAGAACAGAGTCTTGTGCTACGTTTTTGAGACATCTTCCGGTATTATGGTCATTGCATTTTGGAACTAGATTTTCACAGGGATTAATGGTGAACTACCAAAGTTGATGAGACAGTTTCATTTTTAAAAAAATTGTTAAGTTCCTTAAAATAAATTGTTATTGTTTCTTAGTGTTGCTCGTTATTTTGAATATTTCAATTTCAGTTATTGAAAGAATAGATAAATAGGAAGAACAAGTATTAATGTTTCGAACCGGGATGATGAAAACACGAATTACTGGAATCAGTGCATAACATACGAACTGAAGACTATGGAATGCCAGATAACACAAATACCCTCTAGACAAATACGACAGTAATTAAATTTGAATTATTTTTCTTAATTGCATACACTAGAATCGCAGCGCATATTTATTCTTTGATAGATAACTTTTAAGAGATTGAATTTTTTTTAATTTTATTAAAGAAACTCCTGAATTTATGAATTTCGTTTCACTCACGAAACCAATGATTCGGATTCACTATTTGCCGACGCGACTTGTCAAGGCATATCCTAATTTCCCTGTGTGAGGAAAATATTCCTACTTACCTCTTTTTTTTCCGGAAGGCAGAGCATTTCTCTGTAAATCGTTACCGCACATCTCTTTAAATCGTTATCGTCACCGTCGCAACTGGCAGACGGTGCTGTAATTTGTGTCAATAAGGAAGACGTTACATTACCTGGAAACAAAAAGAAATAAAAAAGTTATTAGTAAGGAGAATTAAAAGAAGTAAGCTCATAGAAATATTACTTTTGTGTCGAGAACAAATATTCAATATACCCATAGGACCAGTTATTCACTTTTCTGAGATTATAAAGAGATATTCAATATACCCTTAAGACCAGTTGTTCACTCAGTACGTGTTTAATTGTGAGATGTAAAGATCTGATTAAACACTGAGTAAAATGCTGAATATTATAGATGATACTCTGAAATAATTGTTCTTCAGTATTCTTGCAGCAAACTTGCTGTAAGAATGAAACTTTGCAAAAGAGATTACACTGTTTACATAATATGATTTTCTAGACAGTAATAATAAGACACGCAACCTATTTTCTCGATGTATCAGATAGACAGAATTTATTTTAACACATACAACTCTGTTTCACACCCGCTAGTCTTAAATGAAAGCGCTCTACTCTCTGATTCCACGATTTCACAAATGTCGCATTCCCACATTACATTTGCAGTCATGTTCACTAATTAGGACACTGGTATTCAATTGTTCCTTCCGAGAGATGTGAAGGTAATTAATTTTCAGTAGCAAGTGTTCCGCGCAAATATATCGCAAGTAAAAAGACTGCAGCAGTGATGATAAATTAACTCTTCAGTCTCAAGATTCTTAAAAAGTGTTGCACCAGTTTCTTATTATCCTTATCTTAAGTCGCCAACTATTTAAGGTACGTGAAAGTTCAGTTTGATGTAAAGTTTATATGATAATAGACAAAACAAGGAACAAAAGAATTAAAACATTTTGGTATTTTTTTTATTTTCTATCTTTTCGACCATTGCGCATTCACTTGAATATGTCCGCTCTATTTTTTGTTGAGGATATGTCACAGATCGTGTACTTCATCGGCTTGTTCTGTTTCTAAACTTGTTGCTACCCGATTGCAGAGCTAAGACAATTCTTCTCTTTCCACGAGAGAAATAGAGATTTACATTCGATGAGTTATCATTTTCCACTTTCGAGGGAGACTGATTCTGAGAAATTCAGATTTCAAATGGCACGTCACTAAAGACATTACGAAACTTATTCTGATGTTCGTGGTTCTCTACAGCACGGCTCACGGACCTCAGGTTGCCCAAGAAGCTCTTTGGAAAGTGGGCCCCCAACAACGATACATGACTACTGAATAAATATTATGGGCAGGCCGACCCGTGTATCGAGATCTCGAAGTCAGAAGCGCTTCGGTTCGAATCATTTGTAGGTTCACGTCTCATATTTTTTTGTACGTAAACGTAGATGTTTGTGCTTTTTAATTCACCCTCGAAAACTATTTTTTCACCTCTCAGACATCATTCCATAACGATGGTTGTTATACCGTCGATATAATAATGAAGACAATTTAAAAGACCCTCTCTGTAACGAATATTGGAAAGTCTCCGTCGTGTGTCATTGGAAAAACATATGTCTGGGCCTGAGCATCACGAGGGTCAATAGGCAATCCAAAAGTGTCCACAATCCCAACCAATCATGGGGCAGATTGGTGGAAATTCATTTGACTGAACACAACTTAATTAAAACCAGAGTCGGTTGACGCCGTTGCATCAGCCCGGGGTGGCGCGGTTGGCGCGGCGCGGCGGGTGGGCGGTGGGCAGCGCCGGGGGCGGCGGCGTCGTGCCGCCGCCGGGAGTCGAGCGCGGACCGGCGCTGGCGGTCGGTTCGTTGGCCTCGAGCGCGGAAGGTCATCCATTGTTCGGCGACCGCCGGCGCGAGGCGCGCGGCGCCGCGGCGGCGCGAGGCGAGGCGCGGTGGCACGCGGCGTGGCGCGGCGTGGCGCTGCGTGGCGTGGTGTGGGGCGGCGAGGGGCGGCGTGGCGTGGCATGGCGCGGCGTGGCGCGGTGCGGGGCGGCGTGGGGCGGCGTGGCGTGGCGCGGTGGCACGCGGCGTGGCGCGGCGTGGCGCGGCGTGGCGCGGCGTGGCACGACGCGACGCGACGCGGCATGGCGTGGCGTGGCGTGGCGTGGCGTGGCGAGGCGCGGTGGCACGCGGCGTGGCGCGGCGTAGCGCGGCGGCGTGGCGTGGCGTGGCGTGGCGTGGCGTGCGCGGCGTAGCGCGGCGTGGCGTGGCGTGGCGTGGCGTGGCGCGGGCGGGGCGTGGCGGGGCGTGCGGGGCGTGGCGGGGCGTGGCGTGGCGTGGCGTGGCGAGGCGAGGCGAGGCGAGGCGAGGCGAGGCGAGGCGAGGCGAGGCGAGGCGAGGCGAGGCGAGGCGAGGCGAGGCGCGGCGCGGCGCGGCGCGGCGCGGCGCGGCGTGGCGCGGGGGGGGAAGGCAGGGGGGGGGGAGGGGGCGGGCGGGGGGAGGCCAACTGGGCAGCGCAGGGAGGGTGGAGTTGAACGGGGTGGAATGAGTCAGGACCTACTTGGACGGGACGGTGTTGGCCGCGGCGCTGGTGGACGGAGCGGAGTAGGTCGGAGCCGAGTGGGACGGGACGGCGTGGAACGAGACGAAGTTGGACGGGGCGGAGTTGCAGTTGGACGAGGCAGACTGGGCTCCTTATGTCTACAGTAGTGACTCTTGGAGATGTGATAATTTCTAATTTCCGAGCATTTGTAGAAAGAATGCACACATCGATGTAGAGTTCAGTTAGTTCACGTTGTAAGAAAACGATAGACTCTTCTTAACAAGACAAGCCTCTAGTCCAGTGGATTATCTGTACATATTGCACTAATACGTTGCCAGAACAGCGATTTTCCATTAATGTACACTTTGCCACCGAGAGGTAGTACACAATGGAATTCTGAAATAAACAAGACAGCACGGAGCACAAAGATACCGGAATCTCCTTCACGCCATTTGTTCCATTAATCTACATCACGTAGCCAATGTATTAGCAATGAAGCACCGAAGAATACTTCTAGATAAAATATAAATTTCGTCAATTTCATAATATGAGTTATTTTTATCACAAAATCATTTATACTGTCCTACAGATTGAACTTTAAATACTATTGAAAGCAGCAGGTTGCATGAAATTTATTGAATAGAAGACAATTCCTTACCAGCAAGTTGTTTAAGAAACTTTTATCCTACATTATATACCCTTGTAAGGTAATTTATGTTACTAGTGACAGGTCACCCTCAAGAAGTCTTTACTCGATATTAAGAATAACTTCTATACCATACGTTTCTCCGCTCGACTACACATATTTACGTACACATGGATTCTGTACGCAAACCCCGCAACCCACATTTATCGGCGAATGTTCATTGCCATTGAATCCACGAATATGCAACAAATAGTGATAGAGGAATTGGTAAGAAAATTGATCGGGACATAAAATCAACTGAAGCTCCTCAGTATATAGTTGAAAACTAATGGTGCTAAAACAGCAACTTTCTCGCCCGTATTTTTATTCAAAATTGTACGAAAATTACTCAAATTTTCGAAAAATTGATGACCTTATTTCAAAATCTATCTTTAAGGAACAGATTTCATTAAAGAAAAGCATCTCCACCTTCATGATTATAGTTGTAGAAAGACGCCGAAAACATTTTGAATTTTTGCAATTTTCGACAAATCAGGGTTTTCAACGAACGTCAGACCTGCACCATTCTCTTAAACGCCCTTCATACTATCCAAGAACAAAACTGATTCAAAAACAATGAAGTCTTTTTGAAGTATATTTGAATGCTGAGTGTTCAATATATCGACCCATAGTCATTTCATCCCTTCACTTCATGAATTTCGATCAATCCGCAGCCACTACTTAGAAGAACAAAAATATAACATTGGAATCGAAAAATAGAATATGAAAGTGCTCGGAGGGGAAGTTGCCAAACAACGGAGGTTCGAACTCCTCCGGGCAAACGAGCAGCGCGGCTCGTACGCCGTTTCGCATCTGCAGTCGCCGCGTCCGTCCGCCCGTGTGCCAGCGAGCGCAGACGTATTGTATTCCTCACGACCTCCCCGGGCGAGGGCTCAAGGAGTAACAGTAAACGGCGTCGCGCCGCGCGGCGCCGCGCCGCGGACGTGCGTGGGGACCCGACG
Organism: Teleogryllus oceanicus; assembly: GCA_964035755.1. Lineage (NCBI taxonomy): Eukaryota > Metazoa > Arthropoda > Insecta > Orthoptera > Gryllidae > Teleogryllus > Teleogryllus oceanicus. The sequence continues at coordinate 21,923,395 of CAXIVR010000005.1, forward strand.
CGCACGCGTGCACCGCGGGAGGGGAGAGGGTGCGGGCGCGAGGCGCGTGACTGCGCCGCAGCTGGGAGCGGCGAGGCGTGTCGCGTGTGGGCGCGTTCCCACCGCCTCCACCCACTCACGGACGATGAGACGGAGGTGCTAGGTGGTGCGGTTTTCTTTTTTTTTTTCCCACCCACTCACGGACGATGAGACGGAGGTGCTAGGTGGTGCGGTTTTCTTTTTTCTTTTTTTTTTGTTTTTTTTTCACCCCTCACGGACGATGAGACGGGGGCTGGTGGTGCGTTGTTTTTTTTTTCCCCTCCGGACGATGAGACGGGGGGGGGGTTGTTTTTTTTTTTCGATTCGTCATCTGGCGGTGATTGTTGTCCTTATTTTTATCCGGATCTTTTAGTCTCAAAAATTCACGCCTTCGTCTCACGGTTCCACCTTGACTACTCTCTTGTTGATCAAGAACTTAGGCATGATCATCATCTGTTTTACCAAGTTATTGCTAGTATTTATTATATTCTTTATGCCCACGTTTTTTCCTGGTTGCAGGAGCAGAAGGGCAGGGGATTATTATGTCAGCAATATTATAGTCAATTAAATATGTAGTTCATTTCTCGATGAACGTTTGATTTCTTTTACTCGACAGCGAATATTTCTAGTTCTCCAGTGTTGCCAACCACGCTGTTTGGTATATTTAAAGACAATTCAACTAAGTTCAGTAAAAGAGAGGGGCAGGGATTCTGAAGTTCATAAAAATGTGCGTATACTTCTATTATATTTCTCCGCCGTACATCACGAGTTTTCTATGGTAAATACTTTTTTGTTGCAAAAGTTCTAAATTTCCAAGTACACTACGATAATATTCTAAACTAACAAAGCTGTATTGGCTATGCTCCAGGCACATACGCAGTCGCTACTTCAACTGTTCTCAATCCGGCGCATCTTCGCCACCACGTCGTCACCAACTCGTAAGACCCGTTCCGCAATTCCCGGCCTTTGTTACCTCTGCCCATCATCCTAGTCACCGGCTTCTGCTTCTCTTCGTGCCTAAGCATGAAGGGCATTTCCATGCCCCATCCCAGTACTTACGTCCACATCGCACGACTCTTCATCTCCTGTGACGTCCACGCTCCAGTGCCGCTAGAGATTCGGGCAGTAAACGGCGACTCGACCAATCAAAAGGGGGGTTTGTTCGAGAGCAACTAGGTCGGTCACTGTTGTTGATCTCAATTTTATCTAGATGCTTTAACAGTAGCACGACGTGAATCAGAATGATCTGCATGGGAAAACGACAGTTTGAATGAGAAACAGAAAGGAAAGAGGAAATGAAATCAGTATAAAGGGAAATAGAGCTCGTGAGAACTTATTGCCTTGACCATAAATTCCGTTAAATTATGCGGTGTTTGAATCTTAGAACCGCGAGGAACCGTGCAGCTCAGAGATCACCACGTCGGAATACCGATTTATAGTTGGTCATTAAGGCAGCGGTATTCAATTAACGGAGAGAACTGGCTGAATGTCCGCATAAACGAAATTGAATTGAACCTCGATAGAAACTATAGAAATAATTCACCCGGAACAGCTCACTAAGAGATGAAAATTTACAAAAAACGGAGCGTATGACTGAGTCGATGATTCCTCCTTGGGGTAGGCAAGATTCGAACAAGCACTCTTCCGCACATTTCATATATTACAGCGGAAGTCTAGGGCCAATCGGGTGTCCATGCGCACCCGAATCATTAACCCATTATGAACGAGTTCTCACTGTAAAATAAGTAGTCAGTCTTGCCTCAATTTTCGCAGAAGATCCAGGAAGACCGTTTTTCGCAGACGCCAACTTGAGTCGTCTTCCGCTGTCCGACACACGCGCAGAACGAGACACGTCCGAGTGATTATCGCCGTCTCGGCGAGTTACGACGCGGGTTTTAATTCCGCCTTTTGACTGGAGGATAATTTACGGGTGCTGCGCGCGGGGCAAAAAGCGCTCCCCTCGCGCGGGGCCCTGCGGCCTGGGCGGGCTGCGTGCACGCGCCGCGCCGGCTGTCCGTCACGGAGGCAAGGAGTCTGCGCCGAGCCGGCGCCCGGTGTGTCACTGCGTCAGACGCAGGCGGCACGAGACCGAACACGCGACGCGCTCCGGGTCACGTTGTGCAAAGCTCTTTGGCGAGGCTTTCCCCTCCAGTGTGTTTCCTTCCATTCGAACGGCTATGATGAGAATGTTAAAATAAATAAATAAATAAATAAATAAATGTCTTTATTGGTGGCGAGGCTCAGGCTAGTTAGGAGGAAGACTAATAAACATTTTTATGTTGGTACCGGGACCGGTAGCTCGGTGCATCAACTGATGCCACTGCCGCGCCTCTGGCCGGGAGGTCCTAGATTCGAGTCCTGGCGACGGCAGGATTTTCGACACTAGCTTTTCAGCTAGGTCGAATTCAGTCGCTGGGGGTTCCGGCTGCCCTGACGGTAGTTTTCCGGTTTCCGAGCAGTACCCTAACAAACGGGCCACGGACCGCGCGCGATCTGTTCTTCCTCTTTCTTGTCCTATCCTCTCGCTTTACACACACACTTACACTAACATGCACTACACTACCACATATGCCGGGAGACCGGTCGGGAGCTTAGAGCTTGTCCTGGCTGGGGCGTTTCCTCGCTGGTTGGAGAGTCCTGGTTAGGGGGAAACCCCACTAGCCGACGGTAGGTCGGCGCCGGATCTCGCCATCCAGCGGATGAAGATCACCTCCATCTCCCGAGAAAAAAAATGTACTACACTAACGGGACTAATGACCAAAGCAGTTGACGCGTCCGGAAACACGATAAAATCAATCAATCAATTTAATGTTGGTGGTAGATATTCTGAATTGTAGTTGACGAACTAAATCACAGACGAGAATCTACCGTAGAGGGCTCAAGTCTGCGTGTCACCGCTAGGGATGTCAAAAAAATCGATGTATTTGAAACATCGATGTTTTCCACCAGAAACATCGATATTTTGCTTTCGATGTTTCCTTCACATTAATATTTTGTTGCCAAAACATCGACTTTTTTAAAAGCAATATCGATGTTTTGCGTAATCCTCATTATCACGCAGTACATTTCGCCTGTGAAGTCTGTGGAAGTTTGGGCTGCTCGCTTTATGAGTGTGTGATATTGGTAACTGTGTCATTGCCTGAATCCATAGTAGTGTTAGAAACGGCCCTGAGACGATTTGACAGGTCGTGAATAAGACCAAATCCACGGAAGTCTCACAGTAACATGTGATGTGACCAACGATTGGTTTCAAAACTTGCACGTCTCTCACCGTATTTTTATAAATAAAATATGATTTATATGTACGAATAAACTTATAATTGTTCAGCATTTATCACCAAATTATTTGAGCGATTTTTGTCATTTAGTACTTTTTACAGGGCTATGAGAGGGATGAAATGCTGGAGTTTATCTGCCCATACTTCCTTTCTCAAATTTTCGTTAGTTCATTGTGGTGCGCGGGCACGAGTGCTACACACAACACAATTCAGAAAGAACGGCTTCGCGAAATTTAGCTGATTGTCGGGTAGGTAAGTCAATAACTTATATTTTAAAGTGTTTCTTATTATGAATGTTTGGAAGACACACGACCATAAAATAAAACGATTCTAACTTCACTTTTATGGAAAAATGAGTTATCGACTTTGTTGTTGAGATATATTACGTTTACGTACTATAATTAAAAACTGGATAGCAAAATAGAAAGTTTATTAGTCTATATTTAACGCATCTTTGTGGATGTTTTCATCGACATCGAAAACCCTTTAGTAATGTATCGATACATCGATGTATCAATGTTTTGGAAACATTTGCCATCACTAGTCACCGCATCAGTCCCAGAATGCACGCTGACAGGGAGCACGCAAGACGGCCTCTGTTTTTACGAAGGTTTTCAGGGACTTTTTTCTTCTTCTCAAAACACAGCGTATTTTCCTCAATTATCCGAGCGTGTTTGTTGAGAATATCGAGGAAAAGACACCCTAGAACGCTGTTAATCATTTTCAAAATTGTTAATGATAGTTTCTAATGTTGCTTTTAACTTTGATGATAGGAATTCTTAAAGATTACTCATTTAAGAACTCAACAATGTGCTAATTATAACTCAACCAACAGTCTCACGTTTGTAAGAACACAGGAAAAAGCATTTGACTGGACTGTCACTGCGTCAGAGGGAGATTACACACCTCTGAGCAATTCGCCCCGGAATCACAATAGGCAAATTTGTTTGCGAATATTTCTTTTCTTCTTATCGATATGTTTATTTCTATTGTCTACTGTTCAGAAGAATTTGATGAGAAAGTTAAGATTGTAGAACTTGGCTGTGCATGGTGGGTCAAGCGATTATTTTAATTTTGTTCTCAGATCTGACTGATGTTTCAGAAACATAAGTCAGAATAGAATCAAATAATAAGTCGTTGATAAACAAAAAAGTACATAAAAACTGTCGTTACATCTACAGACATCCTCATGAATTTACTCCATCTTTTTAGACAGTTTTATTTATTTTATTTTACACGAACCTCTACTTATAATTCAGAAAATATTTTGAAATTCGTGAAAAGTTCTACTTGGATCACTGTTTTCCTTAGTTTGTTTTGGATGAAGTACCCACATGTATCATAACAAGGAAAAACACTAACTAAAATATGAGTTTAAAGTAGGTACATGATAATAAAATACTAAATGCATATTGTTTAAATCGTTTTCATTACAGCTCTAATATAGATAGATTTAGAATCACAATAGATATTAAATCGCAATAAACGAATTCTATTGTAGATATAAGTCACATTTATATTTACTTTGTTATTTTTGTAGTTTAATATATATATATATATATATATATATATATATATATATATATATATACACACACACATTTGTGTGTGTGACTGAATGTAGTTATATATATTTTGTACCAAATGCCCTTGAATTATTGAGAAAATCTTCCTACTGTGCACCTTAGGAAGTCAATAATTGATTCCTGCGTTCTCTTGCAGTAAATAAGTGAGGCAAGCGGACAGGTAGCGTCAACCATCTTTCACCGGGAATGTACGAAACGCCGCATGACGAAGCTCGGGCCGTCGGCGCGAGAGGTGGCGAGTGGCATTGCTCGCTCGCAGCTCGCGCTGCCCTCGCGACCCCCGCGGGATCGCAAGTCACCTCTTTTCCGCTAGCGCTCGCGCTGGCACCCGCGGCCCCGGCCCAGCGCCGCGCCGCGACGCCCAGCGCGCTCCCTGCCCAACTTCCGGCCTCTAACCGGGAGGTCCTAGGTTCGAGTCCTGACGGCGGCAGGATTTTCGACACTAGCTTTGCAGCTAGGTCGAATTCAGTCGCTGTCTGGGGGAGAATTCTAGCGGCCAGCTGCTCTGATCGGTAGTTTCCCGTGGTTTCTCCGATCAACACCAGGCGAATGCCAGAGCAGTACCTTACCAAATGGGTCACGGTCCGCGCGCGATCTGTCCTTCCTCATCCTTGCCCTATCCTCTCCCCTTACACACGCACACACACTTACACTAACATGCACTACACTACCACATATTCCGGGAGACCAATCGGGAGGTTAGAGCTTGTCCCGACTGGGGCGGTGCCCCGTTGGTGGGTGAGTCCTGGTTAGGGGGAAACCCCACTAGCCGACGGTAGGTCCGCGCCGGACCTCACCATCCAGCGGGGGAAGATCACTGCCATCTCCCGAGGAAAAACAACACGCACTACACTAACGGGACTAATGACCGAAGCCATTGACACGCCCGGAAACACGAAAAAATCAATCAATCAAACCCAACTTCCGCTCGCAAGCTACACAGCCTTTTACAATTATTTTTAGGCATGGCTTTATTTTTAGGCATGGTTGAGTTGAAAATTTAAGAAAAACTACACATTTTATCGACTGATTGACTCATTATTCAGTTCTTCCGTTATTTAGTACTGGCTTAAATGTGGTATTACATCTCCCAATGTAGCCGTGTTCCCCCTCCGCTAGAATGTATCATCCGGTCCCGATCTACACTGCGATCGCGGGACTTTTCACTTTCCAGATACCTCCGTACTGTATTTACCATGAATAAGGTCCCAAAGTAGATGGAAATGTTGACTTTTCGAACAGTTGAAATGGTTTAGAAGATAATTATGCCTGTTGTGTTAATACAACAGACGAAAATCTACAACAAAATACTAAATTTGTGTAAAACGAAAGTAACATTATCGTTTCAAAACACGTAATATTATCTCCTGCATTTCACTATATGCCTACTTAAACTTATCTTTCTCTTATAGAAATCGCGTTGAGTGGGTATAACAGCAGTGCCACCGTAATAAAAGTGGTATAACAAAAATGCCGTCATATGGCAAGAAAAAGTACAAAAATGTTGGCACACGTAGTCTACAAACTAGCTTCCAAAAACAAAGTATCACTAGCGTACCCTGGGCGTAGCGCGCCCTGAGGAAGACCACAACAAGATGGTCGAAACGTCGACAACACAGCCTTCGACGCGGCCTCACCCGGACAGCATCCTGTAGGTTACAATGTGAAAAACGTTTCTTGGAGGCTTTTCGCCTCAATATTTTAATTTTTAGCGCCCTAGAACGCTTCGTTTAGGAGATATTTAAAAATATATCTGGGCGAGTGTTGCGGGTTGCATTTGACATGAATATTTAGATGCGTTTTTTAACACATCCTTCATGTTTTTAAAATCAAAGTGCAATTCGTCATGTCTCCGTGAAATTCTCTTTCTTTAGATACCTCATTTATGAAGATTGGTTTCGTGTGAGAGCCGCAAAAAGTATGTATACTACTGAAATAATATAGGAGACGATTCTGAATCGTGGACAAAAATCCGACACTACTATTTTTCCGTTTCCTCCTCTCGCATTTTCGAGCGCAACTTATAATTTCGAAAACCTCCAGATCCCGCACATCCCCAATTACAGATCGTAGCTTGGATTCGTCTCAGAGCGTTGCGCAGGCGATCCGCATTTGGAGGGGACGAGTTTCTTCTGGAAGGCGTCCCCGCCCACCCCGTCCCAAATAGAGCACGCGGCTCCAGCGGCGATATTTACATACAGATGGGTCAACGCTCTAGGACGCGCTACCAACTGCAACCCGCAACCTTGGATATCATTTCAAAACAAGCGCACCGGCTGAGTTGGCTCGAAGGAACAATTGTTGACACTGCAGCGTCGGTACCGGAAGGTTTTAGGGTTCGCTTTCCGACGGTACATGGTGAGGTCAAATTCATCCACTGTTTTCCGTGGTTTCTCCTAAGCGAATGACGGAAGATTCCTTCAACAAACGGACCATGGACCGCAAGCGATTTGTCCTACTTCATCCTCATTTACACACACTTTCCTGCCTCCTCTCTCGTTCACACACACACACACACACACATGTGCCTACACTTACATGCAGTGCCGTGTTAACGCACGGACCCCAAAAAGGCCCAGGCTCAGGGTCCCCACTCAAATTATTTAATAAAACATTTTTCAAAAAACAAAATAAATCACGTTTTGTTATATTTTTAAAATTTTTAAACCAAACTTGTCTCAAAATATTTCAATATTTTGATTAAATTATTTTTTAATTGATAAGAGTTCATTATATTTCAGCATCGAAATTGGAGGGGGGATCGGTGAAAGTAAGGATAGGGAGCCCCCAAATTAATCCAGGCCCAAGGGTTCCCAATGCTGTTAAAACGCCCCTGCTTACATGCTAACTACACCACCGCTCATTGGCTCAGCTGGGGCGGTGTCCCGTTGACGGAGATACATGGAGCCCGTAACTCGACATAAGTCTGCACTGGATTTCTCGTTCTAGCGGCAAAGGAACAGTGCTTCTTCCCGCGACAACATGCACTACACTTACGGTATTAATGAGACTGCACTTAACACGTCCATTAACAACAAAATAATCTATCAAATCGTGTCCTCTCCTCTCGAGGCCTAAACCCCCAAAATTGAAGAAAGCCAACAAAGGGTTAATTACAATTTATTTCAATAGTTGTTTTAGTTTTGAATTTCATAGATCCTGAAATTTTTGAAGACAAAAAGTTTTGCCGCGTGAAACCAATTACAAATAATATGAGTACATGCGGTGGAGTCCGTAGTTGCTTCGAGTCAAATGAGAGTACGTAGAACGCTAAAATCAGAAGTAATCCAAGCTTAGTTCCAGCGATTGTAGATTTAAAGTCAAGAGAGATCGTTCTTAACAGGGAAGTTTTAGAAGTTGGTTGAATGAATTTCAATTTCAATTGGTGCACACTTTGCGTTTAAATTCGGGATACCCCGTGACATGCAAGAAGTACATAGATAGATGACATTATCATCTGAGAGACTCTCTGGTATATTACTTTCATAACGTACAAGGTAGAGTATTCCTCTACTTTGTGTATTAATGAGAGCTGAATTTAATAAGTAAATTTTAAAAAAATGATATGCATTTGGCGTTTTGTGTTGGTAGACCAACTTCGCCGGCTAGCTACCGGTGTCCCCCTTGCCTGGGCCTAGTTAAAGTCCCATGCTTCGGTGTAAGAGCGACATAAGGCGAACATGACGTATTCTCTTCACCGTAACTAGCAAGATTCGCCTGCTTTAACTTTTCTTCATCACACAGCCACAGAAACTGGGACAATTTTTAAAGGAAAGCTACAACAATATTTCGGCCTCGACCGGGAATCGAACCCGGGGACCACAGCACTGGTACGCTGTCCATTAGCCATTCCAGAGGACAAAAAACATGATAAATTCACTTATAAAAAAGCTTTACAAAAAAACTCAAATTTTTATCATGTTTACAATTTGATTCCAGTTTTTGATTCGACTATGAATATTAATCTACCTTCCATGCATTCAGCTCAAATATCAAATATCACGATACCTCCTCGTTGCACCATTTTCGAGACATATCACCAACTCGGATACGATCTCCCCCGTTCACGAGGACAGTCGTGCACATAACGCATAAACATAACATTCCACGCGCATACTCGCAAACGGCTTTTCCGTTCATAATCGCAGTGACGCACTTCGCCAAGCGAGCCCTTCCGGCGGACCAGTGCGCGTGTGATGTTATCGGCCCCACGCCCTGCCCTGCTGCGCGCGTGCGTGCGGCCATCGCACGTGGACACGCCCGCCACCACCAACAAGCCACCGCTCACCATTCTATACCATAATGCTGTTCGGCCCTAAGCCGCCATCCTGATTGAGGTCTTCTGGGTTTACTCGATCGCTTAAGGCGTATGCCGGAATGGTCCCTAGTTTTGCACTCCCAGACGTAAATGTACAGATTTCCCTCCCCTCTTATGTGTTACTACTCTGTATCAATGTAAACTCAGTGGTTATCGTTTCCATGTTGTCGCGGCAGGAAGTAATAAGAGCCAAAATTTATTGCTTATTTATCTTTGAAAATAGATTTTATTACATGGGAGTATTTTTTCTCCCTTTCAAAATTCAAAATTTATTGCTTATTTATCCTTGAAAATAGATTTTATTACATGGGAGTTTTTTTTCTCCCTTTCAAAATTCAAAATTTATTGCTTATTTATCCTTGAAAATAGATTTTATTACATGGGAGTTTTTTTGTTTTTTCTCCCTTTCAAAAATTCAAAATTTAAGTAGTATATGACTTAGTGTAGGGATCACAGAATTTTTAAAATGTGCACACAATTCATTTTTCCCCATAGCACGTCATACGCAGTTTTTAACTGTTTTTTTGACGTAAAATAAATAAAATAAATAAAAAAATAGGCGGAAGAGCAGGCCCTATGACCTGAGTCTCGCCATTAATAAAGACATTATTATTATTATTATTACTATTATTATTATTATTATTTATATTATTATTATTATTATTATTATTATTATTATTATTCGTCTGCCACCAGGTCAGGCCTGACGGATAATGTGAGTACGGTAGGTAGCTAAACCCACACGAACAATTCCAAGGGGGTAAAATACCCATTAGAAATTTCGGGTGAAAAAAATATTCCAAAAACGACAAATTCCAGAAATGAGCGAAGTTTCTTTGTATTGCAACGACTTGAAAGGTGTATGCGATTAACTATGTGGCAAGATCGTGTCAACAGTTTTGGTATTTTACATGTTTATAGCGGCATGACCGACAAAATCTATTTGTAAAATTTGTTAAATGAGTTGATATAAAAAACGCAAAGTGCAGCATTGTTTTTGCATTACAAAAACCAACTCTGCTAAAATTACATCAAATAAATGAGCTAACAATTTGAAGACGATTTATTGACAAACATGACAATTTAAAAAATTGTTTTGTATGTTTCCCTTCATGTACATTTTCGGTGGGTGATAAAGAGGGGAGGGGGGACCCTCACCCAATTGAACTACCCATCGCTTAATACCATCGCAGACTTAATACCAATCACCAACCCTGCACCAGGTTGCAAATTCTTCACTATTGGGTATCGAACTAAGATACAGCATATTTCCATTACATTGGAAAGAAATTAAAATACACTTTTTAGCACTCGATATTAGTACTTATCTTTTCTGTTTATTGATTGGAACGTTTTTCTTTGTGCTACGCTTACGACAAAGTCTATCTAAAGTAGTGACCATATAAAACAACTGAATATTGCAAAGTAAACAAAAGACTTGAGAAAGTGAATAAACATGGCTGCCACCTTCCACATTGAGAATGATCCCAAGAGCATATATGTACTACTTGTATGTTTCCATGAATTCGTACTAACAAATAATGTTCGCAATTTGAACGAACGTGTCTTAAACGTACTCATTTCAATATGCTGGACTCGGCCCTTATCGTCAACAAAGACGTCCATATTCCAAATAGACACTTTGTGCATTAGTTACGCAAAGGTCTGTTATATGGGTTAAAACGCGGTGGAAGATCGAATAATTTCTACACACCGTCTGGAAAAAGATACCACAAATTAGGTAGTTATATCATTCATTCGTCTTCTTTAAGCGTTCATTCCGTTTTCGTAAAATCACGAACGGTTCAAGAACGATATTTGTATCCGATGCTACCAACGACTTCTCACGGTTAAATCAGAGGGCAAGGCAATCATTCTGACGTAATATCATGACTCAAAGTAACAGGATTTTCATCAAAAGTTATGTTGTCGATTCATCACGTTGGCTTTATTTCTTAATGTTGTGATGACGTGTAAGACTGAATCACAAAAACATATTAAGATAACCGGGTTTAAGAGGTGTTTAAAATCAGTTAGTTACCGTCAGCACAATGTGCCTGAGGTAACAGAAATTTTCTCTGTGAGGTGAGGACAGATTCAGTAGTCCTAGTGATTCAAGGCAGTCGCTTTAACGCAATATCATAGATTGAAGTAATTGGGTATTGAACAAAGCAACACGATATGTTGCCGACAAATCATGCCAGCTTTATTTACAAATGTAATCAAGATAGACGAATGACGGCCCAGTCATTCTAAAAAGTGTGTTTTTTTCGATTTCCCTCTTTAGGAATAAATTCATAAAAACGTAAAATGCATTTAAGTTACCGTCTCACAGGGCCCCTTTGTATATGCCATACATGAAGGATGTTTCTGAAATAATTAGTCATAGTAGAATAGTCTAGGGGGAAAGCTTTCCACTGTATATGTGTAACCGGAGCAGCACTATTTGATGATTACCGCCGGGAATTTCATGGGAGGCAAAGTGGCCCGAATACGACCGTGCTTAGAGCGAGCAGAAAGCGAGCCTTAGAAGCACCAACCTCCTGGGTATCTTTCAAGTCTGTTACCGGGGTAGGTGATATTTCACTTCCAGTCTCGTGTGACAGTCCACGTACAACAACCTAAGGGCACGCCTAAATAAAAAGATGGGATTGGTGGGTTGACATGGCCCTCCCAAATTAATGAGTTTTCAAAAGTAGCTGCTTTCCTCACAAGGTTGAGATGATTATCAGTTCAGGATGCCCGAATTAACACTCTGCATGTTTATCGACTGCAAGGTAGACTAATTTCCATACGCAATATTCTGAGTTAACTCGTTATTCGAAAAATTCAAATGACCTTCGCACGTACGCTCACAAGCATGTTTCTTAGATCCCTGGACTGTAAGTAATATGTTACATGCTCTTTGACCTCTGCTTCCCTATGACAGGATATCTCCTAAGCACATTGCATGCGCTCTAGTTTCAACATATGAAATTCTTATTGACCAATGTCCATTTTTTAAATCTTGAAAGTAAGTTTATGATATAGAAAAAATATCCACTTGTCACTGAAAAAACAGTTGCCAGACAAAATATAACACAACCTCGAAATTCATATTTTAAGTTCGGGTTGTGGGAAAACCGTCATACGGTTTTGTATTTCCAACCTTTCAAAATGTTTAGAAACTGAGAAGAACTAGTAGCAAAAACTACTAGTTCTTCTCAGTTTCTTCCTATATAGTTTTCAGTTTATTTTTAAAATGTCAACATATTCTGGATTATCGTACGAAAAACATGAGTATCGATGGATAAATGGATTTGTAGTATTTTACGAAGAAAAAAGTTAGGATCTGGGAAACCTTGTTTCAGGTCACAGGAAATAGATTGCCTTGACAACGGTGTATTTCGTCATGCCATTATTCCCTATTACCAGGAAAGTTCTTCCTGCTTCTCACAATCATCACTAAAAACAGCAAAATGATATTTTTTACCTCTTGTTCAAGTGTAATCGATTATGCAAATTTATTATTTCTTATATGTCCATTGAAATTCTTTCAATGAATATTTGTGGAGATTGATGGGTTTCCGACGAACATGATTATTCTATCTTTACTAAAAAATAGATTGATAAATAGACCCATTATTTAAGTGCCCAAAAAATGTAGGTAATTTCAGTGAAAAACACCATAAAAATAATATTAAGAGGCTTGGAAACGACACTTCTCTAATGAAAAATAGACAAAGGGGTGGGGACATTCCCGTTTTAACCGTATAAACATTTCATGTTTCGTAGTAAAATGCAATTGGTGCTAAAAAGGCATTTTAATTCATAAATCTTTTGAAATCAATGAATAATAACGTCAATTAAAATGCGAAACTTGAGAAAAAAACATTGATCTTTATGTTCTACACATGTATTGAAAGTGTATTGAAACCAACATTACACTGAAGCTTATTTTAAAGGATATAGTGGTACTAGTAGACGAATAAAACAACTAAACTCTATCTTTATTATGTAATACTTCCTTTATGAGTGTAATAACCATGAGTCACATCTAACAGTCTCCTTTACGAACAATCCGTGATGTTTATACTTTCTAAGAAAAAACTAACAGCTAATTACAGTAACTAAGTGTTCACTTTTACGAACCATTTACATAGTTCATTATTATGTTTTGCAATGGCCCGACGACCTAGTTATAAAACAAAATTGCACCCAGCACTAACACCAGTCTCACTCAGAAAACAAGGCATCGAACTTTTTACTAAAAGCAATATGGAACGTCATAAATGCTAGTGGAGATAAAATGGTACAGACTTTCTCGTACTAATTAGATTTCTAATTCCTCTGGTCCGGGATAGCTTTTCGGTTTCTTGGCCCATCCTTTTGCTTTCGCGGCTTAAACTACATTATTTTTAATTTTCTCAATTTTTCGTTTTCCTAATGAATCGAATCGAAATATTACTACTTTAAGTACATTTTTTACTTTTATTTTATTTTAGCCTTCACGATCCCATCAAGGGTGAAGGTCTCCTTTACAGGGAATGTGAGGTTCGCATATAGTATTATTTCTATAAGACTCTTAAAGTCATAAGAGCATAATATAAGCCAAAACATAAAAACATAATAATAAGAACATAGACATAATAATAACATAAACATAATCATAAGGACCCAACATACAATAATATTTGCTTCTGTATTGTATAATAAATGATTAAATACCTATGCCTATACATAATGAAGCATATTCGGCTCACAAATCAGTCAAATTTTATTAATTAAAACTACTGTATCAGTGCGTTTTTTTTGTTTTTTTTTCTTTTTAAGAAATCGGAGATATTAGTCTTCACGTAGGCTGGTAGTTCTAAAAGAACTTTCAGAATGCGCTGCCCATGCCAGAAATTCAACTGAAAACACGCATGCCTCAAACGGGAATCGAACCTTAAACCCTGGGGCCTGTGCAGCTGGCCGCAGCTGCCCCAGCCCTACCCCATCGCGCCGCCCTGGAGTGCCATTGGAGTGTATGTAAGGTTCGGCTGGTTCGCTCGTGGGTGCCTGGGCAGGGAGGGGAGGGGCGGGGCGGGCAGCGAGAGTTGACATTTTCATTAGCGGCTGCGCAGGCGGCGGTGGTCAAGGTGGCGGGGAGAGCGTGGGCGCGATCCAGGTGGCCGTGGGCCGCTCCGTCAAATGCCAAAAGCCGTCAGCGCCTCGCGCGCGTGGCGGCGCGGAGGCGAAATGAGGCGACCGACGTTCGCTTCGCGATCGTGAGACAACTCCTTAACCGAGACATTTGAAGTATGCGGGTCCATTTTCTACAATTTTGTGGGTAAAATTCAATTTTTATTTATTTCTATGTACCTTTGTTCTTCATTTGATACTTTTTTTTTTAAAAAAAATTCCAATCTTATTTTTAATTTCGAGTTTTCACCTTTTTTTGTTTCACAGTTGAGGTACGCGCTGTCCCTATGGCTTCGCGATGTACCCGTTTCGTACTCAGGTTCAGCAGTGTCTTACGTCATTTGTGTTTGAGTGTGATTAATCCACAGAGCTATCATATTGCACTCTACATTATACAGTGAAAAACAAATATATGTACTAGGTAAACATACATATCTTTGTATTTGCTGCATTATATGTAATTAATGTTGTTTACTATAATATGTACATATGCATATTCTTACTCGGCCCCTTACATGTCGACCCCTTACATGTCGTCTTGCTCTAAATACATCACGAAAATATGATATGTTGAATCAAGATTGGTTGGCTGTTTCTGACCACCGTCTCCTGACGCCATATCACTAAAGATGCGATAAATGGCGGAGATGTTAACGCTACATTTTATCTCGGTATAATAGATTCAAATTTTGATATATCCATGGGAAAGGCTATTGATCTCGGATGTTTGCGCGTGGTATTCTCGTTTCACAGTCCCATACGCCACCATAGCTCTCCCATTATTCATTTCATAATTATAATTATTTTCTGATTTACACATCTGCCATCCCAGAACCTCAACTCTCTGTGATATAATATTCATAGTTTTATCATTTTTACCCACTACGACATTTGTCCCGAACGTTCTGCTTGCAGACTGCTCAAAGCATAAAATTGTATTTTAACGAGGAACAGAAACAGGCTTATGCACGTTAACTGACGTCTTGCCAGTCCTAACATAACTCACGGAAAGCAAACAACCCATTTACCCAAGGCCAAATTTTTTACCGACGTCCCAGTGAACTAAATCATGGCCCTCTTTAAAATGAATGAACTGTGTTCAGAATTACTCGCATGAATAAACACCAATGGTAATATTGTCTGAGAGTCAGTTACGAAATGAGAGAAGAGCAAAAGAAGATTTCACATTCATGCTCATTGTTCCTTTTCCCTCACAAAAATACAAAACCCAACTCCGTTCCTTAACTATTCACGTTACAGTTACTCCTGTAAATGTGTTCTTACAAACATTTGTGTCGTGACCCGTGAGAATCGTCCGTGAGAAACGTTCAAGTGCGAATAAGTCATTAGTGAATTGTTTATTGGTGAGGTATTGTAGACATTCGAAATATTTGAATAAAATGTGTCATTACTAGGAGGCGGATTTTAATGAAATGTCATTTTTTTCTTGTCGTTTTAGAACGATGTCTTTTAGCATAGAAATTCAGTTTATGTTACGACCAAAGGAAATTTTCGTCGTTTTCGCCTAATAGGTCATTTTTATCCTTTTTCGTCATTTTTAAAACATTGTTTGCGGATTTCAAAGATTTTAATATCATTGTAATGGTACGTGCTTCAAATAATCTTTACGAGATGCAAAAAATGTTGTTCACAGAATTCCTGAGTAGCTCATTCAATTTCTTGTCTCAGAAATTGTAATGTCAGCAGTTGTGAGTATGTAATCCGTGTATGTATATGTACGAGTATGTAATTCAGCATTATTGTCTGTACGGTGGATTTCAAGATAACTAAAGACTGGTTCAGTGGAATGATTCCTGGTCCAGTTCACACCAAAAGTTTGCAAGCAGAGTTCATTTGAACGAAAGGAAAAAGCCTCGATTACAACAGTATCGTACGGTTTGAATTATTCATCTGCATTCGTTTTGATAATTTTTTTACGTCATTTTTCTTTGTTTTTAGGGCATTTTTAAAACATTTTAAGATCATTTTTGGTAATGTTATATAGGTCATCAAAATCCCCTCCCCCTAGTTATTACAAATACTTTTTTAGATTTCAACGGATTATTCATCATCAGATTTGTCATGTAGAAACCTGAAATTCGAGTAGGTGCAGTTGACATCATTCATTATCAATATATTCTACAAGTACAACAGCTAAGCAATAGAAAACTCCTAAAATAAGAAAAAAACATTGGTAATGACAACGCCTTTATTTTTAAAAAAGAGTAATGAGACAATTATTCCCATAATTATTTTCTCGTAAAATTACACCTAAAAAAAGGACGCGCCTTCTACGCTAACAAATACGGTTCAGTGGTTTTGAGGAGGGTGGCGGGATGGGGAGAATTTTCGGGACCAAGTGCAAAGCTCTTCTCCTATATTCATGACTTCCAATATTTATCCTCACTCAATCTTTGTAAAAATCCCACTCATCATACTCGCATCACAAATAAATATCCTTCATATCTTCCGTAAAATATGCTCACACCGAGAAGAGAACCTATGAGGGACCATCACGGTTTCCTCAATCTTTGTAACAGTGTACGCTTAGGTTCAGTTGCAATTGTCAAGCAACACATAATTAAAATAATAATAATAATAATAATAATAATAATAATAATAATAATAATTGCCTTTATTAATGGCAAGGTTCAGGCAATTAGGCCTGCTCTTCCTCCTCATATGTGTAGTTCGGTGTAACTGATGTAAGTACTACAACAAAATAAAATAATAAATTCATTAAAAGAGTGGCCTTGTCTCCCCTCGCCCCTCCTGCCCCTGCGCTTTCCAGCAAGTGTCCGCTGCAGTTCGGTGTAACTGATGTAAGTACTACAACAAAATAAAATAATAAATTCATTAAAAGAGTGGCCTTGTCTCCCTCGCCCCCTGCCCCTGCGCTTTCCAGCAAGTGTCCGCTGTAGTTCGTGTAACTGATGTAAGTACTACAACAAAATAAAATAATAAATTCATTAAAAGAGTGGCCTTGTCTCCCCACGCCCCTCCCGCCCCTGCGCCTTCCAGCAAGTGTCCGCTGTAGTTCGGTGTAACTGATGTAAGTACTACAACAAAATAAAATAATAAATTCATTAAAAGAGTGGCCTTGTCTCCCCTCGCCCCCTCCCTGCCCCTGCGCTTTCCAGCAAGTGTCCGCTGTAGTTCGGTGTAACTGATGTAAGTACTACAACAAAATAAAATAATAAATTCATTAAAAGAGTGGCCTTGTCTCCCCACGCCCCTCCTGCCCCTGCGCCTTCCAGCAAGTGTCCGCTGTAGTTCTGTGTAACTGATGTAAGTACTACAACAAAATCAAATAATAAATTCATTAAAAGAGTGGCCTTGTCTCCCACGCCCTCCTGCCCCTGCGCCTTCCAGCAAGTGTCCGCTGTAGTTCGGTGTAACTGATGTAAGTACTACAACAAAATCAAATAATAAATCCATTAAAAGAGTGGCCTTGTCTCCCCTCGCCCCTTCTGCCCCTGCGCCATCCAGCAAGTGTCCGCTGCCGCCGCCGCCGCCGTGTGCGCTGAGGCGTCGCGTTGCGCTAGTTCTCGCGGGGGCGGGGCAGGGCGGGGCGGGTCGCGAATTGGCCGCGTGGCGAGGCCGGGGTTTGGGGCGTCTCCACGCGCGCGCCGCGCTCCAGGCGGCGCGGTGGGAGAGCGCGAGCGGATGCGGTCGCCGCCGCGTCGCCTCAGGTGCAGCCGTCGAGGAACCGGGTTCGACAACTCGCTCACTGACAGCGTTACCACAGTGACCAGCATTTTGGTTGGTGGTGGCAAAGCTTAGCAAAACATTCACATATCGATACTTCGTTACATCACCAAAACATGTCGATAAAAATATCGATGTTTACAATATCGATGTTTTAAATATGATGAAACATTTCGAAGTAAAATGTCCTGGATCTAATTTGATATGTAATACGTCAATATTAGTTTAAAGTACAGACAGCCTTAAAATTGTCAGTCCTTAATTTTATAAACTATGTTCTATGTAGTCCAAGTTCAAAGTGTAGGTTATCGACACAAAATTATCAAAACAAGGTAAGGACACTGGGGAACAGTTTCATGCTGCTAGGAATTGACAATAGTGAAAGTTGTTAATGGTGATGATTGCCAGCAATCCGCAAATAAAATAGATACTGGATATTTTATTTAAATCTTGAGAATTTATTTCGAAAACATATATGTTTCTGCACAAATATATCGATCTGAAGAAAACAACGAAAACAAAACATGGATTTAATAATATCGAAGGTTTGCTCGCAAAGATCGGTGTTTTAAAACATCGATTTTTTTGCCAATTTTAAATTTGATACGGTCCGAATCTGTCGATCTTCTTCTTTTAAAATACTATAGAAGAAGTTAACAAACATTTTATGTATTATTTCAGTAAAAAACGAAACAACATCCAAGTGTCGTAATTGACTGTACCCTTTATGGCCCTACCTTCATCATAACCCTTTTATACTTTTTGTTTTTATACAAAGTTTATAGTGATCAATCAGGTTCAAGGCACAGAATTTGTTACCGACTTCAATGACAGCCCATTTTAAAACAAACTTTTGTTGAATATTGAGATATAATAATATCGCACGGTGACCTTGAGACATCGCCGGTGCGTCCCTTGAGCGTAGATCTCACCAGGCGGGCGACAGCGCGATGACAGCGAGCGGTCCCTCTCACGTGCCAAACTTTGCCAAAGGCTCTCTTCAAATTTTCGGAATAATTAAAAAATATTAACACGCGTTACCACCACATTTTCAACATAACCTCTTTTTATTTAAGTCGCATTAACCGAAGGCTCTTACCGACTCTACAATATTTTACATATTCGATATTTGTTTCAACATTGGCAAATATATATACAGTACATTGATTACAATAGTAATGAGATTATTTAAAAATTCATAACTTGGTATCCAATTTCGGTTAGTACGATAAAATTTACAGAAAATCACTTATAATAATCTTCATGATAACCTTCTTATCTCTTGTTCAGAATGCAATGTGCGCTCCTTCCCTCCTTTCAGTGCGAATTGGCAGAACAACCAAACTCAAAATTTCATCAATCCACAGTTTTTCCCAATAACTGTCTGAGCTGATGATTCCACCGGTTCCATATATTGAACTTCACTCGCATAACTCGACCTTTTTCTTCACATCCTCTGAAAGGCAACCAGAACGTCGATGAGCGAAACCATTCGATAATTCGAACTTTCTCATTTCCCTTAGGAAAGATCAAGATTTGACATGGTATCTTGTCGATGATCAACCTGCTGGATGAAGATGGTGCAAGAGAAACCTGAGATCTCTCCTGCGGGCGCGAACGCCTCGCGCTGGGGCATCGCGTCTAACGCCCGCACCCCCCGGCGCCACGGGCTGCGGAGAGAATGCGCGGAAGTGTCCGTCCCCGCGCTCACGTGTGCGCGGAAGCCCCCAGCGGAACAAGCGGCGAGGGCTTCCCCGCGCCCCACGTGCACTTCCGGCGCCAGCCTGCACATGGCGCCCGCGGCTGCAAGTGGGCCTAAAGGCGACGAATGCGAAAGGGAAGTCAGCGCGAGGACAGGGCTTGCCAGAGAAAATTATAACGCACGTGGAAAGTGAAGCATACAATAATTACTCTTATATAAATCAGGTATAAATGAAATAATGAAAAAAAGGAACTTATTCTTGTGTGATTACTTATCGTTTTGCGTTTATTTCCGTAACGAGATTTGTTGTTGTTAAAATGTTTGATTTAGAATCACATGTTATGCGCTCTTTAGATGTCATTTCTGTTCACTTTGCAACATGAACGTTCGGCAACATCGCGGCTGGACTTTTTTTTACTGACAGGTCAGTCAAATACTCTCACCGAACACGAGCCCATGACAGTTAAAGTACCCATAACCACTGATAATAGTACTAAATTATTGGGAGGAGACAACAGATTACCGGGAAGTTCCATCCAATATACGTACCTCACCTACCAAAAGAATGTCGAATGGGGGGCGCCCAAGGTATGTACGTATGTTTGTGTTCCATTCATTACATTCCCAAGATCGAAAGTCACTGTCCGAGTAATTGGAGGCAAAACCAATTGTTTGGCATTGGAAAAAATGTACATTGTCTATTTTAATACACGATCAAGGTTCTTTCTATGCAAGATATGGTATGAATCGAATATGACTTGTGATCCCAGGACCAATTGGTTACAGTGAACCGCGCTTAAAATAACATCACATCTCTAAACGAAGTTAATAATGGGTTCATTCATTCTTTGGTAGGTAAGTTATAAATACCCATTCTAGCGATATTTAATAACTTTCAACAATAAAACTATAACTTCGTACTAAAAAAAAATAATGTTTTACAAATGCAATTATGAGTCACAAATGTGACTTGCGGTCGTTTTGATTTACCAGTCCGACGACGCAGAGCACGAACTGTTCGTATGCTGCTCGGGTTGCAAGACGCCACGAAAAAGCACGCCCCACGTGCGTCGCCGTTGGTCACTCGTATTTCACGCAGGGCGGCGCCGCGCGCGCTTCGTTTGTTCCCCGGGCGGTCACGCGTGCGCGAGGTCGGGAGGGTCACGCGGGGGCGCACGCGGCTGCGAGAGGAGGGGCGGGCGGCCGTGACGGTTACGAAGGCCCGCCACGCCGCTGAGGATCCGGTTGCGGGAGCTTCCGCGCCTCGCAAGACGACACAGCGAACTGCGCCCGCGCCCGCGCTAGGCTTAGCCTCCGATGAAGCTACGTCCGCTCGGCGGTGCGGGCGTGGGATGCGGGGTGGTGCAGACGCCACGGATCAGCATTTCAGGTTGGCTCATGTCCTTAAAATTGTTTGGTTTGGTTTGGTTTGTTCTTTCGTGTTTCCGGGCGCGTCAACTGCTTCAGTCATTAGTCCCGTTAGTGTACTGCATGTTTGTTTCTCGGGAGATGGCGGTGGTCTTCCCCAGCTGGATGGCGAGATCCGGCGCCGACCTACCGTCGGCTAGTGGGGATTCCCCCTAACCAGGACTCTCCCACCAGCGGGGCACCGCCCCAGCCGGGACAAGCTCTAAGCTCCCGACCAGTCTTCCGGAATGTGTGGTAGAGTAATGCATGTTAGTGTAAGTGTGTGTGTAAGGGGAGAGGCTACGACAAGGAAGAGGAAGGAAAGATCGCGCGCGGTCCGTGGCCCGTTTGATAGGGTACTGCTCGGGCATTCCCCTGGTGTTGATCGGAGAAACCACGGAAAACTACCGATCAGAGCAGCCGGCCGCTAGAATTCTCTTCCAGACAGCAACTGAATTCGACGTAGCTGAAAAGCTAGTGTCGAAAATCCTGCCGCCGTCAGGACTCGAACCTAGGACCTCCCGGTCAGAGGCGCTGCAATGACATCAGTTGATGCACTGGGTTACCACTTCCGGTTTAAAACTTAAATTCGACAGTTTCAAATGTAAATGTAAGGATCAGAATAAATGATCAGTCAATGTACGATGTTCGTCTACAGAAAGTTCAATGGAATGAAACTGAAGTAGCGCCACTCATAATTGAGAAATTATGAAACAATTAAATATTTTTATTAAAAGATGACGAATTTTCACGTACTTCTAGAAGATAATACCTGTACTTGAAAAGGAATCCCCGAAAATAATGAAATCCCATTTTATCTAGGAGTACCTCTGGCTAATACCATCGTTGACAATTCCAGTCTTCATCGACTAATAGAGAGGTTGGGCGCGGAGGCGTGAGAAGAAGATGGCCAATGTGTGGGTCGCGTCACCAGCGTCCGCGACAAGGTGCCGGCGTGAGCGCCCGGAGCCGCGGCGCGGCGCAACGAGTCTTTATGAGACCACATCCTGCCCGGCTCCCCCTCCCCCCGCTGCAGGGTAACCCGGCCGCGCCGCGCCGCCCGTAAAACCCGATAGGCCCCCGCCCACGTCCCGCCCCGCCCACGCCCCGCCTCGCCGGCGACGCCAGCCTTCCACGCCGGGCGCCGGCTGCTGGCGCACTTAGTCGTCGCCCCGCCCAGCGCCATCTGTCCCGTGGGAAAGAACTTCTACAAAATCCTCGCAGTCATGTTTCCTAATGAGAGTAGAAACACAAGGTAGCCTCTTCTCAAAATTTTTACAAACAAACATCTCAAGGCTTAGAAATTTTTAGAAACAAACATCCCCATCTACAGATCTGCAGGCTGGGAGTTGGAATTCTAGAGGCTTAAATAGAGTTACTTTGTTGTTCTAGGCTCGTGGCCTGGTGTGGTCGTTAGCCCCGGAAATGTAATGCGAGCTATATATTCCGGAATGTGGTTCTCATCTAGAATGAGAGATCCGGCGCTGACTTATACGCCGACATGCGAGGTTTCAAAGCTTCAAAACTGGACCCTTCGGGACGGGGCCGCATTCAACCAATCGCACCAATTGGCGACGTAATAGGGGCACATTGACGCCTGCTAGCAACAACAGAGGCGGGGTGAGAGAGGGTTATTCAGTTGCGAACCGCAGTCGTAAGTAGGAAGTTCGGAAAGAACATCACCAACAAGTTCGGTCGGGAGCAGGCGGTGGTTATGATGAAGGAAATTCTTCATTTACGGAAGGTAGCTTATGTCGAAGATCTTTTAATGAGTTGGGAAAGAGTATACTGTTTCTTAGTTGCTTTACGCATGTATGGATAATTGGTGTTGATGTTACTGACCGTCTTTGACCACATTCTTATAGTCCCTTACGATACTCGCTCCTAGTGGTTCGAGTCCTGACGGCGGCAGGATTTTCGACACTAGCTTTTCAGCTAGGTCTAGGGTTCTCCTATCAACACCAGGCGAATGCCGGAGCAGTACCCTACCAAACGGACCGTGGACAGCGCGCGATCTGTCCTTCCTCTTCCTTGTCCTATCCTCTCCCCTTACACACACACACACACACACACACACACACACACACGCACACACACATACACACACACACACTATCTCTAACATTCACGACACAACCACATAATCCGGGAGACTGGTCGGGAGCTTAGAGCTTGTCCCGGCTGGGGCGGTGCCCAGCTGGTGGGAGAGTCCTGGTTAGGGGGAAACCCACGGGAGGTCGGTGCCGGATCTCGCCATCCAGCGAGGGAAGATCACCGCCTTCTCCTGAGAAAAACATGCACTACACTAACGGGACTAACGACCGAAGCAGTTGATGCGCCCGGAAATACGAGAAAATCAATCAATCAATCATAGTCCCTTACGATACTCGCTCCTAATCCCCATATATTTCACTGTCGCCAACTCAACAAGCCACCACCGCCGGAACCGGAAATTACTCGCAGCTGGTCGCGCGCCCTCCAGCTGTTGCGAGCCACGCATTCTTTATTTATTGCGAAGAAATTTGCGGTGTTGCATGCAAAGAAGATTCTGTGTCGCCGTAATTTTGTAAGATATGTATTACAAATCATGTTTTTACACAATTATGAAGTGAATGAATCATTTTGTTGATAATGTTGGAAGCACCGTTAACCATGGCTCCAGGTTGATGGTACTCGGAAAGTTGGACTCTTACATAGAAAGCTTTCTATTCCTGGAATTCACATAATCGTGTCAACCCAACACAGACTCTTCAGCCCGAGTACACTTCTTCACATTTAAGATAAGCACATTAAGCGTAGTCAAGTTAATTGTATTTTTATGGTTTCTCCACCACTTAACATGTATACTCTTAACGTTCAACGTAACATTTTTAACATGTTGTATGTTTTCCAGCACGAATGGAGAAATAAAGTCAATCGCTCATTGAAGTGTTCTCGACTAAATTTCAGTCAAGAGCTGTACTTCCAATTTAGATCATCGGGGATCTAGATTTGAGTAAAATGAAAAGTTTACATGAAGAAATGATGAATCTCGAGGACGCCTTGATGGTGCGCCTAAATTTATGATCTCTTCTTCTTTGGTCTTGTTCTTACATCGACGGGACGGAAGCTTGGTGATGCAATTGCGTTTTCTGGGGTGGACTTAACCAGGGTAGTTTCCCGTCGCTTTCCCTCAAGGTGGCGCAATATTATTATTATTATTATTATTATTATTATTATTATTATTATTATTATTATATTATGAGATGATAGAATGATGATGACTGAAGAGAGGTGGAGTTGATCGTGGCCTTTTGAAACCATCCCAGCATTCGCCTTATGACCGAGGAAAACTACGAAAACCCCCGGTCAGGATGGCCGGCTCACGGATCGAACACGGAGCCCCCCTCCGACTGCAAAGCGCGCTACGCACTGAGACACTTCCCTCGGTAAATTTATGATACATTACGTTAAATGAGTATAGGTAAAGGGGGTATTTTCGACACTTACCGGGCGGTATTGGTTACGTCCAATTACTTCGGGGACACACAAACGCGATCTAAATATAGTCACAACTACAGACAATTATTGAAAAAATAATAGTTTCAAAGTCACACACTAAATTCATTTGAATCCGTCTCCCTTGTCAACAAAAACCCAACTGTTAACAATTGTGGATGCAATGTGAATGATGTAACATTAAACATGTGGATTCAGCATGTTGCACTGCTCAACATACACACTTCAAATTTAGTATAATGATATTGGATGTTAAGCAATGAAGATGCAGCTTTAGATAACTTCCAAGCGATGAACACCTTCACGAATCCGCCATATAACACTTCACTACAATCAAATATACGTGCTTTGCTTGCAAAGAAGAGCTAGATCTCTGGGATCTGCGCATCACATCCCACAACACATAGCGACCGCCGCCAGCCAAGTTTCTTCTCTTCTCGTCCCGCCACCCACCGCCGCCGTCACCTCCCGTCCCCACTCCTTCAATTCTCGCGAGGAACTTGGACGACGGTTTTTTTTTCTGCGCGGCCTCGTATTGATTGGGTCGGAGGCGGACGAGCGGCGACGACTGTGTCGGACGAGGCGGCGGCAACGACAGGTTGTGACGTGCAGGTTGCAGGGAGTGGCCAGAAACAGCGGAATTGAAGACTGCGACGGATTGTCGACAGTGATGGTGAGACAGTGGTATGACTGATTATTTCGGGTTTCCGAGCGTGTCAATTACTATTAGTCCTGTAGGTGTAGTGCACGTTTTTATCATGGGAGGTGGCAGTGATCTTCCCCGTGGATGACGAGATCCGAGGCCGCCTTACACGTCCTCTAGCGGGGTTTCCCCAACGAGGTATTTCCCTCCAGCGAGGCACTGCCCCAACCGGGGCACACTCTAAGCTTTCGAAAGGTCTCCCGACGTGTGTGGCACCGCAAAGCACATAAGTGTGTGTAAGTGTGTGTATGTGTGAGGTGAGGAGGAGACCAGGAAGAGAAAGGAAAGATCGCGCGCGGTCCGTGGCCCCCTTTTTTAGAGTACTACCCCGGCATTCGCTGGTGTTGATCGGGAAAACCACCGAAAACTACCGATCAAAGTAGCCGGCCGCTAGAATTCTCCTCCAGACAGCGGCTGATTTCGACCTAGCTATGCAGCCAGTGCTTAAATGCTGCTACCGTCGGGACTCGAACCTTCGTACCTTCAGGTTAGAGGCACTGCAGTGACAATATTTGGTGCCCTGATCCATCTAAGCCGGTATAGTAGTGCGAGCGACGTGAGAAAGCAATATGAGGATACAATACAGAAGAATAAAAAGAAGATCACAGATTAATAGATACCATTAAAACGCGTGTTCGTAATGACAATAATGGAGAAGGACATGTTTACAATTTTAGAGGTGCTAGGGTGCTCTTGAATTACAAACAATATTAGTGACACAAATCACTACTTTCTTTTTTCAGCAGACGCTTAATCAGAAGTTGTGACAGTACGACAAATAATCGATGGGTTGGCAAGATCACGGAGGGACCAGGTTTGTGGCAGTGATGTGATCACGGAGGGACTAGGTTTGTGGCATCTATGTCACACAATGATGACGATGACGGCAATATTGGTGACAATGGAGAAACAGCAGCGAACGATTGGCCACAAAGAGAATGAAGCAGCGCCAGGAGATGTAGGTCACAGCAGCGGATCAAGCAGGGGAGCAGCGTGGAGGTTGGGAGGGGGGAGGAAAACTTCGCCGCCGCGAACTCCGTCGTGATCGCCAAGGTGGCAGGCGGCCCGCGGCGCCGCGACGACGGCACGGAATTTAATTTCCACTCCGCGGAGCGCCTTCCTTTCCCTTTGTAGGCGCTGCATCCCCCCACCCCAGCCCCAGATCTGTGCGGTCCCACCCACACCGCTTTCCTCTTCGTCCGTCCCCCACCGTCCCTGTTGGACCGCCATTCTCGCACTACGCAGGCTCCTGCTCTCCTCCCCATCTCGCAACGCCTGGCCCGTCTCGCCCCGGCCGCTCCTCCGTCACACCCTTCCCCCGGTCTATCCCGCAGCCTACCCACCAAAACTGCACCCGTCTCGCCCCGGCCGCTCCTCCGCCACGTCCCTTCCCCTCCCCTTCACGGTCTATCCCGCAGCCTACCCGCCAAAAATGGGCAAGTGTTCCACCTGTCACTACCGTCGTGTATATGGAAAAGTGAAGAAAAACTTGAACGATCGGATGTGTCTCGAGGTGCCCATTCGTCGCCCAGCAATGTCTCACTAGCGAAATGCCACACTGCAATTCTTGATATAATTTAAATATTATGATTATCCGAATTGAAAACCCGGGAGCGGTAGCTCAGTGCTTCAACTGATGTCACTGCAGCGCCCCTGACCGGGAGGTCCTAGGTTCGAGTCCTGACGGCGGCAGGATTTTCAACACTAGCTTTCCAGATAGGTCGAATTCAGTCGCTGTCTGGAGGAGAATTCTAGCGGCCGGCTGCTCTGATCGGTAATTTTCCGTGATTTCTCCGATCAACACCAGGCGAATGCTGGAGCAGTACCCTAACAAACTGGCCATGGACCGCGCGCGATCTGTCCTTCCTCTTCCTTGTCCTGTTCTTTCCCCTTACACACACACACACACACACACACACACACACAACACACACACACACTTACACTAACATTCACGACACAACCACATATTCCGTGAGACCGGTCGGGAGCTTAGAGCTTGTCCCGGCTGGGGCGGTGCCCCGCTGATGGGAGAGTCCTGGTTAGGGGGAAACCCCACTAGCCGACGGTAGGTCGGTGCCGGATCTCGCCATGCAGCGGGGTAAGATCACCGCCATCTCCCGAGAAAAACATGCACTGCACTAACGGGATTAATGACCAAAGCAGTTGACGTGCCCGCAAACACAAAAAAAAATCAATCAATCAACCGAATTGAAAAGAAGGGCCAATGCTAGGAATATAACTGAAATTCTAATCGAGTCAAAAAATGACAGCAATTCGAATTCAATACGCATACATCACTCTTTAGAATGGATATCCATTAGGAACCGTAAAGAGTGCGTTAGTTCACGATCATTAGTCTGTTCATAATCATCTTGTAGAAAGTCTGAAAAAACAGCTGAAAGTCTGTTCTGCGTGTCAACAACAATAAATGAAATGAAAAACGTAATTATGTAATATTTTCTCAAATTCGTTATCTCCTTCAGCCTCAGATATCCCAGTCCAAGGCAGCCCATGACTAAGTTTGTCCGTATCAGATCAAGTCAGGCCATGTCCCATCATATCAAGTCATAACAAATCATGTCAGGCGATGCCAGATAATTTCAGATCATACAAGACTATGCCAGTCCATTCTTGGCCATGCTAAAGAATAACCGAAATGAAAAACGTAATTCCTAACCACCTTCCCAAATGTGTCCTCTCTCTCTCAAACCTCATCCAATCCTCGCGCTTGTCAGCTAACTCAGAAGCGGCATGCCCGCAACCCTCGTATGTCGCGACAGATTCGCAATTAGGTCGCACATCGCGCTTCGACAGCCCGTAAACAACCCGACCAGTTCCCACGCCAGCTACCTGTCTCCCCGCGTCACCTCGGCCACTCGCCCACAATGCGACTAGTACATCGTTCCTCCGCCCACTGCGCTGCGAGCACTTCGCGTCGCTCCCCACCCATCGGCCTCGCATTTGATCACGCAAAGCTGACAAGCACAAAGTGTAGCTGGATGGTTCATGCGAGCTCGCACTCAACTCTGGTACCAAACTGGAGACTTTAAAGGAAAAAACGAGACAATTTAACACTTACAGTTTCATCCGTCCGAGTAAGCAAGTTCTTTGTTCTCATATTGTATAAACGTTCTCAATTTGTGTAAGTGTAATATTTCTTGTAATATATTCGATATTCTACGAAATTCGATATTTTACAAAAGAGAATTCTGACTACTGTACAACTCCTATAATGTCCCTAGTCGAACCGGTAGTATGCAAGGCAAGGAAAGACTTGTTTATTTAACAGCAATGACTTTCTTCAGTCAAATATTGGTGCTTAGATATTGTGTCGTTCAATACTGTTTTCAAATGCGCTGAAAAAGAGAAACGATTATCTCAAAATTCGCCAAGCAGTAGGAAATCTCCCCTTAGTCAAAACTACGAATCAGGCTTTTGCCGTTAGATACGTTATTCCGATGAGCCCAGTTGTGCGTTGATGTTATTGTAATAGAATACTGGAAAAATTACAATGTTTATGCAACAACCTACAAAAGTATTCATATTCGTTCATTATCGAAATGTGGTCGACTAATAAGTTGCAAACGCCCCTTCAAGAGGGGGTTGTCAGCCGTTCTTCGCCCCACATCCCCGACGGAGCGGCCAGCCTAAGCAGACGTCAGTCAGGCGCCCGTTTAGCCGCGCGGCCTGCAGCCCATGCCTCGTCGACGCGGAACATGGCCCCGCCGAAGAGCTGACAAGCTGTCACCTGTGGTACACCGCACACCCGCTCGTCAAGCGGCGATCAACGGCACGCCCGCCCACGCGCGTGGCCGCCGTCCAGGCCCGCGGCGCAGAGCCTAGGCGCGTCAACTGCTAAGGTCATTAAGGCTCATTCACAATGCAATCACAAACATAAGCATAACACATAGACATAGACATTAACATAAGCGAAGAGTTGGCGTATTCACAATGTCGAACATAAACATAGGCAAAATAAGAGTATCTATTGGCTATGAGACATTCTAGTTTACTATTGGTTGGATATGAGAATCGATTTAGAGATATCAAAACAAATACGACAAACACAACCACGCAGCACACGAATAGTTCGCCTATCGACTTCGATACTCGATTTTGAGTTATCGAACTGTGATTGGCTCATTCCTTATGTCTGACATAAGCATAAGCACAGAAGCTTGAAGCTTGCAAGCTCTTAAGTTAACGTCTTACGTGTTATGCTTATGCGAACGCATTGTAAATTAGTCCGCTTGTAGACGTAGTCCTAACTTTTATATTAACGCCATGCTTATGCTTATGTTTGCATCGAGAATGGGCCTTTAGTCAGTGAGTGTAGCGCTTGTTTTGATTGCGAGAGGTGGCAGTGATCTTCCCCCGCTAGATGGCGAGATCCTGCACCTACATACATCGGCTTGCGGGGATTTTCCCCAACCAGGTATCTCCCATCAGCGTGGCATCGCCTCAGCCTGGACGAGCTCCAAGCTCCCGGCTCGAGGAAAGAAAGATCGCGCGCGGTCCGTGGCCCCATTGTCAGGTCCAGCATTCGTCTGGTGTTGATCGGACAATGCAAAGAAAACTCCTCATCAGCGCAACAGGCTTCTCGAATTCTCCTCTATACAGCGACTGAATTCGACCTAGCTGTTTAGCTTGTGTAGAAAATTCTGCCACACCGCCGGGACTCGAACCCAGGACACCCTGTTCAGAGGCACTGCAGTGACATCAGTTGATGCCGTAAAACACTTTTGCTGTTCTACAGAAGTTAATCAACTACATTATTCCTCAAGGGTAGACACGTTTCTCGGATTAAGCAATCTAAACTAATGGGGTATCAATAGAAAAATATTTTCACGTGAATGTGACGATAGGCGCGTTCACTTCATAGATATTAAAGTTTGTTTTTTTTTTAAGGAATGGCGCGCCTAAATTGAGCGTGTACAAATCAAATCCTGAAACATATGACCGGAATGAGTCTGTTTCTACATATTGATCATGTAAAACTCGAAATTGGAGAGCCCTGTGATCTTGCTTAAAACATTATTTCCGGGACTTTCCTTCTTTATCCTTGTACCCTAGTTTTCCCTTACATACACATACACATACACACACACACACACATACACACACACACACACACACACAACGTACATGAGCGCTTAGACTTAGAGCTTGTTCCGAATGGGCAGGGCCCCGCTGGGACGAGGTACCTGTAGAAGGAAAGCACCCGACGAGTAGATTGACTCAGTTTCTCGGGTTCTAGCAGGGATGGACCACCAGCTCCCGGAAAATAAACACTACATTTACGGGACTAATGACCATTATCAGTTGACGCACCCGGGAATACCTTAATCAATCAATAGAGCATACTTTCGTCATATGCAATTGCGTGGCACTAACTGAATTTGTACAGCCCCAAGAGCCACGCGTGCAGAGTTCGACGTCAGGAACTCTTCTTCCACATCAAGGTTGTTTTGTAGGCAGCTCATCTATTTATAATAATGATTAGTGCATCGTTGAACGCAGAGAAGAGAGCGCGTTGCGAGAATGAGCCCTTTGAAATGCGTATCCGCCCCTCGCCCTGCTCCGCTGCCGCCGCGGGCGGCGCGCGATCGATGGCTGCGTGGCCTTCACCCAGTGCCTGCGCTGGGGCTCGAATCCAGGGCCGCCGCACCACGCACCCCTCCGCCATCTGCGGCGCGAAGCGGCAAGCGGAGGCTCCGTTGCACGCCACGCACCTAGGGGCATCTCCCCACTCCTCGTCACGCCACGCTACTCCAGGCCAGGCTATGCTGCGCGCTTCATCAAGTCAGGTCACATCAGGCCTTGGCATGCATGCAGTTCATGCTAGGATTTGGTAGTTCAGGCCGACCGAAGCAGTTCACCAAGCCTTGCTACTGCATGTCAGGCCACGTTGGTTCGTCAGACCAAGCTACTTGTACGAGATGCGAGGGTTTGCGAGTTCATGCCGAGCCATGCTAGTTCACGCCGACCCATGCCGGTTCATGGCAAGCCATGTTATGTTACATCAGGCCACGCTATTTCAAACGAGACGTTGCTAGATTGTGTTAGGCAACACTAGTTCATGCCCGGCCAGGTCAGCAACGCGTCGTGATCTTACAGTAGAATTATTCTGAAAAGATAATTATTTTTCTCTTTAATCAGAATTCATTACATGCTTAATGTTACTTTATTAATTTGTGCAGTTTTGTTTGGCAAATGTTCACATTGTTTACATGAGTGTTCAAGTACCATTTGTTATTATTGCCAAGATGTTAATTTTGAAGTTCTTCCAATATATGAATAATGTAAAAATTGAATGATATTGACAAAAAAAGTTGTTACTCCCTGTGTTCATATTCTTTGAAAGTTAGAAGTGTGTGAAAGTTGAAAGTGTGTGTAACTCTCCACTCCATCCTATCGCACCATACTAGGCTGCGATCCCATTGATCCGATGATAAATATGACTCATTCGTCAATGACTCCACCCATTTTTTTACTATTTGTATTCATTGACTTTATTTGGACAATTAAGACAATGCATTCATTGCTTAGAAACGTTTTCCCACGTTCAGTACAAAAGTACCTTTCACATACAGACACAACATAGGACAAACCCCAAAAGTAACATTCGGTTTTTCTAATTCAAACTGAATGGTGCTGCATGGATAGCTATGAAAAGGGAGGGCGTGATGAATAACCCTGAAAAAACGACCAAAACTTTATCGGCAACGAATAACAATCGGTTCTTGATGTTCATTTCTGGACCGAACGTAACGAGCTAGAAACCACTTGATGTCCCCTGTCAGAGACACTGAACACCGCAGCCTCAGGAAGGGACCGCAGACCCAACCACAGTGAGGAGCGGGGGCAAGCAGTGACCAGATGACCTCTCAGAGTGACGTCTCTTATGCTTAGGGACGACCGAACCATTAATTTAGCAAAAGCATAACCGGGTTTTCCAAAAAATTTGGGAATCGATTCCATGAGGAATCGATTCACATGCATTCGCATTCACAAAAAATAATACAGTCGACTCCGGTTATAGTGATGCCTCAGTTATAGTGAACTTAAGTCACTGGCCCCGTTATCGTGAAACTGAACCTGGGCTATAGTGAACGTAGGAAATACAACATCCTGGAAATTAAATCCCTCCTGGATAAGAATATATCGATTCAATTCCACAAATTCCAGCACTAGGCAGCTTGAAGAAAAGGTCGTCGGCCAAAGGCCGTAATAGAAGTCTCCCCTGAAGTGTAGTTAGGGTACAGGGGATGGGCACCTTGCTGATGGCCTTTTGCCACTCAGTTTCACTGCGGAAACAAAGGCCGTGTCCTGCGTGGGCTACGGCTGGCGGCGGCGACGCGCGATTGCGTGTGTGGCGTTGCGGGGTACGGCGCCGCTGCGGCGGGCCGCTTCGGGGAAACCCGCTCCTAAGCCAGAGGTGGAATGGGGGTGAAAGGCGGCGGCACCACGCCGTCCGAAAAAAATCCCAGTACGCAAATAACCGGGAGAAATGGACGCGCGTTGGCGCGAGTCTCGTGATGTCGGTTGCAGCCCTGGAAGGGCTGGCCAGCGAGCCGAATGACACCCGCCGCTTGTAGAGTGGGGGCGAGCCGGCGGATACTTAAGGCTGCGCTGACATGCGCCTCGGGGGATCAGCACACGCAATGCGCACGCCAGTTGGCTAAAATCTAACTGATCTGTTTTTTTTCTTTTCATGTTGCAGGATTGACCATAGATGCCCGTAACGGTAGGAATGGTCGCACCGTAGTGGCGTGAACGTACATTGCACCTTACGAGCGTTCACAAAACTGCACAAGTATACTAACGCCTCGGGGAATACGCAGAGTGTCGAAAGACGAGAGGTATCTCCAGTGCAAACTTTGCACGCGATCATCAGGTCGAAGATCGGTTTGGCGACAGGCCATGTAACTTCGGTAGTTACGAGACTCTATGTCCGACAGCTTCGCACCTCGCGTTGCTTTTTGCTGCTTCTGAGCAGTGGTTCTGGGCTAGGCCTAGGGACGGTCGCGGGGTTTCGCGGCTAAGAGAATAGAAAGGTTGCCAAGGGGTAAATTTTGTATTATAATATTTATACATTAATTGTAAATATATTGTAAATATCAAACAGAAACAGTCGTCAGTGTTATTCTTTTTCTAGTACGTCACACGTGTTTCATTACCAAACTTGGTGTTACTTGATATTCCGCGGGACAAAGCGCGTCGAGTTCTACCTAAGCAATAGGAAGCACGCGACTGCCACAGCCTGGCGATATCCGCCGTGCCGCGCGGAAAAGCGATCAGTTTCATTAGCCGCTTGCGCCGTCCCGCCTTGGAAAGCTTCTTTACGGTATTAGGCGAGTAAAAGAGCCTTCAAAGAGTAGTGTCATAGGCATTGAAGGGTGTAAAGACTGCATTACGATACTCAGACACAGAGAATAATGCAGAATCAATTATGGAGAGAGCACGAATCTGGAGAAGAATATAAAGAAATTATAAAAGAAAAAAATACGAAGCAAACAATTGAAAAGAAATTAATTTTCATAGGACAGATAAAGCTATTGAAATTTTCAGTTCGTGCTGTTAATGTATTTCTCTGCATCTCAATACTAATAAAATCAATCGTTACTGAAAAATTCTGTTTAATTTTGACATCATTGGATACAGTGAACTTTATCGGATATAGTGAACCAAATATGTTAGTCCCCAGAAGTATTCAGTATAACCTGAGTCGACTGTAATTATATCGGCAGTAGTACGAACAAATCAACGAATATATAACGGATTCAAAATAAAACAACTTCACACCACGCGCTCCAGTCAGGAAAAGAGTGGAAAATTGATACTGATGCTGAAATGTAATTTGAACCAAGCGGAAGGTGAACGCATGCAAATTCAAACACGACAATGACTTCTAATAAACTAATAATAAAAGTAATAACTACGAAAACAAATATGCAAACGACAGAAACCCTCAAAAGCAGAAAACGTTGAAACAGGAGAAACGCAGAAAAATGCATATTATGCATTACACAAATTTAAAAAAATCGAAGTATTCTTTTTATTGGATCTCGGCATTTTGGAATCGATTCAGCAAGGAGTTTAAAAAGGGAATCGATTCCGGATTCGAATCGGTAGAATCGGAACGTCCCCACCAAGGTGAAGAAACGGAATGATATCAGAATATTAACTATCATAATGATGTTTTAAGCATCCTCAATTAATATTTAAATAATCATCAATTACATTGATTTATGTTTCAAATCTTCTCCATTATTGGGTTTAAAAATTCTTGTACCAACAAGTCCTACGAATAGCTACATTCTTCTGTTCGATTTTCGAGCCACGAGAAGCGAGTCACTCTCCTGTGACGGCCGTGAAAGCAGTGACGTCACCTGGCAATGACATCAAGATTCGCGCCGTCGCGCCGC
Organism: Teleogryllus oceanicus; assembly: GCA_964035755.1. Taxonomy (NCBI): domain Eukaryota; kingdom Metazoa; phylum Arthropoda; class Insecta; order Orthoptera; family Gryllidae; genus Teleogryllus; species Teleogryllus oceanicus. The sequence goes on from CAXIVR010000005.1 coordinate 21,958,207, forward strand.
TCTTAAGACGTCACGCCGATGACGTGGTGTCTCAAGCGAAGTACCGGCTCGTCGACTCCCATTATCCTCAGGCAAAGGGCCTTCGGGCTAATGGCCGAGGCAGCCAACCAGAACAGGACCGTTAAACGAAAACAACCCATGATAAAAAGCGAAAAATTCTTAAGAAAACGTAGTACTATACTATTCCTCGACGAAAAGCTATTATTTGCATTTCGATGACAGCTATTACAAAAATTGTACTAAAAAATGTATACATATTCCAGAAATAAAAATAGTGGTAACGATTGTATCTTTGAAATACTATGGTCCCGTGGGGGGCAGGAATTTCGCAAGTAGATAAGTCAGTCGAATTCAGCTGCTGTATGGAGGAGAATTCTAGCGGACGGCTGCTCTGATCGGTAGTTTTCCTTGGTTTCTCCGATCAACACCAAGCGAATGGTGAGGCAGTAACCTAACAAACGAGCCACAGACTGCGCGCCATCTTTTATTCGTCTCCCTTGTCTTCCTCACTCCTTACTTACACACACTTACGCTTACATGCACTACGTTTGAATATATGTTTACATTCACAACTAACTAACACAACTGACAATTTTTCGTCTGATATGTATCTGATGCACCTCTTGGAGGTAATTCCGTAACCAGCTGTAGAATATTTATGAAATCTTGTGCCGACAGCGTCATATAAACGTACAAAACCCTCATCATAAGTTAACAGGTAATATCTGTGTGCCTAATAATTAAGTGAAGTTTCTCCGTTTCTCGGAACTCAACTTTTAAAGTTGGCACAACTGTGTAAAATCGGTATTTTCTAATAAATCGATGAAATATACTCAAATGCATTTTTACATTAATACCTTTTCACCATAACAAAGCCAATGTAGTATATTACTATCATCAGTCATGAGATGAGTTAAAAATCGTGCCCTGAAAAGTACGGATAATTGACTTAAAATTGACTTAACCACTACTGTGTGCGTACAGATGAATAGAGAAGACAATGCCACGTAGACACCCCTGGTTCGCTCTGACATCTCGTTTCGTTGGGTGGCGGCATAGACTAAAGAGGTATATACATCTTTACTCTATGGTGGCGGTGCTTCAGCTGTGGCGCGGCTGACGCTATTTGCAGCCCAGCCCAGCCGCGCCGCCGCCGCCGCCGCCTCCAGCGCGTTGGTTTCGCTTGGAAGCCCAATGTTTATCGAGCGACGGCGGCAGCGGAGAGGGAAGCGTAATTGCTGTGTATTAAAAGGTCGGGAGTCCCTCCGAGAGAGTCGCGTCTCGTTTAGATGATTGTCTGGAGTGCAGCCGACCCACAAACCACAAGATCGTTCTGAAATGCGGTGGTTAAGTCCGGCGTTTTCCTGCTTCTTCGTTTCAGGTGAACCCGGTAGGGACAAACGACTGGTAAACAAAACTCCGTCTCGATTTTAACTTCGGAAATCAATTTTATCCGTTTGTACTGAAATTACTTACAATTTGAAAACAATTTACTTATGAATGGACTTCTGCAATTTAATATGACACATTATTTCCAACACTATATATAATACTTAACATGAATTTTTCGTTTCTCAAAAGATATAGACTGCCATACATTTTACATTGTTGTCAAATGTAATTCAACGATAAAATACAAGTTAATTAATTTCAAACCGCAAGAACCAACTATATTTTCTTAAATTTCCTTCTAAAATTGTGATCATTTACGAAAACAAGAGAGGGCAATAACTCATGAAAATCAATTATACTCGTGTACAATCCGATTTTCTTTTTCCTAGTTAAGTACAGTACGTAAATAAAGCTATATGTTGGAAATCATAAAACTGGCTATGATTTTGTAAAAAAAAAAAGAGTAAGCGAAATTAGAAAAACCTAATTTAATAAGAAAATTATATTTTACGAGCGTAATACTATTTTTGTATCATGAGGCAATAGCATTATAACACAAATACACTCAATCTAACTCACAATTAGAAGAATTCAAAAGAGGCGCAAAATCCCGATTGCATACCGCGAAAGTAGGTCGCATCTACAAGCTGCTTCACGATAATACTAGATTTTTATCACGGGTGTATAACTTCATATAATGCAAATCCAATGCAAAGGAGAGTGGGCTCCAATGCCGCGGAACGCAAGGATTTCAGTGCAATCCAACTGAGAAGTAGGTCGCACACGGAAGCAGCGCCGAGAACGGCCGTCATATGCGACAGGTCGTGTTGCGGGCGACAGCCGCCGCTAGCCCCGGCGCGGCGGGCCCCGCATACAGCACGGCGGGAGAGTCACCCGCGAACATGGCCGAAAAGCGTAATAATCGTCGTAATTTTAACAATGATACATAATGCATTATTTACCATTTGAACTGCATAAATGTGTATAAACAACCTGTAACAAGTATTGTGTTGCAGCCTCCGGGTCAATGACCCCATCTCGATCAGGTTTTTCGTCCAGTTTCCCTGATCCATTGAGCAAATGCTGAGATGGCCCCTTGTTTTGCTTCTGGACATAAATGTAACTTCATTTTCTGTGCACGTCTTCTAGAATTCAGTGGGAAATACAATTATTCAAATTATCGTTTCCATGTTGTCGCGGCAGGAAGTATTATTCGGAAGGACAACATGGATAAGAATGGAAGGACTCCCTGCACAGAATCGCTGCAGGGACGCTAAATTAATTGTGACGCAACCCCAATTTTTCTATGGTGGAGGCATGCATGTTGTGTCCAGCCGACTTGATGTTGTCCTTAAAGAATTTGTTATTAGTACAGAATTTAAAACTAATTTTATTACGTGTATGCGTCAACGGCTTCTGAAGGGGCGTGTGGCTGAAGGCCCTTGCGTTCTCCCTTTCTCTTGATTGCGCCACTCAACTGTGCAGGTGTAAATGTTATTGTTGTCACGCAATGACATTTCCAAGAGATTCTAAAAGATTGGATTGAATATTTGCCTACGTAGGCAAAGCCTGGGAAATGCAAGACATTGCTTTATCAGGAACAGCCCACATATTGCACAAAGTGTTGTAGAGGTACCGCCAGTCCCTAGATCTGCACCTTACGAAGCTGGTCGAACCTGAAGTAGATTTTATATTCAACCGATTATTGTATCTTTAGTCGTGAAGTCAAGGCACTATGGCATCTCCAAAAAAATCATATTGTTCCTCTGGTCATTTCGTGCACAGAGGTTATACCAAATAACATCCATAAAAATCTGGAACTTATTCAAATGCCAAAATATACATACAAAATTATGCAAAAATCGATTATCTTAAACACATGCAGGATTGTACGAAAATTCCTTAATTTCGACGAAGCATGAATTGACCTGTGTCTTGGTTATTAACCCGACACATAATCAAATAAATATCCAGTGAATACCGAGAAAAACAATGTATAACAATAACAATAATAATAATAATAATAATAATAATAATAATAATAATGAAGGAGACTCTTTGCAAACTTGAACATTGAAAAATTACGTCAATTTACAATACGGAACATGTATAATACCAATAATATAGTACAAACCGAATAAAATGATACGAAATAGAACATTCATAAATAAGGTTTTATGGTCGGTTTTAAGGGAGAGGGAGAGGGGAAGCGAATTGGAAAAAACTAAATTTTCCGAACGTGACATCTGAAGTAATTAAACTTAATACCGCGTAAAATGATGAACTTTACGACTTATCAATCACGACTAACCATTCCCTAATTGCGAATTCCAATGTAAGGCAAAGTCAGCACGTGATTGGACTTTTGACCCCCTCGCCTAGCGTGCCTCCCACCGTGCGTCGCGAGGGCGCTGGCGTCGACGTCGGCGCCGGACGCCGACAGGCGTGACACGTCGAGAACGCAGGTCGATACGCGTTTAATATGGGATCCGCGCAAGGATGAATTTGACAGCTCGCAAAACAATCGGAGGGACGGCGGTGGGACCCGGCACGTCAGCCCGCTGTCAGGAAAAGTCTTTGACGCCACCGCCAGGAACTAGACGGCTTTGTGCGGGTTCAAAAGCCCAAGCACCAATTCAAATGGAAGCTATTAAAAGCTATAAGTCAGTGATTGCGTGAAACGCAATTGAAGATGTAAATTGAAATGAAACAAACTGTGCGTTGATAATAAAAACAGACAGTTGTTTCCAGAAAGGATATAGATTTTAAGTAAAATATTAGTATAAATCAGGGATTCCCAACCTTTTTCTTACATCGACCACTTTTAAAAGAATTGCTTGCCCTATCGACCCCGTTCTGTACATTATTTTCTATTCATGCACAACGCAAAGAATGCACATAAATGTCTAAAAAATTATTTCGTACACCAACATTTTGGTAAATATCTTCATTTTTAATAATTGAAGACGTTTCCGCTTCTGAGTAGCCGAGTTTATCTTCGTTGTCGTACGATGATCACGCTTTTAACTGGCCATAACATTTCTCCAGTGCTAATTGCAGAGAGAAACAGCAACTGCTTCTTCCGCGGTACAATGCAGTCGTGAATACATAGTTACATTTGTTGCGTTTTCTAAACATCATAACCAGTTGCGCAGTAAAATTCTCGATTGCCCCGGAGCAACCGTGTCGAAGTGGCCCTAAATGCAATAGAAGTAAAATTAAGAATTTCAAATGTAATTGGAAAACAATACGGCTGGTGCAATGGAGAAAGAAGGAATGGGGTGCGATATGTTTCATTCTTCGCCGTTATCAGCCCGCGGAGGTCCTTGTTAAATCACTTGAGGCTCCGATACGATGCACCGTTTGCACTAAACTAGTTACGCTCGACATTCTCAAGATCAATGACTGATAGGAAAGGAGATGAGCGAATTTGTACTTTATTATTTCGTTTTGTTGATTTATCAAGTTCATTAATATTATTCTGCATTCAATGAGATGTTGATTACACCTATCAATTGCCAGTTCATATTTGACTGCAGATACCCAATCGAACCTTTGGATTGGGAATTCTTGGAATTTATAAACGATTATTTAAAGAAGAGAATGAAGCAAAACAACCTCATAATCTTGATACGTGATCTTGTAAGTCGGATCAGCTACATGGGTTGTTTCACATATCACATTCCTTATTGAAGATTTGTTAGACAATTAGACTGTTTTTAAATTAAAGCTAAGCATTACAAAAGCGTATGAATGTAATTTCCTTCTTCTACATATCACAAAATCATAAAAGTTCATTTTTAAATGACTTAGTACGTTGGTTCAAGTATTAATAGAAATTAAAGAATGACATTAATCGGTTAATAATTATGGGAGTGAGCTGAGTATAAATGATGCTATGAGTCATATAAGAAGGCAGAGTAACTGGTATGTTCTTGCCAAACAAATTTCATAGCGGCACGTGTTCAAACCGCGAGTTGTTTTACACACGATTCTAATTTTGACCTGTTCTGTCACCGTGGAAGAGAAATCAGCATATGTCGCTGTCTAGAGAGTTAAGTAAAAACCTCCTAACAGGATATTCTTGGCATCTGCACCTAAAAACAGACACTTTATGGAACTGCAGCGGGTGAGTCAAGGTAGTGCTCAAGCCGACGAGCACACCAGATAAGATAGAACGTTTCTTGACCTGTGCATTTCCTGTAGCCTAGAGGTATTCCAGGAGGTAAAATACCAGGCACCTTTAGGTAAGAGTGAACAAAGGGAAAGAAAGGGGAAATATAAGAGTTGGAACAGTGCAGTTTAGCTGTGCAGACGAATACGTCACCAGCAGATAGAGTGCGGAACAAGTCAATCTCGGACCTCATGTTATCGTCTACGCGTGTGTTCGTGCTTATTGTGTGGAGCTGCAAGCGCTCTTGACGAGAAGTAAAATCCTCGGCTACTGGACGAAAAAACACAAAGAAAGGAAGGAGGTGGTGAGTTGCGGCCGGTTCGTGGCACGCAATAGGCAAACACGTCAGAGCGTGAGTCATCGTATGCAGTTGCGAGTACGCAACATAAGCTTCTGATATCAGCAGGCGCTAGGTTCGAGTCCCGGCCATGGCAAATTTTCCTCGACAGTTTAGTGGCTGGATCCAGGCCGGCCACTGCCTTAGTGAGAATTACAAAGCCATTGCAGCAAAGCAGTTGTCATCTGATCATTCGCTTCTGAGGTTTCGTGGCAAAACCGGAACAGCACAACGCGTTGCAACGAGACGCGGACTACACCGAAGTCTTTCCTTCAACAAGACCTTTATTCCGCCCTTAGGATGAGAGCAATTAGTCGATTTCTTATTCACCAATGGCTAACACAATAATTCCCAGCACTGCAAGTATGCGGATGCAAAGTCATGAGTGAAGAAATGTGTGCCTTATTTTTTGTTGCGAGACTCAGGTCATGAGGCCTCCTGTTTTGTCTGATCACGCAAATTTCACTACGCTCTTTTCTTCAACTACGATAGAAAGAAGGGATTACTTGGGCGACGAAACAGGCAATTTCAATTTAGCTCATTTAGGCTTCACGATCTTTTCCATGCAGTAAATCTAACATGCGACAGCCGACTTTAATTCCCCTCCGAAGGAAGGCGTACGAAGGAATTTTTCGCCCTTAAAAATCTATCGGGTTTGACCCCCGCGAACTTGGGTATAATAGTCCGATATGCAAACAGTCGCCGCCGCATGGGAGTGAAAAGAAGAAAAAGACAAGAGAAAGAAGCTGGAGAAGTAGAAACTGAAGGCGGATAAAAGAGAAGAGGATGAATTTGAGGAAAAGATTCGGAGAACTGAAGAAGAGGATGAAAGAAGATGAGGGAGAGGGAGAGATAAGATGAGGGAGTTATGAGATGAAGAGCGGAAGAAGAGACGCAGAACGGAAGATGAGGTGAAGTCAAGAGGGTAAGATGAGGTGGTGAGATAAAGGGAGAGAAAAGAGAGAGGAGAGCCGGGGGGGAGATAAAAGAAGAAAAGAAGATGTGAGATGAGATGGAAAGGTAGTTGGCGAGCCTGAGTCGCACATTGCACGCAAGCAGGCAAACACGTCACCCTCTCGCCCGAGGCGCAGGCGGCGCATCGTGCCTTGACCTTCCGCGGGGACTCTGCACACGACACACCGGCGGCGGCAAAGCGACCTCTCTTACGCTGGCACTACCAAAATCGGTTACCACAAAACCACATACGCCACCATTTAGAACTATTTAATTGCTAATTAATTACGCAAAAATTAATTTTTTTGTTCTTCAATTCTTTACGTAATTAATGGTGAGCTAGCGGAAGATTACGCTGGATCTACCACAAAAAGTTGAAGAGCAAAAAAATTAATTTTTGCGTAAATAATTAGCAATTAAATCGTTCTACAAGATGGCGTATGCGGTTTTGTGGTAACCGTTTTTGGTAGTGCCAGCGGAAGAGAGGTGTCTAAGCGCGCTCGCCCCGCGCGAGCGGCGCCCTTGTGCACGACGCTCGTCTTCTGCGCGCTCCTCGTCGCTCCCCAGCGACTGGCGGCGACGAACGACGAAGCGCCGGTTACCACTCGCGCAACTTTTCTTGAACGATGACCTTGCTTCCCCCTCCCTTGAGCAAAAAACAGTTGAAGGCAAAAGCTCGCAGCGATCACTGATGACAACAATCCAAGCATTAATACTTCGTTGGGGCGAAACAGAAGCTAGTCAAAGCTCGATGCTTTCATAGTAAAGAACTTCTGTTCAGGTTTATTACCAATATCTAAAGAAATGTCTTAGGCAGGTCCAGGTCCTGAAAGGGAGGCACCTAAAACTCCAATCTAGTGTCCCTGCTGTTGCTTATCCAGAGCGATGACCTGACCGCACACGTAGCAGGTATGACTTTGATTTTTCAGAGGTTGGCGTTACTGTAAATACTCTTATGGCCATCTTTGTAACTCATACCCCCACTCCACCCACATTTCCTCAATCCATTTTTCAAGAAAAGTTGCGCGAGTAGTACTCCTCCCGTCGAATAAGCGTATACATCCCCTCGAAACAACTTTCCAGAATAGGAGTATTGACACGTATAAACAAAGCATAAATGAATCAATTCATTTGTCTCCAGCATAGGTAAGCGTTCATGTTTCATGTTGAGTACGCTTCTAACCAGACAGGATATATATATATATATATATATATATATATATATATATATATACACACACACACACACACACACATCCTCGCAAGTTGATTGCTTCAGAGCAGGTCACATGGCGTACCACACCACGTGGCGAGAAAACCGTCAGAGTGGCTTACATGCTGCCGGTACTGCAGGGTCTTCTTCCAAACGCGACACGTTGCAAGGCACAAGGCAGGAGGCGCTGCCTCCGCGTCCGCCGCGCGCGGGATGTGTGCGCCCGTGGGAGAAGGGGCCCTTGGGGGCAGAGGGTGACGGCGCTCGCGTGCGCTTGGTCAGCACGCGTGACGCGTGCGCGAGGCAGCTGGCGCGAGTGGCGTGGGACGCGCCTCACGCGCGTGCCGCAAACCGTTCCCTCCCCGGAGCACGAGGAAAGGACACATCTCAAATTTCTCAGGTTTTGTTTATCAAAGAGGAGCGAAATTCCCGGCATTGAACGGGCTTTCTTCAGTTTCAATCCTTGCGAATGAGGGAAAAGATCAATTTTATACAAACCTCGGTGTTTAATATTATTATTTTTAAAGTAATTGGTTCAAATTTTAATAAAATACTATAATTTTCTTTCATTTTATTTTTCAACACATTGCTATTAGATGAAAGTTTTCAAATCTTACGCACCGCTACTGACCTGTAGCAAATAAATTAGGTACCGTTTTGCTGCTGCACTACTGGGTTGTGGCGAAATATATTGAGAACCACGTGCTCTAAGCTAGAGGCGAAAAATGGTCGCGGTGCATCTACAAACATATTATTTAAATTATTGATTTTCCGTGTTAGGTTTGTGTTAGTCTTTACCAAGCTTTGCAAGGACACGGCGACAATCCTGAAAAAGAGCCTGCCAATTTGTAGACACATATTGACATACAACTACATAACGTGTACAATTAAAACATTTTATTATAATTAATATGTTCCAAAACATCGATACTCAAAAGAGATGTGCACAAGCTTTGCAACACGGTAAAATCCAATAGGGTTAACAGTCAACATATAGTCTTCGAGTACCCCTAATTTCGAAATTTCAAATTCGTTTCAATTGAAACACTAGCTGTCGACGATCGAACCCAAGAACATCGTCGTCCTCTTAGTGAAAGCAAAGAGCAGCACAGACATGTTCAAGGAGGAGATCGTGCAGTGAAAAGAGCTCGCGAGAGAACATCGACAAGCTGCAATAAAAGGCAAACGCTGAAAAAACGAGCGATGTCTTAAAAAAGACACAAGGGTACTTGGCGCAAACGAAAGGCGGCGAAATAAAAAGCTCCTCTCCCAGGACAGCGCCTCACGGGCGCCTGGGCAAAGAGTGGAGGATCGGCGGGCGAGAGAGGGGACGAGGGCGAGGGCGAGAGCGATGGCGATGACGAGGGCAATGGCGAGGGCGAGGGCGAGGGTGAAGGTGAGGGCGAGAACAAGGGCGAAGGTGAAGGCGAGAGCGAGGGCGAGGATGAAGGTGAAGATGAGAGCGATAGCGTAGGTGAGAGCGAAGACAAAGGCGAGGGCAAGATCCATCATACGTCTGAGGAAGGAACGAACGGTTGAGGATTGCCAGGCTGTAGAGAGAAGACGGCTGTAGATAGAAAAGACGGCTGAGAGAGAACGGCTGTAGATAGAAAAGACTCGACAGGTCATGGTAGAAAGAGAGCGCGAATAGCATCAAAGCACGAAAACACTCAACGAAAAAGGTGAGACCGCCACAGAGCGAAAGCGTTCGAAACTGTGAAAGGAAGAAAGTATTTGAATGAAAAAGAGGAAGAGATGAAGCAGAATCTCAAATTGGAGGAATGTCCACAGGAAAAGGAATCCAAAACAAAATTGAGGGTTGGCGTTAGAAAAACGGCGAAACGTTGGAGCCAGAAAAACTGAGAATGGTGAACCAAGGGGCCGGCGGGAGACGGAGCAGAGAAAGTGAGCGGGGCGGCCCTGTTGGTCGCGCTGAGCGCCGGCGGGGGCCGGGGCGGAGGGGGGGAGCAGAGAGGGGGAAAGGAAGGTTAAAAGGAAGCTATTCAGGCGGCTGCCCGGATCGCTGGCGGGGGCGGGGCCAGGGGGGGGGGCGGGGCAGTGGCGGAGGTTGTGGGACAGAGCGGGGCGAGACGCGATGCCAGTCGGGAGGGGGCGGGGCTTCACTGCGCCGCCGGCGAGCGACCTCGGGCAAGGCGACGCGCCCCGTCCGACGTGGAGCGGTGCTCTCCGCGCGCTCTCCAGCCCATTCCGTCGCCCCGCACTCCACCGCAAGTGCGACTCCGCTCGCTCCACGACTCGAAACAGCGGCAACCGCCAAGTGTGAAAATCGGTTTGGATACAGGCAGGGCTTCGTTTCTAAAGTCTTAGGGCCCGGAACGCGCTCCAAATTAACTAGTATTAATATAATAGAAATAGTTATATATTTATATTATAATTTAATAATTATTCTCGAGGTAACGGAATGCCGTTCCTTCGCGTTCCACCAGAAATCAAGGCCTGCTTTTCATACTTGTATTGTTCTAAAGTTCTGGCCTAATTTATAAGGGAAGCTGAATAATGAGGTATTTTTAGAATAGATATAACTATGATACAATTAATAATAATAATAATAATAATAATAATAATAAAATAATAATAATAATAATGGAAATGTACAGGTTACGGAGCGTAGACATAGTGCCTGTGATAGTGTCAGCAAATGGCCTGGTAACCAAAGATTAGTTGAAAACTGGACAAAGGCCGCGGAAAAAAAAAAAAAAAAAAAAAAAAAACCCTCAGAACACAGCAAAAAGCCGCTTTACAGGGCACAGCAAATATAGTCAGGAAATTTTTAAGTCTCAATTAAGGAAGAAAGCGTACTTAGAATATGAAGACATCACTTCAATCCAAAAAAATGTAAAAGACTACAAGTTTTGAGAACTGTACTAACACAAAACCATAAGAATAAGTATTTCTTCACCGAAGCTCCATGACTTCGTACTGACAAATTGTGTCTTGAGATTGTCCTCCGACACATTTTGTAGTGAAAAGAAAACAAATGATAGTAATAATATAATAATAATAATAATAATAATAATAATAATAATAATAATAATAATCCGTAGTACTTTTCGATCGCAGCAGTGGGTGGTGATCTTCCCCCTGGATGGTGAGGTCCGACGCCGACCTACTCGTCACGACGGTGACGGTGAGGTCGCCGCGAAGACGCGCTTCGGCGAGCGAGGTTCTCCCCAACCAGGCATCTCCCACCAGCGGGCCACCGCCCCAGCCGGGACAAGCTCGTAAATTCCCGACTGGTGTCCCGATGTGTGGTAGTAGAGTGCATGTAAGTGTAAGAGTGTGGAACTAAAGGGTGACGACAGGGCAAGGAAGAGGAAGGAAAGATCGCGCGCGGTCCGTGGCCCGTTTTTAGAGTACGGCTCCGGCAATCGCATGGTGTTGATCAGGAAAACTACGAAAAATATCGATCAGAGCAACCGGCCACAAAAAATCGGATATCGTTGCATCTTGCTTGAGGTTATAGGATATCCTACAATAGACGATTGCAACATACACATTTAGAAGTGCGAAAATGTACATTTCAATTACATTTTTCGAAACATATTTAACACTGAGTTCACTAAGAAAATGAACTGATTCAGGAAATATTTTCCTGAACTAGTAAACTCTTAATCATTTCATCAGTTTTGGAGAATAAGAACGTGAAACAATAAGAACATGCTATATTGAACTTCATCTTAATTAATGTCATTTTTTATGACTTACCTCCAATCATATTTCTTGCTGTTATACTATAATTATTAAAAATAATATCATTACTCTAATTATTATTATTATTATTATTATTATTATTATTATTATTATTATTAATTTTCTTTTCCTCTGGTAATACCAGGGCACAGGTAAAGCCCCCTTCACAAGGCATGTGCTAAACCATAATATTTAAGTCAACTCTGACTACCTTCGCAGTCGCTACCAATATTTCTTTTGCATTTTTATGTACAACCTTCCGCTCAAGACTGAACTTGTGGATTTTGTCAAGCAAGGATTTCAGTACATTACCCAATGCAGAGAAACAAAGCCGGCGGGCTGACATCATCCAGTTTCCACATAGACGTTATTTCCTCTCTACTAGATGGTATTTTCCAGTCTTTATTATTATTAATATTATTATTATTATTATTATTATGGTTGTTTACATTTGCATTTACATTGTTTACATTTGCATTTACATTGTTTACATTTGCAGTCCCAAGTACCTAAATAGATAGTAGAAATAACTTGAAGAAAGTTGTGGTTAATATTGAAAATTTATTTATTGGAGCACTAGGACTTATTATTTGTACGCATCAGTACGGCACGGAATGATTTGTGTCAGAAAATTGTCTCGCTATATCCCGCAGAAATAATTATAAATTCACCCTTGGAATGCAGCGGTATACAATAAAAAAGCAAATTACAAACATACGACGACCATAAAATAAAGCAGACATTTCCATAAGATATCAGGTATAATAAATCGAATGCAAGTTACGTGTGGTCTCGTATATCACGTCATAATCAGTTGTTTCATGTGTCCTTGTCGTAATTCTCCTCTCTGAGCGGAAAATCTGTAATTACGCTGAATGTGTCGCCGCAGTTATGTTTTACGACTGCAATAATCTCAGGGTACCATATGTGAAGGAAATCTGCGGGCGATTCTTCTTCCTTCTATCTCATCGACCCTTGCTTTGCCTGTGTTAAGGCAATTTACCAGTGCATAAGAGAGGATTGTGTTCACGAGTGCGCACTTTTTTTAAAACTCACTCTGATAACAGTACCATTACAACAGTAATGTCTGCAACATTTACGCAAATCGGATGATCATACACTAGCCGTCATATTAGAAAAGCAATCGGATACCGCATACCTTTAAAATTTTTAAGCTAATCTCCAATTACTTTTACTGCGAATCCAATATCGATCCCACAATACACAAAGGTACTGTTGTAACCCGTCTATCGTTGAGAAGAGAACTTGTTTGGAATAAGTTGTGAGATCCAGCGTAAAGATTATATATATATATATATATATATATATATATATATATATATATATATATATAATCTTTACGCTTTCTTATATAGGTTCTATTTCTATTCTTTATATAGGTTTCGTTTCCATATCATTAATATTTGATTAATAGCATCAGTTGAAAGCTATTTTTTGTGCTCCTGTAAAATTAAGTTTTTATGACTTATCAGCTTATTCACCGGTATCAAATATATAAGCATGCATATTAATGACTGATTGATTGTTAGTGACTCCGGGCGCGTCAACTACTGAGGTCATTAGTCTCGTAAGTGTAGTGCATGTTTTTCATCGGAAGGTGGCGATGATCTTCCCCCACTGCATGGCGAGATCCGGCGCCGACCTACCGTCGAACAGCGGAGTTTTACACAACTAGGTATCTTCCACCAACGGAGCACCGCCCCCTGACGGGACAAGATCTAAGCCTCCGACCGGTTTCCCGGTATGTGTGGTAGTGTAGTGCATGTTAGTGTAAATGTGTGTGTAAGGGGTGAGGATAGGACAAGGAAGGAAAGATCGCGCGCGGTCCTTGGCCCGTTTGTTAGGGTACTGCTCTGGCATTTGCCTGGTGTTGATCGGAGAAACCACAGAAAACTACCGATCGGAGCAGCCGGCCGCTACAATTCTCCTCTAGGCAGCGACTGAATTCGATCCAGCTGACAAGCTAGTGTCGAAAATTCTGCCGCCGTCGGGACTTGAACCTAGGTCCTCCCGTTAGGACACTGCAGTGACATCAGTTATTGCTCTGAGCCATCTCTCCCGGTATGCGTGTTAATGGTTCACACAGAGTTACTACGTTGATCAAAAGCCAGACACTTGTGAGTCCCACCTACTCACTCTACCGCTTCCAGAAGCACAACTCCTAAACAAGCGAATGAGGCATCAGGATTCAGCCGGCTGAGGTGGCTCAGGGCAACAACGACGGCCGCTATGTCTCTAACCGGAAGGTCCTGGGTAAGTCTTGATGGTCGACGATTTTCGACACTAGGTAGCTACCAGGCTACACTAACTACGACGAGTTCAGTTCCTGTCTAAAAGGGAACTGTAGCATCCGATTGTTTTGACCGTCAGTTTTCCGTGGATTTCAAGCAATACCAGTCGAATGCCGAACAATCGTAGTAAACGGGCCATTAACGGCGCGCAATCTTTACTTTCTCGTCATTGTTCCTTCCTTTTAACTTACACATACATAGTTACAGACACTGCACAATACACACAACGACAGACTAGTCGAGACCTTAGGGTTAGTCCCGGCTGGGGTGACGTCCTGCTGGAGAAGATACCTGGAGTAAGACCCCGAAAGCCGATGAGTCGGTCTACGTATGATGTCACGTTCCACCTCCCGGGAAACAACATACGCGTACGGAACAAATGACCATAACTTTGACATGCCTGGAAACAAAATACCCCGTCAAGCCACTCCTAGTACGACGTTCCCTCTTTGCACCGGGGAAAACGAAAGCTTTTCCGACGAGATTCGTCACCCCGTGCGAGCCGGCGCTGCTCTCGCGGAGGCCAATTAACCCCGGCCCCTCCGCCCCGCCCCTTCCGGGCCGACGCGGGCGCTCGTGGAGCCCAGCGACGGCGCGCGCGGAAATCAGGTCAGCCGGTCACGTGACGCTCTCCCTCACGCGACGGTGGCGCGCCGACGCACACGCGCGTGCGTATACAGAACTGAGCCTAAAGCCTGTTTTACACGGTCATTTTTTCAGCATATTTCGTCGGCACAGAAACGTGACGGTCCACACTGGATATAATTTATACGAAAAAATGACGCACGTACAGATATCATTGAGTTTAACTACCGCGCTCCTGGCGTCACGTTTGGGAACTTTTTCTGGATTGCTACGCGTGTGGCACGATTTACAACTTTTGTACAGTTTCGAGAGTGTTTTATTGTGTTGAATTGTAATGTGAAGTGATTACGTAGTGATAAATGAAAAACTGTACTGTGTCTCGTTACGCGCGTTCAGTCCTACTATAACCTAACTTAACTTGGTACCATAGCTGCTACGTTCAACTGTTTGAGTTTCAACGCTTTTTGGGGCGTCCAGGGGAAATCTTTTTATCTGGATTATATGCAGAAAACAAAATGAGTGTGTAAAATGATCATTCTCGTTCATCCAGTTCCGATACCGAAACAGTAGTGCGTATAAATGAAGGACATTTCTCGTCCATTTTCTCTACAGAAAAATCATGAAAAAATGTCCGTGAATAACGTGCTTGAGACTGGACTAAGTCCCTGCTACTGCTTGGCTTCTGCTGCTTCACCTAATTGAAGGTTCTTTTCATGCACTCGCCAATAACGTCAATTGTGACTCCTTACTTCATTCATTCGCTTGCAGTTAACTTACATGTATGGCTTCGACACCTTCTCATGGACCCACGAAAATAGTGCGCCACGAGAAGTAATAGAAATTAGGACATGTCGGGCTAATAGTAATTCTTAAAGATTATTTTTACCAACATTAAAATATTTCTTTTGTTCTTTTTGTGGTGAGTTCTATGTATATTTTAAAAGTGCTTCTTGAGTGAGATGCGTAGGTTGAAAACGTTATTCCCATTCATGTCGACGTTTTTACGGGAGCCATCAACGAATAAACGTGAGGTGTGACTCAATAGATGTCGCGGCGGATGGACAGTTCTCTAAAATAAACATGATGTTTACTTGTTTTCAAAACTGTCACTTTCGTCTCTTCTTAGACTACCTTCTCTGCATAGGGAGCTTTAAGGGCAACGCGTAGTGAAGATATGAGACCGTTCACCTTCCACCTGTAGGTACAAGGCTTCCAATCCCGGTCGATCATTGTGACGGTTTTCTCGGGGTTCTCCCGTTTCCCTTGCCACTAATTTCACCACTGTTCCGTCGTCATTAACTTCACATTAGCCATCCATCAAGATCTACTTATAATGCCGAAAAGGTTTTATTACATGGGAGTTTTTTGTTGTTTTTTTCTCCCTTTCAAAATTCAAAATTTATTGCTTGTTTATCCTTGAAAAAGATTTTATTACATGGGAGATTTTTGTTTTTATTTCTCCCTTTCAAAAATTCAAAATTTAAGTAGTATATGACTTAGTGTAGGGAACACAGAATTTTGAAAATGTGCACACAATTCACTTTTCCCCATAGCACGTCATACGCACTTTTTAACTGTTTTTTTTACGTAAAATAAATAAATAAATAAAAGGAGTACGCACAAGGATCTTAATCAATAAACAATATAGGCGGCGCCAACAACGGCTGCGCCAAAAATATTCATATTATCATTTCTAAGAGTATCATGTTGCCTCTAGGATGGCTCATGAGTAGCGTACTTGCTTCCCGTGGTGTGGTCCCAGGTTCAATTCTCAGTCGAGGCAAAAATAAGTTGTTGCTTTCGTTTAAAACCGTCCCAGTTCTTGTAGCTTTGAGACGAAGAAAGTCTCAGGCAGGCGGATTTTGCTAGTTATGGTCAAGGGAATACGTTATGTTCTGCATATTTCGGTCTTACTCCCCATGCATGGGAATTTAACTATAGTCCCGGGCATGGGGGACACCATTAGCTGGACGGCAAAATCTGACTATCGATCCAAAATGCCAAATATATATATATATATATATATATATATATATATATATATATATGTGGGTGTGTGTGTGTGTGTGTGTGTGTGTGTATACATACATAATAATAATAGTGTATGTTCATAAAACTTAGGACATACTGTTATATGGGGGATTAAATTATCTCCATCATGATTTTCGTTCATTCTTCCGCGAACCTAATACAGCGAATCGAACGAAGGCTAGATGGATCCTTGGTTGCTTCTGGAAAGTGACTGTAGCTGCACTCTTTCCCACAGGTATCATTTTCTTTATTTATTAATTTAATAACCATTGCTGCTTGTGTTTTGAAGGAATAAATTGTTTTTATATCTTTTTATTGTATAAATAATCAAATTACAATGTTCTAAAGTTAAAATCTTTTAATCACCGATAAAATATGTGAAACGTGACCGCACACAATAATGAGTATGTATGAATCTGAGAGTAAACATAGACCACGAAGAAGAATGGAGGCTTGTCATTTGAAATGGGAAGAGTCTATGCAGAACATCACCGAGACCCAACGGGAAATAGAAGAAAAAGACGACTAGGAATGTTGAGGGCTCTACGAAAGAAAACGAAAAATCCATATGCGAACTACGAGAAAAAGGAACGACAAAGAGAAGGCAACGTGACAGTTGCAAGGCAGCGAGTGTGGCTGTGAAGGCGCACTTTCAACTTACGCCGGCGGGAGAGGCGTTGGAGGTGACAGCGGCGACGTCAGCGCTGGCAATGACAGCGGTAGCAACAACAGCAGCGGCAGCAGTAGCAGTAGCAACAGCAGCGACAGGGTCAGGGACAGGGCGAGCAACAGCAGTGCGGAGCGGGGCGGAGGCGGAGGCGCGGCGGCGGAGGCGGAGGCGGGGGCGGCGGCGGCGGCGGAGGCGGAGGGAGGCGGCGGCGGCGGAGGCGGCGGCGGAGGCGGAGGGGCGGCGGCGGAGGCGGCGGCGGCGGCGGCGGCGGCGGCGGCGGAGTCGGAGGCGGCGGCGGCGGCGGCGGCAGAGGCGGCGGCGGAGGCGGAGGCGGAGGCGGCGGCGGAGGCGGAGGCGGCGGCGGCGGAGGCGGGGCGGAGGCGGAGGCGGAGGGGAGGCGGAGGCGGGCGGCGGAGGCGGAGGCGGAGGCGGAGGCGGCGGCGGCGGAGGCGGAGGCGGAGGCGGAGGCGGAGGCGGAGGCGGAGGCGGAGGCGGAGGCGGAGGCGGAGGCGGAGGCGGCAGAGGCAGCGGCGGCGAGACGCCGTTAATTGGAAGGTCGTCTGCACAGAGCAACTCAAGCTCCGCAGCCACAACAGCCACCGCCTCCACCGCCACCAACTACTGCTCTCCGTTGCAAAAAGCTGCCGCTCGGCTGCGCGGAATCTAATCAGGTCGCTGCGCCACCGCCGCCGCCGCCGCGTAGTGGTCCAGAGCACAGTGCAACACAAAGCGCGTTTGGTCGAGAAAAGGTGAAGTACGTATTACTCATATGCCAATAATTTTAAAAAGATGAAAATATGTCAAATATACATAATTGTAAATGAGGTTTTTAACGCTCTGCGGGTTGAAGAAATAGGACATGCTAGCCTAGATGCATTGCAGATTGCATTAAACCAATATCCTTGCCTCTTCATTCCCTATTTTATCTCTTCATGGTATGATTGTTCAATAATACATTCTCACTGATTACATACATTTGTCATTGCATTAATATGTCGAATGTGTACACAGACGATATTCGTGTTATAATTAGTCTACCCCAGTGATAAGCCATTGGCTTCCAAAACCGAAGTTCCCGGGTTGATGGTGCACGTGGATTTTCGGAGGTCGGAAATCTCTCAGTGTGCCATATGACAATTATGGCGTGTAAAGGACTCTCACTACACTTCGGGTGATTCTTCTTCGACACTGACAGCGCGAGCACAAAGTGCGGTGTTGCCAAGCGCATAAGCTCTCGGCTATCTGGAGGAGTTTTCGTCCGACAAGATAGCTTCATCGAAAACCATCATCGTGGACGTATCACGGCTTAGAGTTAGGACGTATCTCTCTTAGAGTTAGGCGTCTCAAATCGTGCGTTCTGCAGTGCACGTAGGGATGTTTACGTTATGTCGGCAATGAAGGTCGGCGAGGGCTGCGATAACTCCCCTAATTAGCCAAGGACCTACGATCCCCATAGAAACGAAGAGATGCCTAGTAATCGTGAATTTTCCCAAGTTCCATCTCCCGCAATATACATTCCTGGCAAACTTAATTCGTCCGACAATTCTCGTTTTAAACATTCCATACCCGCTCAACCAGATTACGACGGAAGTAATAGAAAAATTTGACTTACGACCGGTGATGTGTGGGTTCTCAGCTGCGAATAAGGGAGTCAAAATCAGTTGAAAGAGTTGCACGCCCATGTGTTGCCGAACCTGAAAGTCTCGATAATTTGTACCATGAGGGTAGCTAATAGTTACATTTCTAGAAACCGATCATGAGATGAGCATGCAAATCTCATAATTAATGACAGAATAACAAAAGATAAGTTCTTCTTGTAAATTAGTTTATTTTAAGAAAAGTTTTGAAGGGAACATGACACTTCCAGGGTGGCTACTCTTTTCTTAAAACAAATTTCACTGGTTTCATTTCTTCAGGTTTACCAACACATTTTTCCCTTTTAATACCCTGATAAAATGTCTAGAGAATTGGAGACTATTTAAAGAAAGGGTTAAAAAACAAGTCTTAAATACAGTTGTCAGAGCTTCCTGTTAGTCTTACGATGTCGCGTTTAAAAAAACAAAATTATATTTGCCTAACAAAGTCGTTTCTAAATATTTGATTTTTACAACGTTAATTTAAGTAATATAGTGCTGGTTCAAAGTGTTCCCTGAGTTTTACTCGATTTCTTTTTCGATTAGTAAAATTCCTCAACTATTTCTAATATTCCAGAAAGTGGCCATTCTGCCCAGGGTCAGATTTACATAATTCGGGGGCCCCAAGGACAAAATTGCATTGGTGTCCCCTTCGGAAAAATATTCTCCAGATGTTAAAAAACAAAACACAAATTACAATAGAAAACGTTCTGTACGAACACAAATTAAAATTTGATGTTACTTATAGAATTGAACACTATAGTTTTTTACAATACACAAAATTGATAAAAACATATTTCATAAACATAAATAAGTTTTATAACGTTTTTTCGGATATTGTTGTAATTTCTTTCGCGTCTCCCCCACCCAGCTAGGGTCATCTAAGCAAATTCTTATGCCGCTTGTGGGAGAATTGTGCCCCGCCCGGCCCACAGCCTGGCCCACTGCCCGCCGCCGCGGCGTGACCGCTTGTGCTTCTTTCCCGCCACTCGCGCCCCGACTCGTTGCGCGGCTCCTCTGCCCTCTATGCGGATTCAGCTCGTCATCGGTAATTAACGCTCCAGCATCCGCCACGCGCTCTCGCGGACGCGGACGCGAAATTATTATGCATTCCACTCGATTCATTACGTTGGCGCAAAATCGAGTGGTTGTCGACGAGACTCGATTACAAGATGAAAGAACAAAGGAGCTCGGATAAAAAAATGTTACATATATTTTAAATTACATATTTAAACATTGGACAGGATTGTTGTATTTACGTACAGTAGTTAGATACATGATACCAACAAAAACCGACTAGGGTGGCTCAGCGCACCAAGTTACGTCACCGCAATGCTTCTGACTGGGAAGAGCTAGGTTCGAGTCCCGACTGTAGCAGGATTTTTGACACTTAGCTACATAGCTAGGTCGAATTCAGCAGGTGCCCGCAGGAGAATTCTAGCGGCCGGTTGCTCCGAATGCTAGTTTTCCGTGGTTTCTCCTATCAACGCTAGGCGAATATCGGAGCAGCATCCTAGCAAACGGGCCCAGGACCGTGCGCGATCTTTACTTCCTCTTCCATGCCATATATTCATCCCTTACTTACACACACAATATTGTAAATTTTTACATATTTAGTACCGTTCACATATTTTGCTATTGTGACAATTTTTTTAAATTTTATCAATAGTCTTCAATTTTCTGTTGTTTTTTTAAAGAAGTATTTTCAAAATATCACCATTTTCCCTACATTATTACTGCGTGCTGTCTACTCCAAGTGTACCTTATATACCCTTTGTGAAGACGCGTGATGTTCATAGATTCCGGAGCACCTGCTCCAGTAATCTCATTGGCGGGAATTGCCCATCAGTGACTGAGATCATTTCCACCTTTGGGTTGAAAAGTGTCACTGACGACGCTTTTCGTGACCTTTATCCTTAATTTAGAGAAACTTTGGGGATCGCCGAGGGTAACACTTCAACGAGAGAGCTGCAAGCTTCAGTCATTGTTTGCTGGCCGTAGATATCGCTGATTTGTACTATGTCTTCTATTGCGTCTTGTAAGTCTGGCTGCAAAGCTACTTTCCTGGATAGCAATTGATGAAGCTTCTACCACTGATGGGAAAGGTTCATGGTGCACAGGCGCCAGCATCAACTTGTGCTCTCCAAATTATTTTTAAATCGTTTGTATTATTTTTAAAATTTGTTTAGGAATTTTTTTATACATGTAATTTCGTATTATGTACTTGTGTTTTAAAATTAGAACATTTTAATATTACATCTTATATCCGATTTTACATATTTACTACATATTCTTACTGTTTTCATTACATATTTAAGAACATATTTTGACGTTTCATACTACGTATTTTCTAATGATAAGCATTATAGGATGCCACGAATTAATCTCAAGTTTCTCTAAAGCGTGCATGATAGCCTAGTAAAAGCAAAGTATTTTGATAACTGTGTGGCAACTTTATTCACCGTCATTTTCGCTACCTTTCATTCACCGTGGGTTAGTACAATAAAGATAACGTGTAACACGCGCCTTGCGTTCAACCGCCCTTTTTACGAGTGCAGAAGGGCATGCGTGCCCTGCGCGAATGGACGCGTGTATACGGTCACGATGCAATGGAAAACCGGTTACTGGAAGAGCCTATTTCTTAAATAATTGCTAGGAATCTTTTAGAGGCAAGTTGTTTATTTATTTTATTTTACGTCAAGAAACAGTTGAAACTGCGTATGACGTGCTATGGGGAAAAGTGAATTGTGTGCACATTTTCAAAATTCTGTGTTCCTTACACTAAGTCATATACTACTTGAATTTTGGGAGAAAAAAAAGCTCCCATGTAATAAAATCTATTTTCAAGGATAAATAAGCAATAAATTTTGGGCTCTTATCCATGTTGTCCGATAATTTTAATAATTGTATTTCCAACTGAATTCTAGAAGACGTGCACAGAAAATGTAGTTACATTTCTGTCCAGAAGAAAAGGGGCCATCTCAGCATTTGCTCAATGGATCAGAGAAACGACGAAAAACCAGCCTCGGTCATTGACTCAGAGGCTGCAATACAATACTTGTTACAGGTTGTTTATACACATTTATGCAGTTCAAATGGTAAATAATGCATTATGTATCATTGTTAAAATTAATGTTACTTTTCTTATGATGCTCAGTTCATTCGTTGTCATTGTTGTCAAGTTGCATTCGCGGTCAGTCTTCACGCAACGTTCTGTTGAGAATAGTCGATTCGCACTGACAAACTATTAATGTTACGTGCTTCGCGTAGATTGTGACTTTTTGAAAACAATCGTTGCTCACAAAATGACTTATTAATAACCTAAATGTCAATCTTTTAAACGAAATGCTTTTGTCAGAGAAGTGGTCACGCCCTTGCGTGAAAAATAAACGTTACAATGATCAATTATACCTTTCAGCTATTTTCTCATAAATAAAATAAATTAAAAATCATAAAAATGTGCACGTTAATGTATTTTCAAATACTCACAGAGCTATGTTCTAAAGAAGAAAGATGAAATATAGACTTCTGCAAAGGAATGTATAAAACAAATTTCTTTAGAAATGTATTCATTTTCATGTCCTAAAGCTACTATATTTTTCAGCAAGAATCTTTTGATAATCTGCGGGTTATGTAATTGGAGATCTATATTGACTGTATACCCCTATTTTAGACTGAGTTACATTAATTTATACGAACCACTTGTCGAGTAAAAATAACAATTAGTTTCAAATTGATAAATCATTACTGAAACATACGAGCTTTTGTTAAATTAAATACCGTACACCGGATAGCAATCCTCTACAAAATAATTTAATAAATTATTTTATGAGGTATGTTAATTTATATTGAAATTATGTAATAATTGAAGTAATGCAAATTTTCATGACACAACACACATACCTATACATATTTCACTTTGTTTAAGCATATACAAAATATGTCATGTGATTTCTTCACTCGCAGCGCTTCTGCTATGATATTGAAGACAACTATGTGACCTTAAAACTAGAAACCAAAATTTTATTATTTATTATTTTCTTAATTGTTGGTTGCTCACTTCGACAGAAGTGAATGCATGAGATTGCATTACGTTGAAGAACGCATTCATCGCAAAAAGTATCAAGGTAGCTAAACAAATGCGAAAATTCAAACTGTAAGATTGTGATTGTCTTATGAATACAGTTCAGGCAAGATGTAGAACGACTGCTAAAGCGGGACGCTCAAAGAAACCTTTAGAAAAATACATTTTTACATAACCCACAGATATGGTTCTGTCATATGAACGTGCAACACGTATGATTATGCAAGAAAGTGTTTACGAGCACATTCTACAGGAGAGACGTTCATGAAATTCCTTTTGAAGACCGCACATACTACGCGAGCTGCCTTCACAGAACGTCAATGGCGCTGTGAAGAATATCAGGGGAAGTATGTTCCTCCCTTCGAATCTCTTAATGTTATACTTTTTCTTGGTCCCGCTTCTTTATAATAAAGAAACTTTCTTTGATTTATCTTGAAACCGTTCCTGTCCCATTTTCTCAATTTCATTCTCACGATCTGCTACAATTATAGAGCGGTGTATCCAATGCACGTACCTGAGCGGTGAAGCTAAAGATGTGTTCAGTGCATGATTTGAAATTTTCTTACCTGAAACAAATAATAGAAAACATTAATAAAATCCCTCTTCGTGAAAATAAAGTGTGACGTAAAGTATAAGCTAGAAAATAAAATTTTGAACAACAAAATGGAAGAAACTTAGAAATCGCGAAAAGTTCGAAAAGCATTCGCAAACGGACCCGAATAGGAATGTTCTTAGTAATCTTACAGAAAATACACAGTTTACATGTTCATAGCATTTCCTCTTTTAAAACTGGTACAGATATCCAAAATTAGAAAGACAGTCGCAAAGTACTCGGTTCCAAATGCCTCGGTGTGTATGCAACTTTTAACAAAAGATAACAATTTGCTTCCTATGAGCACATTTGTTTCAGCAGTAAATGTATTTGGCATACAATCACTACTGCAGCATCTTAACATTGAGGTATTTTGTTCTCTCTCCCTCCAAATAACTTTTCTATGTGAGCAATTTCACAACTACAGTATGTGCACAGAAGCGGTATTTGGCCTTTGGTATTTTGCGAAACCATCAATTTTCCGTGTCAAAGAAACTTTGCAGCTCGCGGGCGCCACAATAGCCAGTAATCCTGCCTGTGTTGGCCCGCGGGATGCCATGGTAAAGCAGTTCGGCTGGTGGCGAAAGGTTAAATCCGCCCCATGTCCAAGAGAACACCACGAGAGCCAGCAGTTTCAACTCACGATTTACGAATAAGCCCTAGAGATCTATGGTGGTGTTACCCGAATAGTTAACAATATGCCTGGGAGAAATAAATCAGTAGTTAATGTGTTAGCATTGAGGGAAATACCCTGAAAAGGGAGCGGTGCGAAAAATTGATTTGAGTAATGGAGGTTGGAGCGACGGAGGTTAGCGAGATGGGGGTTGGAGGGATGGAATGGAGGGGATTGGAGCGGTGGGAGTTAAAGCGACGGGAGTTGGAGTGAAGGGGGTTCGAGGGACGGAGGTTAGCGAAATGGGGGTTGGAGGGATGGAATGGAGGGGATTGGAGCGGTGGGAGTTGAAGGACTGGGGTTGGAGTGAAGGGGTTCGAGGGACGGAGGTTAGCGAAATGGGGGTTGGAGGGATGGAATGGAGGGGATTGGAGCGGTGGGAGTTGAAGCGACGGGGGTTGGAGTGAAGGGGGTTCGAGGGACGGAGGTTAGCGAAATGGGGGTTGGAGGGATGGAATGGAGGGATTGGAGCGGTGGAGTTGAAGGACGGGGTTGGAGTGAAGGGGTTCGAGGGACGGAGGTTAGCGAAATGGGGTTGGAGGGATGGAATGGAGGGATTGGAGCGGTGGGAGTTGAAGGACGGGGTTGGAGTGAAGGGGTCTGAGGACGGAGGTTAGCGAAATGGGGTTGGAGGGATGGAATGGAGGGGATTGGAGCGGTGGGAGTTGAAGCGACGGGGGTTGGAGTGAAGGGGGTTCGAGGGACGGAGGTTAGCGAAATGGGGGTTGGAGGATGGAATGGAGGATTGGAGCGGTGGGAGTTGAAGCGACGGGGGTTGGAGTGAAGGGGTTCGAGGACGGAGGTTAGGAAATGGGGTTGGAGGATGGAATGGAGGATTGGAGCGGTGGGAGTTGAAGCGACGGGTTGGAGTGAAGGGGTTCGAGGACGGAGGTTAGCGAAATGGGGTTGGAGGATGGAATGGAGGATTGGAGCAGTGGGAGTTGAAGCGACGGGGGTTGCAGTGAAGGGGGTTCGAGGACGGAGGTTGCGAGATGGGGTTGGAGGATGGAATGGAGGATTGGAGCGGTGGGAGTTGAAGCGACGGGGTTGAGTGAAGGGGTTCGAGGACGGAGGTTAGGAGATGGGGTTGGAGGATGGAATGGAGGATTGGAGCGGTGGGAGTTGAAGCGACGGGGTTGAGTGAAGGGGTTCGAGGACGGAGGTTAGCGAAATGGGGTTGGAGGGATGGAATGGAGGGGATTGGAGCGGTGGGAGTTGAAGCGACGGGGGTTGCAGTGAAGGGGGTTCGAGGACGGAGGTTAGCGAGATGGGGTTGGAGGATGGAATGGAGGGATTGGGCGGTGGGAGTTGAAGCGACGGGGTTGCAGTGAAGGGGTCGAGGACGGAGGTTGCGGATGGGGTTGGAGGATGGAATGGAGGATTGGAGCGGTGGGAGTTGAAGCGACGGGGGTTGCAGTGAAGGGGGTTCGAGGGACGGAGGTTAGCGAGATGGGGTTGGAGGGATGGAATGGAGGGGATTGGAGCGGTGGGAGTGGAAGCGACGGGGGTTGCAGTGAAGGGGTTCGAGGGACGGAGGTTAGCGAGATGGGGGTGGGACGGAGGGAATGGAGGGGATTGGAGCGGTGGGAGTTGAAGCGACGGGGGTTGGAGTGAAGGGGGTCGAGGGACGGAGGTTAGCGAAATGGGGGTTGGAGGGATGGAATGGAGGGGATTGAGCGGTGGGAGTTGAAGCGACGGGGTTGCAGTGAAGGGGGGAATGGAGGGGATTGGAGCGGTGGGAGTTGAAGCGACGGGGGTTGGAGTGAAGGGGGGTCGAGGGACGGAGGTTAGCGAAATGGGGGTTGGACGGATGGAATGGAGGGGATTGGAGCGGTGGGAGTTGAAGCGACGGGGGTTGGAGTGAAGGGGGGTCGAGGGACGGAGGTTCGAGCGATCTCGATTCAATTGCATCATATGACGTGCAATATAGAGCGATTTTCCTAAGGATGAGCCAAAGTGACAGTTCACGAAAACAAGTATCACATGTATTTCAGGGAAGTATCCCTCCGCCGCGACAGCTGTTCAGCCACGCCCCTTCGTAAAGTGCTAATGGCGCCTGTGAAAACATATCTGCGCAGAAGTCTTAACATTTTCGCTGAGGTATATGCACGTAAGCGAGTCCGGGAAATATATAAATTTAATTTCGTATGTGGAAAATCTCTTAACATGCTCTCACAATCAGTAAAACAAAACTGCCACGAACGTGAATAGAAAGCTCTCAATTGCAGCTCGCCACACAACAGCACAAACGCGGGAACCACGTGCATCAGTATGCATCTCGCATTCGAGTATCGGTTTTAAAATGAACATAATATTTATCACACAAAAAGTAAATTTAATGTAATATATGAAGAAGAAAAAAAGAATTTTTACAGAAGAGCACATAACACTGCACTTCCTAATTTCAATTATTTCTCGTGGCGCACTATATTTTTTGTCGGACGAGGACATCACAAACCGAAGAGCCGAAGCCATTTACAAGTTAGCCAACTGCAAACGAACGAATGCGGGAAGGGAGTCTAATAAGCTCAAGGGCATTACGACCACAGAGCCAACAGTAGTGTCACTTTGGCTCATCCTTAGGAAAATCGCTCTATAACTGAACGCTCAAAGGATCATCGTCCAACGGCTGAACATTGGACTAGCAGCGAGGCCACCGACGGCCGTGGAGTGGCGACGTGGAGCGTGGACGAGCGTGCCCGCGAACGCCGTTCGTTGGCGCGGCGATGGCGGCGGACGCGGCGAGGGGCCTCTCCCAAAAAAGGCAGCGTTGCGGCGCGGAGGCGGCGGCGGCGGCGGCGGGAGCCGGAGGCGCGCGGCACGGCGCGAGGAGACCGGTTCCTCCGTGCCCCACCCAGACGCCGCCGCCGCCGCCGCCGCCGCCGCCGCCGCCACCGCCGCCGCCGCCGCCACCGCCTTCGCCTCCACCGCCGCCGCCGCCGCCGCCGCCACCGCCGCCGCCGCCGCCGTCGGCCCACGACTTCGCTGATGATTCTGCTCCCTCGCTCTTCACGCAACCATTGCTTCGTCTCACGTCGCAGGACTCGCGCTTTTCACGCACCAGGGTTGACGGTTTCCTTGATGAACAGCTGTTTCTAAATCGTTTCTTTTCTCACCTATTTCAATTTGCTTTTCACTCTTTCAAACACATTAAATAACGGCCACCTTGAATTATTCCTCGATTTACCAAAATAGTTTAAATAATTTTTTATGTCCTTTCAACTTTTCATTTGATCGGGGCTTCTCTCCATTATAATGCCTCACAGTTATTGCTACTGAAAATTTTCTACCTTTCTCTTCACTAGCCCATAGTTTCGACTTACAATAATTACACCCCTCTTTCTCTTTCTTTAATACAAAATACCACCCAATTCTTTATCTGGTTCTGTGAGATCACGACTCTGGTTCCTTTGCTTATTTATCTTGGCTTTCTTTAGTTTTGGCTTCAGCGATGACTCACCTGTCATTGGGACCAATCATTCAATGATTTTCGCAGCATATCACTCACTGAACTGTATGGTAATAGATTAGGACTTCATAATATTATTTCCTCTGCGCTCAAATTCATTCGCGTTTAAGGTTCACAATTCATGGCATTCTCTAATCGTTTCCATGTTACCAGGTTTTATGGTATGAGGAACTTGGTTCTGGAATGTCACTTTCTTTTTGTGGATAAGCTGTTTCAAATGTAAAGAGAGTTCAAATGTAGAAAAATGTTTATAAACTAGAACAAATGTTTGCATACATGTGCTTGGGAAATTACTAACTTCTATATATTTTGTCATCTTGTGATCCTGTAATTGATTGTAATACTTATCAGATCTGCCTTATCTCCTCTAGGCTATACAAAAAAATTAACTTTTAGCTCTTCATATTAGCTTCTATGAAGCTGTTACAAGCTCAATTGTAATCTGTGTATTATAAAGAAATTCCATATTAATGGACTGATATCTAATTTTTAAGCAATGAAATAATATTTTCACACGATCATATGAACAAAGGATGCGTTGAAGCCACTTTGCGCATTGGTAAAGTGCAAGCATAAAATGCTCCTAAGTTCTTTGAACGATATATCTTTAAGACACGGAAAGCCATTGCTATGTTAATTCATTTCTTGGAACAAGCGTGTTGTGGTACTGCAAACATGTGTTCCTTGTAACGGCATCTTTCCAATTTCTTTGGCACACAGGTTCTACTTAAACCAGCAACACAAACGTGCTTAAAAGATAAGAACCAGTATCAATGGAAAAAGTAAGGTAAGTTCTCAGAAAGTCTTGAAATCATATTTTTCTTTGCTAAATGCAAATACACTCTAAATGTGAACATCTGAATGTAAAGTCGTAAACTTTATTTACCAAGTATACCTTCAGACGCAAATGCGGAACATAAATTCAATTCTGAACAGAACAGCTAAGTGATGCAAACGTGTTGAGATAGAACAAGCACGTTACTCGAAAAGGCATCTTTCCTGTTTAGTTTGTTGTTTTTTAAATACACGTTCTCTAAATAAAGTGGAACAAAGTAAACAATGGTTTCAAAACTTTGGCGAGCTTACTGTGTTAACAAACAAATCAATAATGACAAAAACACCCAAGTATAAAACAGAGTAGTTAGAAGCATTTATTAACTTATTAAGCTTGTCACAAAGCCAACCGCATGCGGGTAAATACGTCCGTCATTCAGTAGCACAGCATCTGTGACAAGTAGGTAACGTAAATATTTGTTTCGGGCGGTGCTTCAGTTGCGGGCGGGACAAGCGCAGTCACGGAAGAGAACAGTGGGGCGAAATGAACCTAAAGAGCACTTTCTGTGATTTCCAAAACAGCTTTCCAATCGACAAAAAAATTAATGTTCTTACTACTCGTAGGTTTATGATAGGTGTAAACATAAGTACAAGTTTCGTGTTTGTTACTTTCTCGCTACGGAGAAGAGAGAAAGTTGTGTAATGCAGCGCGAAAAAACGGCAAATTTTCGACAGAAAAACTCTTATTGTAGGGCCCTGGTAATAAATCCAGTTGCTACATTTAGAAACAAAAATCCTCTCACACGTGGTGTAGCCAGAATCCATGTTTTGTGGGTCCTTGATACCGAAAAATTGAATGACGGAAACACGTCTGTCTGCCCGTCCGTCTGTGAACAACGCTAGGGGCTAAACCGATCTGTCGATGTCCTCCAAAATTGGTATACCCCAATCGATCTGGATGTTGCGACCTCTTGAATTTAAAACCGATATTTTAATTTTGAAGATTACATGAAACCCCTGGAACATTTTAACAATTCTGAAAAAAAACTCCATTGTTTTTTATTAACTTTTGTTGTTGTATAGGGAAACTCCGCAATCAAACGTGTACGTTGGGCCCAGATCTCATATTTCAGCGAGGGAGTACCATCACCACTTTGCGGAAAACAACAAGCACTACATTTACGGAGCTATTCACCATAGTAGTTGTCGCCCACTCACTCCACTGAGCAAGTCCCTTTGTGTGACTTTCCTATTTCTATAAACGTATGAATTCTTGTGAACTTTTCTTGACAAGTTTACCGTTGTTTTTATGTAAATCCAATAACAAATTATTCAAAGAAACACTAATTTATTTTTCCTCATTTAATAATTTCTCGTTCAGTTTCTCCAAGGAATGCGAAGTTTCATCTCCGCGTGCATTTCTGTTGCTATCGGGCCACAGCGAGGAGGACACGTCGCCCACGCTCTTTTTATGGCCCGCGCGCCATCGCCGAAATCCTACGTAACGGGCGCTCGTTCGGATTGGACAGGACCGCGTTACTCCTACGCGTTCTTGCCTCCGATGTTTTGCGCTTCGGGGTGACTACGATGCCGGTGACGGTGACGTTCACGAAGGAGTCACGTAGTAACTGAACAATTATAGACAAAAGTGAAGTTAATTATGATCTCCGGCTGAAGTTAGGACGGGAGGTTCTAGGTTCGAGTCCTGACGGCAGCAGGATTTTCGACACTGGCTTTCCAGCTAGGTCGAATTCGGTAGCTGCCTGGAGGAGAATTCTAGCGGCCGGCTGGTCTGATCGGTAGTTTTCCGTGGTTTCTCCGATCAACACCAGGCGAATGACGGAGCAGTACCCTACCAAAACGGTCCGCGGACCGCGCACGATCTGTCCTTCCTCTTCCTGGTTCTCTCCTCTCCCTTTCAACACAAACACACACTTACACTAACATGCACTACACTACCACATACTCCGGGAGACCGGTCGGGAGCTTAGAGCTTGTCCCGCCTGGGGCGGTGCCCTGCTGGTATGAGAGTCCTGGTTAGGGGGAAACCCCACTAGCCGACGGTAGGTAGGCGCCGGATCTCGCCATCCAGCGGGGGAAGATCTCCGACATCTCCCGAGAAAAAGCATGCACTACACTTACGGGACTAATGACCGAAGCTGTTGGCGCGCCCGGAAACAGGAAAAAACCAACCAACCAACCAACTGAAGTTAGGAAGAGCAACTGGATGCAAATATTGACAAAGATGCTGATGATGAGAGTGGCTTTCAATTGGTAGGTTCAAACGTCTGAGTCGAGTACAAAATTCCTGGAAGATTAAATAATTACATTTGGAACACTTAATGTTTCTAAAGATAATTTGATTAAATTTAAATGATTTTACGGTTCTTTATGTAACATTCACAATTAATATAAATTTTCTTTATAAGAATGACGATGCTCGAAATTGTGGAAGAAAGGAAACAAAACAACAGATTCCAACGATGGTTCAGCGCCAAATGTGGCCCGGACCGCCGAGGTCAAGCGAACTGTGCGCATTGCCATATTTTTGCTCTGAACACCTGGAGACGGCGTTGGCACAACACTCGAGTAGTGTTTCCCAACTTTTCTTGGCTCGTAGTCCAGTTCCAGTCTCTCGGAGGTCGTGTTCCTTTTGTGTAGATTATTGCCTATGAGAACGATACGGAAGAAGTCCCAATTTGCAGCGCACTTTCATGTGATTTATTTCCTATTCACTGCTACTCCTCTCGATTTAAATTGTTTTTCATTGTCCTGTTGTCGTCAATGATATATGAGAGTACGAGATTCCTTTTCTTTAAAAAAAAAAACGAATAGACGTTTATACTTCACAGCAAGCCATGTCTTACAAAATTACGAAAATTTCTTTACAATTTGTGCGCCTAACTGGATTCATGATAAGGAATTTTATATTTTGAACGTATTTAAATTTTAAATGTAATTCTTTTCGTTTACACATATGTGTTTTTTTGTATGAGTCTCGTATGAAGAGGAATTCTTAAATATCTCACTGAATGTGCTTTTGGTAGATAAGTTCGTTTCATTTGCATGAATTCTTCTCTTCATTGTGAAAGTACTTTGACTTCATTTGCTCTTATTCTCCAAGTATTAAGCTATGTTTGCTGTTTATTGAGATGTTCTTAAAGCAATATAGAAACCCCTCCTGTCTGAAGCTAGAACTGGTTGGGTTGTAGGTAAGTCAGAAGAGTATAATACCTATGGCACTGGGAACAGTACACGTCCTCGGAGGACGCCAGACAAGACGGGCCAAAAGGAAGATAGTTCGTTATTATGCTTGATTTTGTTACTTAGGTGGGATTATAATAAGAAATAAGATTAATAGGACATAATACGGGTGTTCAAGGTGTTTCTTCAGTTTGTACAGTTTGTCAGTTTAAAAAAGTATACAAAAAAGTGCACGATTCAGCTTATATCTATATCAGTATTTTACCATCACAAGCACACAGACGTTGCGGTTTCTCAACTGCGACCTTGGAAACACATCTCGTCAACCATAATTTTTCAATAAATAAAATCGTATTTAAAAAATGTAAACGCCATTGTAATGAAGAAACAAAGCATCACAATATCACAAGAAAATCACAATAATCTCATTAAAAAGCCAACCGTACAAAGAAAACTCTTTCTTGAGTATTTGGTAGAGGATAGGACAATTTAGGGATTGTTGTAACTCTAGGCAGAAGACGAGTTGCAAATTTACATGATTTGCAATGTATTTATTGAAACAAAAAGATTCGAAAACATAAAACTAATATTTAAAAACTCAAGGCTTTTTCGGATTTTTTTTTACAGAAAGATCAACAATCAGAAATTCAGACTTACATAACGAAGAGTTGTGGTTGTTACGTTTCTGAATTTTAAGAAGGTTGCAACAAAACCTCGATCCTCGTTAACAGTTTGACGATTCTGGCCCCGTAGCAACTGGTAGCCCCTTACCGACTGATCCCCGCCTCATACAGAGCGTCGACGGAAGCCCTCTGCCGAGTGCGATAGACAGAAGACCGTCGGACCAGTAGCGAAACGAAATGAGTAGGGACCCGCCCTCAAAACTTTCATTCAGGTACAGCAAACCAAGAGGTGTTAGTACTTTCAATAATGAAAGTATCCTTTAACAAATTCGAATTCATCAGTCTATGATTAATAACCAGCAAACCAAGAGGTGTTAGTACCTTCAATAATGAAAATATCCTTTAACAAATTCGAATTTTCAGTTATATTAAAAAAAAATTCGAATTCATCAGTCTATGATTAATAACCAGCAAACCAAGAGGTACAGCAATCCAAGAGGGGTTAGTACCTTCAATAATGAAAATATCCTTTAACAAATTCGAATTCTTCAGTCTATGATTAATAACCAATAAAAAAATCAGTCTTTATTATTTAATTTGATGAAATTAAGACTGTCATAAAACTTAAACGAATTGCTTACATTAATTGATTCAGAAACAGGGTTACATAAGCTACCGAAGCGGGGGAAAATCGTGCTTCTGGAAGATACTATTTTTCATCTTTTATTGTTACAACTATCACAAAGTATCAGAGAAACTGTCAAGTATCTGTCGATATTTCTTACAATCGCAACACCTCCAGCGTAAACGTAAGCCGTCTTTTACCTGGGTCCGAGTGTTACGCCACTGGGGCGGACGCGAGAGCGCGCGCCTGTCGACGGGGAAAGGA
Organism: Teleogryllus oceanicus; assembly: GCA_964035755.1. Lineage (NCBI taxonomy): Eukaryota > Metazoa > Arthropoda > Insecta > Orthoptera > Gryllidae > Teleogryllus > Teleogryllus oceanicus. The sequence goes on from CAXIVR010000005.1 coordinate 21,991,528, forward strand.
AACAGCGGCACGCGACGCGCGTCCCCGCCGGATGGCGTCACCACTTTCGCTGTTTTCGTCTCCGCGTTTGAATGAAGAGTCGCCACTCCACGTGACCTTTCTCTGGGACCGGTTTCGACGACGTCCAGCTTCCTCTCACAGCGCGAGATTTGTGGAAGACTGCGTCGGATGTTGGCGCGCATTGCGGCAGGTGGTACCGCTTTGCGTTGTATCGTGTCGAGTAACAAGTAAAGTGTGTTGGCTGTTCCCGAATTCTGGTGATCTGCTTTAAATGTTGCGAAATCTAGGACATTCGTACAGAGAAAGGTGAAGATAATTTCATGTTCTGCCGATTTCCGGGGAACACACTAGGACGATGTGCTTTGGGAGAACGTGCCTCTTGTGAAAATAGGAAACTCAGCAGGACAGACGATTAGAATAGTTAATGCAAAATCGACCCATCACCAAGTGGGAATATTCACTTCCCAGGCAATATGCTCGATAAATGCCCATAGACGTGAGATTTTAAATTAATTCATAGCTGATGCTGGTTGATATTTCCATAAACATTATTTTTACCAGATCCTATGCTTGATGGTTAATTGGATTACAAACTACCATAATTCATATCGTTGCATCTGGAGGAGAGTTTTAATGTAAGAAGAAACATGTTTTATGTTTGTCACGAATAAATCTTTCCCCTGACTACACCATTTAAGTCGACTACTTTTCTTTCCGACTGCTTGAGAGTTTCTATTTCGTTAGCTACACATCGTTAGGCAAGCACTATGTTGCTATGATTGCTCCGCATGTTGGATTTCACGCCATGCAGTTCGAGGACCAAAGGCGTGGCTTTAAACGAAATGTCATTCCCCAGAAATATGGACTGGAGAAAGCAGCAGCAGCAGCACCAGTGGCCATCTGTCCACAGCAGAATGCTTAAATTGGAAATCATTGCTAGAGACAAGCAAAAACCTTACAAACGTGTCCCCATTTATTTTGCCGGTCACTTCCAGAGTCCTACATTCAAGATTAATTAATTGAACTCCATTCTGATATGTATGTAACACGTGCGGGTGCTATTTTTGCACAACAGTTTGATATTTCGGTAGAAAAGCAGTTTGCGATTCGATTCGTTCACGCGCTCTGTCGATTCCGAGAAAGAGTCACTCGCGGCGTGGGCACAGAGTGCGCGGCCGACGCACTTTTCCCTCAACCCCTATTTGAACATATAAGAAAAAACTGTAACATTTTTTTTACTCTTCTTTCATCCTCCCCTTGCAGTACAAAATTCACAATGGGAAAAACTTTAAACAATCCCAAAAGTATTCGCTCTGGATATCCCAGAGACATGTTTAAACCCCCATAAAAAATCAGTATATTAATATGTATTAAATATGTAAATCTTCATCCCAATGTATGTATAGAGTGTATCTAGATTTAAGAATGTATAATGTATGTAAAATTTGTGTATTGTATGTCAAATTGGTTAGTTGTAAGTATTAGAAATATAAGTATTAAATCCTGTAAATAAACTAGTAGTAGGATACAAGAATGAGAGGTTGTATGCTCAAACGTGAATGCCCAAACGTTATGTATTACAAATAAAAATGTGCAAACCTCTGAACGGCAAAACTGCTGAACAGGAAGAAAATTAAAAAAATAAAAGAAAATAAAAAATAAAAAAATTTAAAAAAATTTCCCTCGGAAAGTGACTCTTTGCTACGCTGTTCCAAGTTGAGGAGGAGGCTCGGCTCTTCGGCCCTCGTGTTAACATAAAACATCCTCGAGCATAATTACCAACGCATTTGTTTTCGAATACATCTTAAAAATAATTTGGCGTGTATATTTTCTTCATGTTTTCCAGGAGAGCCTTCATTTTCTTGCCATCTCTGCTCTTCATATTTGTTTGTTCCCACAAGTTTTTCCTCCATGTATACCTGCGCGTAAACGAATCGTATCACAAACTGCATCCCACCTGATATTTCCAATGAATATCAAACAAAAATTGGGATTCTTTTTATAACAAGTGAACAGAAACAGACATGTCATATTAGTTCACATGTAACTGTTTCCCTTTTTACTTTCAAGACATGATTCCTTGAAATACTATTCAGAGCAGACTGTGTATTCTCATTCAGATATCATAAGAATAAATATTAGGAAAATAATTTGTAGTCGATACTCCCAATATTACAAATGTATCTGTAACAGTAATTTACTTGGGATTGTCATTTTGGGCAGATTTTTAGCCATCCGACTATCCCAACACAGTTCCGACTTCCAATATATAATATTTGTAGTATCGTCGTGTCTACAAGTGCCATCTTTACTTATCATCTCCTCAACTAGTACCTACCACCTACATTATCTTTACCCTAACCGACATAACCGACGCCATCATTATCTTCAGTATTTTTTATTAACAATTTAGTACACATGACTTGGAAGTCAAACGGGGAATGGTGAATGATGATGGCTTGGGAAGCCAGAACTTCGAGATATTCTGCACGCTTGCCCCAGCAAACATTCAAACATTCATCGACCACAACTTGAATTCCGGATCGCTGAGATAGTATATAGTTTTGATCGCTTCCGTGACTGAAGCCCTTACCGACCCTGCTACTAATGGTATCATTCTCATCTTCACCATCACCATCACCAACACCATCTGTCTAATAAAGACCTCCGCAGCACCATCCCTGTTACACTACGGCGCCACCGTTACCGATACTATTCTACCACCAACGCCACAATTACATCATTTCCAACGCTACCGCCACCAGTACTTTCGTCACATCATTCCCATCATTTCTATCACTACTGTCATTACCACCACCAACACTCCTCAACCACTACTAAAAATACATTTTCCATCCGCCTCAATACCACGATCTTTCCCAATATCTCCACCGTTTCCAAAGTTTCCGTCACCACCGTCATCATCATTATTTCTTACGCTACCACCATTACCATCACCAGTTCCAACGCTACAACAATTGCCATCGTCTCCCAAGCACTTCCATCTCTACCACTACCACAACTACCCCACCACAATCATCATCGCGACTGGCAGTGCCACCATGAGCACGTCCTGGGCCGCAGCCGCGACGGCCTTCCAGCTGTGGGCGGGCGGGCGCCGGACGCCCGGGCGCGGGAACCGGTTTGGCCCCCACCCCACCCCCTCCGCCCCCTCGCGGCCATGCGCTTCCATTCAACCTCAACCTCTGCCGCCACAGTACGTACGCTAAAAGTGGACTCATTCACAAGCGTTCGCATAAGCAAAATTAACACGTAAGACGTTAACTTAAGAGCTTGCAAGCTTCTGTGCTTATGCTTATGTCAGACATAAGGAATGAGCCAATCACAGTTCGATAACTCAAAATCGAGTATCCAAGTCGATAGGCGAACTATTCGTGTGCTGCGTGGTTGTGTTTGTCGTATTTGTTTTGATATCTCGAAATCGATTCTCATATCCAACCAATAGTAAACTAGAATGTCTCATAGCCAATAGAAACTCTTATTTTGCCTATGTTTATGTTCGACATTGTGAATACGCTAACTCTTCGCTTATGTTAATGTCTATGTTACGTGTTATGCTTATGTTTGTGATTGCATTGTGAATGAGCCTTAATACTGCATTATGTCGATATAACGCATATCCGATGAGAGAAACGAAAAGCCACTCTTAACGGGAGGTGTCCGTTAAGGATTTTAACAATCCACCACCCGTTAAGAATAATCGGAACAAATGAGTTGTAGGTAAGAAAACACATTCCTAGAAACGGTATTTCTTGTTTATGTGAAGTTTTCGTAAAGGAAGATGGTATTACGAAACGAACTGAACGATCCACGGCTGTTATCACAAAAAACGGACTTGGTTATAAATCGCAGCTATCGTCTCGCTTTACAAACTTCACTTGTGTCTGTTCGGCATAATGACGATATAACAACTCTACATCGACAGGCTATCTTACACATAATCTATTTTAGTCCCTAAAATATGTGGTCGTGACCTGCAAGGTGAACAAAGGAAATAGTCGCTTAGGTATTCTTCGACCAGTAATTAACCGTCACTTCATATTAAAACTCCATTCTGCTCTTATATTATAAAGCCATTTTATGTCCGATACTCACGTACGCTTTTTCAGTCTTGTGTAAAGCCGCGCCTACGACTATTAACAAAATTCAAATATTCCAAAATAATATCCTCAAAACTGCAGTTAACGGCCCTTGGTGTGTAAGTAACACAATTCTCCACAAAGACCTAGCCATAGAACCCGTCCTAACATACATCACCAAGCTTTCCCATACATTCTTCCTAAATCTACCTTGAGTTACCGGTGCATTTCATTTTAATCTAGGTAAAGAGTATCCCGTAGAACCTCGTCTATGCAACCGACTCCCCTTTCACATCTTCCTCCGTAAACTGGCTGATATCAGATAATGAAATAAATACTCTCCCCATCAGTCAATAATATGTTTTCCCCCCACTTTAATATTTGCACTGTTTTATTCTATGTTTAATGAGAGGTCGCCGTAACCACCCCCTTCGCATTTTTTCGTCTGAAAATGCTCGCTTCTAACAACTGAAAAGTCATATGGCTAAGCGTTTTATAACCAGCTCATTCTGCAATTTAAAAAATGTAGTTGAAAATGTCATTTGGGCAAACGAACACACGGACAGAATTTTACCATGACGCCAGTCAGATAACATGATATTAGCTATGTATCTGAAGAAAGGACAAAATGAATACGAGAGTAATCGTCTTCAAACAATAATGATAGAGTTTCTCCTATGTCCTGATTGAAATCGTTGAAGTTGTCCAAATGTCAGTTGTCCAATCCCTCAATCAGATTGTTCTTGCGGAAAGGATAAGAGCGTGAGAATAACCCGTTACCACCATTTCCATGAGGAATTAATTCTCCAGGACGTTCTCACGTCATTGGTTACAGGCGTCCCAAACCCAAATTCTAATAACAGCATGTCCAATAGCCAGAGCTCAAGGGACGTACCATGTTATTACCTGTCATCGGGGATTTGAATGGCCTTCTAATCTAGAACCTCTTTTATTTCACGGACGTTTCTTCGATTGTCGTGTGTCAGAGTATTCACTCAACTGAAAAAAAAAAGTTTTTTATGTAATTTCAGAGTTTTACACGCTCCATGCATTTGAAAGTAAAAGACCGAGAACATATTTTTTTATTAAATCATGTTTACTATCACACAAATATTTGCAACACATTAATATTCTTATATTATTTTCATTATTGTAATTGTGATTTATTAATACTATTATTATTATTATTATTATTATTACATCAATAACGTTCTTTAAACGAGTCCCTGGCAATATTTGTCGTGAAATTATTAGCATCGAAATTATTGTTCCTTCCACTAAACACAGCTGCTAGGTAATCTGTTAGATGCCGTGGAGAAACGGCATGAGGGAAAATTGAAGAATACTTTCCAGTGCACGCGCACCGCCGCAACAGCAGTTCACAGGAGGGATTGCCATCTTGTGAACGCCAGCTGAGGGCAAAGAACGCATAAAATACATGACTAGTCATGTTCTTGTTGACCTCCCTGCCGTAACTTTCACAATTCCCGTAAGATGCGGCAGAAGACAGTGTAATTGATGTTAAAGTATAAGTGGTACTGTAACGACGATGCTAATGCAAATAACTAGCAATTTCATTAATGTGAGCAAGACAAACTTAGCTTATGTTAGTCCAAATAAAGGATAAAGACCATAACTTACACGATACTTCCGCTAGACCTACGCCAAGTTATTACATTTAAATTGTGGACAAAGTTCTATGATCTAGAAAATAAATAATTCGAAGTCGTAAAACTGAATAAGTGATTTGATTTTATTTGAAACTAGTAATTTATTATTCTATTAACAAATGACACCATACCAGAAGGTGATACTTCCTACTCTATATTCAGATTCAAAAGTATTGTTACGCGGACGTGGCGAAAGGAAGAATTGTGGAAACAGGAAGAAACCTCCACATCAAAGTACAAGACACTCTTGGACGCGACCACACAGCAACTTATTACCACACGGTGAAGAGTTTAATAGCAAATCTACAGTAATTTTGTAGGATGTCTGTCGATAACTTTCATGTCGCACATTCTCTCGATCTTTTCGAGCATCGATAGTAATCGTCCACCTTCCCATAGCTCAGCTCACCGGGGAGGAATATTTGCGGAGGTGACCACGAAGTGAGACTGGGTTGAAGAGAAGAGACTCGCTTAAAGAAATTGTCCCCATTTTAGTAAATAATTACCAATCTGTTACCATGATTGGCCCATCAGCTGTTAAAACTATTGGTCGTCTTGGTAGCTGAATGATTACACCAAATGGACGGAAATGCGGATACCCGATTTGATTCCCGATGGGATAACTAATGTTTTCGTCCATTTTGGTGGACATACGCCTTCAGTAGCGGATTCTGTAGTAGCAGCTGATGATTTCATCCATTGGTGGTTTACAAAAACAGGTGGCAGAATGGCCCAATTGTCTGTCAACAAATGCAGCTTTGCCCTCACCCCGTCACGGAGGGCATAAAGCATACTTGGTAATACGAATGCTTTTAAAACAACTAAAATTTGTGCGATTTCTGCTTAAACTGACACTAAAAGATTAATATAATTTAATGAATAATAAATGTCGCTATATGAAATACCAACATATTTTCTTCGCTCAGCTCCCAGCTTTCTCATTAAGTTAGTTTACTCGTCCCATCTCTGAGACCTTCGCACGCGGAGTGCGCAAAAGCGATCTGAAAGTCATTTGCGTGCAATTTCACGAGATGGCCCTCATCATCTCTCCAGATTTTTGAGATGGTTAACCCACATGTCTCCCAACTCCAGCTGCCCAGCGCTGGCAGTCAACTGTTTGTCATTGCCCATTCTGGTGCCTGGATAGCACGTCGGAGTTAACCAAGAAGACTACTGGACAAGTGCCGATCATTCGTACCGGCGCAATTCATGCAAGAAAATTGTCCTGGAATTATTACTTAGAAAAGTAATTATACACAAGAAACAATCCATATTGCAGCACATAAGGTAAATGCAATTAAAAAGCGATTTTTTAACTGCCACATATTACAGTTAGCGCCAGAAAATTTCAGGGAAAGCTGTAGCCACCTGCGTAGCGAACACTTTATATTTTTTTATTGAAATTATTCAGATTTTATACAAATTGAGCGCATCACATGCGAAGGATACCCTAGCACAGGAGTATCCTCCGATGCGACGTCATCGTCTCCGCCGGCGCGCCGACGCCGACGGCGGCGGGGGAAGGGGGTGGGGCATTTGGCCCGAGGCGCCGGTCGGGCCCCGCGCCCACCGCAAGGACGCACGCACGCGCTGCCAGGAATGAAAATTGGCTGAGAAATCGGCGGTGGCGGCGGCGCGCAGCAGCCGGCGGTCGCTGCATCTGTCTGCAGTCCCCCCTCCCCCGCGCCGCGGTCGTTGCCTCCGCTCCGGAATTCCACGCTCGCGTGGGGTTTTGACGGCGAGGACTGAGGCGCATGGAAGAGCGCGTGGAGTGAGCGGTGGGGAGGATCGCGTGAAGAGCGCGTGGAAGAAGCGTGTGGAAGAGCGCGTGGAAGGGCGCGTGAAAGAGCGCGTGGAGTGAGCGTGTGGAAGAGTGTGTGGAGTGATCGCGTAGAAGAGCACGTGGAGTGAGCGCGTGGATTGAGCGCGTGGGAGAGCGCGTGGAGAAAGCGTGTGGAAGAGTGCGTGGAAGGGCGCGTAAAAGAGCGCGTGGATTGAGCGTGTGGAAGAGTGTGTGGAGTGGGAAGAGCACGTGGAGTGAGCGCATGGATTGTGCGCGTGGAAGAGCGCAGGAGGCAGCGTGGGGGTGGAGAGAGCGCGTGGAGTGAGTACGTGGAAGGGCGTGGAGGTGTTCCCGAATCCTCGCACCGGTTGAAATGACTGAGTGATCACAACCGTTGCTGCTGCAGCATCTCCGATCCGAGATTCTAGAGTTCGAGCTCCGTCTGTAGCGGATATTCCATTTTAGCAAGATCGCTGTAATGTGAATATTGAACTTCGGAGTTTCGCTTGCGCATGACATGCGACATGTGATTTGTCAGATATACTATTTCTTGAGAGGCATTTGAATTCCTCAAATAAATTCACTAATTTGAGAACGCTGGACCTCGTTAGTCAAAAACGCTGCAGAAACTAAAAAAAAAAAACGAACTGGGTTATAAATGTTGCAAGTTAATAAATTTGTAATGAACGGAAACTGATAAAACACAAGCATACTCTCGTAATTTCGAACAAGTCACACATTTTATTTTAAGATTATTTGTAATACTTGGTACGTTTTCACCATGTGATCTGTCTGTGCTTGACCTCGTAAAAAATCGTGCGAAAACTCAAATAATGCTTCAAGTAATAACATGTTTAAAAGAACAGATTCTTAAAATGTATTATTACGTAATTGAACCAGAAATTCTCTCTTTGTGTAATAAATATATGAATGCTACACCGAAACTGTTTTGGGGGTTTCTTAATATTTTTGCGTCACAAAGCAACTATATTTTCGTATGATTCTACATTTCACCTACAATACATTCACTTCACTATGACAAACAGGCGTATACATTTGGTGATTGAGTAACTGGAAATGACATAGAGCCTGAAAGTCAAATAGTGTCTTCAATATTCTCGACTTTCAATTGGAATATTGTTGAAACAACTGTTCTTTCTCGATGTACTAACGAGGACTTGCACTATAATGACGAATTAATACTTTCTGAATAAGAATAGCTACATGTACATCTTGGACTCTCTATTCACAAATGAAAATTAGTGCAATATGTTCTTTCGCGTAACAGCATATCAGTTGTAATTATTCTTTGTTTTAGGTTACTACCTGCTCAGTCTTCAGCGTCATGAAAGTGTTGTGACAAGAAGCATGAAAAACTAGTTTCATAACCACTTTAATAGTACTATTATATTTGACATCGGGATTTTTGAAGTTAATGGGACAGTTGTAACATAAAAATGAAATCATCATTCATTTTTGTATGAATCGCCATTCCATTTTATACGAGTCACTAAACAGCACATTTTTGTGTATCGGAAGAAGTTAAAATTGACATTCTTTTGATAAAATGATGTGTTTCTAAGAATACGCAAAAACGCATCATTAACAAACGAGAATAAGGAAATACGGGAGGGAAAATATTTATTGAGGTATTTATTATTATTATGGTATATATATATATATATATATATATATATATATATATATATATATATATATATATATATACCATAATAAATACCTTTTCTCCTATAGTTATTTGGTTTATTTCTGTAAAACAACCATTGAGGCGAAAAAATGTTTATCAAAAAATGAAAATATAATATTAATGATACAATTTTTGGGCAAAACATTTGATGGGTGTCAGTCGTTACTCCGATTTAAAAGTTACGTATTTTCCTTTTAATTATCCCAGTGTAGATATTGACTTTTTCATTTTATAAAATTGTGAGTTTCTGGAAATTGTGCTATTAATTATACTTGTTTTGAAATTTTTTACTGGAAGGGCGTATATTCCCATCCCGTTCTTCTCGATATCTCAATACTGCAAGTCCCACACCTCCGCGGGTGGACCCCAGACTCTCACCTACATCCTGCGCGATGTGACCGCATCAGCAGAGCGACCAGTGGAGGGGAAGGGAGGGCCGAGTTCTTCTCTCGGGAGAGGCCGAGCGCGCGAGGGCAGGGGTTCGAAGCCGTTGGACACACTTGTGGCACCGCCCCCACGCCGTGCAGCTGCCGGCGCTGCTGTCACTTGGGACGGGCGTCGCGACGCGTCGCGCCGCTGAACGGCAAAGGCACACGTGCAGACGGGAGCTTGCAGCCTCCGCTGATTCAGCGATTGGTTCAGCCCTGGTTCTGCACTCGCAAGCGCACGGAGATCGCGCTACGGTCACCGCAAGGGTCTTAAAACAAGCCCAACATTTTTACTTTTGACCAACACCTGTCAATTAGGTAGGTAGAGATCGTCAATTGTTATCGATGAATTGCCCCCCCCCCTGAACTTTGTAAACCTTGGAAAGACTGATGTATCGATTATCGATGAACGTAATAATGTTTCTTTTTGGCGAGTGATACGTCCTTTTGTTAGAAAACCATGAAATATTGTTGGGTCGACATAAATTTCGTTTGCCGTATTACTGAAAATTCCTGAGGAAAAATGCAAACTTGAAGTATGCCAGCGTTATTATTATTATTATTATTATTATTATTATTATTATTATTATTATTATTATTATTGTAAATACCTTTACAATTTAACAGCTAACTCGTCTTCACAAGTTTGTGGTCGCCCATATTCTTATTTGTCATTTATTCTAAAAATACATACATTCTATTTTCTACAAAATCATGTTTGCGAAACAAAAAATCTTAGTTTTTTAAATATAAATAAATATAAGGTGCTCTGCTAACAATGTCTGGTTAACCAAGAATTTCTAAAAGAAGTGCAGAAAATCTACATAAAAAATTGGCGATGTCTTCAATGGTTAAAAAGTTTGCGGAATGAGGTCAAAACATGATGGATGAAATTATGTCGTCAGGTTCCGAAAACGTTACGTTGTAGTAACGCAGGTTCGGTATCCGTGAGCACCGTTCGTCTTAAAACAAGATCCTCCTCTGCAGCCTGCCCCGAGGCCTTCGCTTGCCCGGCAGACGCTTTCCAGCCGAAGTGCCTTCAATTACCTGAGCGCCCTCCAGACACGACCGACTGCATCCAAAGGAGCACACGCCACCGCCGCTTCATTACGCAATTGCAACCAGAACCAGAAAATGTGATACGGCAGCTTCCTTTTGAAGCGCCTACTCAAGAGATAATAGTTGTTAAGTAGTATTAGCTTAGTATTTTAAAGTAGATAGTAAGCATCAAAACATGTGAAAAAGTTAGCAATGTTAAACTGAATCATGTATACTATTCAGAATAATAAAAATGTGGAAGAAAAAAGGAGAAACGAAAAGAAAAAAAAAAAAAAACTCAAGGGATGAGTCGTACGCGGCGGCGCGTACTCGAAAATGAGTAGTGCAGTGAAACCTAACTTCGTTTACAAATGGTGCGGGCAAAGACAGGCTCTCATAGAGGTGGCCGCTTAATGAAGGTTTTGAGGTTCTGGAAGCGCAAATCAAATCAAATTTTGCTAATTGTAATGATGTGTGGAATGAAGTAAGTTTTCTTAACATTTTTAATTTACGCGCCAATTTCCAGTTATGCACCAATTTAAATTAAAAAACACGACTTAATGTGTTAACAGAAGATAATCTTTATTTTAGTTAATGGCGGTAAGAAAAGAAATTAAATTCTTTTCATGACCTACAATATATATTAATATCATTTTTTTATTTCCTTCTTTCCATTACCTTGTAATTATCATTCCCCCTACCATACAGTAAAAGGCGAAGGCAAACCACCACTACAAATAGTTGTCTAGGAAAGATGAGGACATAAGTCCTCCTTTCTTGACTGTGTTCAAAACGACACGCGGTTCTCATCGCCATCACCAACGGCGAAGGAAGGCGGGTAGGAGTGCCTTTTCACCAAAGTTCTTAAGTTGGCAGTAGTGAATGACGGAGCAAACGTGAACTGAAAGGGAAGCATCCCAAGCGAAATTGGAATGAATCGGAAATTTAAAGCGTCGTGTTTCAAAGCCATTTGTTTAAAAAAGGACTGTCTCCGTTCCATTCGAAGCATGAAAGGGAGGTGTAATAAGGAAACGTCGCATTTTCTTCGTACTGTCTGTCCGGTGGCTAATGTCCTTTCCGTATATTGTGAAAAGAAAAATATTTGCGCAGTGCAGTGATACTTCGAAATTTGTAAACATTAATGTTTTGTAATTATGGGTATTGTAAGAAAGTGATTAAGCTTCTGTTTGTGTTCTTCTGCATGTTTTTTTTAGAACCGTTTGGGACACTTTTCGAAGACAAAATAATCAGCAGCAAATGGTGGCGGAGTTAGGTGGATTACAACAATGAAAAGGAAACATTTTCACGTCAAATTAGAAATAAATATAGAAGATGGTAAAGATCGGGTTAAATTCATACTTGACACGAATGCTCACGGTCGCGACGGGAAGTAAGGCACCTTCTCTTTCCTAATTGTTTTCGCTTTCTGCCGTTCGCTCCGCTCCGTCTACCCTCCGGCCGCAAAGAGCCGGATAACCACCGTGAGCATCTCCATCATCACCGCAAGCCTGGCTTCGCTACCGCGATAATCGTCGTTTCGGGCTGTCTCCCCCACCGACTTCTCTTTGTTGTTACTTCCTTGTCTTACTACTTAAGAAGAGAAACGTATTGTAATCGTGCGGGAAAAATCGGCGATTTTCCACCAGATTAACCGTTATTGTCGGGGCCCTTGTAATGAAAAATGTGGGTAAATCTTGTTCTTAAGTAGTAAATCGCTTCCTCTAACACGTTATCTAGCCAGAATGCGGGTTTTGTGGGCCCTTGATACCAAAATATCGATTGACGGTGGAACGTCTCTCTCTTCGTCCGACGGTTTGACTGTTAACGGCAAAAGCGTACACACGATTTTCTCCAAAATTGATATTTCCCGTTCGATCGGAACGAATCAGGCCTCTTCGAGTTTAAAATGAAAATTTTGATTTTTGGGCGTTCTTTACTCGACGCCACAACAATATTTCAAAATTTTCTCAAAATTGGATTCACATTTTTTCTTATGAAGCATCGCCCCAGGATAGCGCAAAAATGCATTATATTTCCATTGACATCCCTGATTTCGAAAACTGCAAAAGTATAAAATTGTTTTGGGGTCTGTTGTCAAAGATTGATCTTGAAATAATGTCATGTCCAATTTTTCGAAAATGTGAGTAGTTTTCGAGTAACTTGACATGAAATTTACACAATTTTTAGACAACAGTTTTCTGAACCAGGCACCAATTCTTTCTTCAAATTTTATCCTCGTATGTAAGACAGTAAAAAAGGAGTAAATTATTGATTTCTTTTTTTTAGAGTATTTATCCAGCCGACAGCCGTTTACTCTTTTCGCTCGATGGGACTCATATTCGACCACACATTAGACACCAACACACTTGGGGGTTCCTCTGATCTGGGGCCTGCACAACGTGAGGACCTCCGCGACAAGGGAGACCCTAGAAACAAGGGGAAAATAGGAATGCTCTAGGCAGGTCTCGAACTCGCGACCCTTCCGACTGAAGCGCTGAGTAGGTACACGCTCATAGCCCCTGGGCTATCCAGGTAGGCTGATCTCAAAATTAGAGATTAAGGGTCGCATTTATGAAGCTCTGCTAGCAGAGCTCCTACAGGCCTGCCATCTGGGGGCTTGCTGGGAGGGCAAGGGTCGACTGGCATTGGCTGGGGGCCGTTCATAAATCGCAAAACCGAACACTGGCAGCTTGCTAGGCCTGGCAGGCTCCTGACAGAGGTTTATAAATACGGTCCTAAATCGCGCCGGCTACTTCCCCCTAATTACGTCTCTGAGTACACCTTGAGTAACATGACAACAAATATACAGTTTGTTGTTTTTCTTTTGGATGGCCCCGCCCCCTCTCGCTGTCGCCTTGTGCGCGCGCCGGCACCCGTGCCCCGGACGCCGCGCCGCGCCACCCCGCGCTGCGCCGCCTCGCCCGCGCCTCCCGCCCCACCCCGCCCCGCTCCCCACCGCCATCGCCCCGCGCAGCCCATCACCGGCCCGTGTATACAACATTATACAAAACAATAATCAGACCACTACTGCTTTATGCATGCCCCATATGGACAAACGCAGCCCCCACAAATGTCAATAAAATTCAAGTAATGCAAAATAAATTTTTAAGATTAATCACAAATGCCCCTGGTTCATAAGTAATAAACAACTTCATTCAGAATTAAATATCAATACAATAATAAACCAAATAGCACACATATCACACAACTTTTACCAAAACCTAACAGACATACCAGCAGCATCCCATTACAAACTACCGAAAAATCCAACCCACACTAAATAAAAAATAGATTCCCTTTTGAAGCATTCCTCAAAATTTTAGCCAACCACGATTCTTAACACCGAGGTTCTCCCCTAGAGTGTCCTCTCCAATATATAGACTAAGTTAGCTTAGCTATTTTAACTAGATTAAGTCTGAAAAAATACATCTGTAAAGTATTGTACTGAACGATGTAAATCTTACAAAATGAATAAATATGTGTTATATAAAAAAAACCAAAAAAAAAAAACCGGCCCGTGCCGCCCAGCCCAGCGCCCCACCCGCCCCGCCCCGCGCCCTGAGCCACGCCCCCCGTGCCCCGCCCCCGCGTCCCGCCCCGCGTCTCGCCCCGCGCCGCCCCGCGACGCGCCGCGCCACGCACACCGCGCTCCACGCCGCGCCACGCCGGCCGCGCTCGCCGAGCCCCGTTACTCCGCGTGGTCTTCTTTTTGCGCGGCTGCGGCTGACGCCCAGCGCCAGGGCACGACCGCTGGCCAGGTGGCGGCCCTCGCCGCTCGGGGCGTCTGCGCCTCCGCGCAACGCGCATTCGCAACATTCCACTGCAATGTATTACCAGCAGAGTACCCGGCGGTGCCCGCGCTTTCTTCATATCCATTCCCAGTGAAAGAGCAAGAATATAAATAAATTAAAGTAATTGGTTCAAATTTTATTAAAATACCATAATTTTATTTTATTTCATTTTACAGGTCTTTGCTTTTAGATATTTTTTATCGGACGCCCTGCTACTGGCCTCTAGAGAACATTTTATGTACAAGTTCTGCCGCACCATTCCTGACTTCTGGCGGAATATATTAGAAACCAATCTGCTCTTAGTAACAGTAGAAAAATAATGACCGTGATACTTCTAAACACATAATATTTAAATTATTTATTTTCCGTATTGCTGTATTGATCTTTACCAAAATTTGCAAGGACACTGTGATACTCATGAAGAAGAGCCGGAAAAAATTTCGTATCTTATTCGTACACTATTTCTAGTCGTATCGATGTCGGTTACAAGTCGTTGAATTCACTTTTAATAGTGTAGATGAATGTATTTAAAATGTATCCTTATAAACGCAGTAAGCAATAACCAATAATAAAAATGTCAACAAGGAGTATGTTTTGCGCAAGTTCACAATCTAATAAGAATTTTTGGATTACCAGTTTCATCCTCGGTTTTGAATTTTCTTTTACAAACTGCTTTGAGAATTTTTACTGGCTCCATTTATGCTCATCAATGAAAACACTATTTATTCGCGAAAGTGCGCTTTAAAGACGTGCAAACGAGAGCATGGAACCAAAATGGAACAAGGACTGATCGAAGAGTAAGGACGAATTCCCCTTCGCTTTCCCTCCGCTTCTCCTTCAGCAGCTCCGTTCACTCTCGCGTTCGGCCGCTGCGACGGACTCCTTCCCACGAGTTCCTCTTGCGCCCGCGCCACCCCGCCTTCCCCACTGCGTGGTGACCCCGCTGCCCCGCGCACCGGCCAAGCCCAACGACTGTGCTGGTTAGTTAGTTAGTTAATGCCTTATTTTACGTTCTACGTAAAATTCTACGTTAATACGTTATTTTACGTTTACATGCTGTAAATCTACTACATGGGGCAGCCGGCTTTACTTCCCTTTCGAAGGAAGGCGTACGAATTATTTTTCGCCCTTAAAAGTCCACGGCTTCGATCGGGTTTGAACCCGCAAACTAGGGTACAACAGTCCGGTACGCTGACCGTTATACCACCGAAGCCGGTGGAGAATGAAGTGAGGCGGAAAAGGAGGGGAGCGGTATTGAAAAGAGTGAAAGATCGAGAAACGTTGGATTGATTTATTGTTACTGATTCCGGGCGCGTCAACTACTGAGGTCATTAGTCCCGTAAGAGTAGTGCGTATTTTTTCATTGCGAGATGGCGGTGATCTGGATGGCGAAATCCGGCGCGGACCTACCGTTGACTAGCAGGGTTTTCCCCAACCAGGTATCTCCCACCAGCGGGGCACCACCCCAGCCGGGACAAGTTCTAAGTCCCCGACCGGCCTCCCGGCATGTCTGGTAGTGCAGTGCATGTTAGTGTAAGTGTGTGTGTGTCTGTGTGTGTGAAGGGTGACGATAGGACAAGGAAGAGGAAGGAAACTTCGCGCGCGGTCCGTGGCCCGTTTGTTAGGGTGCTAAACTGCTCCGGTATTCGCCTGGTGTTGATGGGAGAAACCAGGGAAAACTACCGATCAAAGCAGCCGGCCGCTAGAATTCTCCTCCAGACAGCGACTAAATTCGACCTAGCTGAATAGCTAGTTTTGAAAATCCTGCCGCCGTCGGGACTCAAACCTAAGACTTCCCGGTCAAAGGCACTGCAGTAACATCAGTTGATGCATTGAGCTATCGATCCCGGTAGGAACGTTATAGAAATGGCTCATACTTCAGTAGATCTTTCTTTGGTACGGACAACTAGCGACCACATGGTGCGGTGGTACCAAATGCGCAAGCTCTCGCAGAGCTAAATTTCCTGTGCGATAAGATGCCTTAATCAAAAATCATAATAAACGTCTCTCATATTTCGTTAGGGACCGAGACACTGGGCGCGGCAACCGGTGACCCACGTCCAAATTTCAATTGCGCCTTCGGTCGTGCACGTGGGGATGTTTCCATTCCACCGACCACGCAGGTCAGCGGGGGTCGTGATAACCGATTGGCCAAGCTCTACCGTCGCCGTGACGTCCCGCCCAGCTGACAATCCCAATATACTTTTATGTTCCTGTGTAGTGTTAGAAGTCAGTATACAAAATGCCACAAAGCTGATAATGGGGTTAATTTTGTCAGAAAACAAATGACGAACTGGAAAGTGACCAAGATCTATGTGATATAAGACAGAACCACGTGTCCATGAAGAAGGTAAAGAGCAGGTGGAAGAGCTGAAAGGGAAATAGATGTGGGGATCGCAAAGACTATCGGAATAGAGTGAAGAGAGCAATAAAGCGAATTCCAATCGATGTACGAGAATTAACAGGAATGCCTCCTTCGCAATGTTTTAACTGGGTTTCCTGCATCCTGCATCTAACTTATTTGTTCTCATCCTAAATGAGCGAACGCGTTTAAGAAAATAATTATTCATTGAAAATACCAGTAAAATAAGAAATATACTTAGTGTTAGATGTGGAGAGCAATATCCAAGGTTTCAATTCTCATTCACACATTCTTCTAATCGTTAAAAGAGAGGAACTTTAAGAGAAATGGGGTTAAGTAGAGAGGTGATTTGAAAGTGGCAGAGAAGAAAATGACAGTAGGCAAGATGGTAGAGAGGAAGCCGAGAGGAGTTTTAATGGGCTAGGCACTGATTGCGTAAAAGTGATGAAAGACAAGGAGGTCAGTGAAGAAAAGGCTACCCAGAAAATGAAACTGATGGAGACGTCGAAGTGCCTGAACCATATATATGAATGATTAACTGAGGACCATAAGGGAGGAAGTGACAAATATGTAGATGTGTAGAAGGAAGACGTGGCAAGAGGAAGGACGCTTTCAATGGAAAAGGAAGTAAAAGACCTGCAGACCTACGTGTTGTAAATCCTCAAGCAGTAGGTCATCAACCGCTCATTAAAGACTGCAGGAGAGGATGCAGTGGTGAAGATATCCAAGGTTCTTGACGCGTGTTTTTGTGGATAAGCTAATCATGGAGGGAAGGTAGTAAGGAAGTCAAAAACGGCGGATACAATGTGAGAAAGGAAACCTGAATGGAACAGAAGGTTAGATAGCATAACAAAGGTGAGGCAGCAATGAACATGGGCAATAGCAGTGGCTACGGTACTGTAGGATGCAATACCTCAGAGATAGGAAACAAAAATGCAATGTTGTCAGAGATATTGGTCGTAAAATTAAAGTTATGAGCTTTTGACAGAAAAGGTGACGATATTTCTGCAGATGCAGATGTGGAGAATAAATGACGACAACTGTGGCAGAGGATATAAATGTCGGAACGCCGTCAACTGGTCAGCAAAGTCCGACTATCGACCCCAAAATACCTAATACATATTCAGTCGACACCGGGTATAGTGAACTCAAATGTAGTGAACTCTCGGGTATAGTGAACCTAAGTCACTGGTCCCGTTTCACTTTCAAGTAGGCGTAAGAAGATTCGGTTAGAGTGAACACAGAACGTCGGCTACAGTGAACTTAGAAAATATGTCCTGGAAAGCAATTCCCTACTAAAAAAAAATATCGCCTCCAACAATGTGACAAAACATCGTCGACCATTCCAAGAAGTCTCCGCTGAGATGGAGGTAGCGGAGATCGCGAAAAGTTTCATTCAGCGATCAGTTTCATTAGCCGCTTGCGCCATGCCGAACGGATCTGGATGTTATTAGGATTGAAAGGATTTCGTATGTTATTACGCGAGGAAAAGGACCTTCGGAGAATGGGACGGTGTGCAGTACAAGAGGCTTTGCAGTGTGTCAAGACTGCATTACGATACTCAGAGACAGGACAATCCGGAGGGAGCACGAACTCTGGAGAAGGATCTAGAGAAATTACAAATGAAAAAGTACGAAGCTATCAATTAAATTTAATTGATTTTTAAGGACAAATAAAGATACCGAAATGTTCAATTGGTGCTGTTAATGTATTATTTAGCTGCATGTCGTCTATATTAAAAAAAACTAATTATAGTGGTGAAATTCTATTTAATTTAACATCACCGGTTATAGCGAACTTCTAATATAATGAACCAAAAAAGTTAGTCCCCAAAGTTCGCTATAACCGGAGTCGAGTGTATACTCTTCCGAATGCTCTGAGTATCGATTCTTTGCGTGCGCTTCGAGATCCGTATCGATTCTTCCGTAGGAATCGCGCGTCCCTAGCCCACAGAGACGCCGCCATGTTCGGCGGCGGTGTAGGCGGTTACCCCGAGAAGCACAGCTGCTGCGGTCGTGGCGGCGGAGATAAAGGCGCAGCGCGGCGTGTTCGGGATGTGCGACCTCCGCCTCGCGCGACCTCTGTCGACCACCGCGAGCAACACGAGCGTCGACTGCGCATCGCGAGGAGCAGTCACTCCGCATATGGCGCGCGAGATTAATCGTGGCCCCGCAAGGACGGCGGAGGCGCTGTACACAACCCGACAGCAGGAGTTACGACTGTTTAAAAATTGGAACAGGCGATCTGGAAAGACGTGGAAGTGTTTCTTCCGCTGCCAAATCCAACAAAAATATTTTTCTTGCGCCATCTGGCAACTTTCGAATCTTATGATTTCAGATCGAGTTAGGTTTTGTGGCCCGGATGATTGTTCCTTTGTTCTCCGATTTCACGTCTCATATTTTTATATTAATGTCTTCTACAGGGTGATTGCCAAACAATTCTTATAAAAACACGAATATTAATTTGGTTGTGTGTACGTAAATTATCTAATTACAAATGCAACATAATGTAAACAGAGAAGTATTGTTTTAATATACGCTGCATGACTGTATATAAAGGTTTTGCGACATGACAATAATAAATAACGCCACGCCTAATTTGCCAGGTAAGAGGAATAAAAAATAGAGTTACCTTATTTATTGTAATTTCAAAAAGCGGAAGACCGGTTTTACACATTCTTCTGAGGTACATGAACCGTGACGCAGTTTGAGTCGCAATGTTCTTATTTTGCACGGAATTGCATGAAATAATTCACATTTCTAAGTAAACAGTTACAAATTTTACAGCAAATGTAAGATGTATTTAAGGATAAATATCACAACTTTAATTAAATTTTTAATGAAATGAATACCTGTTATCAAAACATCATCTCCATAGATTCATTACATCACAATTAATATTACACTCTCTTGGCTTCTGGTGAGATATGATAACACTAAAATGGTTACCCCCAAAAATAATTCAACGAGAATAACTCTTCTCTGGTAGACTTCTCATGAATAAATTCCTAAGTTCCCTTAATATTTTACGAGTGAACAAATCCGGACACTCAAACCCAACGTATGAAATATCGTAAACACAACTTTTATCGCTTACAGAAGCACACCAGCATATCCACGACAACATATGTGAACAAGCTTCGAACCGTGCTACACACGGGTTCAAGCGACAGGCATCATCGCATTCACGATTCATCAAAGCAAATCTCGCCCGCGGAAGACGTGCATCGAGTGTGAGGCTGGCGCCGCACCTCGGAATCCATAATAGAAGCCCCTCGCGGGGAGCACGCCGCGCCTTGCAGCCGCGCGGAGCCGCCTCAGACGGGGCCTTCAGAGAAAGCGACGGCGCCCAGGAGGAAACGCCTCCCGCCGCTAGTAGACGAGTAACGCCCGGGATCGGAGCCTCCCGTGGAGAACCAGCGCCACCTCGGCGGCCGCGGAATTGCAGCCACCGACCGACCTCTCTGGATATCGCTGCACCACGCCATATGATTTCCAGTGTCTGGAGGGAATAGTGAATGAACGTAATTTATGTCTTCATTACGCGCTTCGCCTGTACAGTGAGGTCGTGATAATTCAGGTCTTGATATACTGAATTCTGTTCGTACCCCTCCATTTCCCTAAATACACCCGTGTTAGGTAACCCCTTATTTTTTCTTGCGGGAGACTGGCAGGTATCGCGCGAGGCCGAATCGCGTGTCGTATACTTTCTCGAGATCTGCGGTGAAGTATCACATGGAGAGGGAGCAGCCGATGAGGCTTTAAGGACGAGATTGAAGGCGTTGTCATTGTCAACAATAGTACTAGTGTTGACAATGACAACGCCTTCAATCATTTCAATTTTAAGGACGAGGCCGGGGAAGGGATGGAGAAGGAAGAATCGCGCGCGGTTTATGATCTCTTGCTGCGGCAGTCGCCTGAAATTGATCGGAAGACATCACAGAAACGACCGAACAGAACAGTCAACCTCTCGAAATCTTTTACACGTAGTGGTCTGCTTGGACTCGGCCGTTTAGAAGAGTCGAAAGTCAGTTACCGTCGACATTCGAACTAGATAGAAGAGGCTTCCGTCGTCGATGTACAAACCCCAAAGCTTTCTTTCCCGATCTGACTCAATACTTCGAGTCGAATACTAAGCTGGAGGAAATTGATCAGCTCGAGTTTCTGTTTTAAGCAGTCTGTGACGATGGTTTCTACTTTCCAACCGGAAAGGATCGAATTACTCAAGTCACCATGAGTGCTGGCGGCTGGCTTTCGGATCAGCAGATACCGAAAGGTCTCTGAAAAATGTACGCATCCGTTGAAAAATTCAGTTTATCTTCAACATTAATCGACCGTACAAAAGATTACGAAAACTATGGGAGCTTGGACATGATGCCTATACGAATGTATCTCATTTGTTGTACTCGTGGTGGTCCACATGAGAATAGTGATTGATCCACAGCTCTGGAGAGGGATTGGGAACAGGAAATGAAGGACCATGGTTTTCCTAGGTGCTTGCACGGCACTCGACTCGAAGCGATCGGGGAAATCACTGTTCAGAGCAACGAAGTCAATTCCAACAGGCCTCATAAGCACATCAGCCAAATTTCCGGCATCTGCCTAAGGCTAAACTTCGGTATAATAGTAAATACTCAGTAATACGTTCGCCTTTTGTTACACCAATGCTCGTGGTAGGTCTGCAGGATCCAAAAAAACCTACATTCCTAAAAACCCATTAACCGGGAGCGGTAGCTCAGTGCATCAACTGATGTCACTGCAGTGCCTCTGACCGGGAGGTCCTAGGTTCGAGTCCTGATGGCGGCAGGATTTTCGACACGACACATTTTTTAAGTCGAATTCAGTCGCTGTCTGGAGGAGAATTCTAGCGGCCGGCTGCTCTGATCGGTAGTTTTCCGTGGTTTCTCCGATCAACACCAGGCGAATGCCGAAGCAGTACCCTACCAAACGGGCCACGGACCGCGCGCGATCTGTCCTTCCTCTTCTTTGTCCTATCCTCTCCCCTTACACACACACTTACACTAACATGCACTACACTACCACATGTTCCAGGAGACCGGTCGAGAGCTTAGAGCTTGTCCCGACTGGGGCGGTGCCCCGCTGGTAGGAGAGTCCTGGTTAGGGGGAAACCCCACTAGCCGACGGTAGGTCGGCGCCGGATCTCGCCATCCACCGGGGGAAGACACAGCCATCTCCCGAGAAAAAACATGCACTACACTAACGGGACTAATGACCAAAGCAGTTGACGCGCCCGGAGACACGAAAAAATCAATCAATCAATAAAAACGCATTACGAAAATATCATAGCTTGTAACACAATTATGCAACTACAACTAATATAGGAAGGTATAAGGAATAATATATCACTAGCTCTAAGCCTTTTACCGGAGAAACAATAAATTAGAAGGTATTAGTCCTAGAGACTAAGAGGCAGCTTTGCCGAAAAAAAAGGAATCCTCCTCCGATCGGTTGTTACCTTATTTCCTTTCATCACAGTAAAGACCCCCCAAGGTGGATATTTGCTCTTATTCATAATGACTGATTTCATGAGCTTCAGACACCAGTTTGCCTCGCAATATTAGCGGAAATGTTAAATGTAGCCCGTTACCAAAACAATCACCTTGATACAAGTCATTGAAACAGATATATGAAGCATTTCTTTTTTAATATTGCAACTTTCATTTCAATTACATCGTCAACGGGTTACTTTTGGTTACAAATTGTCACTTCACACTTTCAAAATGTTTCTCAACACTTTTTGCTCTCCATGAAACACGGCTGCCAGCGCCTGGTCTGGTTTTTCAAATGAAGTGCCCGTGTTGTGATCACGCCAATATCTTTCCACCGTGGCAAAGGCGCTTGTGTGTTGCGCGTCCCAAAGGACGGGGCCTGGGAGAAAGCGAGCCGCCGCCGCGTGCCCTGAGGAGCGGAGCGCTGTGCTATTAGAGGAGCCGAGCGAGTCCGCTTCCGCGATCACGCGCCCTCCGGCGCCCGCCTTCCATTAGCATGCCCCCCGCGCCGTGGTCAGTGCCCTTTGCTCTTCGGGCGACGGGCGACGCCCCCCCCCTCCCCACCCGCGAGCGCGAACAACCTGGGAGGGAACCTCCAGGTGAAAGAGAGATTGATTTTTTAGTGTTTGCGGGCACTGTTTTGGTGATTAGACCTGTTAGTGTAGTGCACATATTTTCCCTCGGGAGATGGCGGTGATCTTCCCCGCTGGATGGCGAGATCCGGCGCCGACCTACCGTCGGCTAGTGGGGTTTCCCCCTAACCAGAACTCTCCCACCAGCAGGGCACCGCCCCAGCCGGGACAAGCTCTTAACCCCCAACTGGTCTCCCGGATTATGTAGTAGTGTAGTGTATGTTAGTGTGTGTAAGGGGAGAGCACAGGATATGGACGAGGAAGGAAAGATCGCGCGCGGTCCGTCGACCGTTTGTTAGGGAACTGCTCTGGCATTCGCCTGGTGTTGATCGAAGAAACCACGGGAAACTACCAATCAGAGCAGCCGACCGCTAGAATTCTCCTCCAGCCAGCGACTGAATTCGACCTAGCTGAAAAGCTAGTGTCGAAAATCCTGCCGCCGTCAGGACTCGAACCTAGGACCTCCCGGTCATAGGCGCTGCAAAGACATCAGTTGATGCACTGAGCTACCGCTCCCGGTCCATGCTTGTGGAAGAGCACGGACCATCGAATGATGTGACATTCACTATCTGGACCCGTACAATCATCGCGCCGGCCCTTTGAAATCATTGTTGATGTCAATGTCGAACGGACAAATCGCAAAAACTGTAGCAAGTTACATTATAGACCCAGCAATGAGCGAGGTATACTCTGTTGTAAACATCACACATGTATACACTTGCAGATCTCTCAACATAGTGTTCATAGCCGAAATCATTTTGGATTTGCGAACCAGATGATTAACTTTTAAATTAAGCTAACATAGCGAACAGAAGAATAGTCAACAGAAAAGTTAACAAAACACGTATCTTCACAATTTTCTTACCGAAATGTTATACTTGCGCTAGTAGTTTCAATGATGATTGGCACGATAATCAGACAGATAAACATAATCATACGATATCTGATACTGCAATGGATCGCCTAGAGATCTTCGACCAGACGTCATTCCCCAACATATGATCGGTTTTACCTCCTAATAATGTCTACGTATTTTATGTAGGTAGTACCAGCTTCTTAACGGGGTAGCAGCAATTCTGCGAAAGTGATAGAGGCATTGACCGTAGTACACGTCCCCTCTTCAGCAGTGCGGTTGAGAGACATGGAGATATTCGCCGTCGTAATCCTCCGAAACATCGTAACGCTATGCTGGAGCATAGCTTGTGCTTCACCACAAGCCCCTGTTCAACACCACTGTCTCTCATCGATTATCCATTGAAACCGATTTCTCCTGATGAAGGACTCACGGAACGAAGTTCTCCGCTCAGCGGCGAAATGCGAAGTACCAACATCCGCCTGCTAATGGAATCGTAAGTACTGCAATTTCGCCTCTGAAACCTGCTACAGAGAAATACGTACGGTCCTTGTGACGTCGATTAGTACGTAATTGCTGCGCCTCGCTGTTTCATTGGCGTGTTTGAATGTTTGTGTTACTCCGTAACCTTTTTCTACGAATAACGGAGGGAAGCTGCTAAGTCCTTTAATATTAACTGCAGGTTCAGAAAAACACTGGGTACAAAAGTAGCGCCATGGACAAATGTATGACTCACAGAGTTGTTGGCTTAGCACAAGATGATAGCAAAGATAGTAATCTATCGTTTCAATTCACGTTATTACACATCAAAACCAAGCAGTGATATTGCAATATTGTACTACCAATCATACAGTCTAAAACTTAGTTCAACATAGAAAGAAGACGTGCATAACTATCTAAACATTATGTTCTTGAGACAAGTGTACTATTTGTACTCAGCTAAATTGCTCGTTTTGTTTTGAAGAGGCGATAGTGAAATATTGGTGGAAACCTTTGCTGCATTCGAAGATCCCATGCCAAGTCGCTTGCGTCCCTTGATAAGTGCGCTCCGTGTTTGCCTTCCTATTCGTTGGCACCGACGCGACGCCCGGCCAGAGGCGCTCCAAAGGGCGAGCGTCCAAGGGCCTCCTGTTGCCGCTATCGGCCCTTACAGCCCTCCGCCGCCGCTGGCACTCTCTCACCTCCACAAGAAAGCTGCCGCATCGATGTTTTTATAAAATTATCGATATACGTAATTATCGATTTTTTAAAGCCGGTTTTTTGACATCGATTTTTTTGTTCGAAATATTTACGTGGTCTGTATTTTTTAAATGGCAAAAGTTCAAAACAAAACTCTATCGAAGAAGTTAAAATCCAATTATCATTAGACGCGTATCACTACAAGACTACTTTTTCAGCAATTCTTTATAAAGCAGTTTCTTATAATTTTTACATGTAAGAGACCGCACTGTAGAAATGATCTGCTGAATTTAAATTGAATTTAAAGCGTAAATAATCTAAACAAAAACATGAGTTCAGTTCCCTTGTACCGCGATAACAAAAAGAGCCTTAAAGGTTATTTCCCACTACCCCACAAGGTTCGATCTCTCGGGGTCGATGGGCGGCGCGGGGGCGGAGTTCGATTTCCAATTGGACGGCCCTCAGCTGCTCAGTGGCCCCGCGGGCGCCTTCAGCGATAGTTGCGCGCAGGTGGAGGCGGCCGTGGCCGGACGGAGCTTCCCGGGGGCCGTGGGTGGCGGGAAGCAAGTGTTTCCGAGTTACGGAGGTGACGCGGCGGCGACGGGGAATTGGACTAAGACAGGTCAGCGCAACTACTTGTGGATGGATTTTATGCTGAGCGATGAAGCGCCAAAGCGGTTGGATGAATTATATAAAATGATGGGTTGATGAGTTTTAATTGAATTGCTTTATTTAAAAAAAAATAGAATCTGTATGCGACGTCTGGCGGAGAAGTATAATCTGTGCACGTGTTCGTGGGCTCCAGTACCTCCCCCCTCCCGTTTTTCTATGTAGTTGAATAACGAATAAAATTACCAACAAAGCGAGGTTAGAAACATTTGGGAATTTTCGCTCCCGAGTTATAAAAAACTTATTTGCATCGGTAAATTAACTAAATATTTTCTTTTATAGTATTGCTAACAAAAGAGCAGCCCACACCCCCAGCTTCATACTTACCACAACTTGCAAAGAGAGAACTCAAGGAAAAGTGCGCAAATTGAAGCATCTTTTATGTCCACAAGCGAAGCAAGGGGCTATTTCAGCATTTGCTCAATGGATAAGGGAAACTGGACGAAAAATCTGATCAAGATGGAGGTCACTAACTGAAATGGTGCAGGACATTACTTGTTATAGACAGAACTACTCTTTTTTAAAATTATTGAGTACAAATGTTAACAAATTCATTAAATATGGAGGTCAACTAGTGGACCGCCTCCTCGTGGTGATCCCTGGGTAATGCTCAAGGATCACAAAACTATTGCAGCACTATTTCCACTTACTAATGCTGCATTTCTATATTTTTTTCTATTTGGTCTCTCTTGACCCCTTTGTTATATCTTCGACCCCGACGCTGTACTCTACATACCTACATACATAACATGCATGTACATAACTACTCTTTTTTAAATTTATACAGTACAATTGTTAATTAATTCATTAAATATGAATTTTAAAATAAATATTAATTTTAGAAAAATAATTTTTAGTATGTATAATTGAATAGAAAGAGTTATGCAACAGAAAAGTTTTTACTCGGATTAATTTTTTTCTGGTCGTGAAATCAAAGAATTTTTCTAGAGGATAAACTATTTTTAATACTATGGGTATAAAAATTAAACAAAGTTAGTTCCACTTCGAAATTTAATTGTATTGGGAGTATGAAATTTGTGGCACAACTTTTTAATTAACGTATCTGAGTTAAAGTTATACATTTAATTGTCAGAGTTTAATTTATGGAAATCTTTGTTCGTTCTGAGATTGACACCATGACATTTTGGAGAATGACAATCCTGCAACCTGAATCCATCCTTGGTACGTACATGAAATTAGGTTTTTCAAGACATCCAAAACATGAATCCTAGCGATTGTTCCATTGAATTGAAAATCGAAAGAAGCTTCTCGTTAACAACTATTGAGCCTCTCCATAAGCTTTGATCTCAATAAACACAGGTTTAAAAAACATTTTGTTCGTATTTTAGTACCAATGGTAACAAAATTATTTTCGTGGAAACTTTATAGAAGAAAGGAAAATCATAATTACTTTACCTCAAAGTGTATCCAAATGTGGGTATTACATGATTTATTATGGCACATGTTTCCATTACAGGGCACGCACAGAACGGCTTTAAAATCTGTGCCCGTGTTTTCAAGTAATCTAGGACATTTCTTTGTCAGCTCAGCGTAAAACGCCAGCAAACTGAACTTTTATCTCCCAGGTAGATCTGCTTGTAACGGTACATCGATCAGGTGCAGTCTAGTCGGACGACAGGTGGAAAAACACGGAAAGACGGAAACCGGGAAATATGCAAATAACGCGAACGGAAGCTTGTCGTCGGCAAAACTCGACGTAGACAAATGGAATAATTTCATCCACTCCCAGCAGCCTGAGTTGAACGAAATGAACCTTACTACATTTTATGTCAATATGCAGACCCATCACGAAGACACGAATGTCATTTAGAACAAGAGAAAGTGAAGTGAAGTAAGTTATTAAAAGCGATGTAGAGTACTTAAATGAAGTATTTAAAACAACGCTGATACTCTGAAGTAAAGAAAATTCATGTCGAGGAAACAAAATATTCGTTTGCATTCATTTGATTTCTAGATTCACTCAGCTGTTTGTTAGTTTCCAACAAGCTTTCTTTTAAATAAATTCTATTAAATTCTTTACATCAAAAACGCAAAGCTATTCTGGTTTACCAACAAGGCAATGGACTATGGTATTCGTTCAGAGTACATGGGTTTGCGTATTATATATAGCTGAGGTAGTTGTGCAACTAAATATTATTGTGTGTGAATCCAACGTTTAATCCCACTTTTAAAAAAAGTAAATATATTTTCCCGTATTTTTTTCCGTGTGTATAATCGGTTTGTATTTAATTATATTTTTAGACAAATGCAAAGTAGGTTACGTCATGACAAATAGTTTCCGGACGACGTGGTCTCCACGTAGTGCATGACACTCCCGGAGTGCTCAGGGGAGTAAACGCTTTGCATCACCCGGAGGAAATGCCAGCTGCGTTTGGCTCAGAGTCAGTTTTGCAGCTGTCTGCAGCGACTAGGGTTGCCAACCGTCCTCCGTTTGGGTCCTTTATTGACTTCAATTGCCATTTCGTCCTCCATTGCATTTTAAATGTCCTGCTTTTATTAAATTTTTAACATTTGTTTGCATTTATTTTATCATATGACTAACACCTGCCATAAGTTGACATGAGGTGTTCAGCATTTTACGATTTTATAGAAGATAACAAAACTTTACATCAAACAGCCAAAAGTTAAAAAACGTACAAATTTATAAAGAAGAAAGTTTATGAACTTGTAAAATAATATTTTCTTGTATATTGAAAAATTATATTATTTTTATAGATCTATGTGATTGACAAATGAGTAATTTAATAAATTAAATATTTATTAAAAGAAATGAGTTGGTGCACTTTCTTTTTATCTTTTTTTTTCCTTTCTTTCTTTGTATCGAGTGTCCTCCCTTTTACGAAGATAGTTGTCAACCCTTGCAGCGACTGTGATCAAAAGGTCCTAGTGTTCGAGATCCGATGGTGGAGGATTCCCGATAATAGCTGTATAGCGAGGTCGAATTCTTTCGCCGTCTGGACAAATGTAACAATCGAAAGCCCTGATCGGTAGTTTTCCCTGGTTTCTCTCTCATCAACAGCAGACGAAAACCGGAGCAGTACTCTAAGAAACGGGGCAGGGATCACACGCGAACTTCGCTTCCTCATCCTTGTCCTATGCTCTACTCTCACTCACTCACACTCACTCACACACACACACTCACTCACTCACAGACACACACACACACACACACACACACATTTACAAGCTATCACGCAGACTGGCGCTGATCGCTTCTCCCGGCTGGAGCGGTGCCTTTCTGGAAGATGTTGCCTAGAGGGGAAAATCCCCCGCAAGCCGATGTGTAGGTCGGCTCCTAAACTCACCATCTATTTGGGAACACCGCCACCTCCGGCGATTAAACATTAATTATATATACGAGACTAATAAACATAGCAGTAGACGTGCTCGGAAACCCATCAAGCAACCGTAGGTGATAACTAATAAAAAGGGGCGTACCATAACAGTGTATTATTAGCCATTAAGAAGCGTTTTTAATCTTATGAATAAAATAAATAACTTAAATTGGACTTGGAAGAGCCCTTACATCGCGAAGTAAGTCCTTGTTCGTGATCGTCCTGCCCAGTTTGGCGGAAACATTATCTTCGTTCCCCGGGTATTTCCCTGGGCCTCGGGCGGCGCTTCCACCCGCACGAGTGCGGCTCCGTCGAGCGGAAGGCGGCCTGCTGGCCACGCGGCCGGCCCTTCCTGAGCGAGGCCGAAGCATGGGCGGCGACGGCGGGGAAGGTCAGCTAGGGGCACAGGAAGCGGGGCTACGGGATAGAGACTGGTGGTGAGAGGAAGAGGGGAGCTGCCGCGAACGAGGACGGGGTAGCGAGGAGAGGTCGGTGGCGTGGGCGGGAGCCGGGAACGGGCGCAACAGGCTGAAGGCGGAGGCGCGGGGCGAGGCAGCGACGAGCGGCGACGGCGTCGAAGGGCGCGGCGAAGGGGAGGGCGGGGGCGTGCCCGCGGGGCGAGAGCCGGCGCGCGTAATCGCGTTTGGAAAATCCCAAAAATCCTTCATACGGCGCCGGACGGGCAGCTGCCGCCCTGCCCGCCCACGCGCCGCTCGCTCGAGAAAAAGGGCCCGAGCAGGCGGACGGGATGGAGAGGTCACATATGCTCTCCACGAGGAAGATTCTAAACTCCACACTCAGGAAAAGGGATCTAACATTAGATTCAAGAACCTTAGCCTAGTTGCAATGAACGTATTCACATGAAAAATTCCTGGTTAAGTCACTGAAACTTTTGCCATATACGTTCATAGTGCTACAGCAAAGCGGTTGTTTTCCCGATGTGTCCTCATTCCAGAATACGTACAGTGTTCATTTCCGAGCAATGACATACATCTAATCCACGGAGTACACCTGGAAACGTTTGTTTCTTAAGCTCTCTGTGCGTTTCATTGCACAGTAAAATGTGCAAGAAGTGAAACATTGTTTCGAAACAGGCATGCTTTTTACGTCGCGTAAACATTCCCGTGGACGGTCGTGCAGGAACGTGCGCCCCTGAAGAGCAACTGCGCCGACTAAGCAGGCCGCCGCCACCGCCGCGAATGGCGTTCGCGCCACCCGCCGCCCCACACGCACGGGCGCCTCCTCCCGCTTTCTTCCCGCGCGCGCTCGTCCTTGGGGTACACCTCGAGAGATGTGGCGCGCCTCGTAGATCGCTCAGGGCATCAACTGATGTCGCTGCAGCGCCTCTGACCGGGAGGTCCTAGGTTCGAGTCCTGACGGCGGCAGGATTTTCGACACTAGCTTTTCAGCTAGGTCGAATTCAGTCGCTGTCTGGAGGACAATTCTAGCGGCCGGCTGCCCTGTCGGTAGTTTTCCGTGGTTTCTCCGTTCAACATCAGGGCAATGCCGGAGCAGTACCCTAAGAAACGGGCCATGGACTGCGAGCGATCTTTCCTTCCTCTTCCGTCTTCTATCCTCACCCCTTACATACACACTTTTATTATCATGCACTACACTACCACACATGCGGGGAGACCTGTCGGGGACTTAGAACGTGTCCCGGCGGGGGCGGTGCCTCGTTGGTGGGATATACCTGGTAGAGGGAAAACTCCGCTTGTGGACGGTAGGTCGGCGCCGGATCTCGCCATCCAGTGGGGGAATATCACAGCCAACTCCCGATGAAAATCATGCACTACATTTACAGTCGGAACGGAACAATCAGAAGGAATTATTAAGTTTGTTGCATTTATTTCGTTAAAGACATCTACCAGACCTTTTATTGGTTCATTTCGAAAATCCGGGCAATCTGATAATCCGGAAAGAGTCCGATTCGAATTAGTTCGGATTATTGACGAAATGTCTTGAGGAATCTAGATCATGGAGCCACGGCCACGTAGCTTAGTGTTAAAACACTGCTGCTGCAAAGCCTGAATTAACGATTTGAGCTGATATAGTTATCTTTAAGCGATTTGAATTTTTTTTAAAAATTGATGTTCTTAATGCACCCAGGCGAAAGTATCAGTGGCAGGAACATTTGTAGTGATTTTCGTCTTGATTGATTGATTTTTTCGTGTTTCCGAGAGCGTCAACTGCTTCGGTCATTAGTCCCGTTAGTGTAGTGCATGTTTTTTCTCGGGAGATGGCAGTGATCTTCCCCCGCTGGATGGCGAGATCCGGCACCGACCTACCGTCGGCTAGTGGGGTTTCCCCCTAACCAGGACTCTCCCACCAGCGGGCACCGCCCCAGTCGGGACAAGCTCTAAGCTCCCGACTGGTCTCCCGAAATATGTGGTAGTGTGGTGCATGTTTGTGTAGGTGTATGTGTGTGTAGGACAAGGAAGGCGAAGGACAGATCGCGCGCGGTCCGTGGCCCGTTTGGTAGGGTACTGCTCCGGCATTCGCCTTGTGTTGATCGGAGAAACCACGGAAAACTCCGATCAGAACAGTCGGCCGCTAGAATTCTCCTCCAGACAGCGACTGAATTCGACCTAGTTGAAAAGCTAGTGTCGAAAATCCTGCCGCCGTCAGGACTGGAACCTAGGACCTCCCGGACAGAAGCGCTGCAGTGACATCAGTTGATGCACTGAGCTACCGCTACCGGTTTTTAGTGTTCAGAATTAAAGTGTTCAATTCTAATCTGCGGCAACGCGTGTCGGCATTGGCGTCACCTGCCACTGATAATAATGCGGCGAGAGCGCGTCTTCCCTCCGTGCCCGCGCCCGGGCACGCGTCCTTGGGGTACGCCTGCCGCGCCGCGCCCCGTCCGGGAGGGGGCGTGGAGCGGAAATCGCAGTGTAAAAGCCGGAGACGACAGGACCAAAGCGCCTTCCCCGGAGTCACCTCCTCGCCCGCGCCTCTTCATCTTCACATGGGGCGGGGGGCGGGGGAGCGCGCGACTCCGCGCACAAAGACGCGCCCCCTCAGCGCAGAAGGGTGCGCTCCACGTGGCGGCGCGCAGTGCGTGGGGGCGGGGCGGGGCGGGGCGGTGCTCTCCAAGTCACGGAGATGTCTCGGGGCGGAGGTGTGTGCTACGCGGCGTCTCCTGCATACGTTCACTGTGTCTCACGCGAGGGTTAATTTTCTTTGTTCTTGGGTTTCTGTGCGCTTCTCAACGTTCCAGTCCTCTCCACTACAAGTATGTACTGAATTGTTATCTGCATACTACTCGGTTGCAGAATTTTTAATTCGTAAATGTTTTTGTCACTTCTTAAAAGGCTTCTAAGTACATTTGGCAAATTGCGATTCCCTTCTACCTACTTGGAATGTGCGTTATTTCTAAAATGTAATTATGAAGACAATCTGGGGGTCTTGGAGACATATCTCAACAATGAGCCTTAATGAATATCAATAATAAGTAACGAACGGCTTCAGGTGCATCGCTGAATTATTAATAATAGTACAATAAATTCTTCATAAAATATGACCTGGTACGCCTGGATAGCCATAATCATAAAGACATTTCTTGTAAGAATCATACTTTATATTTATCTCTGCCAAAAGGTTCCTCTTGAACATTTAGAGTCCACTAGAAAAGAAATTCAGCACATGTAAATTCCATTGCTATAACCTTTTCAATTATTTAATAGACGTTATTTTTTTCATACAAAATTGCCAATTTTTGCTCCTCCTTATTTTCTTTCTAACAACTAAATTTTTCCTTGTTATACTTTTGTCTCTTCTAGATCCCCATGACATTTCACAAATCATTAGCAGATCAGACTCGAAAACGAACTTTCTTAGGGCGTCCATCGCCACGAAATCGCACCCACTCTCGGCCACTCCTGCTGCGCTTTTCTCATACGTCTCCCATCGAACCATCATATGTCCCCTTCCAAGCCCCTCGTTAAGGTGCACCCTACCTACCAAGGCGCCCTTCGGATCTCACTCCACTGCCTCGATGGCTGAGGGGCCCCTGCTTCCTGGCAGCACCGCCACATTGCCCCTCTCTGAGTGAACAGTTTCCCCCGTCATTTTTCCCCTAGCCACTTCCCGACGCCCCACGACACTTCCCAATGCTTTTTGCTGGAAGAACTTCACGTTCGCCAAGTCGCCCCAGGGGTGTACAGGGTTTCTCTCTGCAGAAGTGATCCTCAGCTTTTCGGAACACACCTTTGGTGACAACCATGCCAACGATCGCGTTGTTTCGATTTTTTTAACTTCGAAATTGCATTATATTAGTGTTTTTCTATAATTTGGAATATTGTGTTCGGTAAACAAGAATTTAAAAGTACTGAGCTAATTTAAAAATAATAATAATAATAATAATAATAATAATAATAATAATAATACTGTACTGGCCGTCATTGTTTCGCCTGATATAAACTACATCCACATTCCTACTACTGTTACCTTTCAGTTCGGTAATACCTAGGTGATGAGGCATTGAGTGGGAAAGTATACAATCCACTTGTTGGGGCAGAGGTAGACCGCCTTAGCATTTGACTTCCCCAATTAGGAAAACACTGTGCAAGACTTCTCCCTGAGGAAACTCCCTCAAGCGGGAAGGCTTCCTAGCTTGATCCACTTCTTCGCTTACTATGACTCCGTTGTAACGTTTGAGGATGTAAGGCAGGTTCTGTGCTCCACAGGGAGATGTAATATTCTCCCCGCGTCGGGACTCCCCGCCCCGCCCCGGTCCGTTGCGGAGGGTGGCGGCGCCACTGTACAGTGGGGTCAAAGGACGTAAACGTGGCCAAAACTCTCAAAAATACATTTTGGGGGGGGTTGATTTTTAGTGTTCGATGATAGTTGTATGCTATATTCGTATCTGTCGTGAAAGTACGAAGGGAAATGGAGTCCCTGCTTGACGCTGTGGCAACTGAAATATCCATATGCCGTCACTACATTTAGCTTCCCCAGAGAAGGTACGTTGTGTTATCACACTTGCTGAATTTATGAATGTGCCTTCCCAAAGGAAAGTAAAATCAATTTTGCAATTAACTAAAGCATCCTTTTAGATTTCATCAATGTACGAAGTTATACATTTTAACCAACTTTAAAATGATATTATACACTATGTGCCACGTAATATCTGATATCTCTAACTTAAGTAGCAGTGAAGTCAAACGAAGTTTATTTGTAGTTAGCTGAGAGTTGAAATTTCTTAGGTATTTCGTTATCGTACTCGACATGGATCACTGCATTAGTAAAATCAACAAAGCGTCCAATTGTACCCAAAGGTTGGTGCGAATAAACAACACACCGCCACCCCTCAAAAAAAACTCTAGCGTGAACAGAGTGTTTCTGGATGAACACCCATTACATCCTGCAGTGAAGTCTCACCTAAGATTGTTGGAACCGTCACGTTTTCTCTCCTCATTTCGATACCATCAGATTTGTAAACAGCGACCTCAACAAGCCTTGAATTGGAAGCCCTTTGAGGTTTTGTCCACGCTTTCGCCATTCGGCCACAACGCGCCCCGCCCCTCCGGCGCCGTCGCGGCGCCGTCTGCCGCTGATGCACGACCGACGCGCCCTCTTCGGCGTCTTCCTTTGAAGGCGGCGCGACGTCGCCGTCTTCTTCTTCTTCTTCCTCCTCCTCGGAGCTCCCCTTCATATCGCCCGCCCTTAGCGCATGATCTATCGCGCGGAAGCGGCCCCAAATGATATTAAAAAGTCGACGGGGGGATAAAGCGCTTCCGAACTGCCTGGGACGGCCCTCGCCCCGCCACGCCCCGCCCTTCCCGCCCTGGGAGGCGGCCCTGCACGGCGCGCCGCGGCGGCCGAGTGGCTTCGTCGCAAGGGCACGGCCCACCAAGGGCGAACGAAGGGACGGGCCCTGGGTGGCTAGCTTCCTGCGGGGGTCGACTGCCCGAGAAGAAGAGGTCTTTTCGACTTAGGGACATGGTCTTAAAACGCTGAATTGGCGTTGCCAGACCATTCTCTGCTCTTTTCTACATTTTGAACTATAAATTTATTATATGAAGCGGTGACTTGTGGTTAGAGCGTTCACCGGCCGTTGGAACCACGGTGCCATTCCCTATCGATCGAGGCTACATCGAGGCACATAGCTTTCCGACAGGAGTTTTCGAGTTTCGTCCGTTTTCCCTGTCACTCATTCCAGCATTAGTCTTCATGGATCATCATTTCATTTCAGTATCTCCATTTGAGTGGAAGTTTATTTTCAGCGTTAAGCGATGATGAATGTGGATTTGACATCCATTGTGACTGAGGATATACAAACTAGTAATAAGGGAGTGCTCATAATAAAGAAACTATTTATTTATTTATTTACGTCAAAAAACAGTTAAAAACTCCGTATGACGTGCTATGGGGAAAAGTGAAGAAGGGGAAAACTGAAGAAGTGGGGAGAACTATATATTCGAGTACTTACAAACTCCATAGTGGATTGCGAAGATCATTTTTCTCAGTCCCTCTTTCCCAGCCTATCCAATTGTTTGTTTGTATCGTCTGGTATTTTTTGGGATTCCAAGTTTATTACGAAACAAGCAACAATTTCGAAAGAAATACCTAATGTTGAGAAATGGAAAAAAAAGCTTGCGTTTTCCTATGCGCGTAATACTCCTACGTTCAAGAACGTAAACCAAACAATATGTCCACTCGTTGAAGACTCGCGCAGACTCTTGCATCTGAAAGATCAAACTCTCACAACTTGACATCAGCGCCCGAAGAAGTAAAAACAACGCCACGTCTTCTTCAGCATATCGCAAAACTTTCCGCCCCAAATCCGTGTCCTCATTCTTACGGGCGGGACAGGCAGTAAATAAGCGCATGAATAACAGATTGCGGGCATCACGGGAGCAGGCGAGCAGGAGATCATCGGCAAACTGTTGCACCGGGCGCAGCGATTCCGCGTAGAAGTTTCCGAACGCGCCTTCCCCGCGCGGAAGACAGATCGCCAGGGGACAGGCTCCCGCGAGCGCCGAGCCCTGCAGCGGCGCGGTGCGCGAATCCTTGCAAGTGAGTGGGCAAAACCCTTACGCCCAACACACGAGTTAGTCAGTTGATGCCTTATTTTACGTGGCGAGACTCGGGCCGTCAGGCCCACTCTTCCGTCTAACCACGTAAATTTCGCTACGCTCCTTTCACCACCTAGCGGAGAAAGGAGGTATTATCTTGCAGGCAGAAACAGGCGGATCTCAGTTTTGCTCAGAGGCTTTTTTTTTTTTTTTTTTTTTTTTTTTTAGGCTTGAAGATCTTTTACATGCAGTAAATCTACTACATGGGACAGCCGGCTTTCCGAAGGCGTACAAGGGATTTTTTTCGCTCTTAAAAATCCACGGCTTCGATCGGGTCTGAACCCGCGAACTCGGGTACAACAGTCCGGTACGCTGACCGTTATACCACTTATACCACCGAATCCGCCGTTAATGCAGGCGTTCCAAAAACGTCCGCCCTCCTGAGCCTATTTTCGAAATGGACCAGGCAAGGGTAACCCGTCGTTGCTTTAACATTCATACGGTCTATTTAGATTTCGCATTTTACAGACAACTCCAAACAAAAATGTTAATGTGCGCTAAAATTCTGCATGAATAAAATCTGAATCAATAAGATAGTTGCCATTTGATTGTATTCACGACCACAGTTAAGTATTATTATTTGAATAGAACGACTCCTTATTTGGTTTTGGAGCCTTCATACATCGAAAAAGTTGACCACGACACTTCTCGATGGGTATTGAGTGTTAACATCAAATGGTTTTTGTCAGTTAATTGTTGAAAATAAAACGGTCCCCTCCGATAGATCCTGCACTTGCAGGTATGCCTAGAGGTTAAAGTGAATGAACTAATGAATTTAAATTAATGAAGTTTTGAATACAAACTTATAATCAAAGATCCCTTCCCCGTTTAGTGGCGTTTCTTAAGCTTACTGTTGAGTTTATATAAGTAGGATTTGCGGTACACTTTCAAAAAGAATCCAGTACCTAAGTTTCATGAGGTCCTGTAGGCAAAAACCTATTGCTGCGTCAGCTTTATAACGCTTTATTAATACTGCATAATGAATACTCATATCAATAATATTTCAATAGTTACATCATATTAATACTCAATCATTTCACGTTTCGCGGTGTGGTTCGTAATCATCAGCCTGCTACCCCGCACATCACGGAGCGCAGTTCGAATCCTGAACTTCAGAAAAACAACGGGGCAGTTTTTTTTTGTTTTTTTTTTTGTTATTGTTTTCTCACACGCTCGTTCTTTCGCCCAACCATTAGTTGTTAAACCATCATATGCAATCGTCATCAATTCATCGTAACCATACCGATATTCAATGAAAACGAGCCTTCGCTGTAAAAGAACCCGCTATTCATACAACTAATTTCAATTTTTAGTTTCTGAATTTCAATCTTATTCTATCCTAGGCCACAAACATTGTTCCCAACATTTTTCTTCACAACATTGTTCCCAACAGTTAATATTTTTAACGCGATTAACGGCATTATTTTTTGGTTGCAAGCAGCTCCACCTGCTGCGTGCAGGTGCTACCTAGCCCGAGGGCAGTGAGGGGCCAGCAATTATGCCAACGTAGGAACGACAGGCTGCACGCACATGTAAAGGGAAGTGGAGTGCGACAGATGGGAAGGCGTTACCCACTTTACATTTCCGCTCGCACAGAGGCTCAGGAGTTACTACCGCTACGCGTGTGAGCGCGAGTTAGGCGCTGAAAATAATAATAATAATAATAATAATAATAATAATAATAATAATAATAATAATTCTAAAATATCAACCTCTGGCAAATGAGATAAAGGAAATGTGGAGCGACGTGGAAATGGTGACGATTGTACCAATAATTCTAGGCGCCACTGGTGAAATTCCTAAGTTCCTACATGAATCCCTAGCTGAACTGCAACTGAAGAAGGGGTTATACATCCAGATGCAAAAGATTGTCGTACTGGACACATGTAACATCGTGAGGAAGTTTCTGAACATTGATGGTACATCCAGTGCTGATTATGACAGTTGGAACGTGTATCTGGTAACCGATATGCACGAGTGGAAACAAGTTAAATTGTGATGATGATGATGATGATGATGATGATGATGATGATGATAATAATAATAATAATAATAATAATAATAATGTAATAACGCCTAAGAAACCCAGGACACACCCCTCGTGGCGTATGTACAAGGTTTCATACATCTTTTACGGTGATACTTAGGAGGGAATTATTTCCAGAACGAAATATTGATAACAAAAGCAAGACAACTTCATAGATACGAAATGTGACGTTAAACACTTATACTGTAATATTAAATGCAATTAGTACACATTTTCACACTCCTTAGTAATTAACAGCAATCTATTAATGAAATCTTTGCTACTGAAATCGTAGTGGACAGATTACTGGACACGAAATACTCCACTAAAGATGCAAAATATTTTTTAAATAGATTAGCATTGTTCCATCTTTATATTTATTTATTCGGATTCACTTCATCTTCGACATAAATTATATTACAGACAGCCACTAGCCAAAGCGGTTCTTTCAGGGTATGCGTAGCGTGCTGCAATTTTTAGAACTAGAGCTAAAAGAAAGACAGTACTCAAGTGTTCAGTTAAATCTGTGAATGGAACAGAGAAAACAAAATAATTCCGTTTCGCTACTACTGACCTTAATGCATCATTAAGTGATTTGTAAACTTGAATAAAAATTAAACGAATGTCAGTAAGATTGCGCAAAAAGTAGGGTATGACACACGTAAAAGTGATTTTAGTTTGCTCACACCACTCGAGCTATCGGTCTTGTGTCACAACCTTTCCTACTCGAAACATAAAAAATTCACTTTTACCACTCGAATCATAAATAACTACTATATGAAATTAATTGCATAAAACAATTACACAGTGCGGCTACAATATTTTGACAGTAATACTGAATTATATTTAATAACGCTCTTTTCAAACCAAACAACATATAATTGTAATAGTAGTGAACGCCTTCGCAGTTTTTTGTTAAAATACGAGACAAATACTTTTGCTTCATTTCAGCAAGCAGCCGCCCACTGTGCTGCAGGGGGCGTGGTTGTGCTATGTATGTGGTCCCTTCCGCCAGAGTAAAGGATGGGAACGCACCGCGCGTGGCGACCTACATCTTCCACAAAATACAGCGCCGCTCCGCGCTACACGCGGCCTCGTCTCTTCCAATAAACACGCCCCCGCGCCCCCATCCACCATTCCCAGCACAGCGTCCGTTCATCTCGCCCTCCCGTGCCCCCTTGTCAACGCGCCCCGCGCCCGGCCCCCGCTCACCTACCTACCATTTGCGTAGCGAAATGAGTGGGGGCCCTACCGCGAAACGTTCACCCGGGGTCCCTTCATAAAAGTGAGAGGGCAAACACAAGTACTGTTGGTGCCTTAATAATTTATTTTTTTTATTGCTTTTGTTGGATGCACATAGGTCAGTTTTAGTATAAACTTTACATATGTTTGATAGGCTTACTTACTAACTTATATTTAAAACTTATTTCTAAGACTTAAATCTAACATAAGGTTGAGGATGCCCTATTGGGTCCTCTATTCTGGTTCAAATTCGGAGAAGGTTTTGAGGAATATATTGTAGGGGTATCTGTTTTTTATTCTGGTATGGTTCGGGTTTTAGCGAGTCTAACGGTGCAAGAGAAGAGATTTGAGGTAAATAATAATAAAAGTTGGTGGCTAAGTATGTGATATGATGTTCAATGAGTTCTAAGTTGAGTTCTTTGTGAAGCTGATGATTCGTGACAAACCACGGTGCATTGGTAATGGTTCTGAGAAATTGGTTCTGAATGATCTGTAATTTCTTTAGATTGGTTTTTGCGGAATTTATCCAGATGGGACAAGCATACAGCAGTAGCGGTCTTAGAATGGCTTTGTATATTGCAACTGAGGAATGATATGGTAATGGACTGTTTCTATAGATTAAAGGTTTTAATTGCAGTAGTTTTGGTGCCTTAATAATAAAATATACTTTAACAAATTCATATTCATCACTCTACTATTACCACATAAAAAAATCAATGTTACAAACAGATTATAGTTTTATTAATAAAAACAGTACGTACATTGAAAACTAGCAGGTGGATGGCACGTCTTGCAATAAATTCGACAGTTTGTGTGTCGGGTTTAATGTTAACAACGGTAAAGTGCTTATATCCAATAGTGGGAAAATCTACCTTTATTATTTAATTTTATGAAATAAGGACTGTTATAAAATCCAGATTAATATTTTCCTTTACTGATTTAAGCTACCGAGGCGGAAAGAAATAATTCTTTTGGAAGATGCAGTTTTAATCTTTTATTGTAACAAGTATCCCAAAGTATCAGAGAAAGTATCAAGTAATTAATATCTCTTACACTCGCGAAACCTTCAGCCTAAAAATAGGCCTTCTGTTATTTGGGCCCGCCCGCATTGCGGGCCCCAACGTTACGCCACGGCTACCAACCGCACCATACTCCTCCGCTCCCGCACTCCAGTCATCCCTCAGCCCCGACCACCCGCTCACCCACCAATACGCACCTCACCCCGCTCACCTGTCATTACCCATCACCCGCACCTGTCCTCATGCATAGCAGACTTTCTCGTCGCACCTGCCAGTCCTAGTCTCCTTTTCAACTTCACGAGTTTATCGTAACTTTTCTATTAAATATTACCTTCCTCTCTGGATATCTGCCGACTCCACACGACGGCTCGAAGTATCGAATTTCAAACAAACATTTGCTTGGTCCAACCTGGCGTGCACTCAGCACTCGACGTGCTGTGATTCATCTGATTCAAGGTACAACAGAACTAACGATTTTACTCTTCAACGGCACTTTGCGTCCATCGCATACGCTTCTTCTGAAACCATTGCGGGGTTATCCAACAACACGGAGTCACAAACAAAAGATCGTTCTTTCTTGACCTAACAAACCAACATTACATTATCATCACACTGCTATTCCCACCACTTGACATTATTTTATCTTCCAAGAATTGTTTTTAAATTTTACTTTGACCTTTCTCAAATCGCCAGCCCACTTTAAAGAATTTATTTAGGGTTTAGTGTTCGGGAGAAAGGCATAATAGACCTAGTTTTCCATTGCTAAATCATTTTTCTCTCAACATTGTCCAGGTCGATGAATCATTAAGTTAAATTGTTTTCCTCGACCCTCAATGTACTTAGAAAATATCCAATATTTTAGTTTAGTTTATGCCTTATTTTACGTGGCGAGACTCGGGCCATCAGGCCCGCTCTTCCGTCTAACCACGCAAATTTCGATACGCTCCTTTCACCACCTAGCGGAGAAAGGAGGTATTACTTTGGGCGACGAAACTGGCGGATCTCAATTTTGCTCAGAGGCTTCTTTTAGGCTTGATCTTTTACATGCAGTAAATCTACTACATGGGACAGCCGGTTTTCCTTCCCCTCAGAAGGAAGGCGTACGAGGGATTTTTTCGCCCTTAAAAATCCACGGCTTCGCTATAGTTTGAACCCGCAAACTCGGGTACAACAGTCCGGTACGCTGACCGTTATACCACCGAATCCGCAAATTTTAATGGATGTATAATCATTTACACCTCCGACACACTATTTTTTTTCACATTCTCCTACTACGTAAGCCCACACATACGAGTATACTTCCCCTTCCGCTACGCTTTCGCGTTTCTTCCCCGCCCCTCTCAGGAACCGCATCTCCTCGCGAAGACGCAGCGGAGCATCTCTCTCCGGCAGCAGCGGCGCCGGCGGGCGCGCTGAGAAAAAAAATTCAAACAGGTTGTCGTGTAAACAACGCGTTATTGAGGGTTTCTCTTTTATAACCGCGCGAGAGGTGCGCGCGCGTTCGGCAGAGGTCGCGGCGGCGTCGAAAGGGGACGGGAAAAAGTTCGCCGGTTTCATTACATATTTATGTCTCCCTCAAGTGCACTTTGTTTGGGGCTGGAAGCGAGGACGTCGCGCGGGAACGGAGGCGGCGAAGCGGGGGCGAAGGGCGGAATGAGCGCTTTCTGCCGCGAGAGACGCGACGGCGACGCAGCCGCGGTAGCCAACTTTCGTGAGCGCCGTAAAGGTTTTATAATAGCCTTTGCAACAACTCGTGATATGGGCGACTGCGTTCATGTCAAGCGTAGTCGGTGGCTTGAGGCCCGAAGAGCGTATTTTGTTTTGGACGGCGAAGTGTCGATCCCACTTTCCGGGGAGTTCCGCAGGGACGAAAGAGAATCGAAAAATGGGTCTTTCTGCCAAGCATCGGAGTCACTATTTGACATTCAATTGTTTATTGCTTCACTTTTAATACATCATCTTCATCTTTTAACACATCATCAAAACGCTTTTAATATAGTAGTCGAAGGCAGTGAGTCTATGTAGTACATATATGTCGTTGATGTGACTTTCTTCATGGCAGAATATCTTGCATGTTAGGAGTTGTAACCCGAAGAAAGACGCTTTAATAAATTTCGAAACGTTGACTTTTCTTCCAAACCAATCTTTCGGACAGCAAAGACGTTCTCCACCTTCGAGCTGTCAGGTTCAAATCCGATGCACAATGTGAGCGGGTGCTGGTGCTCCTGGCAGGGATTCTCCCATTTACTACAATTCAATGCATAATTTCGTCGCATACCCCAATAGCATAATTATTAATTATTCAGTATTCCCATAATGCTAATCACAATTTATACCATTTCTGTTTTCCCTAACAACCACCGCTTACCACCAAATGAAGGCTGTTGAAGGAATTAATTGACGACCTACTCGTGAACATCCATTTAATACACACACGTGATGAATAGCATTCTGTGAAATGTAAAAATACCACGCAAGCACAAGTAAAACTGCATGTGAAGGTTCATGGAGAAAAATGGACCAGTGCCCACCTAGGCGAGAAAAATGAGTGGCCAGGCCATACTCTAAAAATTTCATAACGTTATGCATTCAGAACACACGCCAGTAATGGGGCGCTTGTTATTATATTATTAATGAAGTTAACAGCATTAACACTTCCTCCAAATAATAGATTCGAGAACGTTCAGAACACACGCCAGTAATGGGGCGCTTGTTATTATATTATTAATGAAGTTAACAGCATTAACACTTCCTTCAAATAATAGATTCGAGGACAATTCACTTTATCGTGGCTGGGAGGTTAATTGCCATTTCCAACTCACAAATTACAGAAGTCGAAACCAATTTTAGTGTTGTTCTGCCCACACTATTCTCCGAAAAAAAAAACACGTTAATTTAAGGTACTTGAAACTTATTATTATATACAAATCTGTACACTTCACTTCCCGCTGACTTATCTAACTGATTTCGATTTCGATACGTCGCCATTTGCTGGAACAATTCGTCTGCGCGCGGGACGCACACCCCTCCGCCGTGGACTCGTCGGCCCAAAGGTTTTCCTCAGCGGCAAAGACCCGCGCGATCTTCGTCGCCCTTAGCCCGGAATCACCCCGCAGGCGCCTCCCATGAAATTCAAATTAGGACCGATATCCCTGTCGTAAATCGCGCCGACTGTCAAACTCTCGCTCCCCCCCCCCTCACTCCACCCCGCCCCCGCCACTAGGGCGCCACTCATCCTCTCTCGCAAGCAGATCGGACGAAGCCTCCCCTGCCCTGCCCGCCCGCTGCGCCGACCTGGTTTCAGCATGGGGATTTCATGACCGCGCAGGCGGTGGAGGGTGCTAAAATGGCCTCAGGTGGGTTCAGAGGTCGATAGGATGAAAGGGAAGAGGAGGAAACGGATGAAAATATAGAGATAGTGTAAAGAGTGCAAGAGACGAAAGAAAGCGCGAAACGGAGGCTGACGAAGATAGAATAAAATTGTAGAACATGATGTGAAAAGAATGACTGATGTGAAGATCATTGAAAAGACGAAAACACTTGGAAATAAATGAAAGTATCGGATGTAGGATGGGTTATTTTTACGAGAAGGAACACACGACAAGCAATAAAAGCAGCACGTTTAGGCAACATTCACCAAGAGAAATGATACGTGAAATAAAACATATTAGTTTAAGCCGGGAGCATTGATGGGTGACCCAAGTTCAATAACTCTAGCGTTTCTCTACCAGTGAAAATTGAAATGATTCAAAAACAAAGGTTTAGTATCCACCAAGATTAATCAGGTGAACTCGAGACTGCTTTTTTTGAACTAATATAATTAATA
This sequence comes from Teleogryllus oceanicus, assembly GCA_964035755.1. Lineage (NCBI taxonomy): Eukaryota > Metazoa > Arthropoda > Insecta > Orthoptera > Gryllidae > Teleogryllus > Teleogryllus oceanicus. The sequence goes on from CAXIVR010000005.1 coordinate 22,035,798, forward strand.
TAATAAGCCATTAATTAACTTTTCATTTTCTTTGTGGCAAATGTCGAAATAAAATCTGATAGTTCAGGTCTGATCAAAATACCGGAATAAATTATGAAAAGTTAAAGTAACTTGAACAATGTACTACAATAAAAGATTGCGAAACTTTCTGAGAAATAAATATGTATTGTAAAACTTCTCGAACAGTCCCTAGTGAGCTTGGTTATTAATGCGACTCTTAAATAACAAAATTAACAACATGAAGGAAGAAAAAAGACCTTTTCTAAAAATGCTTCTCGGTGCATGAGCCCTCAAATTCCATAGGGTAAGTCTTTGAGCGCCACCAGGCGTGCTTAAGCCCTCAGGGGCAAAGAACGCGCGACCTTCCTCGGCGCGGAGGGGCGTCTCGGCTCCACCGCTTGCGCCTGTCGTCGGGGCGTCTCGAGCATAAATAACGTCTCTGATTCGGCGCCGCATAAACTGTTTATGTACGGCGGTCCTTGGCCTCGGGCGCGTTTTAGGGCTCCGGGGGAGATCCCCCCTCTCCTTGAGGAGGTCTATCCAGCCTCGCTATAGTTTGAATGTTAAAATATTTTACGGTCATAGCTAAGGCACAAACGTGTCTTAAATCGGTAGTCCGAAAACCCAGAGTTAAATACTTATGATTTCTGCTTGTTTATATCATTATTTGTACCTCGAAGTACTTCTCAATTATAGAGAACACAAATTGCTTTAATCCATTTTTCATAATTATTGCAATCTCTGACTTACTGTTCCGTGTTTTAGACACATAGTAGTTCAAATGCAAAACTGCAAATCGATGTTCATAGAATAGCATTTCTCCGATATTTTAGATACGCTTGAAGACACAGTAGTTCATAGACCACACACTAGCTTATAATTTTGATTAAAATCATACTAGAATTCTTCTAATGCCATTTTCCCTCTTGGTGATCAAATAAAAAAATCTTATTCCTTCTTTTTGTAAGCAATTATAAAATTTATTTTTGCAGCGCATGTGCATTCTCACCCCGACGAAGTATCCAACAGTTTCACTCGCTTGTAAATCACCGTACCTGTCACGATCGTGACAAAGCGCCAGGTGACTTGTATTTGTTCGTCCGCGGACAAAGCGCAAATTCGCACACCTTATCCTTATCCCAAGGTGTGGGACAAAGGTTATGGTGAGACGCGAGGAAGACGCGGCCCCCTGGAGCTGCCTCGCAGCCATTTCGGAGGCCGTGCCCGCCCCCGCCCCCGCCATCGCGTCGCGCCTGGCCCTACGCTCCCGGCCCGCGCTTTACGACCGTCGAAGGGAAATCGTTAACCCAGCGCCTTCCCAGGCATCGCCCGTAGGCGCCCCCGCGGTGCTGACGTTTAGGGGCCGCTGTACATTAGGCAAGATCTGTCCCCGCCAGGCCACCGACCTTGTTAACGACCCCTTAATTAGTACGTGTCACTGAGAGTCGTTGGGAGTACTGAATATTCTAATTTATTATGCGAGGAAAGTTGTGCTGCATGTATCACGTACTCACTGATGAGGGATGATCTTGATGAGTGTAATGATTACTTAAACACTTTTTACCAACTCATAAAATATATTATTTATTGATAAATCTTGTCCATGCAAACTATCAACAACTACATTGCAGCTAAAATCTTCTTGGCGTTTCCAGTACAACACAAGAGTTATGTACTTTCCCTAGTTCATTAATTTTCCACGTGTAAATTGCTCATAACTCATCTCCAGTTAATAAACTTGGTATGAGGTGAAGAATAAATTGCTTCTTTGGAGCACATGAAGAAAGTGAATAATAATACAAAAGTAAATTAGCAGTGATTGAGAGATTCAAAATTATCTTACCATGCATGAGAAAGATAAGACAACAGGTTCGCGGATACTACGGATTCGAGAATCATAACATCGTTTCTAAATACTGCTCGTCAAATGGTAATCAAGATCTGTGCCACGCGAAGTTTACTGCAGCACTTTTGGAAGCAGTAAGTTGCCTGAAATTGCAACACTAAGATTTAATGACAAACTTTCATCAAGCACGCCCCAAACCGAGTTAACATATTCTACTAAAGTTTACTTACCAGTGCGCCTAAAACTTTTTACTGCTATTCACAAAGTAAATCCGCTTGCTATAACGTAGATACGGCAATTTTTCCATCCTCGCTTTGCTATTACAACAGACGTGCGGAATGAGGAATCTGAAATGACATTCTTACGCGCAAAGTGTTTCGAGGAGCTTGTCGCTGATGTAGGAATAAACTGCAGGCACTTCGACGAGAAATAGGCAGTCTCTAACACAGAGTTTCCAAAGAAGATGTATACGTGCCAAGTCCTACCCCAAAATGAGATTATATCAATACGTTATTATTGAAGCAAAACACACATAACGCATAACACGCATAAAAACATTATAATTTGTCCTGTATTCTTTGTAACGTACAGTGAGAAACTGAAATGGAGAAAGAATTTTAGAAAAATTCAGGCGCCCCATTGCGAATTAATTTCATAAATGTACAGTGAGCGATGAACACACAATAAATGTTTTTGAGCCTTTCTGGCATATCCGACTCTCAATGCACAACACGAGATCAATTAGTATTAACTTTCATTTCAATAAATATTCATTCGATGGCAATAACATGTTCAGGCACTGAAGACAAATGCGCAAGTAGTAAAATTTCAGGATATAAGAGGTATGCCACTACAGAATTTACGCAAGTAGTAGTTACTCCAAAAATAAAATGATGAGATTATCTTTATAAAGTTATAAAAGAGTAAAGGAGTCTCCCTGCTTGCAGACTTGCGTGCTATATTTTAATAGTACGATATAATTGTGAAAATATAAAAAAACAATATATTTTTTGTATACCATTATAATAAATATTTTTCGATCCAAGAAATCGATCATAATTAATTGATTGATTGGTGATTCCGAGCGCGTTAACGGCTAAGGACATTATTTCCGAAAGTATAGTGCATGTTTCCCTTTGAGAGGAGGAAAGAAGAGAGGTTATCTTCCCCGGTTAGATGGTGAGATCCGGCAGCACCCTACCAGACGGTTAGCGGGATTTTCCCAACCATATATCTCCCAACAACAGGGCACCGCTTCAGCCGGGACAAGCTCTAAGCTCCCAACCGGTCTCCCGGCATGTCTGGTACTCCACTGATATCAGTAAATGCCCTGAGCCACCTCTCATAGTAGAAAGTTTCATAAAATGTTATCTTAAGGCAGAGACTATGATGCATTTCTCGTTTATGGTACGAAAAATTATGTCATCACACTATCAGCCAATCGCAGCGAGCGAATTGGGAGAGTTGACTCAACTTCGTGTCAACTCAACTCGTCACACACACTCGTCGTGTGTGTGTGTGTGTGTGTGTGTGGAGGGGGTGTCATAATAAAGATGTTTCCAAAAATAAAAAGCATCAACGACAAATAAAGAAGTGTTTCTTCCCGGAAAAATAAAGACAGTTAACCGATATTTTTATTAAAAGGTAAAACAAATGTTGAAGAACTTTTAGAGTAACCGTTTTAGAGTAAATAAAACACTTTAAAGGCATTTACGCGTTAATTTGTTCTTTTTCGACCTACTTCGGATTATCCTCGCACTTCGCTTATACGCAGTTCCCGCTCCACCCAATTACGCCGATAATCAGGAGTCTAATGAATTTTGAACATATGCTTTTGCAATATAGCTTTTCCGTAACCTGCCGAACCAAAAGTGGGAAGTCCCAGCTTTGTGGCATACTGTTGCTCGGAAAGTCATTATCGCGCCGGTCAAATTACCTCTGCCATCAAATGACGCAGCTCGCAGAGCATCAAGAGCGTCGCTAAGCCGTCTTTAGAGGCACTCGCTCGCTCTCAGCGAGTTTACTCTCCAGTCATTTTCGCACCCGCGCAAAAAAGCCTCGCCCCACTTTCAGAACACGAGAGATGGTTTTCTGGTGGCTTCATCAGACACCTCCCGTTAGATGCGCGATTCCCTGAACGGCTTAAGGGTTTTATGAGGCGAGAACTGAAAAGACCTTTTTCTATAGTAGATTTCATGTTTGAAAAAGGAGGGTATCTACAGTTAGATTTTCAAGGAAACGTTTGCTACCAACCAACATAATTTCTATAGAACTTCTAAGAATAAAACGTCTTTAACCAGATAAAACATCACATACGTTTTCATCGGAACATACTTAAATGGAATCAATATGAATTATAGTCCCATAATTACCATACAAGACGCTCAGATCTTCCTCATTTTTCAGAACCAAAGATTCTTACAATTGCTGGGTACAATCATAGTTCTAATTTGGGCCCAAGACTATAACAATATTGATGAAAAATACTCTCAATTATCAACTGCAAATTACAAACAATTTAAATAGAAAATAAAAAAACCTAATTCAAAATACCTATTATAATTTATAAGTTCGTTGATCTCCTGTGATACAAGTAATTGTTATTTTGTAATTTTCGTATTGTTTTTGTAATATTATATTTGTATCTTTACATTAGACTAATATTAAGATCCTTTATGTCATTTGGTGTAATTAATTTATTTATGATTACTTGTAAGATCTTTTATGTGAAACTCTTGAACACGTGCTTCGCTTTTTCAAGGGGGTGATAGAACTCTTTTTATTTAACTAATATGTAATGTTAATTGCTAGCAATAAACATATTATTATTACTATTTTATTATTATTATTATTATTTTATTTTTTTTTTTTTTTTCTCTCTCCCCCTTTCTCTCATATATATATATATATATATATATATATATATATATATATATATATATATTGTGTGTGTGTGTGTGTGTGTGTGAGAGACGTACGACTATAGGAAAATTAAGGTTATAATAATATAAATAAAGAATTGAAAGGCTTTGTTTTAGAAAAACGATGATCGGATTAAGAAGAACAGGCACAAAAGAATGAAGGATTAAAAGAAATAATTAAGAACGACCACCATTTAAAAAAAAATACACGATGATGGGGCCTTGGCAGAGTGAGAGGCAGGGGAATCAGAAGAACACCGAGAAAACCTGGCCAGGGCTGGCTTTGTTCACCACGATTTGCGCGCAAATCAAATGAAGAGAACAAATTACTTAATACGCGTAGGACTGCGCATGAGTTGCGTCTCATTACGGAATCGCGGCTGTGTGAGGCGGGGCCTAAAGACTCTCAATATAAACTATTACGGACGCTTTCTGCAGCGCATCCTTGTACCCTCTTGCAGGAAACAAAAGACAGACCACTGCCAAGGTTATGGAAGTGGTGCATGAGCCAGGAGTCGGCAGGGGGGGGGGACACAAGTAGGCCCGACCGATGAAAACGAGCGTGCAAACAGCGCTTTCTACAAGCACAATCTAATAATAATAATAATAATAATAAAATAATAATAATAATAATAATAATAATAATAATAATAATCATTACCTAACTCCCCCGTATTTCATTTTTCCCACAAAAGTGACACATTTTCAACGTGCACGGTAAGCATTAGTGAAAGCTGTACCATGCGATACTAATGCTCCTATGATTGCACCCAGAAGCAACGGACAGTTGATAGGCTCTGAAGAGAAGATCCGCAGGCGGCGTAAGAGCGATTGGGCAGGGAAACAGAGTAGCGCATTCCTTTGCGCTGCGAAATCCGACATTTTACATTTAACTTAAAAAAAATTGAAAAGTACGGAATTGTGTGTGATGGAAACCATCAATCTATCGTAACCAATATTAATAATCTATTCTTCAAAAATATCCAAAATGTCTTCCTTTGTTATTGTTTCTCCTAATCTACCGCATTCTGCCTGGCAGCGCTACTCGGTGAGAGGATATTAAAAGTGGGCGATTGCGCTACGCTGAGTCTAGGGGCGCTCTGCCTGCGGCCCGCGAAGCGCGCCCTCCAGCGGCCGCCAGCGCCACCCCACTTGGCGTCGTGCGCGCGCAATTTTCTTCGCCGGCGGCGCAGCAAAGATGCAACGAGCGCCTTCACGCTCCGCCGGCCGCGCGCTCGCCCGACCAAGTAAAGGGCAGGCGGGTGGTGCGGTGGTGGTTGGTGGCAGGCCCTCTGCAACGGCAGCGGTGGGTGGGGCACACTCACAGAGAGTGGACGATGTAGTCGGTGTGGGTCATGCGACCACCTCCTCCTGGACCACCTCCACCGCGACCACCGCCACGTCGATCACCTTCACCGCGACCACCTTCACTTCTTCTACCTCCACCGCCGCCTCACCAACAACACCCACCTCCACCCCATCCGCCAACAGCAGGAAACAATCTAAACACGCCTTCGTGCCGGCGTATCGAGACATTGATTGTTGAGGCGGTAAGAGTCACAGATTGCTTCGGTTGTTTTTCAAAGCAAATACTAGCGCATGTATGGCGCTTGGCGAGTGTCTGGAGTGGTGACGGAATGTTTGTAGTATAACTTAACAAATGGATTATATTTTGACTGAACGGTTTTATCAAAATATACACAGGAGTGTTTTTTATGCAAAATGCTTGTATACTAAACAAAATTTGACACACATTCGCAATAAAGAACGAATTAATTCATAGACCTATGTGAAAATGAAAACTGCTCAATTTCAATGTTTTGTTTTCTTCGTTTATTCCTGATAAAGACAGGTTCCTAAAATCGACATTCCTTCTCTCATGCAATCTCCACTGTCCTCGGCTGCAGCCCATCCCCGATTTTGCATCGCCGTCGCCGCCGATGCTCGCACCGGGGCCTCGCGCTTCACCTTCGCGCCAGTGGACAGCCGGCGTCGTGTTTACCTCTCTCTCTGTACACAGGCGGCGGTGCACTCCTGGACCCATTACCGGCAAGGGCACCGCGCACTCACCGCGGCGTCAGCGGGGGCGCGGCCCCACGCAGGGCTGCCACTCCGCGCTTACCAGCTGGGCGTCGCGTCGTGGCAACAGGGGCTTGTGTGCTCAGTTAAGAAGCTGCAATTCGTTAAATAGATGAAAAGGAAATTACAAACATTACGTAACGAAAACCTTATTTGTCGATCAATATTGGTTGTTTCACAGTCCTGCTTGTTTTCCTTTCGTTCTACAATGAATGGGTGTCTGCTATATTTAGCTGGTTACTGTAATGCCATGGTATAGGTTTTATTTGTTCTTATATCGTGCATGAACATGAATGACATGAATGATGAACACAGTGTTGCTTATAAAGTGAACGAATCATTATTATATTAAGAAATACGAACAAAATGTGTGTCCTGTATATTACGGTTAATACAGTTCAAGATTTTACGTTCTTTGTAATTCTTTTCATTGAGATTATTGTCAATAACTTCAATATTTTAATAATTCTCTGAATGGAAAAGCTCTTAAGAGTTGTCTAGAGTCGCACAAAACACGTTCGGAGAAAACTGATCTGTGCACAATTTGCGGGTAGTTTCGCATGTGAGAACTACCATGAGTCTCTTACAAAGAAAAAAAAAAGAATTTTAATAGTAAAAATAATTTAAAATAGAATGTTTAAAAAATGATGTCTCTTCCGTACTCACATAGTTTCAACTGAATAACTACGCAGAGGTTTGCAACGTGCCAACGTGCAAAGTGCCAGAATTTTTAATTCAGTTTTCGACCTAGAAAGCACGCAATACGTCATTCAGATACCCCTCCATTGAAAATGGAATAAATAACGCGTTTAATTTAATAGAAACTCTTGGGCGATAAACGCCGTCGAGTGACTGCTCCAGCAAACATTTTCCATCGTCGCCTTTTCGTTCGGAGGGCGCAACACGAACAGGTCTACGTCGCTATCGTTCGTTCTTTCAGCGCTGACACTAGTGTTCTCGGACATCGCGGATTCGGTAGTATAACGGTCAGCGTAGCGGACTGTTGTACCCGTACTGGTGCGGGTTCAAACCCGACCGCCGTGGATTTTTAAGGGCGAAAATATCCCTCCTACGCCTTCCTTCAGAGGGAAGAAATAAAGCCGGCTGTCCCATGTAGTAGATTTACTGCATGTAAAAGATTCTCAAGCCTAAAAGAAGCCTCTGAGCAAAGGTCCGAGTCTCGCCACGTAAAATAAGGCATAAACTAAACTAAACTGAACACAGGGTCTCAATGCTCTGAACTCGTCATTGAGAACGATCGGAACTGAGTGACTTTGGGTTCGGCTTCAGAATTAACCCACGTCCTAAAGAACATTTCGAGGGACAAACTGATCACATTTCGATGATCGATTTTACAGACTACGATTAGAAAACTTTCGACGGATTCGTAAGGTTCCACACGACTCGAAACCCACGTAACAATATTCTTATATAATCGTATACAGCTACAAAATTCCTTTATATTCCGTATAACAATGAATAAGCATCCATATTCGGTTACTGGGCTTCTGTTTCCGCAACATATCCCATTCGAATAGTCATTGGCTGCCCTAAAAATGGCTTAAAGGCGTAAGCCTTCTCCCTAGGCTATCTTGTCTATGGAATACAACATTCTTAATCACTACCATCATCATTGTTATAACCACCATCATCTCCCATATACATAGAAGTTTTCTTTGGTCGTATCAAGACTGGGCAAAGCGGAATCCAATACCTCACCGCCGTCGCTTCCGAAGGGCGGGGCACCTGTGGAGTTGCGACGCGGAGATGAGAGCGTCATAGGAGAGCGGTGTCGATTTCATCCCTCCAGCAGAGCAGCCTAGCGCGAGCGGCGTGGCGCGGCGCAGAGCGGAGCGCCGACAGGAGGCCGGCGTCCAGTTGCTTCTGCCAGAGGCAGCCTCGCTCTCATCCGACCCGCCCGTCCCGTTGAACCTCATCCCACCCCACTTCGGCTCATCGAACCCTCCCCCGCCCTCCTCCGACCCACCTTGCACGGCGTCGCTCCTCACTGCACGCCCGCCCCGTCGAACCCCGTTCAGCAATGCTGTATCTCGAGCTAAATGCCGGTGCAGTCCCCTAACAAACGTGCCACAGACCGCGCGCAATCTTTCGTTCCCGCGCCGGATCGCACTATCACGCGGGAGAACATCACTAATGACCCAACCAACCAGAAGCCAGCTAACGCCCTCTCCCAGCTCTGACCCGATCCCTCTCGCTCCACTCTGCCACACCTGCTTCTTCCTTCTCTTCTCCGCCTTGTTCCGCACCGCACTGTTCTTCATCGTCCCATCCCACTTCGCCCCCCCATTCCTATCCGCACCGACCTGTACCGCAATCCTCTACCACGTACCATCCGCTTCGCTCCACATCGTCTCCTCTGCTCTACGCGCTCCTTTCTGCTCCGTTCCGACTCACACCGCTTGCTCGCTAGTTCCGCACGGGGTGGATTCCTAGTGGGAGGAAACTGCAAGCTGTTGTGTAGGTCGTCTCCACATCTTACGTTCCAGCGCGGGAGGATCACCGCTACCTGTCGCGATATGACAAATACCACTGTAGCGTCGCGTGGTTCGGCGCCGCGGCGTCGGGCCGCGCCGGGCCGCTTCGGGGAAACCCGCTCTAAGCCGGATGCAAAATGGGGGTGTAAAGCGGCGGCGCCTCGCCGCGCCGGCTGGAAAACCCGTAGGAATCCCGGCTGGAAATTCCCTGAAAAGGACGCGCGCGGATGCGAGGCTAAGAGATGTCGGTTGCAGCCCTGGAACATACGGCTGGCCAGCGAGCCGTATGACGCCCGCTGCTTGTAGGTTGGGGGCGAGCCAACGGATACTTAAGGCCGCGCCGACAGGCGCCTCGGGGGATACGCTGGGTGTCGAAAGACGAGAGGTATCTCCAGTGCTATCATTGCACGTGATCTTCGGGTCGAAGATCGGTTTGGCGACAGGCCATGTAACTGGTATAGTTACGGGACTCAATGTCCGCCAGCTTCGCACCTCGCGTTGCTTTTTGCTGCTTTCGAAGCAGTGGTTCTGGGCGAGGCCTAGGGACGGTCGCGGGGTTTCGCGGCTAAGAGAACTGAAAGGTTGCCAAGGGGTTAGATTTTTGTATTGTAATCTTTGTACATTAATTGTAAAAAATACTGTAAATATATTGTAAATATCAATCAGAACAGTCGTCTGTGTTTTTCATCCTAGTACGTCACACCACTATCTCGGGTCTGATGATGAGAGTAGATGACGTTCCCGGAAACACTGATCAATCGTACCGCTTCTCCCCTCCTCGCCCTTTCCTCCGTGCTTGACCCCCCCCCTTCCCCCGCTCCTCCCACCCCACCACGCACCATTTCGCTCCACCTCGTCTCTCCGCGCCTCCTGCGCCGCCCCCGCCCCCTCCGTGCGCGTCACCCCGCCCCACCACCCCTGCCGATTTCCATTATCCCGTCTCAAATCCCGGCGGCATCACGTTGCGAAGTGATATATACTTGGGTTTTTCTTACTTGGCAGCTGAGGGTATTATCTTCAACACGGCACGACTTTTTGAGTCTTTCTCGGTCCTGCCGCAAGATGTCGCATGATCGCGACCACATCAAGCAGTGCTGCAGATCAAGCGACACTAGCAGCATGACCGAGAAAGACGCGAAAAGCTATGGCATATTCCATCTTGGATATACTACCCTCAGACGCCTCGTTAGATAAACCGAAGTATAGTTGCTAGCGATCATAAGTTGAGAATCACGCAGCGTTATATCGTCCATTCCAGCTTGCAATGGAAGCGTGGAGAAATGGATATGTTGTGAAACGACTGTTGAATTTCAAGTTGATTTATTCTCCCTTTTTCTGGACACCGTGTGATATTCGACTTCATCTCGACATCGTGTGCTGCTTTGTAAATGGTTTTTTAGGCGTAATGAACTTTTTGAATTTTTTTTTAAATTTATTTTATTTCCTTTTCGTCTGGGTTGAATATGAACCTTTAAATTAATAGTTTTCTAGCACTAACGAACCAGATTTATCTTGTGAAGACAGGGTGTTTTGGATTTGCATGTCGCATTTTGTAACTTTGGAGCCCCAAAACGTGCTTTCCTTGTGCTCCTTCGCACAAATAAAAATTCACAAGGGATCACATTCCAAGGGAAAAATTCACATGGGCCATGAACGAGCGCTGGGCACAGATTCCTGATGCCACCAAAACATCATCGCTTCATGGAGCATCTCAATAACCTCGACTAATCGAAACTGACATCTTAACGTGCAAGATGCTCTTCCAGAAAGGTAAGACAACGAAGACCACGTTATCCAAAGGATTTACCGGGAGCGGTAGCTCAGTGCATCAACTGATGTCACTGCAGCTCCTCTGACCGGGAGGTCCTAGGTTCCCACTCCCCACGGCGGCAGGATTTTCGACACTAGCTTTTCAGCTAGGTCGAATTCAGTCGTTGTCTGGAGAAGAATTCTAGCGGTCGGCTGCTCTGATCGGTAGTTTTCCGTGGGTTCCCCGATCAATACCAGGCGAATGCCGGAGCAGTACCCTAACAAACGGGCCACGGACCGCGCGCGATCTGTTCTTCCTCTTCCTTGTCCTATCCTCTCCCCTTACACACACACTTACACTAACATGCATTACACTACCATATATTCCGCGAGACCGGTCGGGAGCTTAGAGCTTGTCCCGGCCAGGGCGGTGCCCCGCTGGTGGGAGAGTGCTGGTTAGGGGGAAACCCCACTAGCCGACGGTAGGTCAGCGCCGGATCTCGCCATTCAGCGGGGGAAAGTCACCGCCATCTCCCGCGAAAAAATATGCACTACACTAACGGGACTAATGACCAAAGCAGTTGACGCGCCCGGAATCACGAAAAAATCAAATCAACCAAAGGATTAAAAGATATATGACTTTCATAACTCCATTGCTTCATCAAACGCCGAAAAAACACTGTTCTTCCATTTGTTTCTCCTTGTTGTGTTTCTTCCTCGAGCACTTCACCCTCGAGGCGCGCAAGAGGTGAAGCGCTGGACGGGGGTGCGCCCCGTGCGTGCGCGAGTGAGGAGAGCCCCGGGCTGTTTACGCGCGCGCGCCAGGCCTTAAGCTGGCGCTAACAAGCGGCTCGCAAGCGACGAGAGCGCGGCCCCGCCCCCCGCAGCGGAGGGCGCGCCCGCGGGGGCAGCGGCACGGCAGGGAGGCGGTTGGCGGCGACTGCGAAGGTGCTGGGGACGGCCGAGGTGGCGGGGACAGGCAACAGCAGTGGTGCGGGTGGCGGCCATTGCGGACGCGGCGCGGGGGCACAACGGTGAGATGCCAATGGAGGGGGTGGCAGCGGTGGCGAGGTTGGTGGATTCACACGTTGCAGGTAAGTGGCGAGGAGGTCAATATTTGTTATGTATGGAAATCAGCAAATTAACAATAAACAAGATTTTTATTACAGCCTCTCAGTCTTTACAATAGTTGCGCCAAAATCCAAAAGAGAGTAAACCTGTATACAATAGCCGAGTCACCAGATGTTCAGTCGAAGTCCAAGTCCAAAGCCGAGCTCACCACAGTTAAACCAGAAGAAATCATTTTTTACACTGCCGGGTCGCAATCACTATACTAAACACAATCCAAGCTCAAGTTACTCTCTAAACACTCTGTATACTGTTCTGCCGCTACCCCGGCGGCTGCCCGTTATAACTTGCTGCGCGTCGAAGAGTCGCCTCCTCGTAGAGGCTTCGCGTGCCGGCCGTTCTGTCCTCATTGCCCGGCTTCTTCCTTGCTCGGCTGCCCAGTTCCCGCTCACACGTCACGGCGTACCGACTCCGCGGCGCGCGCTTTGGTGTAGCGGACACCGCCGCAACAATATTAATGCAGATGCTACTGTAGTTAAACTATCATCTTTTTTTGTCGCCATCCTAGGATTCGCCATCCTAGGATCAGGTGATCGCGCCACTTGTATCCACCGAGACCCAGTCATATATTCCCGGAGGCAAGTGCACGCGACCTTTTTTTGGGAGGGGGGTTCAGCAATTTTATGCTGAATCCGGTTTTTCACCCCAGTCTTGTGACCCTGGGGGATGAAGTATCAGATGGTATGAGATGATGATGTTGATGAAATGTGAATGGACAATCACAAACACACACAACCATGCCCGAGACGGGACTCGAACCCGCGATCCTTCCGTCCGAGTTCGCCATGGCACTATTGCCTTAATGATCTCGGCTATCCATCATCATCATTATTATTATTATTATTATTATTATTATTATTATTATTATTATTATTATTATTATTATTATTATTATTATTGCTGTTATAGGAGTGGCTTAAGAGGCTTATATTAAACTTGCATTTCATGAAAATGTTTTATTCAAATTGAATTCTTAAAGAGTAATTCAAATGGGAAGTTTGGCAATTGCTTCGTTGTCTCCCTCAACCTCTAATACATTAACTACGTCTTGCGACAGATAAATCTGGTCTGTAGCAAATACAATTTCATAAGTAACAGGTGGTATCCTCAAAATTACTGCAAAACCACTGAATCCAAAGATAAATCGATTTTCCATTCCAATTCCCCTCGACGTTGTTTTCTTCCGACAGTTAATTTATTTATCACTTCAACCTTGCATCCCACTTTTTTTTCTCTAATCAGTTTTGTCCCCTACCCTTTTAGACTCTCATTAATTTGTCTTTTTATCCTCAATATTAAGAAGTCCTATCTTTGCTTTGATGCAGAACGCAGTTTACTCTTAGCAGTGGCGTAATCATTCCTCCATTGTTTTATTTCCTCCTTGCTCTACGCCATGCGAGCAACTCTCCGCCCCCTTCCTCCACCCGGCCCCCCCCCCCCCGCCCTCCCCCACGCTCGCACCCCCACGCTTCCCCCCTACATCCACTCTAACTCCCAAACTCTAGCCCACACACCCACCTTCCCAACCACTCGCCCGCCCATCTGGCTAACTACTCGCCCGCCCGACCACTCACCCGCCCGCCCCCAACCTCTCGCCCACCCTCCCCCTCGCCAGTTCAACCACCCACCAACACCAGCCCTCCCTCGCCCGCCCTCCGGCCTTGTACTTGGCGCGCTCGGAGGCGGCGGCCGGCGCCGCCGCCTCGAAGAAGCATCGCCCCCATTACGTCATTACCGGCTTGTTTACCCGCCGCGGCGCGCCACTAAATTACGTTTCTCCCTCGGCCCTCCCGCCCCCGCCCCCGCCCCCGCCCCCGCCCCTCGGAGACGCCGGCCCGGCGTTGCGTCGCCTCGCCCGCCGCCCGCACCTGGAGAACCAACACGGCGCTGCGGAACACGGGGCGCGCGGGAGGGGGCGGGCCCAGGGGCGGAAGAGGACACGTGCATGCGGCCACGCGCGGAGTTTGTTAATAGGAGGGCCGATAAGCAACACGGCCAGACGATGAAGTGCGGTGGACGGGGGGCACAGACGTTATAGTAAGCCCGTAAAGTAAATGAGTATTACGCGAAAGGAGGAAATGAGATGGCGAAGTTAAGCATCGGCAGTGAAAGGGCGAATAGAAATTCTACTGACAAACTTCCGCAGATTCTGAGTGGAAGAGGAGCGAGTACGTTCAAAAATGTATGTGACACACAGGTTAGAACTCTTCGTTGTGAAACGATGGACCACTGTGCGCTGCGCAAAGGAATGGGAGCCCACTTTGAATCGTTTTTTCCCCTCGAGAAGCTCGGATTTCGGGTACTCGTACGACCGTTTTTGCCTCATTCACACAAAGGGACTTCTCTAGCGTCGTAGTGTTCGAATTCATCTTGAAGGTGGGAAATCGGGAACTTCTAAGTTTCCTCACTTCGTTTTCAAGAATTTCAAGAGAGTAAACTGTAATTTTACATTTATTTTCATTGATGTAGTGGCTCGATCAGTAACATTACTGACAAAAAGGAATATTCTGCCATGCCATTTAGGATAACATGCTAAGCTAATGTTAGTAAAGACACAGGGTGATAGTTTTTACGCGATCCTATGGCTGAAAGAGGACACACATAGTAGGAAAGGTGACAGCCAGCGCCTGGTGGTCACACAGAAGCTTTATTCACAGGAGAAATAATAATTTAAGGGATCATGTGAGAAGAACAATGGAGATATCTGGCAGTAAGAATCATTAAGGAATAATCATTAACTATGATTAAAGTATGAGTGCTGACAAAAAGTTTGAAGACTGGTTGTAAATAATTGGGTATTTTTCATGTAGTACCGACCACAGACATTTGTTCACCAAAAAATTCGCTTCTTGAAGATTAAGTAAAATCGTAAAACAAAGTCTCATATAACCAACCAATAATCAACCAATAAACACCTGATTTGCCGATCCGATGGCGGAGATGGTTAAGGCAGTAGTGCAGTAGCGGTCTCGGACCAGAGGATCGCGGGTTCGAATTCCGCCTCGGGCATGAATATTTGTGTGCATTTGTGTTGTCCTTACGTATTGTCCCTAGTTCCCCCTGCAGTTTAAAAACCACAATGGTCGCCATATTACCAAGCGACCTTAGAAATAATAATAATAATAATAATAATAATAATAATAATAATAATAATAATAATAATAATACCAACAACAACAGCAAACACCTCAATAAGCCACTAAAAGTCACCAAATAATAACCCCAGCAACACCCAAATTACCTACTCCGAAAATTCTGTAAATTTTATCAGAAAGTTTTAACTTCTGCATAAGATGTCAACCTCGTGAATCAACAGAAACAGAAGATACAAATGTTTGAATGGAAAACACACAGTCAAACATGAAGTCGAACAAATCAAAAATCATTATCGCTCGACTAACACATTTCAACTCGTACAAAGAAGGGACAGTTCTAAAATTGAGACGCTTTCATGGAAAGATTCATCTTCACCAAAAAGAACAGGTAAGTGAAAAAAATAGAAGGTAAACACATAAAATGACCGCGTAGGCACTTCTAAAACGGGAACGTAAATGAAGACTTAGAAAAGCACTTCTGAAACAAAAAGTCTCCGTGCAAGTTCTGGAGCCACGGCCTGTGTCGCTATCCCTCTTTCATGATGGGTGGTTCCGCATTACGCCGATGCCTTTCTCAGTTTTTTGCTACTTTAATCTCTCTTTCTGCCACACTTTTCCTCGTATACAACTATTGTGTTTCTGGCCTCATACACTCGCTGAGTTATTCGTATTTTTGCACTTGCGCTTCTTTTACATCGCTTTATTTAATTTGTGCGGTTTTTGAGCAGATAATGGCAGTAAATTATATAAATTCTTCCGGTAGTTTTGTTAGGCATTATCCATTATTTTCATCTTCGAATGACACATGCGTTTTTTAGAACACGGTAGAAAATACTCATTCTAGGACCAATAATAACATAATGGAATGTTCATGATGCTTCCCTAAATTCAAATTCAGCGTTTAAAATAATCTCTGAATCATAGACCAAGGAGGTCCACAGATCCATACTCTCTGGCTGAACTAAACCAGATGGAATGTGCTTGTTTTTAATGCTGGCAAATGAGAAAATAGAATATCTAAACAAGAACATAATATCGAATGTACCTAGCCAAGAGGTACAACAATGCATTCGAAACAACTTTATTATTTACGCGAAAAACTCGTCAACAGAATCTTTGGACTGGATTTCTCTACGCGTTTTGTAAAAACTGCCGGTTTGTTGTTGAGTGTAAAAAGACCTTTCCCTTTTTATTTCTTCTAGTCCCTTCATCTTTCTTTGTTTTCACTTCGCATGTTGTCCCATGGAGCATTCTCTTTCACCCCTTTGCATTAGACATGTTTCCCGTACCAATGACCAACGGCACGAAGATTACGATGTAATTGGAGACAGCACGAGAACTGTAACTTCACATTCTATGATGCTTAACATATAATACAACTAATGAAATAACTGCCTCGTGTCAACAATGGATATTAACTGCCCAAGCTGGTTAATATCACTAATATGACTTCGCTGACACCCCTCCTATCGCCTATATTGGAAGTGATCATCATCACACTATCTTCCAATGTATCATAACCACAACACCATCACATTTTTGTGATGGGTCCAGCAGCAGTCCACACGACCATTACTCGTACTCTAACCCTTAAAGACGGCGGCAGGAATTTCGACACTACCTTTTCAGCTAGGTCGAATTCAATCGCTGTCTGGAGGAGAATTCTAGCGGCCGGCTGCTCTGATCGATAGTTTTCCGTGGTTTCTCCGATCAACGCCAGGCGAATGTCGGAGCAGTACCCTAACAAACGGGCCACGGACCGCGCGCGATCTATCCTTCCTCTTCCTTGTCCTATCCTCTCCTCTTACACACACACTTACACTAACATGCACTACATTACCACATATTCCGGGAGACCTGTCAGGAGCTTAGAGCTTGTCCCGGCTGGGGCGGTGCCCCGCTGGTGGGAGAGTCCTGGTTAGGGGAAACCCCACTAGCCAACGGTAGGTCGGCGCCGGATCTCGCCATCCAGCGAGGGAATATCACCGCCATCTCTCGAGAAAAACATGCACTACACAAACGGGACTAATGACCAAAGCAGTTAACGCGCCCGGAAACACGAAAAAAGAAAAAACCAAACCAATCTAACCCTTAAACCATCACCAGTGCTACCAACCGTGCTCACCGCCACCGTCGCCGTTCGCTTTCCTGCTCCTCGTACTTTCTCGTTCCGCGCCGAAACAAGACGTTTTGTTGCCGGAGGAAACCGCCCCTCCTCCTCCTCCGCCGGCGCAGCGCGACTTTTTGGGCGCGCAGCTGCGCGGTCCGGGGCTGCAGGGAGGGAGGCTGCGGGCCGCAAATGAGTTCCTTCCGCACCGCCTTGCCCGCCCACTCGCCCTCCGCCCCGCCCCCTTTCTCCCTCCAATTCGTCAGGGGCACCACGGCGAAGCGAACGAGAGCGGCTCCGGGCCCGCACGAAGGGGCAGCCGGACCACAACAGAGGCGCCTTCAGCGGGATGAAACACGTTCTCCACTCATCATTTGTGTTTCCGGACCCCACATCTGTCACGGTCATCACACACGTAAGTGTAGTGCGTGTTAAATCAAGGTAGCTGGCGGTGTTTCTCTTCCGCTACAATGAGAGATCCAGCGCCGACCTACTGTCGGCTGGTGGAGATTTCCCAACGGCGGGGTACTGCTCCAGCCGGAACAAGCTCATAGCTCCCGAACGGTCTCCCAACATGCGCAGTAGTGTAGAGCATACGAGTGCAAGTGTGTTTAAGAAAGGGGGGACGAAAGAACAAGGATGAGAAAGGAAAGATCGCGGGCGGTTCGTGCTTTATGAAGGTACTGCTGAGACATTGGCCTGATATTGATCGGAGAAACCACGGAAAACTACCCATCACAGTGGCCGATCTCTAGAATTCTCCATCAGACAGCAGATGAACTCGGCCTAGCTATGTAGCTAGTATTGATTTTTTTCACCCTAATGGTAAATACTTCCACTGGCCACGGAGACGAGCCTACGAACATAAGGGTCGACACGAACCGACGTAGACGGGTCAATGAGCCACTTCCGACAGCCGAGGAGGGGGAGGGTCCTATCCCGAAACATGAGAGTGGAAAGAGCTTTGGGATGTGACAGCATGGGCGGGCTTCTGAGGGGGCCGTAATGGTTAAATGGCTAACCAAAAATAAAAGTACAAATACAACTCTGCCAACAATGGCTATATACTATGGCAAATACTACACAATAATTATGATCAATTATTAACATAGTTCGGTTCATTTATCAACCTAAGTATTCACGAAACAAGTAACAAATGCTGTCTAATCCGCTAGTTTATTTTCAATATTCAAAGATAATTCGAGTGTATCTCCCTCCAACAATAGAGCAATTCTGGTGGTGAGAAAATCCACGAATAGAGGTGAAGCTTTTTTTCAACAAGTCGTGATCGGTGGCGTTTCAGTTTTATTATGAAAAGGATGCACTATAAAGCCGGTCGCATAGTTTTGTAGTACGGAAGTTTGGTACTTCTAGAAGAGCATTCCATCTCCAAAGCCCATGTCACACCATTTAACAGAGAAGTAAACATTTTTTAAAGTGTGTATAGTTTCATATATATTCGATTGTACATAAATAATGTGAGGTTATGCACACTACAACAATATTTAGATCTGTAAATGAGAAGAATCCCTTCTTGCGGCATATAGCGAGGGTGGATTGAGTGGCTCTCGCTGGGATCAAATGCCGCTGCATGCAACCGAAATACGCATCAAATTAAAGTTAGTTAAATTAAGATATAACAAAGAAAAGTTGACGGTTGGTCTTTCCAGGCCAGTTTTGACATACAGTACACACAAAGGTGTTAATAATAAAATAATAATAATAATAATAATAAAGAATGAGAAAAGAATAAGAATGAGAATAAGAATAAGAATAAGAATAAGAATAAGAATAATAAAAATATTAAAGTTAATAGTAGAATTATACATAGTGGTAACTGAATACTACTGTCTCACAACTTCATATAGTAGTTTTTAGATATTACACCTGAGAAATAAATTAATAAATAAATAGAATGTTACAATTTTAATTAGGATGTAAATATTATGAGTTTGCAAGGTATTAAAATGTAGTACCTACGCAATCCTTTATATCATTGGCTGACTGCAATTATCTCTGACCATTGATCGATTCTCCCTCTCGTTAGATATGAGAAGCACTGAGCGTAAAACAAGCTAGAAATAGAAAGTGACGAGCTCATGATGAGTTCCTCGGGTGAAGAACTTTAATTAACCAGTATGCATTCAGGCTGCTAAGAGGTCTGCACAAATTTTGCTCATAACACACGGATGCAGTATCACAAAGTTTGAAGTAATAAAACGCCCTTTGTCTGCATGCTCCTAAGGTCAGATAACTACGCTGTATCTTCATGCCCTCTCGCTCCCCATAAAACGTGGATTTCATTGTGCGACATCGTTAGTAGATAATCTAATAACACAGACCTTCCATAGTACCTTCACATCATAAAGGAAGAATGCAAATTGGTACCGTCATCAGTCCATTGCATTGCATTCTTCATTCTATACCATTAAACTTTAATGGCCACGATACATTGTAATAATTTTAATAAAGTATCTCATCTCATAAGGTCGTTAAATAATTCTTACTCTTATCCATAGTGCCTATAAATCTTTTTAAGAAGTAAGAATTCAAGTCATTCACTATTTTGTTAACCCTTCGATGCACCGCTTTGCAGATATGCAGAGCCACATTAGGCAGTAATTGCATATTATATTTCTTCATTAAAAGTCTTTGTGTGCACTTTGACATATTCGCAAAGGGTTTAATTTATATATAATTATCCAGAGGATAGTTTATTCAGCACTCAACAGATTGCGCGCGAGTTCTCTTTCTGAAATATTTTTTTTCTCGGCGAGTGGGTGTTTACTCCATGAGGACTTGTCGACCAACTTTGGCTGAGTATTTTTGTGGTTGTTTATTACTTCCATTGAATACAGATTTTTATGGTTTAAACGTGAAGATTTTTGTAAGAGTTGAATTATTCGGGTTTTAGTTTCTGTTTGCCATATTAATTTTAAATACGTTTTTGTGGATTTTGTACACCAGCAAAGGTGCGCAAATGTTTGCATTACTGCATATGTTTGCACTACATAGGTTATGTAGTGTTTATAGAAATTAGATGGTGTTCAAATTTATTTGATTTTACTAGTTTGTTTACATTTTCAACAAAATGTGAGAATGTAAATTCGTTGAAGGAGGGTAACGCAAAACGATATCAGAAAAGTGCCAGGTCAATCTGTATTTAAACGGGTAAAAATTGTTTAAGGATTTTTTTTTACTTTTTTCAGTTAATGTAAAATGAAATACACATGAAAGTGTCAGCAATATTTTTGGTAATAAACGCTTGACCTAACGAAGAGTTTCATTTCATATCCTTAACAGTTAATTCTTATATATTTAGCAACATTAAAAAAATTATTATGAGTCATTATTATAAGATTTTTTTTCTGTAACCAGTTAGTTATTGTATTATGCTTGTCATTATCTCTAAGGGCAATATTGCACATATGCAAAGATAAAATTTATAACTTTCTTTGCTCTTGTGCAATGAATGAAAAATTTCAATATTATGACAAACACGCAAATTACATTTTATACTATTTTTTTTCGATATCTACACATTATAAATTATTCTCCAAAAAAGTTTGAGCTTCAAAGAAAAAAATTGTGCAACAAAGGGTAACTTAATTTCCAAAAGATTTAATACATGCTGCTTTCACACGAAATAAGGGACGAAATAGTACTATCAATTCAATCTACTTAAATATTTGAAACACTCTCGTTATGAAATCACAAATTTGTTTTGCAAACAAATATGCCGCATTACAAATTAAACAAATGGAGCAGGAAGTCAAAAAACGTTTATCCCCATGCCAGCTTTCTCAAAGGAACAACTTCGTTTCCAGGTCTTTTTAAATGTTTGACATGTGCAAATTATTATGCTCTGAGGTGATTAATAAGATTGGCCTTGCTGAATTGCGGAAAATACTTTGAACAGCCTAACTAATTTTGCCTCTCTTCCCGCTTCGCTTACCGATTTCTCCATTACAAGAACGCATTCTCTCCTAGAACTGCACAGTTCGCAGCACTCTTGTAGCCTCTCACCTGAAACAAGAAAAAAAAACGTAAACAAAACTTGCTTATTTATGTATACGGATTCACATAGCATGCAAACGTTTGGTCTTTCTCTTTACACTACACGGAATTTCACGTCACTAATTGGCATGATTTCTTAGTACATTAAACTCGAATACATTTTCCACTCTCACGCTGGGATCGCTACGTCATGAATCTGTCCTCATTTCACAAAGATCAAAGTTCACCAGGAGCTGCATTTTAATTATTATTTCTGGAGGGAATTAAATCTCAGAGGACTCAATTAAGCAAGGTTACTCGGGTACGTCTTAAAACATCCTCTCACTTCCAGAGAATAATTGTTCAAGTAACGCGAGCACGCGGTATTTGTTCTGCCGGAAAGTGAGAGGGCGGAGAAACCGAAACGTTTGGATATTAAGGAGCAGTTCTGTGTACACTGCGGACGGAAAAGGACGGAGTAACTTCAGCTCCTAGTTGCCCCTTCATTCGTCCTCGTTCCCAGAAGGGTTGGTCTTCCAGTCAGCCCCACCGAATAACAACACGCGTATTTCCCTTTGGGCGCTTTCCATAAACACAAGCGCAACAAGGGCTAATACAATTGGGGACTGATTAACTCCCAACACGGCGCGGCGCGGGCTCTCCATCGCGACGCCAAGTGCCCGCTCCCCTCGCCCGGCGCCCCCCCCCGCTCAATGCAGGCAGAGGGGGGCGGGGCGGCAGGTGAGCGCGCGTGCTGGCCAACTTCACGACAGTGTCCGGACGCACGTGGCGAGGGGTTTTGGGGAAAGGATGATTGTGAGTGGTGGTGTTGGTGACTAGCGATGGTCTTGAGAGATAATGGAGTGAATATTGAGAAGAGTGGCGATGATGAATGGGGAATGTGGCGAATGGTTACGATGCTATTGAAGAATAGTGATTATTTTCAATAGTGAGTTTAGTGAACGGTAGTTCTATTAAAGGGCAACGATCGTAAATGATGAAAGACGCATAATCAGATAATCGCCATCGTGGCAGATGCTCTCAAGAAGTTCGCGGAAGCACGAATGCCAGGACGATTTGACGATACGTGAGAATGGAGACACAAAGAAAAACAAATTCTACAAAATCGACGAGCAGAACGCAGGGGAAAGAGAATCAGAAACAAGTCCGCTCGGACAACGACGGAGATGGAGAAGAAACAGAGGGGATTCAAAGGAGCAGAAGGCTCATACGAATCGTAAGATGACACTGGGATAAAGGTGATTGGGGTTTAATGCGGCACAGGGACGGTATGGCTTAACGAAGGAGTCGGCGATTTTTGATGACGTTTCAGTGGTGGGTGGGGGCGAAATTGCTGGTGAAGACACGATCACCTGGGGGTACTTGTGCTGGAGCAGCTCAGTAAAGCTGAAGTGAGGGGAAAGCAGAGTTACGGGACAAGACAGGTAGCGGCTGGGTGCAGACCGGAAAAGAGGCGAAGGCAGCGGCGGGTTCAGAGAGTGAGGGTGTGACATGGGCGGCGGAGGCGGCATAGGACCACGCTTGAAAAGTGGAGGAGGGTGGTGAAATTACGTGGTGATGGTCAGTAGTGATAATGGAATTGCGGCGATGATGGTCAGTGGAGATGCAGAACGGTGACTGGGCGGCGGTGCGGAGTAGGGATGTGCTCTTAACAGCTAAAATGTTATTTCTTAACCGTTAACGTTTCATAACTGTTTATCTGCGCAACTGTTTATATAGTTACGCAGATAAACAGTTACTTTCGTAACTGTTTATATAGCTGTTATTTGCTGCGTTCAAATTAAGATCAAATTATAGATTCATTCAAATTAGTGATTCATTAATACATAATTCGTCATTATTACACACGATGTGCCACAAAAGTTTTATATTTTATTGTATACACTACAACAAGATGTTTGTCCTTTAAATTAAGTCCGTCCAATATGTTTAACTTATTTCTGTCCCATTGCTGCTTATGTGAGATCAACTAATATTTCCCTTGGTCGGATAAAATAAAGTGAGTTACGGTCAAATAACTTACAGTATAATACTTGATATTCGACAGTCATTAACACTTGAGCTATAGGTAAGCAAAAACCCTGTTTCTCATTATATTTGGCATTCGTCACTTCACTATGCACAAGTTGCATATTTGAAAGAATATTTGCAATCTGAACCCGAATCACTTTTATTTTAGTAATATTCTACATTCTATACACATTCGCTACACATTATATGAATTACTATTCATCCTTGACAGTTCATCCAGTCTCGTTCATATCAGCTTCTTCTCTGTCCAAACATGTTAGGGAAAGTAGTACAAGGAAGCGCCGTAAGGTAGCTGCACAAGCTTTACGGTGCTACCAACATTATTCGTTTTGCGTGATTTAACTCTTAGCAGTCGCTACAAATTCTTTAACTCTTAGCAGTCGGTCATGTTAGGTTGTTGGTCATGGACCTGTTATTTTTCAACTGTTATTATTACAAGCAAGCTATTTTTGTGATAACAGTTATTGAAGAAAAGCTGTTAAGCCCATCTCTAGTGCGGAGGCGCCGAGGAAATGGAGCTGGAGGCGGCGCGGCGCGGCGTGGGCGCGGAGGGCGGAGGCCAGGTGGCATGGCGTGGCGGAAGAGTAGGGTGGGGCGGCGCGGCGGCGCAGGGGGGCGTGGCGGGCGGCGGCCGATTTACGCGCCGCAGTCGCCGCGTGCTTTATGGCGGGCGACGCTCGCGGCCCCCGCCCCGGCGCGGCGCGGCGCACTGCGGCCCCACTGCAGGTCTCCGCCGCGTGGCTCCCCGCGCGCCCTGCGCATCGCCACCCTTCCACTCCCCGGCCCTCCGCAACCCTCGCGGGTTTTTCAGCCAATTCGGAAAAGCGCTGTCTATGTACCCCGACCACTACTTGCAACTCGTTCCATCAGCAACTTTCAGACACGTGCGCACCACAGGAAATCAAAGTGAATGAAACCAAGATTAGAATTCACCCCTTCTTTAATGAAGTGCAATGTACCTCAATGTTTTAGACAAATTTTTTGACGAAACATCAAATTTTAAAAAAATACTTTAAGATTTTATTTAGAGAATTTATTACCTTTAAAAAGGTAATAACCTGTACATTTAACTATTTTAGTACGGTTTCACATTAGAAGTTGTCTTGACTGAAAAGAACAGTACAAAACAGTTTAATTTCAATAACCATTGGTGTTTCCTTGGTATACAAAATATCTTTCATTGCGTCAAAAAGTGACCTGTCAATCACCAATGAATGGCATGTAGCATTTCGATCAGGAGCAAATGCCATATGAGTAATGTCCGTAAATGAAATCTTCCATTAATTTTTCATTGGCAAAAAAATCATTTCGTTTTAGGTCTCAATTCATGCCCAAGAAATTTGTAACATTTACTCTTGAGAGTGGAAGAGAACATGAGGCGCGTGCTGGGCAAAGGTGGCGGTGTTATTTTCAAGGACTCATGAAGGATTTATAAGAGCCGAAAAGTTGGCAGTACTATAACTTTTTTTTCTGACCTAAACTTAAGAAAGTTCCTTGCAATTTACTCTGAAACTGTAAGCCGTGACATTTACGTCAAAATTTCAGGTTTTGAGTCACCACAACAATTGTAACCATTATTACGTCAATCTCATTTTTTTGCACTTTGGTCGCTTCCATCACCTGTGCCCGCCCCCTCCCCGCCAGACCCCCCCCCCCAACCCGTCGCCCCTTCCTCCGCCCCCGCGAATTAACCCTTCACTTAACTGCTGGCGCGCGCCGCGGCGTTTATTCACTCGCGTCCATCTTCATTACGCGCCCGCACCCCCCTCGCAGCCCCGGGTTCGAGCCACGACGCGGTTCCCTCTTACGAGGGGCGGGACACCAGCCGCGGCCGGGCACCCTTGTGTTTCAGTTCAGCAGTCGAGTTCTGCCTTCATTATTTTTACAGCATTTCAATGTTGACATTTCCTAAAAAAACCATTTATTTTTTATGTAATAAAGGCAGAATCATCGTACAGAAGGTTTAATTAATTCAGATGTCAGTGTTCTATGAAAAAATAGCGGGTTGTGAATAATAAAACACTAAGTAACTTTTTCTCAAATAAAATTTTAAAAATACATATTTCTGGGGACGTTCTCATGGTAACAATTAAATATCGAGAAACAATTCAACTAAAATTGCATACATGACTTTTGTTCGAAACGAAAACTTATTTTGTTACGTTTTCTGTTTCTGTCTACGTGTGTTTGACTGGTTCAACTATTCAGATACGTGTATACAGGCTCCAGTTGTCCCCGGTGGTCATGCACTTACTGCATGGTAATGTTGATGAGATACAAGAAGGGTGGCGCGAGCGGCGACATAAAGCTGCTTTCCAAATGTGCGTATTCCAATAACCATGAGGAATTGGTGTGTGGATGAGGTTGTTTGATTAACAGGGGAGCGATACCAATTTTCGTGGGAAACTCTCTTCTCCCCTGACTCACATTTCATCGCCTATTCACTTCTAATCATTGTAAATCATCATCACAACCATTTTCTCATCGTAATTAATGCTGGAATGTCCGAGGGAACTACTAATAGTGAGCTTTCGTCCACTTCTCTCCCCGTTCCTCTCTCTCTCTCTCTCTCTCTCTCTCTCTCTCTCTCTCTCTCTCTCTCTCTCTCTCTCTCTCTCTCTCTCTCTCTCTCTCTCTCTCTCTCAATAAGAGGAGAGTGCATCATAAGAGCTTTGAATCATTAAAGAAAAATGAATTATACTCAAACAAAAGCTAAAAGATTTCTGTAATATATATGTAGATCCTCTCTGACATACAACATCCAGGGTGTTTCTAACTCTGCTTTCCTGGAAAGCATTTTTGCAGTGATGGGTTTTGTGAATTCGTCTGAAAAGCAATCAGCGAAGGAATTCTCCAAACTCCTAGGAAAACATAAAATGTATGTATGAATTCTGAGAAGTTGATTGGCTTCTCGGACATTTCTGGTTTTAAAGGCACGAAACAAAACTTCTTGCAGGAACAAAATGCTTCAATGGACCCAATTCAATTCGCATTTATTTTTTATTTATTTATTAACGAGATAATCCCATACATAAATAATTAATACAGATATATATTCTATATAATATAATATACACATAAATATATATAAATTAGTTACAAATAAAAAGAAACTGGAAGTAGTTCTGTCAATAAATGCCAAATGTCTCAGTTTCCACTCCTATCAGTTTGCTAAGTTAAGAATATATATATATATATATATATATATATATATATATATATATATATTTTATAACTTCATATTTTCGAAACGGAACGCCGTCAGGACGTCAAGACAACTTATCTAGCACCATCTACACACGAGCCTCAGTGAAATATCAATAATTCCGATCTCGCGTACACTTTGTAACACAAACACTCTTATTATGTTGCAATAGATGAGAAGATATGCAATTAAAAGAAAGTGTTTTAATGTTTTAAGTGTTTTAACTGTTGTGTTTTCCTGATCCTAATAAAACTCTAAAATTCACGTTATTAACTAAACTTCTTTTTATGTCGCTTTTCAACTGCTAGGTCATCCATCGACCACTGTAATTACCATTGACTTTTGAACATTGGGTGTAACAGTGAAAGAACATGGATACTACACAACACACACAAACGTCCATGCCCCGGGCGGGATTCGAACCCGCGGCCCTTCAGAATCAGCGACTTCGGCTATCTAAGGCGGCTAAATAATGTTGTTGTTCGATTTAATGATAGTTAATTTCCATCACAAAGTATTTAGTGCAGACACATCTCCAATACCGACTACAAAGAGTATCACTAGAGAGCACTTCACAGAAGTGTCCACACTTTTCACACTAGTTGCATGCCGTGTTCTTTTCGCGGCAGCGGCGTTCGTTGGGCAGCGCTTCGCTCTCGGGGCGCGAAGACGCAGCTGTGGGCGGAGGGGTGGGGGGTGGGGGAGGGGGCGCAACACGGCCGGTGCTTCCGCTTCCGCCTCCGCCGGCGCCGGCGCCCGCTCCAGCGCCGCTCCCGTGGGACGCACCGCCCATTTCGGGGCCTAAATGGCTTTCGCGGCGCGCAGTCCCCTCACGTCCACGTGTCACTTACGTGCGCCCCCACCCCGCCCCCAACGCCCCCGCCTGCGCGCGCACCTTCCCCCGCCCAGCGCTGGACCTTCGTTACGGGCCGCGCCTAGAGACCTTTTGCTTTTTTTTTAATATTATCGTTAAAGGGTACCGATGGGGAAGAATCGATAATACAACGAACCACCCCTCCACAATCGATGTCAATAAAACCTAATTTATTAATGTTTTAAATAAAAATTCTATTATTACAATCAATGTTTGCGCATTTCGTATGATATCTCTATGGAACTAGTGCTAAAGAAAAGAGGTCCATTTCTTCTCTTTTGATGGATTAAAATGCATATTATTTCGAATAAATTTTAAAACAAGTCATTTAAAATCTCAAAATGCTCTGAAAATTAATGAATCTCATTACTTTATTTTAAATCACAATGCTTTAAAACACAATTTAATGTTTTGAGAAGTATCGTTACACTGCTCTGATATTGGTATTGATGCCGAACCGCACCAATCAACTTCTGTACCTTAGGAGGGATATGACGTAGCAGTTTGCCCGCTTGTTCTCCCCCGCATTGCCTGTCAACGTAGTTGTCGGGCGGGGACTACGGTGTGAACGTGCTTCCTAGAAGATTCTCCCTTTTCAGTTGTTTTATGTTTGCATTATTAATATTCAGGTTCTCGACCACTCAACAACTCCAGTTTAAGATTAAATATTGAGACGTAAGTGAAAATTTGCTATTTACAATGTAGTAATAACTAAGAAACCAATTAGTGTTGTACACAATACTGGTATTTTTGGTTGTTCAATATTATTTGCATTATTTTAAACGTACCATCGTTCAATATGTCACCCCAGTGAGTGATGTTGTGGGGGGGGGGGACCAATGAAGAAGGGCGAGTCGAAGAGATATTGCGCGGTTTGTTCGTAGAAGTTTGTTCCCCTAGTGCTGCAAGGAGGATTTTCAACCTGAATCCGTAAATACGATTCTTACAGTTACTTCTGCGTACAAATCGATTCTTTCAGGTTTTTCTGATTTACGCATGTTTCGTACATGATATGTTAACCACAATAATTTCAACTTGTTCAGTTACTAAACACTTGAATGTCCTCCCGAATGAGTAATTTTGACAAAGGAGAAGGATGTTAATGAACGGGAAAGGAAACGGAAGTAGTCTGAAGATATATAACACTGCCCTTAAAATTCCACGTGAATTTTTGGAAATTAGAACCGTTGTTCCAAAGGATTAAAAGTGCTGTCTTCAAACTGGGCCACCAATCGCTTCCCACCACAAGTGCTATCCTGTCAAAATGCTGGCAGTAAATCTTCATTGAGATCTTAACAATTAATAATGTCTCGTTGAGAGCGACTCTCGCCCTACAGCTACGTTCCATGTGTACAAAAAATTCAAACAATTCTTGCGTATGCACCACATACTCGTAACAATACTCATGTGCTTCTCGTTGAGTTCTTTTTTTGTAGTATCTTCCTGGTATTATACTCCTTTCATATGACACGTTGCCTGGCCTCTTTTATTTTCACGTTTTTGCTTTTTCAACTTTCTCTTCTCCTCTGCTGACAATTTTTATTTATGTTGTCAACCATCGTCTCTTCTCAACGAACCCTATATTTCTGTTAATTTTCTTCGTCCTTTGTCAGTCCTTCCGCGAACAGTCTTTCTTCGAAAGTACACCATTTACTTGCATCACGTCTTTGCCCTTCTATTTCTTCAGAGTCCGCCCCATCCCCTGCTCTTCATCACCTCTGCGCTCTCATCCAGCAATTCTCCACCTGTCACCGCCGCGCTGTTCGCGCGACCTTCCCTCTCCCCCGGCCAAAGGAAGCCGATGAAATTAGAAGAAGCGGTGGCGGTGGCGGCGGCAGCGGAGGCAATGACGGCGGCTGAAACCAGGGAAGACTTGGAGCGCTGTGGCGGGGAGTTTTTGTGGCAATTGCCCCTCCTCCCCTCGCCGGGCCCCGGCCTCTGAGGGTGCCTCGCAGCCCCAAGCGTTTTTGGTGAGGCCGCCCGTCTCCGCCTCCCTCCGGGGTCCCGCAGCAAAAGTTACGCCGTTATCAAATTGCGTGAAAATCCTAGCGACGCGAGAGCTTTTTTTTAGTTCGGGGAGAGAGCGCGGTGATGAGAGCGGCTGTGTGGTGCGACGGTGAGTGCGAGCACGCGTGGGTAGCAGGTGCTGGCGGATGCTGCTGCACTGAGAATGAGGGCTCCTCTTGGACCCCTCCCCTCGGCCTTTCTTTGGCCCGGAAGAACTTCTCTTTCGAGGGAGTGCTTGCCAACTGCTTGGCCGAAGGACTCCTTTTCTGGCAGAGTTGGGAACATGTTTAAGGACGGCGAGAATGTTGCCAGCATGAATGCAGTTTCCATCACATATTATGTAGTGTCAATCAATCAAAATTTTTACCTCGATGATTTCGCTCATTATGCTAAGTTATTTATAGAGGCTCCAGTAAGATTGCTCTATTTCCTATTAAATATTACCATTTTGAAGCTATATGAATTAAAACTGAAGTATATTTTCAGAGACGAAATGTAAATGTCGACACACATTAACTCTCATTAGCAATAAATTACAAATTATTCCAGAAAATAATATTTACATTTCTTTGCTCTGACAACTTGTGGAATTTGGTGAAGTGCATTAGTAGTTTACGATGGTAAAGAGGTGTTGCCGGAAACATGTCTCTAAATGGAAGACTTTACCAGCATTACTCAAGGATCATCACTGCGAGAGATTGACGCACTTCACTTTCCCCCGGCTTTTTGAAAGGGGCTTTCAGAGGCTCGGTGCAGAATCGCACAAGCGACTGCCTGTCGGATCTCACTGCATGCTACTTGCAGTTGTGAAACATAATTCTACTCTTCGCTTCGTGTCTTGAGCTATTACCGGAGGCGCAATGCAAAGAACAGCGAAAGACGAATTTAAAAAAAGAGGTCACTGGACAAGGTAATTGCTGTGGAAATACGAATATTCTCCTGACATTTCGGAAACAAAAGGACGCGCTTTTGTATGAGAAAATATTTCATTACCCCACGGCAATCACAAGGTAAGTACTTTCAAAGTACTATACACTAACTCCAGAACAATTTACATATCTTCCTGTCACTACATTTTCACTCCTTTGAGCTGTAAGAAGCTCAGCTGAAAGGAATATGTTCGTATTTTAGTATATGAGTAATCAAACTTCATTTGGCAATACATTTACAGTATTCTAGAATGCAACTGGCACAATACAATTTCTGTCCTTAGATTAACGGAGACAGAAGTTTCTCTTTCAGTACACATACACAATAAATACAATATATATGTACACAAAAATACAATATACAATACGCATGAAGTAATATTTAATTTAAATTACCAGCAAACGTCACGATTCTTGTTATGTGAATATCACGTTCTCAATCATTCACATTGGATCTCTGGACGACTGTGATGTGGACTTACAGTGCATTGAATTTGCATGTTCCGAGCTCCCTCCCCTCCCGCTAAATGAATCTCAAAATGTGGATATGAAAAACCGGCTCAGGTGGCTCAGAACATCGATTGCAATGCCTCTGGGAGGCCCTAGGGTTAGAGTCGCGACGGTGGCAGGATTTTTCGACACAGGCAGGGTCGAATGCAGTTGCCTGGAGGAGAATTCTAGTAGTAGTCAGCTGAGCTAATCAGTAGTTTTCATACGTTTCTCGGAAGAACCCCAGGCGAATGTTCATCAAATGGGCCATGGTCTGCGCGTGTATCTTCCCTTCCTCTTCTTTGTCCTATCCTCCCCCCCTTCTTTGACACACACTTACATACACTACCACACTTGTCGGGAGACCAGTGGGGAGCCCAGAACTTGTCCCACATGAGGCGGAGCTCCACTGGTGGGAGATACCTGGTTGTGGGAAATCCCGCTAACCGACGTGTAGGGATCTCACTATCCACCGGGGGAAGATCACCGACATCTACCCCGACAAACATGCATTACACTTACGGGACTAGTGTCCTTAGTATTTGACGCGTCCGGAAACGCTAATCAATAAATTAATAATCTGGATATGAAAATAACCTTAAAAGATGAAAAAGAAATGTTGCTTGATGGAGTGGAAATTTAGTTTTCCAGAGTTTTCCAAAAACTGAATGTTTATTTTTCTACTACTTGCATTAAAATTACATCTTAAGTACATAGTTTCAGCAAAATAACTAACATCACATAAGATAACCGCTTTTGCGGTTATGAAAACTGCAAGGGATCGGTAGTCAACACCCAAAATTCACTAGCTCATGGAGCCTCAATCCGCAATAACTATTTCCAAATGTTATTTTATATCACTGTTATTAAACAAATGATGAATTATATAAAATATATTGCATTGGACATAACAAGGTTCTGGACTCCACTAGAAGTTGAGGATATTGAAAGGCAAAAAGTCCTTCGAAAGCGAAGGAAAATGTTCTGTCTCATGTCCCAGACTTCAGGCATCTAAAAGGGTAAGCCTAAATTACGCTTCTGAGCAAAGGTAAAAAAAAATCTTTCATCGTCGAAACGGTATCTCCATTCACACGTAGATGGCATGTGGTCATAGATGAACCATATATAACACATTCACTACTTTTGGAAAAAGGAAAGTAACCATATCCATTGCTAAAAAGAAGATTTTCAAATCTACCGCGGTAAACGGTTCCGACTGTACAACCACCGCAACAACACTAAAAAATGGCAGCTGATTGCTAATCCAGAAAACCGGAATTGGTGAACATCTGAAAAGCCGTCATTCGAATGCGAGTTCGCAGTGCATCATTACGCTAAGCCCTGCCCCTGCGTGCAGCCGCATCGCCACGCCCGGCCCCGCCCCCTCCGCCACTGGCCGCAGCGCCACCGCACCCCTCCGCTGAGAGCGCTGCGGTCGCCCCGCACCGCCGCCTCCCACTGCCAGGCCCGCCCGCCCGTGCGCGTGGCGCTTCGATGGGGTTATTTTCACACTGCGGGCTGGCGAAGCAGGAAAAATTATTATTCACGTAATTAGTACGGATGTCTGGTTGGTTGGTTGGTGATTCCTGGCGCGTCAACAGCTTAGGTCATTAGTCCCGTAAGAGTAGTGCACGCTTTCCCTCGTGGGGATAGCGGTGATCTTCCCGCGCTGGATGGCGGTGATCCGGCGCCGACCTACCGCTGGTAAGCGAGGTTTTCCCCAACCATGTATCTCCCACCAGCAGGGCACCGCCCCAGCCGGGACAAGACCTAAGCTCCCGACCGGTCTCCCGAAATATGTGGTAGTGTAGTGCATGTTAGTGTAAATGTGTGTGTAAGAGGAGAGGATCGGATAAGGAAGAGGAAGAGAGGATCGCGGCCCATTTGTTAGGGTACTACTCCGGCAGTCGCCTGGTGTTGATCGGAGAAACCACGGAAAACTACGGATCAGAGCAGCCGGCCGCTAGAACTCTCCTCCAGACAGCGACTGAATTTGACCTAGCTGAAAAGCCAGTGTCGAAAATCCTGCCGCCGTCAGGACTCGAACCTAGGACTTCCCGGCCAGAGGCGTCGCAGTGACGTCAGTGGATGCACTGAGCTACCGCTCCCGATCGGATCGGTCTTTGGGGTACGAATGAAATATTGGTGGATGAGGCGACTTTTCGGTATTTTAAAATGAGTACACCAAAGACACTTTCGTACAAATCGCATACGTTGTTCTTTACTTCGAATTCGTGGAAACTTAGAAGTTTAGTCTTGGGATCATTTTCAATATGCGAGGAGGCAGCCATGTTGATTCATGTCGCCTCAGGGTTTTGTTTTCTTTGCAGTACTCAGTCGTTTTATGACTTCTTTGAGGTACGCGAACAGCGAAGTAACGCTTGCCAATCGAAAAACAGCGGAAGTAATAATAGTTTCCACGATGAGCACTCCGTAAATATAAAATTTGAGTAAGTGAATATGATGACAAATACATTTTTCCAAACTGGGTAGTATAAAGAAAAGCCTTCTCCATTCTATACAAAAATTGTATTATTAGGTAATCAAACAATCAGATAATTCTTTCTGGTAGCTGGGTAATGAGCGCATTTGTTTCTTTATGAACATAAAATCATAAACCCTAAGAAGATAGCTTGATGGTCTGATTATTCACGCTAGGGCAATAATTTGAGATCACTGATTAACAGCAAACAGTTAACAAACACTCCAAATATTGACAATATCAACAACGATCCTCCAAAAGAACGAAGTCCGGACGGACGAATTCTCCAAGAATGTTCAATGACCTTCTTTCACTGAGGAAGCGCCGCAGAGTTCGCAATGTTCGGAAGAGGAGGCCTCAAAACGCGACGAAGATCACTGAGACCATGACGCTCGTCTGTCGACACTTCAGCCGAGGAAGCGCATTGCGACAGAGTAGGTGGATATGGTCTGCGCAACAAGTAGTGTATGCACGCTATGAGTAGAGAAAGTCGGCGTTTCAACAAAAAAATCGGGTGTAATCTACAAAAAACTGCCGAGTACACATTTTTCGGAAACAGGAACGCCTCAAGGACCGGAAAGAAGACATTAAATTTAGCTAGGCTATCGATGAGCACGTGATAAGGGATGTGCGCAGGTAGCGGGTGCAGCACCTTACAACCGTCCATCCCATGACACCTTCTTGGCCCAATAGAACACGGACGGAAGAGTTGCGCATACAACGAAAGGAAACTCAGAAGGACGCCCGAAGGGGAAATAATATATTTCCCAACACTGCTTTTCATTTTAACCATTCAAATTATAATGTACTAAAATTATGTGTAGCGAAAAAGTAGGCATCATGACCTGAACTTCACCACTTATAACACGTTTCTACATTTATTTATTGCACAAAAAATTTGGAGAACGTTGGTTGAATGGCTTCTAGTGGAGCACACAAAAAACCCTATAATATTCGTTCAGAAACACCAGTAAATTATCAGAAAAATCCAACCAATGCAATAAAAAAATGTATGAGCCAGAGCATATTAAAAAAAGACTTCAATTGATAGCTGGTAACCACCCTGCTCTGTTGACATGAACTGTTAAAATGTGGGTGATTTATTTTATCACGACATCCCCAAGCAATACGTAAAACACATGTGTCACAGATTCCTTCTTGGTTAAGCTGGGTACCCATGGTCATGCGTTTCGTTTTTGTTTTTTGTTTTTTTCCTTTTTTTTATCTGTTCTACAATGCATGTTTTTCATAGAAGTTAATTTTTGGTAGTTCATCAACATTTGGTTAATAACCTAACTGCGGGTTCCCATCGGGTAATAGAGTAATATAAAGACAGACAACAGTAGATGATTTTAGGAGTTGTGATATAAGTAATTATAAATTTAATCCATTTACACCATATTCAATTCAATTAATGCCTTTCGTGAGGAGCTTCGTTTGCGTTGATTGTAAATCTGCCGCCGCTGCTACCTGCTGCATTGTTCGCGCCGCGGAGACCGATACTACGGCCACAATTTCAGTCGACTGCAGTGAGGCTCACGAGTGTGGCTCGCTCGTGTATCGGAGCGCTGTAACCACGGAGCAGATCCGGGTGGCGTGAGCCCTGAGGGACCACCCCTGCCACGCCGTGCCGCGCGGGCAGGCGGCGCGAAATGGGCCGCGGCGCCCAGCAGCGCCCGCGCCAGCTGCGTGCCCGGGAGGGGGCGGGGCCGCGCCGGCCGTAGAAAGCGGCTGAGCCCAGACGGGACGAGACGAGGCGGCCCAGCCGGCGGCGCGGGGCGGCGCGGGGCGGTGCCTCGGACGCCGCGAACCGTGCGATTGCAGATGAGCCCCTCGGTTCTTCTTGTTTCTCTCTCTCATCGTTCATCACTCACTCACTCATTCTGTTTCTCTTCTCTCTCTTCGTTCCTCACTCACTCACTCATTCTGTTTCTCTGTCTCTCATTCGTTCACTCACTCACTCATTCTGTTTCTCTCTCTCTCATTCGTTCACTCACTCACTCACTCATTCTGTTTCTCTGTCTCTCATTCGTTCACTCGTTCACGAATTCACGTTTTCAATCACTCTTTCTCTCACTCGCTCGCTGAAGAAACCACCGATGACGGCAGACAGAGACCAAGATGCAGTCTGAGGTAAGAGTACAGGCAACCCTTCTAGTAATAGCAAGAAGAGAATTAAAAGGAGAAAGAGAATAAAAATTCTGAAGGAGAAGTGTAAGAAACAATGAAGAGGGACAAAATATGCGGAAACTAGGAAAAAAGATATAGAAGCATGGGGGGATGAAGAACACAATGACGTCCCCATGCCGGGAGAATCCTTGCAATCTAGGTTGGAAGTGTTGAAAGCTTGAGTCTCACCTAGGGAAGGGCTTGCCTATTCACATTTTATAAATACCCTTTCGTAGCCCCTTATTTACCTCGACGGCTTACAAGTGTAAATGAGTCGAACTTGCGCAACTGTTCAATCTTTCACGAATATTCCCGAGCAAAGGCCATGTGTAATAACAATATATCTGGATGAATGCTAGCGCCTCATCACGTCACATCATCGCACGTGGATTTGAGTTGTCAAAAATAATTATATCAGGATATTATTAATTTATTATTATTTTGTTGTTATCAATAATAATATTGATAATAACTAAAAATAAAACATCTGTACGTGGTTTAATTAATTCTTGATTATACTCTTTCTTTCAGACAAAAGAAAATGTTATAACAGTGCAGGTTCGTTTCTGTCTTAATTAAAACATTCAATACATCAGAAATACTTCACATTGTTATTATTCCATTTTTTAACTCTATGAAGGGATCCTTTATCACTTACATTCTGAAAATAGATCGTTTAGTTCTTCCACAATTGAAATCCACTGGCAGGTTCAAAAATAATCAGGGCGGGAAGTAGGAGCGGATCCAAAAAGTATTGTTTGTGTGAGACGAGGAGGAGGGATTTCAGTTCAGACCAGCATTATGATTTTTGAACGAGTGTATTCTTAAAGGGAATTCTTCTTTGAATGAAATGAGATCTGTACGTGGTTCATGTTTTGAGGGCAAAAAGGAGAGCAAAATTACGAAGTTGACTTGAGGGGGAGGTATTGTCCGTATACTCCCCTTCCCTCCGAACTGCCACTGGTGGGAAGAAACTAGCGGGGTGAAAAGCTTCCCTTCCCTCCTGCACGCTCGCGGGTAAAAACCGCAGTGTTCGTGCCGGTCCTTGTGCCTTCGTGGGTGGCTTATGGCGGTGGCGGCACTGCACGGGGCGGCGGCCGTCGTCGCTTTCTCGCGCGCCGTGCAAACCCCCTCCCTCCTCTCCTCTCCCCCGTCGGAAACAACTGCCGTGCGCGCCAAGGCCTCCTGGCTACACGCGCTCGTACCGCGCCGGGCGCGTCCTGCCACGAGGTGACGTCTTCATCAAGACGGCGCTCATCGTACGCCGACCCGCCTCGACTCCCTGGCCCCGGCGCGGCGTGCGCTCGCTGAGGGAAACTGCTCACTCTCAGGCCGATCAGGTTGCCTGGACTCCACAGTACTGTAGCGTCATAAGCCTGTTTTAGACGGTCATTTTTTCATCATTTTTCTGTACAGAAACTGGATGGAAAAAGGACGTTCGGTTCTATGCGTACCGAAACTGGATGAGCGTGATTCCAACGTTTTACACGGTCATTTCTGGTCTGTACGTAAGCGTGATGAAAATACTTCCTCCAAACGCCGCAAAAAGCGCTGGAAGTTTAACAGTTGAACATCGGATTTACAGAAACAAATTAAATTAGCGGGAAGAATGATCAGATAGTTACGAATTCGCGGAGTAAGGAGTAGAAAGATGTGTGAGGTATTGTGGTTTTATTTGCGAGAGGGATCACTGAACGCAAAGACTCAATATCACAAACAACACGTGCCCACGCTACGCACCAGATAAATATACTCCCTGCCGGAGAACTCACGCAATCGAAGAAAGTTCCATAAAGAGACACCAGGGGCGCTGTAGTCAAACTGGATGAAATCTGTACGGAAAAATGAAGCATGCTTCATTTTTTCGTACAAATTACATCCAGTCTGCTCCGTATCGGCGGGAAATGATGAAAAAATGACCGTGTAAAACAGGCTATAGACCTGACTCCCTGCTCCAGAGAGACAAGTTGCAAGGTATGGGGATGAGGGAGCCAAAAATAGGCTTCCGAACAAAGGCCAACCCTTCAGGGAAAGTCCAAAAGGGGAGAGGGCTTGTAGGTGCCGGGTGCAAATTGCAACGGGAGAAGCAGACGCCTCAAGACGAGTGCGTGGGGGAAAGATGACGCAGGAAGTCATGCGACTCGAGCATATAAAAGAGCTGTCTCTGTCCCTGGGTTGGGTAGCGATTCTGGTTTCCCCGCGGCAAAAACCGCAAAAACTTGTCCTCCAAGTCTAGCGCTGTAGGCACGTGTAGGTGTTCGAGTCTCGAGCACTGTGAAGTATGCTCGATACTTCGGGGCAGATTGTCTGCCGAGGCACACCAGGTTGGCTAATCGCAGGCGCGGCCGCAAGGCGCGTGTTGGGAGAGGGGGGCTGCTGCAGGTAGCCCGAGCATTCTCGAAAACGTGAAAATTAACGCTCTAAAAATATAATTCCTCCCGCCCAAAATATAACTCCCCCCAACCGCCAGTCTAAATCGGGAACATACAAAAGGAAGCCGCACATCTCCAAAGACGAGCCCAGTGGCCGAGGTACGGCTTCCGCTCCATTCATGACCCGCTGGCGCCACGGAACAAGGACCTCGCCGCGCAACGAGCTGGTGACCTCGGCCCTTGGCGCCCTTTGATGTTCTTTGAGCGCCCTTCCCCTTTGTCGTTGCGCTGCAAGGGGCTCTCGACGCACCTGACGAAGTGCTGGTGCACTCGCCCTCGCCGCCACCGCCGCCTCGCCTAGGCCCCTTCATGACCATCACTGGCCGCCTTAGCGCGAGGTGCGCCCAACGCCTTCTTAACACGGACACCGATTTCAATTTTTTTTCTTTCGAAATTACGTTTTATTATATCGAATTAATGCAGCCAAACGGAGAAACGAAAAGCCATTCTTAACGGCTGACGCCCGTTATAATATTTAACAATTCGCCGCTGTTAAGAACAATAGAAACAAACTAAGCGAGAGCTAAAAATGGCATATAAGAACACCTGTTTTACGACGTACTATTTCTTGTTTGCAGAATTTTTCCTCATAAGTATGTATTGGGAAATGTTTTAAACGACACAAATATTGGATGCGGTTGGATTTCTTGTTTCCCGGCGTGAAACTATCGTAAATATCGTGTTATCTATTATTCACTTGGGATTGCTGCGCGTTGGAGGCCAGTTGGGTTGTCAACACCCATTATTCCACTCAGGCTTCCAGTGGAGCACACGAGGACCTTTCGGCCAAGGGCCTCTCAAGGGCGTTTCTCCCATTTAGAGCATCCAATTAGACTTTTGCGTTCGCGATGAGATGCCACCCTGGGCTAGGTGGGATTTCTAAATGGCGGAATATCACCGTAGAGATTTAATTTCAGTGCGCACCATCCAGGATCTATATGTGCCGCAGATGTGACTAACAGCTTCGGAAATACACAGCCCCAAGTTGGTTTTCAACTTACAAATTCCAGGTTTTGAAGCTGGCTCCTGGTCACCATGCCATCATGAACAACACGTGAGAGTTTTTTTGATTTTCCAGAGCAATCTATGTATGTTAGATTTTTTAAACTAATTATTCTTTATTTCACAGCATATTTTTTGTAAGGGATGCATCTGAAGAGGAAAGCAATAAATCGTTCAAGACGAATGAGTAAGAATAATCGATAGTCTTGTACATTTATACACATGCCCTTCATGTTTTACCAATAGCGTTAAAACAAATAATAGATATGGAGACTTTATAGGAGATATTTACACATCGTTGAACGTAGTTTTGCATCTGCTCTGTTGCATAATAAAATGTTACTTTCATGCTTCTGTAACGCTGAGTACTCTCACGTAACCACAACGGTATTCATGGACTGTTTGAAGAGGATGTCGGTGAATTTGAACTGAATGTTATCGTCGACAATCGGGAACTAACGCGATTCTTATTCAATGCAATTATAATCGACGTGAAACAGTAGCGCAACCGGAAGAAAGATGCCGATACGGTAGAGAAACATTTCCGGTCCAAGCGCAAGGTGTTGCGAAGTGCTGCGAAGAATCTTGCGTTCGGAGGATGCAACATTTCTTTCATGCTTCAAGAGAACGTCAATGCAATACCGCCGGGACCTGCTTGTTTTGCACGAAGTCAACCCCTCTCGCGAATGTGTTACACGTCACCGATACATTGCGATTACTCACCATTACTGGTGGCTCAGGGCATCATTTGATGCAGTGCCTCTGACCGCGCGGTCCTAGAGCTCGAGATCAGAGGGTGGCAGGCTTTTCGGCACTAGCTTGTCAGCTAGGCTGAATACAGCCGCTGTCTGGAGGAGAATTCTAGCGGCCAACTGCTCTGATCGGTGGTTTTCCGTGGTTACTTCGATCAACACCAAGCGAATGCCGGAACAGTACCCTGGCAAACGGGCTACGGACCGCGCGCGATCTTTCCTTCCTCTTTCTGGTCCTTTCTTCAGTCCTTACTAACACACACTTACATGCATATCAGGAGACCAGTCAGGAGCTTAGAATTTGACCCTGCTGGAGTGATGCCATGCTGATGTTAGATACCTGGTTGAGGAAAATCCCGCAAACCGACGTGTAGGTCGGCGCCAGATCTCGCCGCCCAGCTAGGGAACATCACCGCGAAACAAAAACGTTCTACACTTACGGGACTAATGATCTTGGCAGTTGATGCGCCTGGAATCACAAATTAAATTTAATTCCCGATTTGCAGGTTGCATAGGATATGCTCATGATGAAAATAAAATGTGAACATGTCTAAAATAGAAGTTAACAGATCAATGACAAAATCAGTAGGCAATATGAAAGAATCATATTTTCAAACTGTATCAAAATTATACTAGACTTACTGGACACTGGAATGATTCTGGTACTCCTCACATTGGATGTCAAATAAGGATTTTGGTTAAATGTTAAATACATCAACTATGAATCACTTGTGCAGAATCACTCTGTAGAATTTGAATACGTGTGGCAAACATTTAAGAATGCAAAAATGAAACGAATGAATTTACTCATATTGCTAATTAGTAGATTGTTTTTTAAATATTTGCACTCTGTAATACACTCTTAGGGCTACTGAATCGCCTACAAAAGTGAGAACGTAGTGAGAGCAACCTGGAGTAGATATGATTAAAAGAGATTGTGTAAAATTAGAGAAATCATTAAGCAAACTGTCCTGACTCCATCAACTGAATATTTCTTCGTACATGGTGAGAGAAACTCTAAGATGTAAATCGTACCGACGGGCACAATATCCCGACGTATTCTAGGCGCTAACAATTCACCCAATTTATCAGAGCTAGCGAACTAAATTAAATTCTCACGACGACTGAAACAAAAGTCTAGACGAAACAGCAACCCAGTATTTTATTCTCAGAGCAAAATAAAACGAGAACCCAAGTCTCAGAAAGCGCGTGACACGAGAGGATATTTAACTGCGAGCTGAACTTCTCTTTTGACATTTGCCCAGATGATTTACTCGTTCTTCGCGAGAGTCTACAACAGCAGAGCAAGCTAAAATGAAGCGACGAATACGCAAAACGTTTATGTGCATGATTACTTTATTATATTACGATTTTAGAAAAAACAAAGACTGGCGTAAAGTCAGTCTGAAAAAAATAATTAATGATCGCAATAAAAACATGCGAAACTAAATTTGCTTCGCCGCGCGGGCAACCCTCTACTTTTAATGCTTGCCCTAATTGGAAAAGTTTCCTGCGAAATTTCTGGGCTGTCTGTGATGAATGCCGCGCTCTTTTCTTTTTTCCGGGGAGATGGTCATAAATGGGCAACGCCCCCCGGGACCGCAGTCCGGAACTGGGCTTAGCGCGTGCTTGTGCGTGGGCGTCGTTGTGTGCGCGCAAGCTGCGGGTGGAATGCGTTTATACGCACATGCGTTCATATGCGGGAATGTCCCGCAGTCGGGGTGGAAGGAGGGGAGCGGGTATGTGAACACAGCAAAGGGCAACACGGAACATGATAGTGGGTTAGACAAGAGAATGTCGAAACAAGGAGGAAGCACTACAATGTACACTAAAATATTATTTTTGCATGTTCGCATGTAATGTCGTTTTGCATTTTTGCATGTTATTACAAACTATACAGTTTAATTTTCCATATTAACACCGAAATCAAAATTAATCGAATTAATACGAGATATTACTTTCTTTTTCAAATGCATTGAAATTTTGAAATTTACAGCCTATTTGAGCGTTCTGTCGACTGATATGTTTTCTAAAGTAAATATGGAAATGTCATGAAGAATTCAAGATGTAAAGCATCTGAGGGGGATAGTTGAATAAAAATAAAATAACGTCATTTCACTTTCGATGCACAGCATCTTTTCTTCATAACTTTGAACGCGAAGTAATATTGACCCTTGAGAGCGTAGGCTCCCCGGAGAGCCAAGTAAATATTGACACTGTTTCCTAAACACCAGTATTTAATTCGTCACATTTTCGTTTTGGCCACAATTAAACTTATTAATGTACAAAAGCACACGTTGGCAAGATACTTACGTGTTGATAACAACGTAGTTCCAAAGACTAATACTTAACTAATTACTTACTTAACTACTTCCACTTAACTAATATCTTGTAGTAGAACATGCTTATTTCAAATGGAAGAAAATAAATTTTAAGACTTCAACCATACTCTCTTGATATACAAAAATATAAACCGTTGTCCTCTTAAGCAATGTGTATGGATTCTCTTTGATTTACTCTTCTCCACTGCAACTCAACAAACACTGAGTTCTGCAGGTGAATTTATTCTACGGATGTTATTAAAACGCAAATCATGCTGTGCATTATGAAGGTGAAGTCACCGAGAAGCTCCTATTAACTTGTCTCCTATTTCACTGTCTATTCGTTTCACATCCTCTTGAATGAAATTCTCAAGACCATTTTCTATTAAAATGTACAACTTCCTGTTTAGTAAGGGGAAAATGTCTCCAAAAGATAGGTTGTATTAATAGTAAAAATTTCATTCGCAGTTCGAACTAGAATTTCT
Organism: Teleogryllus oceanicus; assembly: GCA_964035755.1. Classification (NCBI taxonomy): domain Eukaryota; kingdom Metazoa; phylum Arthropoda; class Insecta; order Orthoptera; family Gryllidae; genus Teleogryllus; species Teleogryllus oceanicus. The sequence continues at coordinate 22,078,413 of CAXIVR010000005.1, forward strand.
AAACAATAGACATTCTCTTAACGTAATTATCTACTAATACGTACATCAATCAAAATCATATATATTTTTATGCTATTGCAGAGAAATTTTGTTTTTACCTATAAAATATCACATGAATTTGGAAAAAATCTTCGTTGGACATTCTTCTTCAATATTCTCCTTAGTTTGATTTTTCCAACCATTAATATTAAACAATTCTACGAAAAAACGAAGAGAGTCACGCTACCTTAATACAAACAGGCAGAAAAGCCAAATTGTGTTTAGCTGAAAGCCTTTACGAATGGCCCTGTCTCACGTGAAGACTCTCCAACTGCCAACTTAATTGCATCCGACTGACCTAATGGAAAACATCTCTGGAAGTTCTCCGTTTGTTGCAATTTTAATAGAACCAATAAACCCCGAAAGTCAAAAATAGACCAAACAGGAAAATACTTCCACGTTTGAATATCGCCAAGCAGTCAAGCTCTCAGAACGATATAACTGGCACGTTACGCGGGAATTCACTTCCTATCTGCTCAAATATTAAACTCTAATGATGCAAAAGTTTCTCTTTGACTCGCTCCATGAGGCATTTCCGTGAGGTAGTGATCGTATGCAAACTGCCCTGGAAATCCTCGTGAAATACAAAAATTATAAGTAGTGATCTAAGGTATCTATTTCATATTAATGCAGCCAATTTGTGGAAGTAATGCAATTTGTTTTCTCTTTTCTATCGGAAGGCACCCTTCCTTTCCTCTACATGAGACAACCATTTCTTTCATTTAAAAAAGAGGAGAGTTCTTTCATTAAGATACAGGTTCATTTAGTAAGAGTTTCGGCCAATCACAGTGAAGTTTACAAACCAAGCACTGGGGTGTATTTAAGCATTGGTCATCGTCTTATTGAACGTTTCATTAATTGTGCTTAGTTCGAATGATAGTGCTGAGATGATCCACGAGGTGACAGTAAACCATGCATGGCTTCCCCTATTTCCAAAATCTGATTAAGAAATGTTAACTACTTTAAACTATTAGTTTTCATTAGTTGAAGAAAAAGTAATCTATGGAACTCGATATAATGAAGATCTTGGCTGTCCGGGTGACACCGCGTTGAGGGTAGAATTGCTGACGTTTCGATCATCGTTTGATTGATTGTTTTTTTCGTGTTTCCGGGCGCGTCAACTGCTTCGGTCATTAGTCCCGTTAGTGTAGTGCATGTTTTTTCTCGGGATATGCGCGGTATCTTTCCCCGCTGGATGGCGAGATCCGGAGCCGACCTACCGTCGGCTAGTGGGGTTTTCCCCTAACGAGGACTCTCCCACCAGCGGGGCACCGCCCCAGTCGGGACAAGCTCTAAGCTCCCGACCGGTCTCCCGGAATATGTGGTACTGTAGTGCGTGTTAGTGTAAGTGTGTGTGTAAGGGATAGGACAAGGAAGAGGAAGGACAGATCGCGCGCGGTCCGTGGCCCGTTTCGTAGGGTACTGCTCCGGCATTCGCCTGGTGTTGATCATCGTTTTCGCAACCTTCTTCAGGACTGCTCTGCGCCGGGGTGGTCTGCGCTGGGGTTTATGGGTCAACGCGGCGTCACCCGGACAGCCAACATCTTCATGATTCTGGCCGCGGAAGCCTACGACTTCGATGTAATGAATACTAACACACCCGAAGTTTACGACACTCGAAGATATTTCACAATTATGTATTAATCCACATCATAGCATCATCGTTTCATAACAATTATTTATTTAAAAATGAATATCAGAGGACATTATATCATAATATGAGATTGACGTTAGGCCATTAGTCCGAATTTGATAGCGAATTGAGCATTGTAAAACAAACATTACAATACTAATTAACGTATAATGGTTTATCTGGTTTGTAAAATATTCCTACGAACTACAATTTTTGCTTTCGTTTTTCTTAAATGGAAAATTTGTAACTGAACAACTATTTACATAGGTTAGACACTTGACAGGAAGGCATTATATTGGACCTCTACTGATTTTCACGAGCTCTCCAACCATTGACATTAAAATGTTAAGCTATAACTCAAAACTTAATGAGTATGACTCACGATTCAGTATTTAACACTGAGCCCTTCAATTTTATTACGAAACTGATTTCAGTTTCAAATAGCTTTAGTTTAGAGTATCTAACGGGATTATAGTTATTTACAAAATAACTGTCATATTCTGAGTAATGTCAAAGAGAGTAGTTAAAAGGAGGCCATTGATTAGTTCTAATACGACTTACATTACGACCTTGACTATTGTTGTTAATAGAGCGCCATAGACCAATAATACCCTTGTTCTCTATACGGAGCTGATCAAATTTCGTAAAGTTTGACTTTGGATCATCAAAGAATATAAAATATAGTTCATTAACAAGGGTGAAAGAGATAACACAATAATAACTATTGTGGTTGATATCGCTATTATTTGTGGCGTACCTCAAGGTGTCTGCTGCCATCACAGAATTTCTATAATTTTAGTTTTTATTTTGAGCTTCTTCGGCGGGGCGGAGGGACGGCCTGGGAGACCCGCTCGCCCGCATCCGCCGGCGAAAGTGAATCTGAAATACGCGCTGTCGTAAAGCTCAGGCGGCGCCGCCCGCCGCAGCCCCGGGAGGCGGCCGTCTGATGAGGGGAAAATCTGTGAACCTGAGAATTTCACGACGCGCTCTTCCTCCTTCTCCTCTCCTCCCGCGCGTCGTTATACTGCCCTCCGAGGTGAGATGAAACCGGAGGGCGCGGCCGGGGACCCTCCGTGCGTGAGGTTGAGAGCGTGTGGCGAGGCGGCAGGGGACGCCGCCGCGTGAGGGCCGAGCGTGGGGGATGGAAGGGGATGGAGGAGACGGCAGAGTGAGACGTCGCTGCGGTGTGGTAAGTGCGAGGTTGGTGAGTGTGCAAGTACACTTTGAAAAAGAAGACTGCGAACGAATTGTCATGAGAGCGTAGGCATCCGCGGCCGGGTTCAGTAGCTACTTGACTGTCAGGGAGATGCCGCGTCCTAGGCATGCAGAATGAATGCCACTGCCTAGGCAATGCCTGCCTAGGCATTCAGAATGAGTCGCGATATTTCAATGCCATTGCTTAAAGATCACCTAAAAAGCATTGCTGCTTTTTCTTTTTTTTTTTTTTTAAGCAGCTGATTCGGAAAATATTCTCATTCCTGAGGTCGCTTCATACGAACCCGATAAACGGGCGAAGTATAAGCGACCTAAGCAGTTCCTGGCGTAAGAGAAATCAGAAACAGCGAAATGAGACTTGAAACATAAGCTTTGAATCACTGCACGCGCAATGCGTGCGCCAGTTGGCTAATATATTTTTGATCTGTTTTTTTTTTCTTTTTCATGTTGCAGGATTGGTCATAGATGCCCGTAAGGATAGGAATGGTCGCACTGCAGTGGCGTGAACGTACATTGCACTTCGTGCGTTCACAAAACTGCACTAGTTAGCTCTCGCACGTCCTAGGCACAGGTGCCAACATTTCGGCCGAAACGGCATTTCGCCCTGTGTAAGGTCGCAGAATGGCACCCGAAACGTTGGCACCAGTTCTAGAAAACGGCGTTTCCCGGGCGGCCAAGTAGCTAAGGAATTGCAATGCTAAGGGGTTGTAGTGGATGAAGGAGCGAGACCGGTGAGGCATACGCGTCGAGTTGGCGAGGTTGGGGAGATGGTGAGGGAGAATGAATACGTCAGTGGAATTTATATAAACGTCTAAGCGACAGAGCCTGATGCGGAAGTACGGCAAGGATTGGTCGAGGGAGGAGCGCATAAACTGCAGCGCCGATAATGGGTAGAGTTGGTACTGTTTGTGTGAACCGTATTTCGTAAACTTCGGAAGTTAGACGAGTGAGGAAGAACATTTTAATGTGAGTGGGTGGGTGGGGGAAAGACGAGGATAGAAACAGATGCAAAAACAGAGAACAAGCATTAAGAAAAAAGACAGAGACAAACAGGACATAGAAAATCCTTTTCGTGTAGCATATTTGAATTTGCGATCTAAAAGGAAATGTGAGTATTTTCTCTTTCGGGGTGGGGTGTGATAGGGGATCATGAACATCGCGAGGCGGGAACCGCGGGTGAGCGACAGATGCGGCGGTGTCAGAAACAGACGCGGCAAAGCAGGAGCAAGAGGCAGACTTACCTCCCATAAAGGGAAGGCAGCGCCCGCGTGTCATGAAAGGGAAGCCGCCCCAACCGGGGGCTTATCTCCATGCGACATGGCGTACGGCGCTTCGTGTAAATGGCCCGACCAGGAGCACGTAAACTATGAAAGGACGCGACAAGCGTCGAAGAAAGACATTCACGACGTCGGCGACGAGCAACTAAAAGGGAAATTAAATCCATTGACGGAACAAAGAAGAGACTAAGCAGAGACCGGAGGAGATTACAAAGTTTCCGATTGGCTAAGCAACCGAGTGTTCCTCTTTTTCTACTTTTCAAAATGCGAAGGATTTGGAGTAAAAGGTGTACCATTTTCCAGAACTGACCCTTAAAACCGATCCAGAAGCTTTTCGAGAGAGATTCCACTACCTCATTAACGTCGAATAATGAATAAGAAGAGCATTTACTTCAAAAAATATATTTCGAGACAAATTTCATGTTTTATTTGTAAGTTATAAAATGCAGAGGAAACGGCAAAGAAACGTAATCATTGAAGATTAAAACGAACGCTATAATTATAATATATACATTTCAGTGAGATAACCAAAAAAAGAGTTCTCTATAGAAATCTCTTCATCTACATACTTTCTTAAAGAAATATTTTATAAAAGTACACAATTCAAGTTTATTGTTAATATTTAAAATCGGGAAGAACATTTGCATAAATACTCTTGTCCAAGCTTTCATGCTGAGGCAAATGAAAGATGATTCTTTAATGAAGTTCTGGGACTTCTGTTAAGAAAAATGAAGATTTCTTTTGGGTTGCACTAGCTGCACCGGATGGCTGCCTTTCTATCACCAGGCGATCCAACAATAGAGCCAAGCGATTATGCTGCCCTAATTTCCTGAGTCATACACGAAACTACAACAGATTTCGTATCTCGTCCAAACGTTCTTAATGTGCGGAGAAGCGAGACCAAACACATAATACATAATATGTTATGAAAAAGATGTACTCTAAGCGAGCAAGACGATGAGTATGACTGACGGTGGCGACGGTAACACCATGTTAATGGAGAATCTATGACTAGTATTAAAACCTACAGCTTCCGTCATCAAAGATAACAGAGACAACGACAGTGTTAATACTCAACTGCTCAGTCTTCTCAACTGCTCAGTCATTAGCACAAATACATTGGCGGCGTTCCACGAACAAGTATAATACAACTAACACTCATGTTTGTCGTTAGCTACGTATATAGATGACGATATCTTTATTAAGAGGCCAGTTCTTAAGCCCTGTAGCCATTACGTCGAGTGGGCGAATAGAGTTGACGGATTGTGATTGTGATACAATGATTAGCATGACGATAGAACATTAGTGCACTGAGAGGCAGTGGAAACGAGAAAACCCGCCGCGAACCCGCTTTTTCCCTCAAATTCCAGATGGAACGGCCGGGACTGTACCTCGATATGCAGAGAAGGAATGGGACCAGTCCGACCACTACCCATGAGCCGCTGAGAGACGACGATTGCAAGGATATCGATAATGACGATGTTGATAATGGACACTATATCGATGACGGCGTCACAATACGGAGCTTTTGCACCCTCAAACGTTAAATCAATCGAAAGCACTATCGATCATCTACGCATGCGCAGTTCCAGTTTCGCATCACTTTTGTGCATTTGCGCATGCGCAGAAGATCGAGATTGCAGTCGATTGCTGCGCGCTAAGGTGTCCAAAACTCCCTAATGTCAACCTTGATATTGGTGACTGCTCACGATGACTACAAAGTCCCAGCCATGATTATTAAAAAATTCGGCCACCGGCTTCAGCACATATAAAAATCACGTCGCCAAGGTTAACAGAATCGACAGCAGATGTTAATACTCTCAACTTCACCGTCGCTAACACGAATACATCGACGAAACACTGAAACAACACCAAGCAAACGCGGCACGTGAGAGGAGAGAGTCGGCGGCGAGGGTAGCGGTAGGAAGCTGGTCTGTGGGGCGGAGCAGGATGGAGCGGAGCGGGGCGTTGCGTGGCGGGGCGGGGCGGAACGGGTGGGGCGGGCGGAGGGGGCGGGGGGACGGGCGGCGGGGAGGGGGCGGAGCGGGCGGGAGCGGAGCGGAGCGGAGCGGGGCGGGCGGGGCGGGGCGGAGCGGGGAGCGGGCGGACGGGAGGGGCGGTGCGGAGCGGGGCGGAGCGGAGCGGAGCGGGGCGGGCGGGGCGGAGCGGGGCGGGCGGAGCGGTGTGGAACGGTGCGGAGTAGGGCGGGGGGGGGGAGGAGGGGGGGGGGGGGGGGGGGGGGGGGCGGTGCGGGACGGGGCAAGCGGGCGTGCGATCCGAAGGCGGAGAGCATGCGAGGGGGAGCGGCACATTTTCCCGCCAAGCGGGAAGCGCCCCGCGCTGCGCCGTCGCATGCTAATGAGCTCCCAGCTCCGCAGCCTCGATGCTATCGGCGGTCGCCGCCGCCTCCACCGCCAACTCTCCCTGCGACACCATACTCGACGCCACCGCCGCCCCAACCCTGACTCCCGCCGCCACCAACCCCCCAACATCCACCATCACCGTTTCCGCAGCTGCCAGCGTTGCCCTCTGCGCACCACCCCCCTTTTTGCCGCCGCCAACACTATCCTCGACGACACCGCCATCACCACTGCCGCTCCTAACTCCATTACAACCACAGCCACCAGACTGGCACCACCATCACCATCGCCTTCTTCACCCACGCGAGCACAGCACAAGTGGAGAAGCCGGTGACAGCCTGGATGCGTTCCGATGGCACTAAATCGCTCCACTGAGAAACAAGTGGGTAGGTATAGGACTGGACAACGGACTGCCACCGCGAGAAAGATTCAGGGAGGGAGAGGGATATACCAAGTAGAAAATATGCTGATTGATCAGCACAGTTTTTGTTGTTTTTTTTTTACTTTAACTGATGAGCATCAGAAAGTTATAGACATTCATAGCTCGAAGACCATTGGTCCCACTAAGAGTACAATAGAGTACTAAAAATGAAAATTAATTCTATCAAAATCGTAACGAAGGAGGAGGTACCGTACTTGTCTCGATTCTATTGGTTGTAAATAATAAATTACATCGGGCTATGTGTCGATCACGTGGGGGCATAGCTACTCTATTAAGATTTTCAAAACTGAAAATTACTTTAAATATGGCATAGTTTGATATGTTAAATATCATACTTTTGTGTGTACTTTTTTATTGGTGGAAAATATTTCAGAAAGTTTGCGAAACTTTCCAAAACTTAAAACTAGAGTGTTTATGAGTCGATCACCCACTTTTTAAAAATCTACGTTTCCCAGTGCTAGAATCCTCTAAGAAATCTAAGCAGCTTCTTGAATCTGCGATAAATGTACTTTTTGGTGCCTGCCGGTAGTCTTATCGAATCAACCCGATAATTACTGCAAACACGCCGGGAGTGAGTGAGCGGCTGGATATGGTGCCAAACCGCTCAGAGAGCGCGTATCCTAGGAAAAATATGCGGTGAGTGCGACGACTCTCGCTAGGTTTGAAACATCGATGTCAATGTTTTCAAAAATCGATATTTTTTTTTAAAAATTCGATTTATTTAACACCGATTGTTTGAAGCTCGAATGTTTGAATACGATGTTTTTACCTGTCGATATTGTTATAAACGAAGAAAAATATCTATCACAACAAAATACAAAAATACTTTTCGAATATTTATAACTTGAATATCCTTCAGACGAAAGTGACCAAGGGTGAAAAATAAATAAAATCGAGTTTTCATCAATAAAGAAGCATATATTATAATTTAATTATCGAATTAGATAATCAGTTTTGTTAATAATCCGGGTGATTTTTTGGCTTTGCTTTGTCAGATAATTCTCAATTAAAAATTAATAAACAAGACATTAATAAACAAGGTTACATGTCCAATTTTAAAAACATGGATGTTTAATAATGTCGATGGTTTTGGGACTATGTTTTATTACCACCGATGTTTAGAAACATGGATGTTTAATAATGTCGGTGGTTTAGGGTCGATTACCACCGATGTTTTCATTTTGACCGTCGATGTTTAGAAACATGGATGTTTAATAATGTCGATGGTTTAGGGTCGATGTTTTATTACCACCGATGTTTCTATTTTGACCGTCAATGTTTAGAAACTTCTTTCTTTCTTCTTTCTAGGGTTTTTATCCAGCCGACAGCCGGTTACCCTTTACGTCCCGATGGGACGCATATTCGACCATACACTAGACACCAACACACTTGCGGGCTCCTCTGATCTGGGGTCAGCAGAACGCGAGGCCTTCCGCGACAACACATACATACAAAGACAAGGGACACACAAACAAACCCAAGGCGGGACTCGAACCCGCGACCCTTCGGACCGAAGCGCTGAGTCGGTACTCGCTCTTAGCCACCTCGGCCATCCAGGTCGGATGTTTAGAAACATGGATGTTTAATAATGTCGATGGTTTAGGGACGATGTTTTATTACCACCGATATTTTCATTTTGACCGTCGATGTTTGGACAAACATGGATGTTTTGTTGTCGATGTCGCATCCTCCGCTGTGGCTGCGCCGCCTTCACCGGTCGCCCTTTCCGCGTTTCACAACTCTCCCACGCGCGCCCGCGCCTCCAACCGGTGCCGGGAGCGCTATCTGCATCAGCATTTATAAGAAGTGAATCCGAATTATCTCCATCTCGTTTGTAGCTCTCAAGCAAGTTAACAGAACATTAAACATGGAATGCACTTTCTCCACTGGGTCGGGCGGTTTCGTTAAGGCAAAGACCTGTTCACTCCGATAAACCTACGTTTTTTTCCCATTTTTGACGCAACGAATGCATAATAATTAAACTGTCGGTACTTGGTGAAAAATATATCTAGTCGACGATACCATTTGTCTGGTTTAAGAAAGTAAATTTAACCTGCTGTCGTCTGTCACTCTTCATTAAGAAAGACAAGGTAATAATAGAACGTAGTTGAAAAGAAACAAAGAGTTAATCAGAAAAGAAACTTACAGTTTCATATTCTTTCCGTCGTCGTGTGAAGGTCAATATCCTCTGGAACGCAGCCAGGCGAAAGCGTGCAAATGAAACCGACGAAAATGAGGTCGCAAGTAAAGAACAATACGTTGTGTGAAAATAAGACCAATAAGTCTCCGGAAAGTTCGACTGTTCTGTAGTCGCGGCGCCACAAATATCAAGAAATTGACTAGCGTATTACACAACAACAATATTAATTACCTTTGCAATTGACACGAAGAGGTGATATATTCTAAAAAGTACAATAACACGATCTAAAAGTTTTCTTCTGAAAAAACTAAAACGTAATGTTTCGGTACAAGGACAAATGAGGCATTCAGAACCAACGAAAAAATTCGCGAGGCATATAAGAGCAACTTAAATATATTTGAAAGTTATTCTGATTTATCGAGAAGGCTTGTGTCCAATAAATAATTCTGATCATCGCCGAACAAGTTGTGCTACAAAACCACGTAAAGTTCTCGCAATATTTGTTTCTTTTGCAATGTTTGAAAATTCAGAGTTCAACGAAAATGCCATTTTTGAAACGTGCTATCTTGTATCAGAGGAAAACAATAATGATAAAATTTAGTCTTTTTGAGAAAGAATTAATATTTGCATTTATTTCAAGCATAAGTTACCCGAAAACTACTAGTTTTTAAAACGAAGATACATATTTATCTGATCACTTTCTGGAGGAGAATTCTAACGATCGGCTACTCGTATCGTTAATTTTCCGTAGTTTCTCCGATCAGAATTAGATGAATGCCGGCGTAGTTCCTTCAGAATCGGGTCACGGATCGCGCGGGATCTTCTCCTTCTCATTCTTGTCCCCTATTCTCTCGTTACATATTTACACTTGCAAGCACTACACTAGCACACGAATCGGGAGTGAGTCTGGAGCTTAGGCAGGGGCGGAAGCCCACTGGCGGAGATTCCTGGGGGGGAGAACCCCGCACGTCCACATGTAGGCAGATATCCCAATCCAACAGAGGAGAAGTAGCGCCACATCCTGGCTATACCATCCTCTTCACTCTCGGAACTAATCTCCAAAGTAAAGTACTCACTCATTCATCTTCTTCTTCTTCTTCTTCTTCTTCTTCTTCTTCACTTCACTGATTAGGGAAATTCCCTGTTCCGGCTTCATTACACCATCTCTGTCGTGGACGGCCAATGTCCCTTCTTCCTTGTGGTCTGTACAGAAAGGCATGTCGGGGATTCTTTCGTGAGACATTCTTCCTAAGTGCTGTACCCACCGTGATCTGTATTCATTTACTTTTTCATTGATAGAAAATATATTAAGTTACTCGTAATACTCCTCATGCACAGGCCGTCTGGAACAGCGGGGGCGCGGAGCGACGCGGGTTGGCTCGTGGCGGTGCGGGTGCGGGGGGGGGCGGTTCTCGCGGGCCAGAGGGACAGGTCAACGCTCACCTGGGGACCAGTGGTGGTGGCACTGTCCGAGGCCACATCAGCTCCCGCGAGGCGCTGCGCGACCTCCTCACCGGTAGCGGTAGCTCAGTGCATCAACTGATGTCACTGCAGCGCGTCTAACCGGGAGGTCCTAGGTTCCCACTCCCCACGGCGGCAGGATTTTCGACACTAGCTTTTCTGCTAGGTCGAATTCAGTCGCTGTCTGGAGGAGAATTCTAGCGGCCGGCTGCTCTGATCGGTAGTTTTCCGTGGTTTCTCCGATCAACACCAGGCGAATGCCGGAGCAGTACCCTAACAAACGGGCCACGGACCGCGCGCGCTCTTTCCTTCCTCTTCCTTGTCCTCTCCGCTCCCCTTACACTCACATGCACCACACTACCACATATTCCGGGAAACCGGTCGAGAGCTTAGAGCTTGTCCCGGCTGGGGCGGTGCCCCGCTGGTGGGAGAGTCTTGGTTAGGGGGAAACCCCACTAGCCGACGGTAGGTCGGCGCCGGACCTCGCCAACCAGCGGGGGAAGATCACCGCCATCTCCCGAAAAAAACATGCACTACACTAACGGGACTAATGACCAGAGCAGTTGACGCGCCCGGAAACACGAAAAAATCAATCATTCAATCAAACAGGCTTAAGAGGCGGCGCGGCAGTTGTCACCCAGCGCGAGGCGCATCCCGAAGCCGGAGTTTCCCGGGGGGCTACGACGCGCGGCGCGGCGCGGGGCGGGACGCACATGGGAGAGCGGAGGCGCGCCAGCGACGTAATTATATAGTTAGTGATACTGCGTCGGCGGAGGCGGCGCCAGTGTGAGCATCTCGCTTTCCCCCGCGCCGCCCTCGGCGACAGTCGGAGCGACGACTTCCGGTGGCCCGCCACTTCGCCGGCGCGTCCCGGCGCGGCCCATACGCTTCGCCCGGGCTGCCCTTCCCGCTCGCTCCTACACTGCCACACACACACGCCTGTAAGAGCCCAGTACGCGGGTAAGCCGGGGAGACAACCCGGAGAGTAGAGGTGAGACTGTCAGACGCTTTCCACCTCTGGGTAGCGGAGTTCCAAAGGAGGGCTTGGGGCAGTTACAAGATATCTTCTTCATCACCTACAGCAATTCTCTGGCTATTTCTCTTCGTTAATATAAGGTTTTTGATGAAAGTGTGGTTTATCTGTTTTACGATATATGCTTTGGTCGTATTTATGAGGGCTTGGGGAAGTGACAAGATGTGACATTTCGACCAACATAAAGATATTAACATTTCGGAATTGTCGGAGGCTCCCTGTGGCTTGTGTGGCTTATCTTGTTACTGTTTCAAATCCTGCCGATCTATGTGCAATTTGTTGTGGTCAAAGCGGCTTCGAGGTAGGTTTTTTTTTTCGTTCCAGAATTTTTCCGTTTCCCTTGTATCACATACCCCATTCCTCCGTCATCGCTCATTTCATAAAATCATAATCGTGTGCTCCAGGCAAGGCTTAGGAACCGACATCATGGTAATGAAATTGTACACGGTAAAGCCATGTAGGCGAACTTCCGAGGTGCCAGTTGCAAAACTCCCCCTGCTGTTACCTACTTCATCCTTCGCCCAATGGATTGCGACTTTTTACAATCGGCAAACTTCGCCTGGCTTGGCTATGAATGGGCCGCTTTAGACACTTAAGTTGGAGCTAGATCGATAGAGTTTTCTCGCTTATGGGGGGGGAGGGGGTAGTCACCGCCAAGCGAAGAAAGAATCTCTCTTATTGTGACGGCAGTGCTGCAAAGCTAATTTCAAACCGCTCTCCACGGCATACGTCCTTTAATCCTGCGATTTACCATTCCCCCATCATCAAGTTCTAGATGATTGACTATGTGAGTAAAATTTGGGGTTCGTGAAATTAGTATATCATCTTTCTATCGCTTCCTCATTCGCCCCGCCCGCTAGCTTCCATCTTCTCACTCTTCAGCGCGCTACAGCAACGTATGGTTGCCACTTGGGAGCATCACAGCAGTAGCTTTCACCCTCACTGGGCACTGCGGCTCATATCCCAGTCATCAAATGGATTGCGTGATGGAAACACACATTTCGCATTATTCGCATTCTCCTCCCTCGCATAGTTTCTCTGCATTGTATAACGACCATTAATCCTTCTACTGATGACGTTACTGTCCGTATCAGCTTGAAGTGGAAGCTCAGGTGGGAGAAACCATAAGAAATAATGTATGTTGTGGGTTCGGTTAGGTAAACACGCTCGTGGAAATGTGCAGTTAACTTCAGTTCAACCAAAAATTCTTTTTGTTCATGATTAAAAAGTCGTGTGTTGTTGGGATGAAGACCACAAACAATAATGGGCAGAAATAATTTTTTACATTGAAACCATATATTTATGATCCGCTACTCTTTCTCTGCAGTTTACATGAACATGTGCCCTCATTTCTTTGATTTCATTGCAAGATAAATTGAGAAAATACACTCTTCCGCCTGTATTATAAATGCACCTCGTGTTAATCATCACAACTCTCACATCAAATGTATACATGAATTCCGTTCCTTTAAATGGACTGTCGTGGGAAGTAATATACTGTATAATATTAAGTGCAACTTTATCGTTCTATCAGATGAAGTTTTTAATTTGATTTTAATTAAGTGTGTACTCAAATGATTGAAGTTCATTAAATGTTTACGAACTTGAGAAACGTGTAACGTAAGTTTCTTTACTACCGGAAATACTCTTAAACGAGAAAAGGCATCTCTCTGAATCATGTACTTTAACAAAACTAACCTGAAGAAACTGGATTTTCCTTCTTAGCATACATTCATGCATTTTCTTGAGACATTATAAAAAGTATAAATTCAATGTTTATTACAGATAAGATGTAATCCTATCCTGTGAATATTTTACTTGAAAGCAAATTTCATTCAAAAGACTTCACGTCAAAAACAGGAACTTTTTTTTAAACATTTCTATTCTCAACGCAGCAACGGGATCGTAGGTTTTTCACATATCACCACTACTTCGCTCCTTTTTTTATTTCTCCTTCCGACTGCTGAGCCGATCACTTCGTTATCTAGTCGCCTTTGCTCGCTCTGGGTAGGCCAAACCATTCCCGGTTCGGTCTCTAGGTGCAAAGTTTTGTTCTGTCTTTTGTCTGTTTGTATAAATTAACACTTATTTTGTGTATTTGTGTCAGGTGACTGTGTGTAGCAGTGTTATAAAACTTGGAGATCAAAATAACTTCGGAGCTGCCGTCATGTGCTGGCGTGGACCAGTGCATATTCGAATCTCTTAACACATTGAATTCTGACCCACAAAATGATCTAACGTCGACTCATCTACTGCAATCATCATCACTTAGTCATCAAAAAACTTATCAGCAAAACATGGAGCTTCAAAACATGCATCCTCATCTAACTAGTGCACCATATCTCTACAGGTGCAGAACTCTAGCTACCAAGACGAACGTACTCCAACGGAAACATTCACTCTGATTCAACAGTAAGTGATGGTACATCAACTCCTCAGGCATTCATGAATGTTTCTCAACCTTTAGTTCATTCGGCCAAGAGACAACGTAGCGAGAATAACTCAGATACGCCAGCGAAAAAAACAGTCAAGATCAAAGAGTAGTATATTCAATTTTCAATTGCAATAGGTTTAATAAAAAAATCAATAAAACACTTGGCTTTTCCACTGCAAATTAGGGTCCTATATTTTGATTTAAACACAGAGGCACTTCAAGGTCAGGAGCTGGACGGAGACAGACACTGTCATCCAATCGAGAGCTTCGTTATGACTTAAATTGTTGGTACTGGAGCTCCCGAATGGATGGCAATGTCCCCTTCTCCTTCCAACTCGTGACCTTGAAGTGCCTCTGTGTTTCAATCTAAGTACACACAAATTCGGCCTACTTCAGCGCCAAATTCGCTGCAGCGAACGACCTGGCCCAAGAAAATATGACTAAGGTGAGTGGGGTAGAGGGTGTGGTTCTGGCGCAGGTAGGTCGAAAAGAGGCCCGTGATTCCGACAATGGCGTTCCTAAGGGGAAATCAGGGGTGAAGAGAAGGAGACACTGAGCGCAGGGGCAAGTGTTTACTGCCTGGCTCGGACGCTGCTTGTACCTGCTTAGTGCACCTGCAGGGAAGGAATGCTTGACCATCGTACCCGCTCTCACAAAACTTGCGTAAAAATATACTAGAAATCTGAGCATATAGTTATGGCATTAGTGGCAATTTCTTGTTATTTGCTAAAAATGTTTCATTTAAGGACAATTTTATTCCATTTGTACATATTGCTTGCATGTTACGATGCAGTTTAGCATATACTAGCAATAGCACAAAATTGTGACGACCTACATGAACATGTGTAAAAGCACTTTTACTGTTTTTCTTCGAGTTTTGCGCCAGAGTTAATTGGAAGCAGAATTTCGTCCATAAAATGTTTCATATTTTCGTCTGAAATTGATTCAACGTACTCACAGTTTTTAAGATTTGTATTAAAAAATTAAAGCACTGTTCTGGTATTCACCGTACTACTATGTCAAAGATACTCCCTCTTTACAACGTAACTCAACAGAATAAGTGACACTGAAAAATATCATATCAAAAATAAACAGCATAGCGTGGTTTGATCTTCAGTTATCATAAAAAAGTTATTGAATTCACAAAGCTCTCGTTGAAAGGGATTGATCTTAGATTGTATTATGAGACAAACATATTCCACGAACTGATCCTTCAAAGTACCCCGTACAATAAGCAATAAGAAAAAGAAATAGCCATAACTACTCATTGAAAGAATATTGTAGAGGCATGGCTTTTAAAAGTAGAATATCGAGGGTCCTCTATGAGTCACAGAGATATCTCGACGCTTGAAGCACAGTTTTCTCAGAGACGCTTTAAGCACATTTATCAGGGCTCGTTATCAACTGTGTATTTTTATTATCTTTAGCATTTCAAAATATTCAACCACGATGCTACGCCCAACCTGCATAGGACAACTAAAAATATGTAAAATAACAAAACTCTAACACTGTAAGTTTTCCTTTTTTGAAGTAAACAATTCATGTGAAAAATAATAAAACAATCACAATTAAATATAAATAAGTATTATGAAAGAGTGATTTCTTTATAAACAGTAAAATGGGACACTCCAAAGTATAAATGAATACATATTACAAGAAGTCACATTAAAAATTAAAAATATTTTAATTTCAACACTTACTCGCTCCATTACGTAGCAAAACGAAAAACAAAAAAAATACGTTATAATTTTTGTCAATCAAAATGTTTATTTATTATTTATCTTATTTATGGAACAAGTTCACAATACTTTTTCTCTAACGGATTCTAATAATTCGTGTATCTTACATTTTTATTTTAACTTCGATCCTTCGGTATATAAGAAGTTGCTCTCCTAATATGTTCTGGCTTTACCTAGCAGCTAGAGGGAAATGTTGGGAAAGTTATTTCCTAGGGGAAAGATCAGTCACGTTAAGCTAGTATATTAAATGTGATTTTTTTGTGCATAACTTATTTCAATTATATTTGTAATACTCAGATAAAGCACGCTGTTAGGAAGACGAACAGGTAAGTGAGAGAAGACTATTTTCATTATTTCGTAAGGTAAAATATTAGTTCATTACATTGAGAAAATGAAACAGCACGACTGAACTTTAATAGATAAGTGAACTATGAACTATAACAGCACATACTTTCTCGCATTATTGGAAATAGTTTACGTAATACTGAAATATTTCTGCCATACCAAAAATTCAGTTATAATTTCAAAAAAGGCCAAATTAACCAATTCAAACGAAGCGCCTGCGGTGCGTATCTACGTCATTTCTAACTTTTACAAATGAAACAAACATGAATAAAATTAACTATTACAGTTTTTGCGGCACATTATACAGAAAAGAAAGAATTTCACACAGGCTTGCATTGGTTACATGGAAGTGAGCTAACAATTTCTGAGTACCAGAATCAGCGATCAAAACTTCTTAAAAACATGTATTTATTAGTTCTCTGTTAAATGTCTTACCTTCTTAAATCCATTTCCTTTCATAAGAATGTTATCTACAATTTACGATTAACACGACTGCCAACAATCACAAAAAATCTAAGAATTTCCAAAAAATCTCAGAATTTCCAGCCGCCATTTTGCCTACTGACAACGTGTCAACGAAGTGCCGGAAATTCGAGTTTACTATAACAAATTTTCTTCCAATATTTGAAAATACACAGTGTGCCGAAAATGGGACCAGCACCTCTTTCTTTACCGTTCGTTGCTACATAAATGAAAAAAAATGAAAGAAAAAGATTTGAGCCGTTTTTGAGAAAATACTTAATTTTTTTAAAAAATTGCTTGTTTCCGACAAAATTACGCAAAAATACTCATATTTTCGCAAAATTGAACATGACCTTGTTTCCAGATGTTTCTGATAAATATAGTTCACGAAGAAAAAAAATCTTAATAATTGTAGTTGTAAGAAGACACCCAAAAAAGGTCAAATTTTGCAATTATCGAAAAACCACAGATTTCAATGAAAATGAGACCTGCACTTTTCCCTTACGTGTCCATTACGCACTAAGAAGGCAAAATTTAATTTTAAAAAATTGGCGCCATTCTGCAAACGTTTCGAAAATGTCTCGGAGCTTCATGTAAATTTCCCCCAAAATTAAATTACCGGTTTCAAATTTAAGGGGACACGATTGGGGAATATCAATTTTGGTGAAAATCCTATTACCCAACGTGTTCGAGGAAGTAATTTAGTGTACAGAGACAACATCTATCCACATTTTTATTACCAGGATCCTGAAATATGAATTTTTCTGACAAGAATTCGCCGTTTTCCCCCGCAGCACTACAACATTTTCTCTATACTGCGTAAGCAGAAGCGAGAAAGAAAAAATCGTCAAGAAAAGTAGTGCTGACACGATACGGCCTTCAGCAGCAAAAGTACTGTCAACGGGGTGGAAAATGGAATTCTGGTGCAGTATACAGAATACTCAGTAGCAAATGGCCATATGAGAGGTGTCAATGGTTTCGTTAGATAGTCAGGAATGTAGTAAATGCACTTTATGAGTGTTTTTGAAATTAGTATCATAGATACGGAGGTTCAGAAGGAGCCAGGCGTTTGAATGACAAAGTCGTGAATGGCCCGAGCTTGAACGATGAAGCCAGGAATTTCAATGAGCGCCGAGAGGACGACTCGCTGAGGAAGTGCTCTGTGCGATGAATGGCTCACTGAATGAGAGGTCGATGGGGCCACAGGCGGGAACAAAGAACAATAACCTTCCTTGTGTGACTCACAGTCGACCAAGAGTTCGTCGAAAACATCCAGTATTTTCTCTTTCCGTTGCTATTCATATCTCGCTCTTCTTTGAATATGAATCTGATTACATATACAATGATCCGAGAATAATGAAGTAGCTACTACTGTGCCTCTGACGTTAGTTTGAACACACCGACTGCTTCCAGACATACACATGAAGCCATTGAAACCATTCTCAAGAGCCATTTGGAATAAATTAATATTTAAATAAATAAATGGATACGTACACCAACGAACATCCTGGCAACCAGCATTGTGCAATCTCGACTTCCTTCCTCGTCAGCAAGTAATATAAAACCTTTCTCAAGCCATTTTCAAATCATACTACACTGCCTCATTCCAAACAATTAACCCATTTAAGAATACATCACCAACGCCATATCACTTTATTTCAAATAACACTACATCCATTGAGGTTGCACATTCGTTCATTCACAGCACGTCATTCGTTAAATCGTAATACATCATCTCATTGTACACATCTTCTCTATTGTTACACCTTTTCTTTTACCTCCACGTGTAAATACCCTCACTCCTTTGTAGTTTCACTGTTCCCAAGGAAGTGGTCAGCTGAGCCCGAGGTCGATTAAAAGTAGAATGTTTCATTTCTTCAAGGCTTCACAACAGTAATGGTAACTTTCCACCTCCTCCCACCATCTAAATACCTCTTATTTTCCCGAAGTATATTAACTCACTGCCTGCACACTTTATGACAGTCCAAACTGCATTTCGCCTTTCGACATCAAATGATGTCATTGTAGTGCGTCTAACCTACTAGTACTTAGTTGGTACCTACTACTAACCTATGTCTAACCTACTAGTACCTACTACTACTAAGTATTGGTCTAACTGGATGGTCTTAGGGTTCGTGTTCAGGTTTTCGACACTAGCTGGATAACTGGATCGAATTCATTTTCTCTCTGGAGGACAATGCTAGCGGCCCGCAGCTCTCATTGGTAGTTTTCCGTGGTATCTTTGATCAACGCCATACAAAAATCCAAGGCTGACAGGTAGGGGATACCAATTAAGAAATGCGCAAGCGATTACAAGTCAACTTGATCGTACGAGTATCGTACAAAGTATCGCAAAACATTTTAGTACAATTAGGGATTGGAGAATTATTAGCAAATGATGTTGTTGGGCGGAATTTGCACATCAATGGCGTGTTGTAGTAAGATGTTACAATACTCCATTGTCGTTAGACAAAGATTTAACTCTGTAAAAATTCCAATGATATATTTCGTTTAAATTCTTCCTCTGAAAGGTGACGTAATGATGTTGGTAGTAAATACAACACCGTGGATTAGTTCAAATAATACTTGCATCACAAAACATTATTTTTGTTAATTGTGAGTAGGATTATTACAACGCATGTATTCTAATAATCCACATTACGAATCTCACTTCAGTTTTGTAGTTTCACTTTAGAAAAGCAAAGTGAATGAAAATAAAGTTTCTTGGCATTGAACTATTTTGGAAACCCAATGCGCCCCTGATAGTCCCGCCCTGGACTCGTCAGGTCCTTCTGAACGTTCTGAGACATTCGTGTCTGGGGGCACCGCCCACTCCCGCAGGGCGCTGCCCTCGCAGCCCTTCCGCCCTTCCGCCCTCGCCGCCTGCGCGCCGCGTGAAGTGCAGCCATAAGTCGCGGGGTGGCGCGGCGGCGTTTAAGCGCGCAAAAATACGCGCTTTATGCGGCAGTATGTTTGGGCGAGCGGCGCCGCCGCGCGTGAACAATTAAAAATGTAGGCGGCCTCCCCCACCCCGGCCCCGCCGCCCGCCGCGTTTTAGGCGACGCGCGGCGGCGGTCGTAAACCATGAGCTGTCGCATTATCCGCCCCCCACCCCACCGCCCCCCCCCCCTTTGCTTGCCCGGCCTCTTGCCCCCGCGTCCGCTGGTTCGCTCCCCGCCCCTCTCGCCTCTTTTGTCTGCCGCCCTCTCGCTTCTTGTATCTTCCACCTTCTTGCCCGTCCGCTACAACACTCCAATTTTCAAATTTTCAAAATGTCTTTATTTTGCCATTAACATAGAAGTTACAATATTACATTCAAATGTGATGGACAAAATAATTAGGGATCCCCTAGAAAGACTGTGTGGGATCTCCATCAC
Source organism: Teleogryllus oceanicus (assembly GCA_964035755.1). Lineage (NCBI taxonomy): Eukaryota > Metazoa > Arthropoda > Insecta > Orthoptera > Gryllidae > Teleogryllus > Teleogryllus oceanicus. The sequence goes on from CAXIVR010000005.1 coordinate 22,098,370, forward strand.
CTTTGTACACAAAAACAAAATTGTCAGCTGCGAGAGGCAGCTCGCTCACTCGAATTAACATGCGAGAATAACAAAACAAAGATTTCAAACCTAATATTCCTGTGCACTAATAATATAACAAAAAAAACATTCAGATCTAAACATACACTACAATACTAATTGAACTTGATACCATAAAAAAGTGTAATATTACTCTTCAAGGGTAATCAGATTACATTTTGTAGATTACACAAGATTTTTCAAGAAAAACAAAAAAAAATCGAACAATCTTTTTCACTTAATTATCAGAAGAAAATCGTCAATATTAACGAGTCTAGACGCTCTCCTCTCTTCTGTATGTCGACTGCTCAGCCATAGACTAAGGAGGTTCTATGCTGTCTAGATCTCTTGCTCAGCTCGTTCATGTTTGTTTCCGACCTCTCGTACGCCTCCGCTCTCCTGCTTGCCCCCTCGCTCGGCCTCTCGCTCTTCTCTCCAGCCCTTTTCCCCTTTTGTTCCCCCGCTCGCACGTCCTCTTGACTCTTCGCTCTCTTTCCTCGCTTTCCGCCAGCCTGCTTCCGACTATTCGTAAGCCCTTTTGTGCCGATGTTTTGCATCTGTTCTCTCCCGTTCTGCCACCCTCCTGCAACCCCTTTTCCTTCCGCTTGGTCATTCAAGCGCTCTCTTGCCACACTCCTCTTACGGCCTCCACCCTAGACCTCCCACTTACTTCACATACCTAGCCCTGTGTATAAACTTCTCCCTAGCTCTTACAAAGGTTATCTAGTCTCTGAGCTAGAAACCTACTTCAACAATTGTTTTTCTTCATCTCGCTTGCTCGATAGCCCTCTTTTTCAGTTCTCATTTCTGCCAGTCAACCCGTTCTCTCTTCCATTTCTTTCACGATCTCGTCCGTTCTCTCTCTCTCTCTCTCTCTCTCTCTCTCTCTCTTTTCTGACCCCAATCTTCTCCACATTTTCTCTTCCTCCTCTTTCCTTACCCTCTCTCTCAAAATTAGCTCTTCTACTTTCTCACTCAAAATTAGCTCTTCCATCCTCTCAATGCAATATAAGGAGAGGGAGTGGAAACATTCAAGGAAAAGTAATCGGAACTAATATGCGAACATCTCTTCTAATAAAAAAAACGGTATAATACACCGAACAAGAGAAGTAACAGACAAATTATAACGAATCGAATTAAAGAAAAATTTCCAAAAAAAAAAAAAAAATTTAGAATAAACACAAAAAAATGACAAAATTGAAAGGTCGTGAAGACATCTGATAAATTGGAAACAAAACGATAGACTAAAAAAGACACTGCAAATAAAACAAAAAAAGAAACGAAACCCAAAAATGGAAAGTCTGAAACTTGTTGAATTGAAGAGAACTGGGAGGTATTTTCAGACGAAGTAATGAGAAACACGAAATATTTTGCGACAAAAAAATTTCATCACTCAAAACGAATTTTGAGAATCTCTCTAAGAATATCTTACTAAAGATTTGTTTACAGCACAGAACAAAACCTCATGCAAATAACACGTAGGCGTCGAGAATTGATGTACTTGTATATTGGCTGTTATTTTCATCCCACAGTTCTCGAAATTAGATTCAGCCAGCTCTTCGAACTTGATGGGTGACTGCCCATCCTCCCCAGCTCAAACAGTTGCGAAACGCAGCAACTCTACCGCATTGTCTGGCGAGGCTCCAAATAGCCCACAGAGTCGATTGTTCTGCGTTGAGCTGTCTCGACGAGCTGTCAGAGCAATATTTTAGTGAGATCGTTACGTTGGAGGCAGAAAATACCGGCGATTGTCTCTTCACTTTCAGATTCTGTAATATCAGAAAACGAATATATAATTTCTCATAAAATACAGGAAAAAATCCTGTTATATTTAAAATTAGTGCTAGTATTTTCGAAAACCTTTTTAGCAGGTGTCAAATAAGTTAAAAGTATTTTCCATAGTTTTTTTTTTAAATACAATACATTTGCAGAGCAAAAATTGCGCAGCTTCGTAGTTGCCAAAACTTTTGCATGAGCTAATTCAAATATTTTCTTTGCCACAACTCCTGAAGTACGTGCGCGCAGTGCTATTTTTTTTTTTAATTCCAAAGCTTTCATAAATTACGTGAATGCATAAACATTTCGGCTCGAATGAGAACAATGCATAATGAGAATTGTTATGCGAGGCGCATCCAGAAAGTATTTTTCCTTGGTCGTCAACAAAAAAAAATGTTTCATGAGAAAATTTTATTGCAACATGCATCACATTTTGCACTAGTTTGCCACATAATCACCACCAGAATGGAGACATTTGTCATTTCAAGGGATGAATTACATTTGAATCCCTGTCGAAGTACTCTGCCGCCTGGCGCAGGTGGGAAAGCCATCGGCAACTCTGCATTACTGTGATATGCAAAATTCTAATCGAACAGGATTTTTTGAAGAGAGATGTAAGAGATGAAGAAAATCTTTGGGTACTAAATCCCGACTATGAGGTGGACAGACAAACATGTTTCAACGAAACTAATGCAAAAGATCTCTCGAGAGCTGAGCCGTATGTGGCGGACCGTATGACCATGCGTTTTCTTACACCTCAACAAATCCCAGGCCGGTCAGCATTACGAGTACCACAGTGAGGTAAAGTTGCAGGTGGCTGTCAAACACTGTAGCCTTCCTATATCAGCTGACACACTTCTACGACACGTAGACACAAGTGTTGGACCCACGATATGACAAATGTCTCAAATCTGAAGATGAAGGGGAAAAGTGCAACAGGTTCTGTAACTGCTACAATGAATATTTTACATGAAATTGTATTTTATTTTTGTTGACTAGAAGCACTCATTCTCTGGATGCGCCACGTATTAATAGGCACCTACAGCGGTTTGCATAACTTTCAGTTGAAGCGGTTCTGGAACATTGAAACACTCGATTTAACACGGATAGAATCGTAACCACAATTAAGCCCACCTGACACGAGCAGGCTAAATGCACAACAGATCGCTGCATAACACATCGACAACTTGTCATTTGCATCCTCAATCACTGGTATAAACATATCTCTTGCTTTTCCTTACCTGCACATCCCCACCTTCCTCAACACGTAGATGAAGGCGGCAGAGAAGAGAAAACAGCTTCACCCCATCATTAGACGCCGCAAACATTTACCTTCAATATTCGTTGTCACCAAATGAAATGTAATTGATCTTCGTAAATGTAATCGCATTTACATCTTCAAAGTCAGTTTAAAATGAAATTTTAAATACAAGCTAGCAAAATTTTCACCTTCGCGCTTATATTACCAAATTCCTTAAAGTTATGCCAAAAATATACATCTAGATTTTTGGGCTTTATTTGTTCCGTGTCGAATCTTTTTAACACTATCTCAATTAAGGTCTTTACAAGTAGGATTCAGAATAGTGCAACTACGCTGTAAGTGCACCTTCGAACATTGAAAGAAATGCCTTTAAATTATCGGAAAATATTTTGAAATCAGTTGTGTGGATATGTTCAGATAAGAAGTGTAATGGTAAAATGTGATAACTTCGAGAAACTCCTCCGACAGTCCAAGCACAGTAACAGCGCGACTATAGTTCGTGTAGCGTACAAGCGCCTCTAACACACGCGCTGTTGCCACATACTACCAGGCACTTGGCAACGCCTGCACGAGATAAATGAAATCTGAAAACTTCAATGCTTATCGACAGGCGACAATATGTTTCCAGGTAACGTTCATAACTTTTGTTGCTGATGAACTTTATCGCTACCCAAACCCAAGCATTGAAAACTCATTCTGCTGACAAGCACCTGCATGTTATATGAACGACTGCGTTTGATTCAGATGAGCGACAACACTGAACCGTGGCTGTGGCAAACAAAATAAATTCTCGCAAACTGACTGCTTCATGACGTCACATGACGTACAACACGGGCCGTCATGATGAGAGAACTCAGAGACGCTTATCCTCTGCCGGTACTTTATAGTCCGATATAAATAGAGTCACTTCTGACAGATCCTGAGCTGTGACGCGGCTATCCAATCGGGAGCGTCAATACCGAACATTTAAGGCGAAACGAAGCTCACGATTGGACAAACGCGTAGAGCTGATGATCTGTCACCCGTCACTCTATTTAAATCGAAATATAATAGAGGTCCGTTCCCGAAACTGAATGAGCTGGCTCACGACCGTTCGGGGACGTATAACTGGATGCTCGCGAAAGAGAAGTGTTCTCAGGAGAAAACAACCGGTAAGGAATAAAGAGAAATGTTTTGCACATCGACGATACAAGAAACAACATAATTAGAGCGATTTCATGTTATCATGATGAAATGTATAATTGAAACTAAGACAATAGTACATAATTTACATGATTTTTGCGACAAATGGATATGAAGCGAATTTGACTAATTTCCATGATCCATGCAAACGCATTAATATCATCATCATTACAAAATCCATAAAATGGATTCCAAGGAATTATGTGGAAAAGTATGGAAGACTGTCTTTCTCTTTGTATGAATATGTGTCACAAGTAATGTATATTTCATGTACCTTATGGGCTCGTTTCCGCGGCTTTGATGCGATGGAGAGACCATTTGGGGTGAATATCAGAAGGCGAAAGGTTAGAACGCGGTAGAATGTAGGTATTGTAATGGCTTAAAGGCCTTCGGCCTAGCCACATTGCATCACGTTTTCTAATTTGGCTGTAATAATTACCTATTAAATAAAAAAATATTTCATTTATTTTTATGCATCAACCATCTTAATACATTAGTTTAAAAATATTAGAATAGTCTTAATCATATCAGGGAGCCTCTCATTACCTCAGGGAGCTTTTCTAGGAGGAATAGGACGAGTTTAGCTCAGACGCAACATCCCCGCAGTCTCTGCGGCGACTCTGACCGGGAGGTCCAAGGATTCGAGTCCCGACGGTGGCAGACTTTCGACACCAGCCATGTGGTAGGATGGAGTTCAGCCGCTGTCTGGGGCCGGTTGCTCTGATCAATTATTTTTTCGAGGTCTCTCTAATTGGTATCAGGCGACTACCGGAATAGTCGGGGGGTAACGGACCGCGAGCGATCGTACCTTACACACACACTTACATATATTACAATACCACAACGTCGGAAGATTAAGAGTTTGTCCCGGCCGTGGCGGTGCCCCACTGGGGGAGGTACCTAGAGGAGTACTCCCACAAAGAGACGTGTTGATCAGTGCCGGATTTCATCATCCAGTGGGGATGTCATGTAACGGGATAAAACAATTCACTACACTGACGGGACTAATAACCGCAGTATTTGATGTGTCCGGAAACAATCAATAGATGGAATTACAAGGACGAGCTGCGCCTGGAGCCTGCCACGAGGGCCACAATGCGAGTCCTCAGTTGCATTCTCGTGCACAGACGCCAGTGCTGGCACCCGCTGGTGCCAGTTGATCAGCGCTACTGGAAGAGACGGCCTGTCGGTCGTAATGATGGCCAATTTTACCAAAACATCAATACATAGATGTTTCGATACATCGCTAAACGGTTTTCGATGTCGATGAAAACATGGACGAGAAAATATCGATGTTTAAAACATCGATGTTTTAATTATAAACTAATAAACATGCTACTTTTCTATCCATTTTTAATTACAGCACGTAAAAGGGATATATTTTATTGTTTGGTTATCAGCATGTTAGTAGTATGTAAAAAATATTATCGAATGTAAAGAATAAAATTAACAATAAAGAATTGTTTGCTATCAATCTCGTGTTTCACTGTTGATTCAGGCAGTGACACGCCGGGCGATAACATACATTCATAACACGAGCAGCTCCCAAAGATCCTCAGATTGCACAGGTGAAACGTACAGCGTGATATAGAGGATGACGCAAAACAACGATATTGGTGTGGATTGCTGCTACTCTACAATGTGCTTAAAACCCTTTATTTAAAAGAAAATATTTAAAATCTAAAAAAACTTCGATGTTTTGGCAACTCAATATCGATGTGAAGAAAACATCGAAAGCAAAATATCGATATTATTATATGGATGTTTCTGGTGGAAAACACAAGCCTAGTCGGTGGGAATGCGAGTGTACAGCGAGCGCGTCCTCTCCCGGCAGAAGCGTGGAGGCATGGGACTCTACAACGTGCTTAAAACCCTTTATTAAAAGAAAATATTTAAAATCTAAAAAAACTTCGATGCTTTTGCAACTAAATATCGATGTGAAGAAAACATCGAAAGCAAAATATCGATATTTTTATATGGATATTTCTGGTGGAAAGCATGCCTAGTCGGGTGGAATGCGTCGGAGGATCACCAGCGAGCGTGCCCTCGCCCGGCAGAAGCGAGGAGGCGTGGGACTCTACGTGTTTAAAACATCTTTCTTATAGTGCTCAAAACCCTTTATTTTAAAAAAATATTTAAAATCTAAAAAAACTTCGATGTTCTTGCAACTAAATATCGATATGAAGAAAACATCGAAAGCAAACTATCGATATTATTATATGGATGTTTCTGGTGGAAAACATGCCTAGTCGGTGGGAATGCGAGTGTACAGCGAGCGCGGCCTCGCCCGGCAGCAGCGTGGCGGCGTGGGCGGAAGGCGCGCGCGCTGCTGCTAACGGTAGGAGAGTGGAAAGCCATCCTGTGAAGGGCCCTCGGAGGACGGCGCGACGGTCCCGAGCGCTGTCGACGCGCTGCCCGTTGGGCTGCGCACGGCCACCGGAGTGGCCCTCGCGCCGCTCACAAAGCCACGTATCCCGGGAGCAGTGCTCTGCAGGTGCTGCCAGTCTCTTCCGTCTTTGTTGGGGTATTTCTTCGCCGCTTTCATGACGTGCTCGTTGAAATATTTTTTAAAAAATGTTAGAGGCACTACAGATTTCATTCGCTTACTCAGTTGATTGATTGATTTTTTCGTGTTTTCGGGCGCGTCAACGGCTTTGGTCATTAGTCCCGTTAGTGTAGTGCATGTTTTTCTCGGGAGATGGCGGTGGTCTTCCCCCGCTGGATGGCGAGATCCGGGGCCGACCTACCGTCGGCTAGTGGGGTTTCCCCCTAACCAGAACTCTCCCACCAGCGGGGTACCGCCCCAGCTGGGACAAGCTCTAAGCTTCCGACCGGTCTCCCGGAATATGTGGTAGTGTAGTGCATGTTAGTGTAACTGTGTGTGTAAGGGGAGAGGATAGGACAAGGAAGAGGAAGGACAGATCGCACGCGGTCCGTGGCCCGTTTGGTACGGTACTGCTCTGGCATTCGCCTGGCGATGATCGGAGAAACCACGGAAAACTACCGATCAGAGCAGCCGGCCGCTAGAATTCTCCTCCACGAAGCGAATTTGACCTAGCTTTCTCAGTCATAGACCTGAGACTTGTGAAAAGTGAAGAATATAAACTCCGATATATCAATAATATGACATGAAACGCTGGTTTCATGTATCATACACTCATCAAACAGTAACCGGTTTCATTCTAAAATTTAATGTTTAAAATTTTAATTTACTTATTTATTACTACTTTTAAAATTACGTGTTTATTTTGAACAATTATTTCTTACTAAACGGTGTTTTGGCTGCGATATGTGAGCAAAGATGTCCTAATGTTTAGGTTAGACCACTATATCTTATCGAATGTTCATGCAAAGTTTTATTATTGATTATTAACATCCAAGAAATGTTTAGAAAGTATACTATTTAGATTTATAGTAGGTCATTAAAATGGCTACATTATACTCCTCTTCTGTCTTTCTTATCTCAAAAATCTTATCTATTTTATAGCTCGACAGGAAGTTTTGCTCACTTCTCGTTTCTTTTATGCCTTGCGCGACGGGTTTCTCTCCGAATAATCTCTTCCGTTTCAGGCTCACGACCTTTCCAGAGAAGCCCTCACGGAGTTCTCAAGGTTTCCGTCTCAGCTCCTTCTGACGAAAGAAGCCGGGACTCTCCGATCTCCTTCTCAAAAGCCTCAATCCGTCACGACAACAAGGGAAGTCATTCACACCCAACCGCGTTTGCTGACACTGCATACAATTTCACAGAATAACTGATTTTGCGGAGTCAATTGAAAGAAGAATACATTTATCTCAAGTAAAGGAAAAATGAATTACTTTAGTTTTTTGTAACTTTTCAGAAAAACGTTATCACTATCATTCGCCCTTCGAAAAAGAAACATACACTCCCAGTTGCAAGAAATTAGCAGTCACTATTTTATTCGGTGATGGTTTTAACAGATAACTTTTGTCTTCACAGCCTCACTATTTGAAAAAATAACACATATACACTTTCCTCATTATGACAAGTTATCGTGTCGCGCAATAATTAAATACGTCAGTCACATCATTATATTCAGTATGCATATCAATAAACCAATTGCAATTAGGAAATACACAAAATGTTTGAAGCTTTAAAACGAACATTTAAGCCCCTGCGATCAGTCATCGTATATCTGGATTAACTATAGCATTGTTAGCGTAACATTGATAGGAGTGAATTAGTTCTTTGGGCGGTAGGTGTTCGCTAGCATTCGTGATACACTCAGACCAGAACTACATTTCACTCTATTAATTATATTTGGATTTTCGAGCAATTCACCAGTAAATTTTGATGCCAAATGTTATCGCCCACTTCGAGAACCGTCAGCAATGAATCTCCGCATTTATTAAGAACTTCAGTCGCCCTAAATATCATTCGCGTCAGTGAAGTTACTTATACACGACCCTAAGCCATAGAGGGTCATGGCAACATCCTATTTTCTGAGAGAGAAAACCTTCGCTGAAATGGAAATTCCCACCCCGTCAGTAACAGATGCCGCGCAGCCTCCCAGAAAGCCACCATTGCCTGGCTTATCTGCAGCAGCTCAGGGGCTGCTGAGGAGCGAATGGGGGAGCAGGTGGGTCGCGGAGGCGCACTTCATTCCACAATACCATCCCCGGGGGCAGCCCGCGCAGAATGCCGCGCGCCGCGCCTTGTCTCAGAAACGCAACCACCGCCCCCGCGGCGGCGGCGGGAGCGGTGGCGCCGGAGGTGTCGGCGGCGGTGGGGGCGGGCGGCAGTGGAGACGGCGGCGGCGGGGGTAGCAACGGTGGTGGTGGCGGCGGCGGGTGGCGGCGGCGGCGGGTGGCGACGGTGGTGGTGACGGTGGCGGCGGTGGTGGAGGCGGCGGCAGCGGAGACGGCGGCGGCGGGTGTAGCAGCGGTGGGTGGCGGCGGCGGGTGGCGGCGGCGAGTGGCGGCGGTGGTGATGACGGTGGCGGCGGCGGCGGTGAGGGGCGGCGACTGCAGGAGCGGCGGCGACGGCGGTGATGGTGACGGCGGCGGCGGCGGGGACCGCGGCAGTGGGAACGGCGGCGGTGGTGCTTTGAGTGCCCCGCCTGTCGGCCCCACCCATCCCCCATCTCCGTCACCGTTCCATTGCTTCAGTCTTGATTCCCCCCACAGAATCGCATCAACTGAGGAGACTCAGTGGCAGCATTCTTTGCTACGTCACTGACTGGAAGGTTTGGGGGTTCGAGACTCGACAGGAGACATTTCCACACTAGTTGCGTAGCTGGGTCGAATTTAGTCGCTGACTAGAGAATAATTCTAGCCGCCGCGTCGGCACCTCTGATCGGCAGTTTGCTTTGGCTTCTTCCATCAATAAGAGGTGAGTGCCGAAACAGAAACCTAAAAACCGGGCCACGGACCGCGAGTGATCTTCCGTTCATCATTCTTAAATTCACCCTTCTCTAACACACGTTTCTTATATGCACTACCTTCCCCACATGCCGAGAGACCAGTCGAGGGCTTGGACGGTGCCCCGCTGGGAGTCGTACCCGGAGGGGGAATGCCCCGCAAACCGAAGTGGACGGCGAAGATGCGCGGAGGAGCACCACCAACTCCCGGTTACAACACGCACTACACTCAAGGGACTAATGGCCAAGGTAGAAGAGGTGCTGGAGACATGATATAATTTATATTCATGGCTACTTTATAGCCGATTCGTGTACACGGTGTGTTTTTTAAAATGTATTTTGCTTATATACGAGAACATGATAATCTGGAGTACCCCAATGTGTTTAATTCAACTTTCAGATATCTCAAATTTCCTTCGTTTACTATGATCTTTCGTCTAAAGTAGAATTCTAACGCGCCAGCTGGTCTGATCGGTAGTTTTCCGTGGTTTCTCCGACCAACACAGACGAATGCCGGAGCAGTACTCAGAAACGGGCTACGGACCTCACGCGATCTTCCCTTCCCATTCCTTGTCTTCTCCTTCCCTTACTTACACACACTTACACTTACATGCACTTTTCTACCATACATGCCAGGAGACCAGTCAAAATCTTAGAGCTTGCCCCAGTCGGGGCAGTGCCCCGGTGGTGGGAGATACCTACTTGGAGAAAATCCCTCTAGAGGACGGTAGGTCGGCGCTGGACCTCGCCATCCAGAGGGGAGATCACCGCCACATCACGAGCGAAAAACATACACTACACTTACGGGAATAACGAACTTATCTGTTAATGCGCCCGGAATCACTATCAAGCTACCAGTATTATCTTCTTTATACTTTTTGGTAAATCAAACCTCGAGTCGAATTATTCGGGAAGTCTGACTATAACCCTTCAATGCATTTGTTTTTTGTTCCTCTAAGATTACTACGTGCGATTTATAAACTTTAGTGCCGAGCATAACGATGTGTCTGGCGACAGCATGCAGTTTTAAGCGGAGTGAGAGAACACGCGTTGGGGGAGGGGTGGGTGCCTCGTGCCCCGAGCCAACGTGTGCCTCAATGGCTGGTCTCCGCCAGGGCACGGCTCCCTTGCTGCCATTCTGCCCGCGTCCCGAGGCAGGCCCGGCCGCCGCCACCACCACCTCCTCCTCACGACCCGCCAGAGGCATCGGCCCCACCTGTGCCGCCCTCGCCTCTTCCTCCACCACCGCGTCCGCCTTCCCTTTCACCTCCGTCGCCCCCGCCTCCTCCTCATTGGTCGTGAGCGCCGACGCCGCCGCTGGTGGCAAAGCCAGCGCCGCGCGCGGTCGCTTTGTGCGCCGCCGGGGGCTTCACTCGCAGCGCCCTCCACGTCGCTCGCACTCCGCCGTCGCCTCACTCCCATGTTCAATTCGACTTGCATCATCGCGTCTACAATCAAAGCTCTACATCCTTTCAGACAGATATACCGGTAGCGGTAGCTCAGTGCATCTACTGATGTCACTGCAGCGCTCCTGTCCTAGGTTCCCACTCCCCACGGCGGCAGGATTTTCGACACTAGCTTTTCAGCTAGGTCGAAATCAGTCGCTGTCTGGAGGAGAATTCTAGCGGCTGGCTGCTCTGATCGGTAGTTTTCCGTGGTTTCTCCGATCAACGCCAGGCGAATGCTGAAGCAGTACCCTACCGAACGGGCCACGGACCGCGCGCGATCTTTCCTACCTCTTCATTGTCCTATCCTCTCCCCGTACACACACACGTACACTAACATGCACTACACTACCATATATTCTGGGAGACCGGTCGGGGGTTTAGAGCTTGTCCCGGCTGGGTGGTGCCCCGCTGGTGGGAGAGCCCTGGTTGGGGGAAACCCCACAAGCCAACGGTAGGTTGGCGCCGGATCTCGCCATCCAGCGGGGGAAGACCACCGCCATATTCCGAGAACAAACATGCACTACACTAACGGGACTACTGACCAAAGCAGTTGACGCGTCCGGAAACACGAAAAAAACAAAACAAAAACAAAACCAATCGAGTTATCAAGGTTCCACTATTCGCGTTTGCTCCATGGTGCAGCGGGCGCACGTGGTGGGGTGGCCGCTGGCGCCGCAACGGAAGGCGTCAGTCTCTGCTGCGGAAACAGCAGTCGCGCTCTCGCCGCCAGCCTCCGCCCCCGCGGTCGTGTTTCTCTTGCCCTCCGGTGCCGCGCCGGCGCTAACTTCACGACATTCGTGCGCCCCGAGTTTACACAGCGCGACGAACAAATGGAGCTAATTATGGGCACGAGGATGTTCAATGTTAATTACGCGCTTCGGGCTTCGGGCGGAAGTGATGGGCGGAATGTTTTTGTTTTCTTCAACGTACAGGGGAGCGAGCGTTTTAATTTTTTTTTTTATTGTTCCTAGAGGACTGAATAATACACACAAGTCTCTGCATTCCTCTTAACAATAGTACGTTCTCAAAAAGAGATTTTTAGAAGGATGCTTATTATATTCTGGCTGTCATAGACAGTTTACAGAAAGATTGGCATCTACAACTCTCAATTACTACTTTTTGTCGTGTTTATTTTCCTTTTCATAACTACTTAGCAAATATATTCTGCATTAACATGACAGAAAGCATAAGCAAAAGCAGTAGTTGGTCCAGGAATTTATACGAAATGTTGTCATTCCAGGTTAATATTAAGTGAAAATAATACATTAAAAAAGAAAAATCAGTGACACACAAATAAATGGTAATTTTCAACAATGATATTGTGAAAAATGCTCCAGATAAAACGGGACTTAGGGAACAAGAGCTGCTTCAAAAACTAGTAATAAAAAATTTCGAATTACTCTCACAACAAATAGCACGCTACAAAGAACTGTCGACCTCGAAGTGTTAGGGAGAAATCAGTCAGCAAGATGGAAGTTTCTCTCACGAAATGACGAATCCGGAGGATAATGTTACTTGTCATAAATATAAAATGAATGTCAAATTAACACCGGACAACTAATAACCAATAACAACTGTCTCATGTATCATGGTTATAGAACGAATCACAAAGATCATAGGATGATCAGAAGTCATCAGAAGTCAAGTCATGGACATAATAACGACGAATAACAAACGAGTAAACAACATACTTACCGAATCATGTTTAAAAAACAACAATCATAATAAACAACTAACCACGAACAACGAACAGCAATCAAAACAATGAGCAACCTGCCGACAGCCCGAACAACATACTTTGAACTCCGCGATAGCAGCGGCCGGCGACAGTCGCCCAGCGCCAGTGACCACGCCCCCTGCCCCTCATGCCACCGCACGCATCTCGCAGAGCACTGCACGGCACTGATGCGGCCGCCGCCACGCCGCGCCACGCCCCGCCACGCCCCGCCACACCCCACCGCGTCACACCACGCCACGCCACCCACGCCACGCCACGCCCCCACCACCCCCCGCCACCCACACCCCCCCCGCCCGCCACGCCGCGCCACGCCACGCTACGCCACACCACCCACACCACGCGACTTCACGCCACGCCGCGCCACACCACACCACGCAACGCTACGCCACACCACGCCACGCCGTGGCGAGGCATTTCCACGCGGCCGTCGCCCTCCATGCAATTACCCCCTCGCGCGGACCCACACAACTCCACTCCACTCCACTCCACCCCGCTCCGCTCCGCTCGGCGCAAATGGAACGTCCGAGGCGCGGCGCCGCGTCGTTCGGACGCGTAATCGCGCCGCGGGCGGAAAAGAATGGCTCGCGCGCGCGTTTTTCACCCCGCGGCGCGGCGCGGGCGTCGTTCATATAATGCGACGCCCTTTCCAGGTGCGCCCGCCCGCCATCCGACGCACCGTAGTACAAAGCGCCCAAAACCTCGCCATAATGACCATAATTGTGAATTGTATGTAGACCTGCGTTTAAAAAAATTATGTCTAATGGTTTCCGAGATCCTTTAATTTCGATTTTTTTATAAACAAACTTCAAAATTCAGAATGGCAGCTTCAAACCGGCGCACTGACTGATCTAAGAATAAACAAATATGAATATGAATATAATTTCGAGAACGCTGATTTTGGACAAAATTTTAAATTAAACAAATTTCAAAATTTAAATACCGCTTCAAAAAATGAAGGGGATGGATGGAAGTATTTTCGAGATCGAAGAAATCAAATAAATCTTTATATGCAGCATAACAGTGAAATGACAATAAAAAAGCTGTTCATAAGGACAGCTAAATGTATTTTTCTGATTAAAGACATTCCACTTGATAAATAAAACCATCTGGCTGAAGTAATATGTGGAACAAAAAATATAATCTACAACAGTCATGAATACTGTTAGTGTGTATTAGATAAAATTATCACGCATTAATTATAAAAAGCATTCGACACTTATGCTTACAAATATACTTAGAAGTGTCTTCTAATTGCAAATTTAAAAGAAATCCACAAACAAAAATTTTAAAACACTTTTTTTGTAACATGTATAGTCACAAAACATCATTAATTTGACATCTTCGACCAACGGTATCTTTTCGAGATCGTGAGGGAAACAAAATAACAATCTGGAGCTGAAGAATTGAGCTCCAATGTCTTCTCAACAAGATTTGATGCTCGTGCGCGCATTTTGCTTTTCTCGTTATGGCCAGCGCTGGAGCCACATCGAGCCAGCGTGCACCGGCCAGGCAGCGCGGGCGAGCGCAGATTACGGAAGCGCCGGTCATTCGGGGGAAATGCGCGCGTGAGGAAGGGGCCCCAGTCCTGCGGTGCGTCGGCGCGTCCGCGCTGCTCGACGAGCCTGCAAGGCCGTGTCCTGCGTGAGCTACATCTTGGGCCGTGTCCTGCGTGAGCTACATCTTGGGCCGTGTCCTGCGTGAGCTACATCTTGGGCCGTGTCCTGCGTGAGCTACATCTTGGGCCGTGTCCTGCGTGAGCTACATCTTGGGCCGTGTCCTGCGTGAGCTACATCTTAGGCCGTGTCCTGCGTGAGCTACATCTTAGGCCGTGTCCTGCGTGAGCTACATCTTGGGCCGTGTCCTGCGTGAGCTACATCTTCGGCCGTGTCCTGCGTGAGCTACATCTTGGGCCGTGTCCTGCGTGAGCTACATCTTGGGCCGTGTCCTGCGTGAGCTACATCTTGGGCCGTGTCCTGCGTGAGCTACATCTTCGGCCGTGTCCTGCGTGAGCTACATCTTGGGCCGTGTCCTGCGTGAGCTACATCTTGGGCCGTGTCCTGCGTGAGCTACATCTTGGGCCGTGTCCTGCGTGAGCTACATCTTGGGCCGTGTCCTGCGTGAGCTACATCTTGGGCCGTGTCCTGCGTGAGCTACATCTTGGGCCGTGTCCTGCGTGAGCTACATCTTAGGCCGTGTCCTGCGTGAGCTACATCTTGGGCCGTGTCCTGCGTGAGCTACATCTTAGGCCGTGTCCTGCGTGAGCTACATCTTGGGCCGTGTCCTGCGTGAACTACATCTTAGGCCGTGTCCTGCGTGAGCTACATCTTAGGCTGTGTCCTGCGTGAGCTACATCTTGGGCCGTGTCCTGCGTGAGCTACATCTTAGGCCGTGTCCTGCGTGAACTACATCTTGGGCCGTGTCCTGCGTGAGCTACATCTTGGGCCGTGTCCTGCGTGAGCTACATCTTAGGCCGTGTCCTGCGTGAGCTACATCTTAGGCCGTGTCCTGCTTGAGCTACATCTTAGGCCGTGTCCTGCGTGAGCTACATCTTAGGCCGTGTCCTGCGTGAGCTACATCTTGGGCGCGAGCTCAGCGACAGCGACCCAGAATCTTATGCGCCCGTCCTGCGTCGGCGACATCCGCGACGAAGCGACGAAAGCGCTACAAGCGGCGGCGTCCGAGATTCAATCGTGTTTGAATCTTGTCGCTACTTATCGCCGCTTGTCGCTGTGTCGCGCGTATAGTTTCGCTGTTTTGGTCTTCAATTTCCCATTTCAAAGATGTCGAATAGCGATATAACGGAATGTTTAACTGAAGATGCGACAAATACAATGGAATTGTGGAACAAGAGATTGAATAACTACCATAGTAGAATTGTCGGCGAATTGTGAAAGGAAGTGACGAATGCACTGAAAATAACAAATAGTTTTGTTTTTTATTGATTAGATTACATTAATTTATATTAATCTTAGTGAATTTGTCAGATGCTAATTATATTGTGTAGTACATACATCACAATGTATTATATACCAGTATTCCTGTAGACCTTATTGTAGGCTGTAACCGGCAGGGCTATTGAAATAATTGCAAATAGTCTGTCTTATTTCACGGGCTTCTGTTGAGGGTGAATTAAACCTAAATTCAAATAGCCTGTTTCGTCGCCCAAGTAATACCTTCTTTCTCCCCTTGTAGGTGAAAGGAGTGTAACGAAATTTGCGTGGTCAGACGGAAGAGCAGGCCTCATGGCCTGAGTCTCGCCACGTAAAATAAGGCAAATTCAATTCAATTAAACCTATTACTAACTGGCAGAGTGAATATCTGTGGAGAGTTTGTTAAACATAACAAAAATCTTGAATGTTTCCTTTGAAACATTTCGACTGTCGCTTTCGCGCGGCATCGCAACTTGTCGCTTGAAGCTGACGCAAGCTATCGCTTGTCGCCGCCGCCGGTTGTAGCTCACGCAGGACACGGCCTAAGGGAAGGAGCGTAGCGTGGGGCGACTGATTCGCACCACGTCGTGGCGCCAGGTGAGGAACGGGATTTTCCTTTTCATTTGGTTGTACGAAGCGCCACTAATACTGAAACTGCCGTCACAGAATTGTTGTGGGAGGATCGCCGTTAAAAAAAAAAACTACAGTAAAATGTGGATTATCGGAACTAAGAGTAAATGTGATCATCTAGAACCACAAATGAGGTACAATATTCTCACAAAAGAGACACATTCAAAGAAAAAATATTTATTCAAGTCTTCGTTTTTACTGATTTTTTTACACGATTGGTAGCCAGACATCAGAAATATTTTTGTGGGCCAAATAAAACGTATAGGGTGTCTTGTTTGTGGGAGGTCCTGAACTACTGAAAACTCGTTGGGATAGATATTCCCTGTTGGCTTTAGAAAATACGAAAGCCCAATTTCGGTTACTTGCGAAGAAAATACTGCGCATTCCTCAAAATCTACGCAAAAAAACTTTATTTCCGTTCTACGTCATACAATACTAATATGATTATATTATTACGACTTCAATATGTCAGGTGTCAGTTGTGATACTATTCAAAGGTTAAGATATATGTATCCTTAAACGCCCGTACTAGTTTGGTTTATATTGCAGCGAATGTGATTATCGGGATTTCTAAATATTAAGATCGTGTTTTCTTTTATTACAAATTGTAAATGGGGTTAGACAGCTCAACACGACGTCACTTGGTCGCGTCGTTAACAGAGAGGCTTAGTCTGTTGTTATTTTAAAGACGAAACTGAACATGCGATGCTTCAACTGCTGGAGACGCCTTCATCCAATGATTGCTTCCAAGAAGTGTTACATTCGTTCTAACATCGACAATTTGCGAATGTTCACTTCAAAGGAAATTACAAAGCTCCTTCACACTTTTAAAGTGTTTGGAATAACGCAATTTGGGCGCAAGTTTGCTTACAAACAAAACTTGTTCGCTACGGATCTCCAAACTCTTCGCGATAAACAACCGCAAGAAAATAAACAGCACAAGGCAGCGCATCGCCGAGGCAACGCGAACTCTTCGAGACGAAGGGCGGCAATAAGCAACCGCCCACTGGACGGAGGGCTGGTGGGGGCGTGGAGGGCGAAGAATGTCCGAGGGGCGAGTGGCCACAGGGTGAGGACTGTCGATGCGCGAGTCTCTGGCAGAGTGGGTGTAGGTGGGGGAGGGGCTGTGGGCCAAAGGAGGACAGAGCGGTGGGTGCGGAGCGCGATGAAGGAAAGGTGACTGGAAAGGGCGCAGTGGGCAGCAGCCATAAGCTGAGTGCTAAGGAACGACGGAGCCTATGAGGGCGGACTGGGCAATGAAGAGTGGATGAAGCAAGGGGACAAAAGAGGGAGGAGGGTCAACGGAAGCGAGGTTCCCGTGAGGGGGAGCCGGGGAAGAGAAGAGACAGTGGGAGCGAAGTGGACAAAAGGAGCAGTGGAAGTGATGGAGCCAAATGGGGCAGAGTGACGGGTGCGGTGTGGGCGGTGAGGTGGTATGGAAGCAGTGGGTCCTCAGGAAGAGAAGTGTAGGAAAGAAGTATGACGAGAGAGAACTTGACGAAGGCAGATGGGTGGTGGGTGATGAGAACAGACAGTGGGAGCGAAGTGGACAAAAGGAGCAGCGGAAGTGATGGAGCCAAATGGGGCAGAGTGACGGGTGCGGTGTGGGCGGTGAGGTGGTACGGAAGCAGTGGGTCCTCAGGAAGCGAGAAGTGTAGGAAAGAAGTATGACGAGAGAGAACTTGACGAAGGCAGATGGGTGGTGGGTGATGAGAACAGACAGTGGGAGCGAAGTGGACAAAAGGAGCAGCGGAAGTGATGGAGCCAAATGGGGCAGAGTGACGGGTCGGTGGGCGGTGAGGTGGTAGGAAGCAGTCGGGCCGCAGGAAGCGAGAGTGTAGAAAAGAAGTAAGACGAGAGAGAAGTTGACGAAGCAGAGGGGGGGGGGGGAAGCAGTCGGGCCGCAGGAAGCGAGACGTGTAGAAAAGAAGTAAGACGAGAGAGAAGTTGGAAAGAGTGGGGGTGGAGGGCAGGAGCGGCGGAAAAGAGGGGGTGGTGGTGGCAGAGGGCGGACGGCGGAGTGCCCATTGGGACGGGGAGTCTGCGAGAGCGAGAGGGCAAAAGAAACGACCGAGACGGAGGATGGCAGAAGGGGAGGGGAAGCGACTGAGGTGGTAGGCGACTGCGCAGTGGCCGGCGGTGACAGGGTAGACCAAACACGAAAGACTGCAGCGTGTCTTCCCCCTACGGAGCGGGCAGGACGACCGAGGCGACGGAGTTGTAGCGTGGCAGAATCAGAGGACCGGGGGCGGGAGGGCGGAGGAAGCTAATGAAGCCGACGGAGGGGGCGTGGCGGGGTGGGGAGGCGGAATGAGCCGGCGCTGCTAGCGGCGCGAGAGCAGCGCGCGACTCGATATGGAAATGAGCCGCTCCGCCGCAGCCGCTGCCCTCGTCAATACCCCTCCGCAGGGGGCGTCGCCCCTCCACGCGAAGGAAAAGCTGCGCGCGAACAGCCAACAACGCAAATTGTCTCGGGCGCGAAATACGAACTTCTTTGGTTTCGGAAAAATTCAATCACTCGCAAAAAACTATTTTTAAATTGGGGAACAAACTACATAATTACTACCTTGCAAGGCATTTTAATATTTTTAATGTTACGTTCAACTGCGACTTTGTGAATAGCGATCAAAGGATACAAATAATTTTACGAACGAGAAAGTTTCAAAACGTTTTAGTAAGAATTACAGGGAATGCTACACTTTTTTTAATCATCATTATTTCCAGCACTACCTCCTCTGAGGGTGATGTCAGTATCACTGATTGATAAAAAGGAATTGAGAGCTTTAGATTCTGGTCTGTTTATTCGAACATTTTTGTATAATTGAGTTTATTATTATTATTATTATTATTATTATTATTATTACTATTATTATTATTATTATTACTATTATTATTATTACTATTATTATTATTACTATTATTATTATTACTATTATTATTATTATTATTATTATCTATGATCACGTCTTTGACGTTCAGGTCGAAGAACGAAATTACGTTTGAGTTCTTTGCATTATGCATCAAACCATTACCATTGCAACCAAAACAGTTTCACCATGACATTTACCATCATCGCATGCGCAATACATCCGCATACCATTTAGGCTCTAACCCCCTCCGGTACGGAGCAGCAACAAACATCACCGCTCGTATCACCTCCACCTCAGTTCCCTCCGACGCCGCTTCTCCTTCCGCTATTTCCGATGCTAACACGACCAGGACTCCGAGGCTCGCGCTTCGCCAACTCCACGCCGGTCATCGCCGAGCCAACTGGCGTCGTCGCCCTGCGCCCCGGCCTCCCTCCACCCCGCTCCGCCCCGCCCCCTGCCTCCCCCGCAGGGTCGGGGCGCGGCCGCAACCCGCAATAACGAGCTTCTCTGCGCCGCGAGCCGCCATCCGCCGCCGCCGCCGCTGCTGTTCGGCCCCGCCCCCACAAATGAGGAGCAACGGCCCGCGGCGACGGCACGGCACGGCACGGCACGGCACGGCGCGGCGGTGGGAGGGGCAGGCGTCGGAGAACAGAGGAAGCGAACGTTGATGGTAGCAACAGAGACGATGGAGGTGAAAGTACAGGAGGAAGTAGATTTTGCGGTACACGTGGTTGTGGAGGTGGGTAAAGGTGGTGGTAGTTGTGGGTTTAGACGTAGCGGTGGGGTAAGGTGGAGGTGGTGGTGGCGGTCGATGTGGTGGTGGAAGTGGAAGTGGAGGTGGACGGGGCGTTAGCGATGTGGTTCTTCAGACGCCATGCACGATGCAGCCAAGCGAAATGTGATAGTGCCATAGAGGAAGGACAATAATATTTTTCCTCTGTGGTACTCCTCGTGCAAGCGGCGGCGGAGCCTACGAAGTGACGGAGGGCAACGGAGGCTGGTTGCTGTTTTACCCTCAGGGCCAGTGCGAGTGCTCTCTGCCACAGCGGGCTGAGCTCGCTACCATTCTAATTGCATACACAAGAAAAGCACTTCGAATGTATTGAGTTACCTTCTTTAATCCAAACTTTCTACAGATCCATCACTAGACAAGTAAATGTATCTCTCAAAACGCTGCAAACAGCATACCGAGCGGAAGAATAATCCACAAAGAACAAAAAACCCCAATAATCGCAGAGAATCGAAAGAAACAACCAATTATCCCCAGACAAACGCTTCAGAAACTTCACGAGCAACGAGGAAGTACCGCGGAAGAGGAACAAGCCACGGACGAAGAATACACGAGCGCGGGGGGGAGGGGGGCTGTGGTGCTTTGCGGCGGGGGCGCCAGAGGTCAGCAGTCGCGCCCACCCACGCGCCTGCGCTTAATGGCAGATCGCAAACTTGCGCCCTAATTTGCTTAAATTTATTTCGTCCCGCCGCCAGGGTAGGCCCCTAATCGCCGAGTAACTCACAATGATCCCCCCCTCGAGCCGTGGGGTCCGTGTGGGCACCGCCCATGCCCGGAGCGCGGCGCTGAAAAATGGAATTTCGCGCCCCTCGCCCTCCACGCGATCATCCATGGAACAAGAAATACTGACTGCGGGCCACCTCTCTACGGTTTTAAAAATGGAATATTTGCTATGAACTATTTATCAACTAGTTTTAGGTGTTAAAACAGCACGTACTTTCTCGCCTGTACTTTCATGTACAATTACGTAAAAAGTATTCAAATTTTCGACAAATTCTATATGACCTTATTTCAAAATATACCTTCAAGGAACGATTTCATTATAGGAAAAATCTGCTTTCATAATTGTAGTTGTAGGAAGACGCCGAAATACTTTTGAATTATTGCTATTTTCGAAAAATCAGAGCTTTCAAGGACAAAGATCTGCACCTCTCTCGTAAACGTAAACACCAAAATTTGATGGAGCCATTTTTCTTCCAAAATTTTCAAAATGCACGAGGGGCTTCATGTAAAGTACCCCCTACATTAAAATATCGGTTTCAAATTCAAGGGACTGCTCGATTAAGAAATATCAATTTTGGAGAAAACCGGCTGAACGGTTTAGCCGCTAGTCTTGTTCACAGACGGATAGACAGACGGACGGACAGACAGACGTTTTGTCGTCATGAGATTTTTCGGTAGCAAGAACTCACAAAACATGGATTCCGACATGTGTTAGAGGATTTTTTTTTCTAAATTTAGCGACTAGATATATCCACTTTTTCGTTACGAAGGCCGTGTAATAAAGAGTTTTTCTGCGAAAATTAGCTTTGTTTTTTTAAAAAATACATAGCTCACATAAGGAAATTTGGCAAACCTTGAAAATGGGCTTAGTGACAGCCATATTGAATTTTTAGATACTATAAGCAACCTAGGATATTCACGCTGTGAAGGCGAATGCAGGCATACGTTGCATAAGAATAATATCGAAACAGTCGGTCGATAGCTGGTAACAAAGAGTGGAGTGGGGCGTGGGGGGCGGGGCGAAGCGGGGCGGGGCGGGGCGGGGAGGGGCGGGTGGGCCGGAGTGGGGAGGAGCGGAGCGGGGAGAGGCGGGGCGGGGCAGGACGGAGCGGGGCGGGGTGGGGCGGGGCGGAGCTGGGCGGGCAGGAGGGGGGGGGGCGAGCGGGGCGGGAGAAGAGGGGCGGGGCCGAGCGGGACGCGGCGGGGCGGGGGTGGCGTGGCGGGGCCGTGGGCCGGGCGGGCCGTGCGGAACAAGGCGCGACCACCTGTTGGGGGCGGACCGATGGTGCGCTCGACGTGGTGCAGGTCCTTCGCGTCGAAGGCCACAGCTCCCAATGACAAGGTACTTCATGAGCTCGAGGGCAAGACGCCTCGCCTGTCACATGTGCCGACGAAATTAGAAGTGGACGTGGAGATTGGAGGGCATATCATTTCCCAATTAATATTTATGATAATTTGAACTTCTTCTTATCCCCTTTGGTTTAAAAATATTTTATACATAACACACATATTACCCCTTCTTTTCGAAATCTACCAAGTCTACTTTATATAGTACGGATTTACTTAAGTACAAAACCTGCAGATCCAACAATTCCTCTATAAACATATCTATTTCAACCATGTGAATGGTGCTACATCAAAGCTTATGATTGTTACACGAAGCTTCACTTCCCCTTATGAAAGGACTTGAGAACTAAAATATCAATATTTCACTGTAATAAAAATTACATATTCTTCCAATATATGTTTAAACACAACATTACTCACCCCCTTGAGTTGATAATGGACCTTAAACATGATTTTGTACTGCAACGTAATGATGTGTACCTGCAACAGAACAAACAGAATACCAAAATGAAGTCAAAAAATTTAAGAGTAACAGAACTTATCTACTAGTATTTTTTATACTTCGAACTGCCAACTGCAACAACAGCTATATCGTTCCAGCATCTAACTGCACGAAGTCTATGTATGCGATATTACACAACTGAAATGATTTCATATACATGTGCAATAAAATCATTATTTAGAACATGCATGCAGTAAAATAAATTTCTTTTACGTATAAGGGAAATACAACTTACAAAGACATTCTAGTGGTGTAAGGCATGTGCTGTCAGTCAAAATACCGTGAACGAAGTTTGCGATGTAAATAAGCATTTGCCGAGTAAAGCGAATATTTGTTTTACTTGATGGAATATTCGGTGTTGCATGAATAAGCTATGAACGTGTCTGCCGCGAATCTACATACCAGAAACGAAAACAAGCTTTGCATCAAACTAAAATATTTAACTTTTAACTACATATTTGTTGAAAAAAATATGTTGCTTCGTTAAACAATCTGCGAATTTACACAGATGAAAATCATTTTCTTCATGAGTGGATGATACTGGTACCCTTCAGGGAATTCCATTTTGAAAGCAAATCAGAATTATCCAGCATTTTTAAAAAATGTTCCTGCCTCCTATTCCCTTCTGTCTTAATTATTTTCTCGTGTTTTCTATTTACTTTCTCGCCATACAATGCAATTAAGTGGTAAAGATAAGTATTGTAATGCCCATTTTGTTGGGGCCTGGTAACGAATACGTGGATAAATTGGGTTCCTATGTGAAGTACATTACAATACATGTACATTATTTTACAACACTTTGCCAGATGACATTAAACGATTAAATTCAATAGAAAAGTTTAAATCCCAAGTGAAATCGTTTCTGCTGCATAACTGTTTCTATACAATTAGAGACTATACTGAGCATCACAAGAAAAGTAACATTAATTTTAACAATGATACATAATGCATTATTTACCATTTGAACTGTATAAATGAGTATAAACAACCTGTAACAACTATTGTACTACAGCTTCCGGGTCAATGACCCCCATCTCGATCAGGTTTTTCGTCCAGTTTCTCTGATCCATTGAGCAAATGCTGAGATGGCCCCTTGTTTTGCTTCTGGACATAAATGTAACTTCATTTTCTGTGCACGTCTTCTAGAATTCAGTGGGAAATACAATTATTCAA
The DNA here is from genome assembly GCA_964035755.1 of Teleogryllus oceanicus. Taxonomy (NCBI): domain Eukaryota; kingdom Metazoa; phylum Arthropoda; class Insecta; order Orthoptera; family Gryllidae; genus Teleogryllus; species Teleogryllus oceanicus. The sequence goes on from CAXIVR010000005.1 coordinate 22,122,157, forward strand.
ATTATCGTTTCCATGTTGTCACGGCAGGAAGTAATAAGAGCCAAAATTTATTGCTTTTTATCTTTGAATATAGATTTTATTACATGGGAGTTTTTTTGTTTTTTTTTCTCCCTTTCAAAATTAAAAATTTATTGCTATTTATCCTTGAAAATAGATTTTATTACATGGGAGTTTTTGTTTTTTCTCCTTTCAAAATTCAAAATTTATTGCTTATTTATTTTGAAAATAGATTTTACTACATGGGAGTTTTTTCTCCTTTCAAAATTCTCTAAATATCATGCTTCCTTTACCCTGTCGTTAGTGTAGGGTCACAGAATTTTGAAAATGTGCACACAATTCACTTTTCCCCATAGCACGTCATACGCAGTTTTTAACTGTTTTTTTGACGTAAAATAAAATAAATAAATAAATAAATAAAGTATATTACTTCCTCTAACACGTGTAGTCATGCTTCCTTTACCCTGTCGGAGGGAAAAATTAAATCAAATATTTCAAGCCAGCTTTGAGGACATTTTGTTATGTTGGAGTTTAATGTAAAGTACACTCAAAAAGCAAAATATCGGTTTCAAACTCGCAGGACCTCTAGTTTTTTTAAATCGATCGAAGAATATCAGTTTTAGAGAAAATCGTCTGAACAGGTTAGGCGCTAGCGTTGACTACAGACAGAGACAGACGTTTGCTGTCAATCGATTTTTTAGTATAAAAGACCCATGAAACGTGAATTCTGAATATATAGTAATTTACTTCATACGGGGAGAAGATTTATCCACTTTTTCGACCCCAAAGCCCCACATTAGCAGTTTTCTATCGAAAATGCGCTGATTTCTGCCTTGGCATTTCAGTACTTTCTGTTTACTAATTAAGGGCGTAGTGAGGCGAGGTAGTACAGTAAACCCTCTTTAACACGAATTCCAAGGGACCAAAATACTGGGAGTTCGCGTTATAAAAATTCGTGTTATCCAAGTATTGTAAATGTCCGTATTACGGCGAAATTCGTGGTGGCGAGTTCGGGCTAAAGAGGGTTTACTGTAATACGAATGAACAGATGATGAGTAAAAATAATTTGTGATACTCTACAAACTGTTTATTTAAATCAATGACTTCATTACGTCTAATGCTGCGTCCTTTTCTAAAGACTTTGAAGTTCCTGCAATCGAATTTTCAAAGTTATTTCTTAAATATTGTTTTCTAAAATATTTTCAGTTACATAAAATAACCGTATATGGCCGTAAATATATTTCGCTTCTGAGAATGCAACCACTGTGAATATTATTAGTCTTAAAAAGAGTTTCACGGTTGGCGCAAAAGACCTTTATGAATTATTGCAATGAAATTGCAAACTTCATTTTCGCTTCAAAAAGTCCAAGACACTACCTTCTTGACACCTTTCAACGCCTCTTGCACTGCTGGGACACAGTCCCACTCTCCGAAGGCCCTTTTGAAATACGAATACTCCACATCATAAGCGTCGTTATCTCACCCATTCCACAAACCACCGCAGTAACTCCCAAGCACCCCAACCTGATTTCCCGTCGACGGGCCCAGTGCGGTCATCCTCCTTATTTTGTCTGTATATTATTTTATACGTTGTATAATCCAACAATATTGTAATGTGGCTATGTACGCTGTATCAGAAAATTCTTGAATAAATAACAAACGAATAAGATACGAGATTCTTTCGGTAGAGGCAGGGCGCAAACGGCTACTGAACCTGATCGCTTTTCTGCACGGGTCGGCGAGGCGAGTGTTCCTAACCTGTGGGGCTATGGCAGTCGCGCGCTTCCTGTCGCCTACGTAGAATAAGATGTGCTTCGTTCCGCGGAATCTCAACAAACGTTGTGCTTGCCACTCAAGCAAGCAATGGCGCGTCGCCGCCGCCAGTTGTAGCCGACGCAGGATACGGCCCTTGTTTCCGCAGTGAAATTGAGTGGCACAAGGACGCCAGTAAGGTTCCCCATTCCGGGTCCACTACCTCCACCTCAGTGAAGACTTCTTCGATTATAACCTTGGATCGTCGATATTTCTTCCAAGCTGCCTAGTGTTGGAATTTGAGGCGATATACTTTTTTCTAGGTATGAATTAATTTCCTGGACATTGTATTTCCTACGTTCACTATACCCGAGGTTTAGAGTTCACTATAACCTAATATTCTTGTGCTTATTTTTAATGTAAGTGAAACGGGGCCTGATTACTTAAATTCACTAATTCACTATTCACTGTTTATCGGTTATAACCGAAAGTTCACTATTACAGGGGTCGACTGTATCTAGAATATTGTCCAGCTTAAGCGCTCTTGACCGGTAGCAAGGGCTTGTGTTTGATATAGTGGCGTCGCTGCAGCACAGCGGGGCGGCGCCGAGAAGGTCAACGCAGCGTCTGCCGGCCGAGCGCCACGCTGCGCCGCCCGCGCGCCCACCCGCGAAAGGTTACCGCACGCCAACACCCTCACCCACCGCACCGCCTCCGCTTCCTCCGTCTCTGCCCTCACCACTGCCACCACCGTACCGCCTCCGCTTCCTCCGGCTTTGCCCTCACCACTGCCAACACAGCGCCACCACTGCCACCCCGTACCGCCTCCGCTTCCTCCGTCTCGCCCTCACTACTGCCACCACCGTACCCCCTCCGCTTCCTCCGTCTCTGCCCTCACCACTGCCAACACACGCCACCACCACCACTGCCACCACGTACCGCCTCCGCTTCCTCCGTCTCTGCCCTCACCACTGCCAACACAGCGCCACCACTGCCACCACCGTACCGCCTCCGCTTCCTCCGTCTCTGCCCTCACCACTGCCAACACAGCGCCACCACCATACCGCCTCCGCTTTCTCCGTCTCTGCCCTCACCACTGCCGACACACGCCAACACCACCACGCCCCATCGTACCGCCTCCGCTTCCTCCGTCTCTGCCCTCACCACTGCCAACACAGCGCCACCACTGCCCCACTACGCTTTCTCCGTCTCCCCTCCGACACACACGCCAGCGCCACCACCACCGCCGCCACCATGAATGAATGAATGAATGCCTTATTTTATGTGGCGAGACTCAGGCCATGAGGTCTGCTCTTCCGTCTGACCACGCAAATTTCGCTTCGCTCCTTTCACCACCTAGCGGAGAAAGGAGGTATTATCTTACAGGCAGAAACAGGCTGATCTCAATTTTGCTCAGAGGCTTCTTTTAGGCTTGAGGATCTTTTACATGCAGTAAATCTATTAACATGGGACAGCCGGCTTTACTTCCCCTCCAAAGGAAGGCGTACGAAGGATTTTTTCGCCCTTAAAAATCCACGGCTTCGATTGGGTTTGAACCCGCGAACTTTGGTATAATACCGAACGTGGGTATACGCTAACCGTTACACCATCGCTGCCGCCAAATCACCATCACCACCTCCTCCACTGCCACCGCCACCACTGCCACTGTCACTACCTCCAGGAACACCACTGTCACCGCAATCCCCATCGTCACGACTGCCACCATCGCCTACGCCACCACTACCACCTCTGCCAGCGCCACACAACCGATTTACTTTCCAGTAAATTAAACTGTTTTAATCAGCATCAAAACTCCCTCGCCTTCAGCACTGCCATCACATCACCGACGCAGCGCTTCCGTTCGCACGGCAGCTGTGCGATCCACTGCTGAGATGCTGTCGACGGCGGAAGAGACAGAAAGCGACGCCGACCGGGATGGATCGTCTCGGCTTACCTGATGCTCCAGCCCGATGAAACAAGATTTCAGGACACGAAAGACGAAGGAATGCACTGGGAAATAGATAAATGGAATCGAGAATGATAGAAAAGAAGTGAAATAAAGGAAGATTCGTTATAAATAAAGTGAGAGAAAAATACTAAAAAGACTACAAATATTACACTATCATGTAGGCAAATTATTAAAAATGTAGGTAATAGTGGCGTAAATGAAGGGTTAAATAAAATAAAATTATTATTCGCCACTTATTTTAACGTATGGTTTGCTTTCTTTAAGAGATGAGTCGAAAGTTTTATGGAAACAAATACAATAGTAAGAAAGTTTTACTATATCTAGAAGCAAAGATGAAATTGCGCTAGACAGCACATTAAGACGTCTTGAATGCATCTTCAGCACACACCTTACTAACTTGTTGGGAAGGTGTAGTTCTTTAGCAAAGCAGTCTTATGGATTCAACGTCCTTGAGATAAACGGTGACCGATAATAACCAGGAAGAACGATGAATATGGTTCGAAAACAATAATTAATTTGGCAACATACTTGAGATCCAATGCGCTTGGCATTAATGAACATGTATAATGATGAACATGTTTTGAATTGATTATTCCAAGGACGTAGGAAGTAAATGTATGATGACGGGCTGATAAGAAGACAATAGATGGCACTGGAAGTATTTTGTCCAAGCTCTTCCTAGAAAATGTATATTTCGTTAACTGCTTGGCGCTAGAAATGAAGGTTAGGAAGAAAACCAAGTGTGTGTGTGTGTGTGTATATATATATATATATATATATATATATATATATATATATATATGCAAACAACGGATAAAAATCCATGACGAGTTAAAATTCATAGTTCCAAATCAGATTGATTCATCTCATAAGAGTCGTGTAAGTTCAACGTACAGAGTAAATTATCCAAAGACTCTCTTGTCTCTAAGGCACATTCCTTTTCTTTCTTTTCCGTCAAAACCATTGTTGCAAAGTTAATTCCAACTATTCCATTACGAAAGGCATTGCCTCGAAAGACACAAGACAGCCCACATTCAAAGCGCAGATAAAAAAGTTCTCCTAACTTTCAGCGCACAGATCAGACTCAAATTAGCTCGTAACCCGCTTTAACATCGCAAGAAGCGCACTACTTAGCCGAGTTGGATTTTAATGCCTCTCCCCCCTCCCAGCTCCCTTCCTTCTCGGAAAATGCACTTCCTGGCGTAGCTCGTCTGGGCAAATTTCGCTTCCTTCCGGAGCACCCAGCAACCACAGTTCGTTGCGCCGATAGGTTCACGCTTCGACTGACACTTGACGGTTCTTGGAGCTCTATTATCGAAAGCGCAATTCTTTATACCCTCAGGAAGAGCACAGCAGAGGCAGCCAAAGCCTAACTTATTCTACTAAAAAATAATTTCATTCACGAATTTCGTTACACTTTCAGCGTCGCTCGAATAGACGAGGATGCATTCTCACCAACTTTGAGTTTTTTCCTACTCACAAAATTTTTAACCAAGCAAAGAAATTTGATAATCGAAGAATCAAACGATCTATTATCAACGTGGGAGAAATATGATATACAAAGCTTCTAAGCACTTCTGCATGAAAGGTTTCATTAAACTTAAAATAGTCCTAAATAAAGCGCCTTTTGGTGTGTGTTTTGTTTGTTTTTGTTGCTTTCGTAATGGAACGATTCTCTTAATAACTTTCTTAAATACGTCATTTTCGTTTTCTTGAGTTCAGATTGAATTGCAGTGACTCCACCTGATTCCTGGATACGATTATGCACAATAGTAGGAGTTAGACGGTTTCTTAAATGTCGTTATTAATTAACGAAATTGTATTTCATTGTTCGTTTAAGTTTGAAGGATTTTATCGGGAATTTTATATTTGTGAATTACTGACAGTTGGATGTTTTATTTCAATATTTTCATATTTATAACTCACTTTCTTGAATTTTGTTCATTTTTATTCAATTTTGATGACTTAACCTATTTCTTTAATACAAGAAACACACAATCTGAGAAAACTCATTAACAGTTCGTTTTTAAGAATTGATTTATGGTGTTGTATCACTTGCATGTTCAATTTCTAGTTGTTCGACACTGTAAAGTTTGAAATACTAAGAATGAATCTCCTACTTTAAAATTTAATTTTTTATTGAGTCATTGAAACAATTCAATATAATTAACAGTATTTTCAATTAAATCACTAGTGTCATTTTCGTCATTTCCTGTTATGGCCATGGTTGAACCTTGCGTTAATTATTACACGAGCACCTAACGATCATCTCACGGCCGTTAGTCCCATCGTCGGACAAATTGGCAAGGCACGAGCATTACAACACTGGAGAGCTGTGCAGTAAGAGAATTGTCTCGTGCCAGGAGGCCATGAGACTCAACGCGAACAATTATCACAAAGAGTTTCGCGCGGGGCCGTGAATGGCACGTGCGGGTGGATCACTCTCACTCAACATGTGGTTCGATGTACGTCAAGATTGTTGAAAAGGAAAGTGTTATGCATACCACTGCACCCTTCATAACGTCCGCGATGTGTTACGGTGTCTTACCTTTCTTTCACGCGTTAACTTGAGTACTACCATGCGTGCCAACTGATCTGGAAGCGATACGCTACAGTAAATATTTCTTTCGTGAGAACACTACTATAACTCACGTTGCTGAACAAGCTGGCCACGTTGCAATGACACAATCCATAATTCCTTCACGCCCAAGCAAATGTCGGACTGGTCGGTATCTTCAACGGATGCACGAAAAGATATGGAAACTCGTTACCTCCGTCCGCCTCCAAATCGACGTGCGTGCATATATTCACTTCATACTGAAATGTGTCCCTTCTCTTTCCCGTTTTTTTATTGCGCGTGATTGTACAACTGTGAAGTCGTGATTGTGCAACGCAAAATTATCTTTCAAAGCTTTCCTCTCTTGTGAATTATTGATTCTTTCCCTGTTGACTTCTCTGCCTCCGGACGGTACGTGGTTTTTCTTTTAAGAGGTTTCAGTTATGGAATTGTCATGCGCCAATGCCATAACTAAAATCCAACTGTCATGCGATAATTCCATACCGACATGTCATTCTTTCGCAGGTACTTTGGGACTACTGCTGAATCTCATCATTCAGCATGTCACGAAATCAATAGTTATGTCCACTCCATATAAAATGTTCCAGTTTTCTTTTCTCTTCACGCCATTCATTGCTGAAAACATCAGTCTAGAACGGGAATGAAGCTGAACTGACAAAAGATCTTTGTTTTGATGAATGTACAATAATTATAGGGTGGGGTATACTAGAGCTAAGGTAGAACGGGTCCCAATTTGACGGTCTCCTCCGGGGCTGGCAGGACTGAAAATTCCTATCAGAGAAACGAAAAAGTGACACAGGTCTGAACTAGTATAAGGATGTTTCATTTGTTTTCCTGAGTTCTTTCTTACACGAAATGTGTGATTGAAATTTTCTTGAGTTTTGAATGTCGGTTTTTGGCAACAAAATCTTCCTGTTCCAAAGCGTGTAGTCATGTGGAGAAAACACATCAGACACTTCCAAATCCTACGACGTCGCGTACTCGCGTCGCCTTTTGATCATGCCCAAAGTAGCTGACAGCGATGGCACGGCCGAATGAGTAATGAAGTATTTCGTGTTTCCGGGCGAGTCAACTACTTTAGTCATTAGTCTCGTGAGTGTAGTGCATGTTATAGTTGGGAAGTGGCGGTGTTCCTTTCCTGCTGGAACGTGAAATTCGGCGCCAACCTATACGACAGTTAGCTGGAGAACTCCCCTTCAGTTATCTCCCACAACAGAGCCCCGCCTCACCCGGGAAGCTCTAGATTTCCGACTGGCCTCCCAACATGTTTGGTAGTTTAGTAGATGTAAGCATAAGTGCCTGTTTAGGAGTAGGATGGGGGAAGAGTAGAGGAGGGGATGGGGATGAAATTACCGCGCGCGGTGCGCGACCCGTTTCTTCAGAAACACTGTCAGAAATTACATTATATTTAATGTAGATTTAATGTACGAATGTACATAAGTTTTAATGTACTTAGTACATTAAAGCAATATTAATGTACCTGTTCGTTAAATTTAACGCTTAAATTAAAATCAATGTAAATTTCAAGTACGAATATTGGTTACCTTTTCCAAAATTTAATTAATGTGCATGTGCCTTAAAGTTTCTGTACGTGTACATTAAATTTAATTTACGTACATAATAATTACTTTCATGTACTTTACATTAAAAGTAATGCAGAAAATTTCTGAGAGTGAACTTCTCTAGCATTCACCCAAACGGAGAAGCCATGGAAAACAACCGATCAGAGTAGGCGGCCGGTAGAATGTTTCCCCAGACAGCGGCTGAATTCGACTTAGCTTTTCCACCGAGGGTCGAAAATTCACCACCATCGGGACTCGAAACCTAGTACCTCCTCTCACAGACACCGCAGCGGCAACGAGTTCTGTTGTCACTGAGCTTTCTCGGTCGGGTTTGTCTCTCCGTACTGAGGTCGTATTGCCAGCTGTAAGAGGTGCTAGGCAGGAGAGGGGGGAGCGTGGCGGGGGCGGAGGCGTTGGCGCGCGTCCAGCGCTGCGGGGGCGCCAATCTCACGCGCCGCCGGCGAGAAGACGCTCGCCCGGGCCGAGGGGGCAGGCCGGCCCCTCCCCCCCCTGCGGGCGCCGCCGCGCCTCCCCCGCCCGCGCGCGGACACTGCGCCGTCCTGCCGGCGATCTCCAAGCGAGGGCACACGCGCTTAAAACGCGACAGTGAAAGTGAATGATGTACTCCGATGAAAACAATGTCACCGGGAGCGGTAGCTCAGTGCATCAACTGATGTCACTGCAGCGCCTCTGACCGGGAGGTCCTAGGTTCCCACTCCCCACGGCGGCAGGATTTTCAACACTAGCTTTTCAGCTAGGTCCAATTCAGTCGCTGTCTGGAGGAGAACTCTAGCAGCCGGCTGCTCTGATCGGTAGTTTTCCGTGGTTTCTCCGATCAACACCAGGCGAATGCCGGAGCAGTACCCTATCAAAAGGGCCACGGACCGTGCGTGATCTGTCCTTCCTCTTCCTTGTCCTATCCTCTTCCCTTACCACACACACACACACACACACACACACACACACACACACACACACACACATTTCCACTAACATGCACTACACTACCACATATTTCGGGAGCTTAGAGCTTGTCCTCGCTGGTGGGAGAGTCCTGGTTAGGAGGAAACCCCGCTAGCCGACAGTAGGTCGGCGTCATCCAACAGGGGAAGATCATCGCCATCTCCCGAAGAAAAAAAATGCATTACACTTACGGGACTAATGGCCTAAGCTGTTGACTCGGCGGAATCACTAACCAACCAAAAATTTTAAAAAATATCCCTTCAAGGTGACGAGCTGGCCTGAGAGGGGGACACCGTCATCCAATCAAGAGCTTCGTTAGAACTTAAATTTTTGGTACAGAAGCTCCAGACTGGATTAGTGTCTCCCTCCATTTTCAGCCCCTGACCTTGAAGGGACACTGTTTAAATCGAAGAAGAGTTTATAACCGTTGCAATAAGTCAGAGAGAGCAGAGAGAGGAGGGAGGAACGGAGAGAGAGAAGAGAGAGAAAGAAGAGAAGAGTGGGAGAGAAAGAAAAAACTAAATTGGCACTGATTGGTGTGATGATTACAAATGTTGAAAAATCGACCAAATGTGAAACATGAAAAAATAATACCCATTCCACTTGAAGGTTTTGAAAATAAGTGTCGCAATACTTACGCTCCACTATTAATAAATCACAAATTTCATTATTTGATTTCCTAAACACTAGCTTTAGAATAGCACTTTCCGCAGCCGCTTCATTATTATCCGAGAACGTTAGCACTATGGCGCGCTATATCACGAAGTTGTAGCCAGACCCATCAACTGGGAACAGTATCACCAATCTGTGTCATCATTATCGTTTCCAAAATCACGACAGTTACCACGTAAAACCAACAACACGCCAAATGCTTTCGCCCTGCATAACATGAACTCTCGTTTCCTGACAAGATTTGACAATTCGCTCCGAACTGCGAAAAATATTATTTTTCGAAAACGCTGGTTTTTTCGTAATCTTTATGCTTCGTATCTTTTAGTTGTCTTTGAGATTGTCAATGCCCTCGGTTCTCTTACTCCTACGATTCCTAGTGGATGGGAATTTCACAGGGAAGTGCACATCCTCTAGATTAACACATGTTTTTAAGAAAAGGAAAATACATAACGAAATACCCAACAAAATGTAAATAAAGGAATTTTGGGAAATCAATTCCTTATATTCGCCATAAAAAAGCAAATTCCAAATAATAATTCGTATAACATGGTGGTCGTTATTTTGAAACAATTGTGTAAGAATAAAATATCTGTTAATGTTCTCTGTTCTCTTCATAGATTGCGTCTATTTCATTTATATACAAAGTTGAGGTACAAGTTTTCATCAATTCGGAAAACAAAATATTCCAAAAATAGGAAGTACGTTTGTGTGGGTGTGTTTTAGTTTGGTCATGTACTCAGCGGGGCTAAATATTGCTTAATCGCCCTAAAAATGTATATTCTGGTTTCATTAACATTTTAAATACAGGATGTTCAGACGTACCACAACACAACTGCAACCACGAGTTGTGATGGCCGCAATGAACGACGTCATCAGTTATTTTAAAATTCCCTAACCTAGATTAAGAATTGCACAACTTTTGCTTCGTCACGGAGTGCGCGGCGAATAAATGTTTGTCTTTTCTTTTGCTGCCGTCTGTACCACCGGTCGCGAGCCCTGGCGATAAGCCACTGGCTTCTGCAAGGTCGTGGAGCCCGGCAGGGAGCGACCGCCTCGGGACAAGCGCAGAAAAGCGCCCGCCCACAGATAAGACTGCGCATCAACATAGCAGCAAATGGCGCGAATCAAACCACCGAATGGAAGAATATATATATATATATATATATATATATATATATATATATATATATATTAGTTGCCCCTGAGCGCGGTACACTGCCGAGTAAAGTGCACACTATTTCTTGGAAGAAAATAGTGTATTCTGGGTCATGATTAAGCTTTTACATACAAATTATACGTCGGCCCGGTGGCCGAGATCGCTAAGGCAGTAGTATCGTAATGATCTCAGACCGAAGTGTTGCAGGTTCGAGTCCCACCTCGGGCATGGTTGTATTTGTGTTCATCCTTTAACCCCTTATCGTCACCATATCGTTTCATCTTCCTAGTACCATACTGTTAACAGCAATAGTGGTCGCGTACAAGGAGCGGTTTCTCAGTGCATCAACTGATGTCACTGCAGCGCCTCTGACCGGGAGGTCCTACGTTCGAGTCCTGATGGCGGCAAGATATTCGACACTAGCTTTTCAGCTAGGTCGAATTCAGTCGCTATCTGGAAGAGACATCTAGCGGCCGGCTGCTCTTATCGGTAGTTTTCCGTGGTTTCTCCGATCAACACCAGGCGAATGCCGGAGCAGTACCCCAACAAACGGGCCACGGACCGCGCGATACACGTCTTTCACTCGCTCCTTCCTCTTCCTTGTCCTATCCTCTTCCCTTACACTAATATGCACTACACTACCACATATTCCGGGAGACCGGTCGGGAGCTTAGAACTTGTCCCGGCTGGGGCGGTGCCTGGTTAGGGGGAAACCCCACTAGCCGACGGTAGGTCAGCGCCGGATCTCGCCATCCAGTGAGGAAAGACCACCGCCATATCCCAAGAAAAAACATGCACTACACTAACAGGACTAATGACCAAAGCAGTTGACGCGCCTGGAAACACGAATAAAACAAACCAAATCAAACCAAGAGTGGTCGCTAATGACCGAGACCTTAAATTACCAATTTAAAAAAAAAGTATACGTATATGTTCTTATCAGTTGGTTCATATGGAGCCGGTAGGCCTGGAGAATGTGTGCCGTGAGAGAGGAAAAAAGGATATGCCCCCTCGGAGACGACGGCAGAGGCGTCGATGGACCGCGCGAGGGTGAACGACTCGCGTGCTGGCCGGCGAGCGCGGGGCCTCGGAGCCTGGGAACGCGCCCAGCGGGGCGTGACCGCCTGCTCACGCCCGCACGCCCCCGCACGCACAGACGTCGCCGCTTTGTCTCCCCCGCACCTCCTCTCCTCACCGCGCCGTCGACCCGACTCCCATTTGCCCACCGACTCTGAGATTTATTTGGCTTCGCTCTCCGGCGGGCAGTTATTACGATAGATGCCGGCCACGTCCGCGCATTTCCGGATGATTGTAATGCCGTGTCTTCCTGTCCGATCCTTCCTTGGATCTTTGTTCGGGTCCATTTATTTCCGTCTTATCGAAGATCTTTCTCGCCGTGAGTTATTGGGGATTGTAAATGATAATTTTCGAATACTATAATCCCAAAATATTTCTCACAATCAGAATAACATAAGATATTTGTTCATGATTGTGAGTGAATGTTGAGGCGTGAAACTATATAAATATTACAAAGGTTTTATGAAACCATACACATTGCATTCAATTTCTACATTGTCCAATATGATAGGCATGTTTTGAAGGTAAAAAATAGAAAAAAAATACTTTTTTTACTTCGTTAAATAAAATTGTTTTCCATTGTTTTAGAAAGGTATTTTTTATTATTCCAATCATTACGACTAATTATTCATAACGTTAATTACAATAATATATTTGCTTTCGAAATCGTTAGATGGTCATTTCTATCCTAGTTGCTCTTTACTTACTTAGTAATTGTTCGAGGCAGCAGGATTTTGTATTTTAGGTGTTAGTGATGACAGTGCTCTATGATACATGTCTCGTATATCTCGAACACAGCTCCGAAAAAAAGTTACCGCGCTTCTTGCGATGTTTCATTTATGCCTCCCAACGCATGAGGCTCGCGCTGTTGACGCAAACGTTTGACAGGAGCGATATTTGAGTGATCGGAACTCTATCTACTACCTTTTTTCGTCTCTTGCATTACTTGGTTGGGGGTTTCTCCCTAACCAGGACTCTCCCACCAGCGGGGCACCGCTCCAGCCGGGACAAGCTCTAAGCTCCCGACCGGTCTCCCGGAATATGCGGTAGTGTAGTGCATGTTAGTGTAAGTGTATGTGTGTAAAGGGAGAGGATAGGAAAGGAAGAGGAAGGAAAGATCGCTCGCGGTCCGTGACCCATTTGTTAGGGTACTGCTCCAGCATTCGCCTGGTGTTGATCGGAGAAACCACGGAAAACTACCGATCAGAGCAGCCGGCCGCTAGCATTCTCCTCCAGGCAGCGACTGAATTCGACCTAGCTGAAAAGCTAGTTTCGAAAATCCTGCCGCCATCAGGACTCGAACCTAGGACCTCCCGGTCAGAGGCACTGCAGTGACATCAGTTGATACACTGAGCTACCGCTCCCGGTGCCATCCCTTCGAACAACTGATCATCAAAAGGAAAACATGGCAAGGAGAGTATGGAAAACAAAAACCAGGTGTATACACATTCCAACTTGTCTTTTTCGCTGTAAAGATGGGAACATCACCACACGAGCATTTCCACAATAATAGAAGCGAACCGCCCTTCCCCCTCCGCCGCCCGGTGCCCTTTCCAACGCCGCCGCCCACGCCGCCGCGTCCGCGTGATCCAGAAACCCAGCGGCTCGTGAAATCCTCTTCCGTCGCCCGAGGCGCGGGTGGCGACGGTGACGCGGTGGTGGAGGGGACAGCGACGGCGTGAAGGTGGGGACGCTTCTGGGAAACAGCGTTAAAGACGGGTATCGCTGAGGTGTGACATTTGTGAGTAGTGAATTGGAAAAGAATAATAGGGTAAGACATATTTTTTCTCTTCGTTCTGCCATCTCCTTGACACGTTAAAGATGACCGTCTTCTTAAGAAAATGTGTATATTAACGGCAATGTTGGATTTTTGCAGACATACTCATAGTTTTGCTTTTAAACACGTTGGGTACATCACAACATTGTATTGACACATTGCGATCTGAAAACACTTTATCGTTTTGGTATTAGTAGTAGCAGTAGTAGTAATGGTAGTGTTCCTTATTATGAAGTTTTTTTAAATCTAGATGAGTCAGAGGCATCTATACAACAATTGGAGGTGTCGCATTTTGTGATTTTAGCATTTTTTTGTATTTTTAATATAAAACAAACTGGAAAGAAAAAAATTAAGAACAATATTAAAAAATCTAGCAAATGAACGGGTCACAGAATGGAAATGAGAAGACAATAATTTAATGAGACGGTTGGAATGGCGCAATTACGCTATTTAAACACTTTGTGCTGTGATCAACAGCTAAATTTTACGTTCATCAAGATGCACATTCTGCTGAGCCTACGAAGAATCTTTATGGTTATACGATAACAAATTAGTAATTTGCATGTGATTATACTCAATAATAAAGAGAATGAACGAAAAATATTTTAAGCACATTGGTTTCGACATAACCTTCCATCTTTGCTAAGAAAGGAAAGGCATTCTTTCGTGATCTCCAACAGATTGCGAATCACTGCCCACGTCATAGCCGCCGCGGCGGCGTGGGCCGCGCCGGATTACACGGCATCCGCATGCGACGCCCTCTGACCACAGCCAATGCCACGCCCCACGTCGCCCCCGCTCCCGCCCCCTATCCACCACCGCTGCCACTGCCTCAGCCACAGCGGCCGCCTCTACCACTGCAATCGCCACCGCCTTCGCCTGCCCCGCCACCACAACCACCGCCGCCGCCCCCGCCTTTACGCCACCGCATCCATCGTGCCACTGCTGTCGCCACAGCCACCGCAACCACTGCTATCGTCACCGCCGTCGCCTCCGCCGCAGCCGAAGCCACACCACGGCTCGACTCGCCCCGCCCCGCCCCGCCCCGCCCCGCCCCGCCTAGCCCCACCCCACCCCGCCTAGCCCCGCCCCGCCCCACCTCGCCCCACCTCGCCCCGCCCCTCCCCGCCCCGCCCGCCCCGCCCCGCCCCCCCGCGCCGCGCCACGGCCGTGACCGCAAGCCTCGGCATTTACACCCGATATATAGGTCGGATATAAAGTAAGCTGATCTGCACGATAACCTTTGAGCACTAATCAAAGCGGCCGAGTGTGAAATTTGGTGGCCATTCAACAGAGCGCGCGTAGGAGAGATGGTTCGCACACACATGTGCGACTGTTCGTATAAATTGAAATAGAACAAAATGTGATATCTACTTAAGATGCAACGTTACGCAATCGATTCAACATGTAAGGATATATGCGGAGGCGTGAGCAGCCTAAAACAAGAGCGAACATCTATATTTCTTGACCTCCATTTCCATTACAAAAAGAAGGAACCAGGAATTGAACATATTTACGGGAAAATGTTTATTACGTAAGACTACAGGGTTTCCTTTCAAAATTTTCAGAAGGGTTATGCCCCCACCCCCACCCCACCAGCGCAGAGCTATGGTTATATCGCATTTTCTTTGTCCAAGGTTTCAACATATCCTGCAACTGCATCTCAAGAAGTCAGAGGTGCTACATTGTGTCATAAGTAGTCCACTGCACCAACTCACAATTGTCTTAATTGTAAAAGGAAAACTTTGAGACAATAATAGAATAAATCTTATATTCTGAGAAAATCTTGGATTATATCATCCTTTTATTATTTCGTCGCGAATAGAATTATAGATTTTAGTTGATCGAAATATCTACAGAACGCAATGATATCCAAACCAAGGACTGATCCGCCCATAAGGATTCATAATGAGGATGAATGGTATATTAAAAAAGTATAAGTATGAAACGTGTGTGCAAGAATGCCCAGAAACGTTTGTTTATAAAATATAAATGGTATGATATCATTTAGTTCATGAATGTTTGCTTCCTGGACCATACAAAACAAATTAAGAAACGAGATCACACCAGAAAGAAAAAGATTATTTTTCTTTAGAAAAGTAATCTTTAGTATTTTTCTTTCTTTCTTTCTAAAGAAAATTATAAAACGTAGTTTTCGTAATTAAGTTCTAAAATTATTCCCATAAGATCGCTCCACGTCACTCTTGTGGCCACCACGAACGAGGCACATTCTTCAAACCCCTACGCCGAGTGGCTGGGACTGCAGCCCAGGCGCCCCCTCCGCCGGCAGAATGGGCACTTCGCGTTGGCCACCGAGCAGAAGAAAGCCATTCGTCGAAGAATATTCTCTCGACTTCTCCGCTCCCCCTCCCTCCGCCCGGACGCGCGGCGGGAGCAGCCTCGTCCCGGAGAAAGAAAACCCCCTCCTTCCCCCTGTCCCCCTCGCTGTCGGGACCACGCCCCAGTAATTACACATAAAACGGACTGCTGATTAGGTTTTAATACCATTAAATTTTTAATTAGCGCTGCGCCTTTCGGCCCCCATCAGCGTTTCGACAGGCGGCGGGCGACACGCCCACGGGCGAAACGGAGCGGGCGTCGGGGCGGCTCTTCGCTTTCTCGAGGAGAAGACAACAAGGCTCTCCTACTGGGGTTCAAGAAACGTTACAAAAAAGGCGATTTTTCGCACATTCGTAGGTTTATCGCTGCCCTCTGTGCTTGCGTGCTTCAGCGCCCGGATTCGGGATACAAACCAGTTATGTCCGTCCGGTAAACTGTAGCATCCAGGGGCAAAATTCTTCGGCACTTGATAGTCTTAAAAAATACTGGTTGATGATTGACAATATCCTGAACCTCTTTGAGCACAAACGTATATCGGATACAGTTGTCTTAAATCTGTGGAAGTGAACATTATTTCTTTAAAGCACGAGCCGCAGTGAGCTGGACTCGTACGTGTGGCGGCAATGAGAAAAGTTAACTTTTAACATCCGCAACTTATTAATAAAATTTAAACGGTTGCGGCGTTGATGCCTGTGAATAGTTGAGACCACTTTCACTTCACAATATCAGAGGCACTATTATCGTCGACCTCCACAGTTCCGCATATTGTATTTCACAACACTACTGAGGGATATTTTTAGACAGAGTGAGAAAGCTTTCTTCAGAAACGTCACACTTCGTAACAGCTGGGCGGGCGGTGGAACAAAAATAGAAGCACACCCACATGGAAGAGGCCGAATTCCGAAAGAAGGCAAATGGAAGTAGTGGCCTGTAAAAATACACACTTCCTACATCCTATTACAGTTCAGTACAAAATTTTTATTCACATCACTAGAGGAAATTCGATTCGCATTAAACGAACGAATTCATAATAAATACACCAAAAACATTGCATTTACGTCCCCTCACATGTCCTTTGATTAACAATCGTTTGTTTCCGATAAACTGATCGACAAGTACAACTACCATTACCTTTCAATGATGTATCATGAAGAAAACAGTATACAATTATGACAAAACTCAATGAACTCAAAGCCGAAAGTGCATACGTAGCTTTGAATAAACTTCTTTTGCAAATGCATCGTATTTATATGATAGTTTCTTGAGAATTTCGAACTGGAAATGCTACATTTGGCGGGTCTATTTTGCGTAACAGCGGAAGAAGTAAAAGCGGGAAGCGGCTGCGCGAGCTCGCAACTGTGCCAGCGGGACGCGCCGCCAGGTGGACGCAATCGCTTCCGCAGCGCCCGGAGGAGCGTCTCATTCTTCTCCCGTTCCGCTCCGCTCCGCTCGCCGCCGCTCGGCCGGCGCCACACCCTCCCATTGCCAACTCTACCCACACACTGGCATGCACCTCACTAACGCACGTGCCGGGACACCAGTCGGCGGCCTTGCCCCGGGCTGGGGCTGTGCTACGCTCGTGTGATTGATTGATTGATTTTTTCGTGTTTCCGGGCGCGTCAACTGCTTCGGTCATTAGTCCCGTTAGTGTAGTGCATGTTGTTTTTCTTCTCGAGAGATGGCGGTGATCTTCCCCCGCTGGATGGCGAGATCCGGCGCCGACCTACCGTCGGCTAGTGGGGTTTCCCCCTAACCAGGACTCTCCCACCAGCGGGGCACCGCCCCAGTCGGGACAAGCTCTAAGCTCACGACCGGTCTCCCGGAATATGAGGTAGTGTAGTGCATGTTAGTGTAAATGTGTGTGAGAGGACAGGACAAGGAAGAAGAAGGACAGATCGCGTGCGGTCCGTGGCCCGTTTGGTAGGGTACTGCTCCGGCATTCGCCTGGCGTAGATCGGAGAAACCACGGAAAACTACCGATGAGAGCAGCCGGCCGCTAGAATTCTCCTCCAGACAGCGACTGAATTCGACCTAGTTGAAAAGCTAGTGTCGAAAATCCTGCCGCCATCAGGACTCGAATCTAGGACCTCCCGGACAGAAGCGCTGCAGTGACATCAGTTGATGCACTGAGCTACCGCTACCGGTACGCTTTTGGGAGATACCTGGTTGGGGAAACCCGTTGCCCGACGGTAGGTCGGCACCGGATCTCGCCATCCAGCGAGTGAAGATCACCGTCACTTCTCGCGATAAAAGCATGCACTACACTCACGGGACAAATAACCATTTCGGCTGTTCTTTACCAGTTGGGGGGATAGCGAATTTCCTTCTTCATATGTCACTAAAGGTTTGCCAACACAACAAATGTACCTATTCGAGGTTCGTTCTGCCAACCGTCTAATGTATTAGTATTAAAAAAAATTGTATTCACTGTTGTCGACGTGAACTATAACATGAACTGGATGAGTTTATAAAGTATTGTGGGAAATGAGTGTATAGTGATGTCGTGAACATCGACTCGTTCCCATTCAAATGCCATGTCTGGATTGCGGGGCATGCGGATCAGCGTGATGTTTGCATGGATGCTAGGGACAACATATTTGCAAGCACCGAGAATCGGCGGGCCTAACAGCCGTAGAAATTGAAGAGTGTAAAATCGGACAGCAAAAGTATAATAGAGGTCCTGTGGTGGAGGGAGACTGGGCTTCCCCTCATTGATCGTGAAACCAAGGCAGTGAGATTGCAGAGGCAGGGCAAATCTGGGAGGGACTCCTTAATACTTTGTTACCCATGATTCAACATGTACAACCTTAAACAAATATCATCGTCGATATGTGGAGGGGTTATCAAGGTCTTCCTCAACAAAATTTTATTCACATAACAGTGAATCATCCCTTTAATTTTGTGGATCCAGTGACAGGTGCTACTACAAATACTAGAGATAGAGATCCATTTCTATTTCTGGTTGAACATATTAAAACTTGTGATATTTCTGAATAAAGTGTTTTGATAATTTTTAACTCTGTTTTATACGCATCCTACATACATTTTCCTTCGTGTTTGCTTTATATTAGAGAAAATAACGTTACACTACAAGGTTAGGTTAGGTTCTTTTCACGTAAATACAAATATATGTACGTTTCCTTAAGTTGGTAGTAGCATGGTGTAGAACGGTCTTTACTTGCTCGCAGGTTGGTATGACAACAAAAGATGAATGCAATGCGTTGCGTCCCCCAACAGGTAAAGAATATCCACCATTTCTTCTGACGCGCCTGGTATCAGTAATCAATCGATCGAAACCAACCCTACCAATTATCGTTGTCACAAAGAGAACACCATCAAGAATATTACCATCACCGACAGCGCGAATTATCATTGTAACCAACACGAACCTCATAGTATAACAACGCATCCAGCAATAGTTCAAACATTACCACTGCCATTTCTAGGCATCTATTCTATTGTATTGGTTTAGTGGTGAGTTGTAGTTGACATTTACATAATTGAAATGATTGAAGGCGTTGTCATTGTCATGTTTCTTGTATCAGAAAACTGATGATGATGGCTAAGCCATCGAAAGCTGCTCTTATTGAAATAAATAGTATTGTTGACAATGACAACACCTTCAATCATTTCAATCTATTCTACTGTCCTAAGCATTGCCAATGCCAGCGCTAATACACCCCATCGCAAACATCATGACCCCCCTTCCCCCCCTGCCCAACTTCGACTGCATCACGACCCCCGCAACGCTCGTCGTTCCTGGCTCCGTCAGCCCCGTCCGCTTCCGGCTCCACAGCAAGTCGTATCCCCACCCCGGTCCTTCCTCCCACGTCTCACGCGTGTTTCTTCCCCAGCTCAATCCTTCCCCTCCTCTGTCCTCGGCACAGGCTGCCTCCGTCCCATATGGGCAGCTCGGGAGAGGCAGGTGCTCCACACCTGCGGCTCGGCCCGCAGGGGTGTAGGGTTTCCGAGCGAAGAGCTGCAGGGCTTCGGCGCCAGGGGGCACCTCTGCTGCCGACCGCTTCTGCCGCCACCCGACGCCGCCGCACGCCCCGCCCGCCCCGCCCCGCCCCCGCCGCCCCGCCCCGCCCCGCCCCGCCCCACCCTGCTCCGCCCTGCCCCGCCCCGCCCCGCCCCGCCCCGCGCCGCGCCGCGCCGTGACTCACGTGGAAAAGGATAAGGCGAGCTCCGCCAGCAGCACATCTGGCCGTAGGAGTTACAAAAGAGGCAAACGACTCTACGTTCGTGAACATACAGCGTGTACTCGCACGAGTATGAGCTGGGTTATGAGAATTATAAATTCAGCATCTACTACCGAAATCCTTCCTGCAGGTCCTTATACTTGTTGCTTTGAAAAATAAAATGATATACGAATAAAAGGGATGTATGAAAGAATTAATGTAAAAAAAAAACATTTCCATTCTAAGAATGGCTATTCACCACTGGGTGTTTAAAATTGGTTTTTTTAATTTCTACATTCAAAATCCCAATATTCACCACGGGTGTATCAAATGAAGGCCTTTTTCGTCTTCAATCACTACATATACAAGTGCACTATATTAACAATACGTATCTAATTCTGCAAAACCTTGTTTCATCCAAAATAATTATTTGATAATTGGAAAAGTATTCTGACCTTTTATAGAAAACAGACACACCAATATTATTTTTTATAATAATGTATTACCTTACAATTAAACAGGATAATAGCCGTTTTTTAGAACTTTTATCCAGCAAACAGCCAGTTACTCTTTACATCCCGATGGGGCGCATATTCAACCATACACTAGACCAACACATTTGCGGACTCCTCAGATCTGGGGTCAGCAGAACACGAGGCCATCCACGACAACATATACAAAGTTAAGGGACAAACAACCATGTCCGTGGCGGGACTCGAAACCACGACCCTTCGAAGCGAAGCGCTGAGTCGGTACTCACTCTTAGCCACCTCGGCCATCCAGGCCGGCTAATAGCCGTTAATCTTAAAATTACGTGATTATAATTATATAACGGCAGTTTAATATTTAACACATTAGATGGATTAATTATTAACTGTTACCCTACTTATGGTAATAATAAAAAGTATTCCCGATGAAGAGTGACGACCGGAGCAGCACCACACTCTTCCATAATCTTTATTGCCTCCTCTTCGCCGCCCTCCTGTCCCACCGCGCGCCGCGTCGCCGACAAAGGACCCTCGCGCCAGCCGATAAGTTAATGCGTCGTGAAAGCTAATAAGAAAGAAACGCGATACCGGAGGCGACGCCAGCTCCCAGGCCCTCTCCCCTGCTAGGACCGCCACTTCCACCTCGCTGTTGTCATCGCCTCTTGGGCTTCTCCCAACAAGCATCATCAGCTCACCGCTACCTTTCTTACTAGGGAACGGATTTTCATGTGAATACATATTTTTATAGGGACAACATATCTGACTTCACTAATATTTTTTAGACTTTACACGGCATTCTGATCGAATTGGAACAACTTTTATTTTACATATGTTTACATATTTTGGTATAATTACATATTTATTGCTACATGTTTCGTTACATTTTAATATATTTATAAGTCGAAAATTAACATTTCACATGCGAGTTCGATATATGTTACTTCAAAACTAACTTTGTTTCTGAAATACAAAGCCACGCAATGCGATTGTAATAAAGCCGGACCTTCGCTAGTGTCACTCTTACCTCTACCCCCACGCCCCCTTTTCCTTCTTAGAATCCGCGTAGTCGGGATCAAGGATGAGCGGATGTATGTGAAGCAGCGGATGTATGTGTACAATTACATATTTTTTGCATATTTCATCTATTGCTACATGTTTCGTTACATTTTAATATATTTATACATCAAAAATGAACATTTCACATGCGAGTTCGATATATGTTACTTCAAAACTAACTTTGTTCCTGAAATACAAAGCCACGCAATGCGCTTGTAATAACGCCGGACCTTCCATATTAATTGTCACTCTTATCTCTACCCCCACGCCCCCTTTTCCTTCTTGGAATCCGCGTAGTCGGGATCAAGGATGAGCGGATGTATGTGAAGCAGAAGAAATTTCAGCCACTCGCTTACTCACGTTTCACAGACCCCCATGCGTAACACGATAAAACAAATATTTTTTTAGATCATTGTCTTATCGCTTTTCTGGAGTCGGGGGGAAAGGGCGTTTGCTCATTTTACCCCCTCTTTCAATCTCACGCTACACGGTACTATTCACTTGAGCGGCAGCTCCTCGTAAACAACTTTGTATAAACTACGAAAATATTCGGATAAAACTAGCGCTTCGAATAAAACTACTTGCTTTTGTAGATACAGAACTTTCTTTCAGCTTCTCTGAATCCATGTTAAGATCTGATCGGCAACATGCTGGGCTCGGAAAACGATTGAAGACTGAAATTTTAAACATTATAACGAATTTTTATTTCACATATTTTCAATTTTTTCTTACAAATTTTAGAAAAAATAAATACATATATATGTACTACATATTTTGCTTTTTGTATTACAATAAATTCCGTTCCCTATTTATTACTATCACCCCTCCCTTCTCCAACTCCGCCACCATCAACACAACCACTACCAATAACTATCAGTACCACTCCCGCCACAACCACAACCTACTAGATTTCTTCAGACTGACATCATCGGTTTCCATTTACCCGTTGGCCTACATTTCGCCTTACTAACAACCCCTATAATTTCATCTCGAACATCAATGACTTGTTTCTTAACGTTCTCTCTCCTGCTTCCTTCTTCAGCAGTTAGTTTTACCTTCCCTTCGCACTCACAACATCGTTTTTACATCTCATTATCTATTTCCGTCATTACATCTTTTGGCTGCACTGCTTAGCAGAGGCACAGTGAGAAAAAACATTTGGGGGAGAGAAGTATTGGAATCCCTTATTTGAAACAAAATACACCCCTCATATGTACCCTTGCTCTATTATTACTACAACCTAAATTCAAACTCCACTATTCATGTTTTAATCACATAATATCTTTTTCACTTAAGGTATCAGAGAAATAACACGTTTCTGATCTGTTTTTGAATGAAAATAATTTATTTGTAGTCCCTTATAGCTCGTGGACCGGGGCACGCCGCCCGCTGGACGCTACCGCAGCTGGAAGCCAGGCAACATTCGCGCACCCTCCTCCCCTCGCTCGGGGCGAGGAATCCGGCGGCAGCGGCCATCTCCATTTTACGGCTTCTGCGCGGGGGCGGGACGCGCCGCGGGTGGGAGGGGCGGCCGCGCACGCGAGACGCGCGCCCCACGGGCCGCCCTCGCACGCGCGAAAGCCACTCGCGGACCCCGCCCCCGCCCCCGGCACAAGGCTCGCCAGGGGAACGGGGCGAGCGGCGTGGGGCACAGAAGGAAGTGTTTGGCTACTTCCCACGTGTATTCTCTATTCTCACTGTCAGTCACATTCGCCTGCATCACTACTATCTTCACTTCCATTGCACAGACTGGGATGGCTCATAGATAGCAACCCTCGCCGCTGCAGAGTCGCTGTCCGGGATGCCCTAAGATTCCAGTTCCGACGATGACAGTGGATTTTCGACCCTATCTATTTAGCCAGCTCGAATTCTACCGCTGTTTCGCGAAGAATTCTAGCGGTCGGCTGCTCTGACCCGCAGTTTTCTGTAGTTTCTCCGATTGACATCAGGCGAATACCGGAGCAGAACTTTAACAAACGGGACACGGACCGCGCGCGATATTCTCTTCCTCAACCTTGTCCTATCCTTACCCCTTACACACACTTCAACTTACATGACTACATTCCCTGGTGAACGTTTCCTAAGTCGTTTACCTAACACTCCCCAAAAACGCATAGCCAGATTGCATCCCGTTCTTTTGAGTAAGGACTGATTCTATGATTACCGTGGTCTGCTCAGTATTAAGTGATGGAGTACAATTCAACCACTTCTGTTTTCAAGAAACATTTGTATGTCTTTTTAGAGCATTGTCAAAGTTGGAACCTGAAAACTCTCGGCTATCGGGGTGACGCCGCGTCGAGGGCGTTTTGACCATCATATCGTGGTCTTCTTCTGGGGTAGAGTGCCTGAAGAAGACCACGGCATGATGGTCGAAACGTCGGCGTCACTGCCCTCGACGCCGCGTCATTCGGGCAGCCGAGAGGTGACTTCACAGGACTAGCCGCGGGAGACCACGATTGCAAAACGATAAACCCCCTATCACGAGTATCTTCTTAACATACACAACTTAACATACGCCGACTTAACATGCACAACTTAACATACGCCGACTTAACATACACAACTTAACATACGCCGACTTAACATACACAACTTAACATACGCCGACTTAAGATACACAACTCCGCAGACTCTGCCATGTTCACCTATGTTCAAGGTTTTCTCTCGACAGGTGCGAGAACATCTATTTACGCAACTTATGAATAGAAACTTCGCAAATCTGTTTACATCTTTCGAAACACCAGATGAACGAAACGGCATACAATCGGGCTATGCACTCTCAGGTAACGACAAGTGAAAAGGGATTACCTGGGAAGCGGGGGTGAGGGAAAACTGCCTCCGTGAATCTACCGGGCGATTACCCCTGTAAGCACTACACTACCATTCATGTCGGAAGACGTTTGTGGTGGCTGGAACAGAGCCCCATGGGCGGAGATACCTCAAGGGGAAAACAGCAACTCAGTACCGACAATACTGTACAAAACGTCGCCTCTGCCATCTCTTCTATCACCACCACCATCTTCGACATCTGATTATTTTCTTCATTCTCGTCCACTTCTTCTCTCATCATTTAAATCATCGCTGAACTTATCACTGTAACTGATATCGACCCTTTTGTCATTTCCACTGTTATTACCTGCCACAGCCATCACAACCGCCACTACTTGTACAACCACCTTCACTACCCCCACAACCCTCACCACTGCCACTAACACCAACACTGCCATCATCACCAGCCATGCTACTTCTTTCATGCTTCCGCTACCACAGCTCGCATTATAGTTGCTGCTACTGACCACATCACGACCACATTATCTACACATTCACTACTATTGCCACCCCTGCTACTGCTGGTACTCCGGCGATGCCCCCTGCATTCACACGAGTAACACGCGAACAAGCTCGTGGAGTTGTTAACAACCGCTCGGGATGTCTTATACGGCGCCCTCTGCGCAGGGACGGACATGAAAGGGGGCCGCGAGCAAAGTTGCTTACGTGTGGCTTTCGCGTTGGGGGCGGGAAGGAGGAATTTTATGTGTGGTGGTTCTAAATAATGGGGTTGCTCCAGCTACAAACAGATTAATACAATTTAATGACGTCTCCGGTATTTTTTCAAGAACCTCTCACGAAATAATAACCCTAAATAGAATGAATATTCGTAGCTAAAATTTACTTCAGTACTCACAAAATACTTGGCATGAACTTGTTAATCTTTGATATTTTTGTAGTCACGTTTAGCATCATGCCCAAATGTATTAAAAGGTTTCGTCATAACCTTTTTTAATCCGCAGTTATAGTTTACGTACTATCCTAAAGATTTTTCATTCAGAGTTCGATTGAAAAGATTTTCCCTCTAACAGCTTTCTTTTCTTCACGCCACCGCAAATAATAAAAATAATATTAGAATATTTGTAAGGAATCAAGCTAGCTTGATTCCAAATATCCTGTTCGGTATCAATAAACAATTCACAAACGATACATTTTCATTCCCAATAAAATTATAGTATCCTAGCGTTACCGAGTTTTAAAGGTGGTCGAGTATTGAAATGTCTATTTCAACTTTTTCGTTTTTCCGTTATCCTAATTTTATTTTATTTATTAAATCATCTTGACGTTGCATTTGATATGACTACTAAGATTTGTATCTTTTGAGATTATTGTCTTGTGAGGAATATCGAAAGTCGTTGCCATTTTTGGTTCTTCCGTAACACCATCTCAGATGTTTCAATTGAACTCGAACAACGAAAATTCATTTACTAGAAACTATTCATTCTATTGTTTAAACAAAGAAATACAGGAGGAAAGAAAAAATATATTTTAATTAAATATGAATATAATTTTTTTTAAAAAAAAATAATTCAATCGAATGAATAGAATAAATACGTATATGTAGATTCACTTAACTGACGATTTTTCACTTTTAAATATTGTATTTTTTTTTTAACTTCCTGATGGTGATATCAGACTTTGTGTATTTCACTTTGGTAGAAGGAGTACATATAGAAATATAGAAACGAAGAAATTCCAGTTTGCATCAGTAATATAGTTACCATTCCAAAGCCTAGCCAATGGCTTGACAATATACATAATGATGCATACCTCATCTGTTCAATAAGGTCTTATAATCGATTCATTCTCTCTTAAAATCTTTGCTGACATCGCAGAAAAAGAAGAAGAGGAGAGCAGAAAAAAAGAAGAAGGAAAAGTTGGACAGGGAGTCTATTACTCAGAACACGCATAGCGGTCCTCCCCTCCTCCAAGGGCAAAGGAGAAAGACTTAAGTCACAGGTGGCCTGAGTGAGCCGCCTTAGCGGGGCAAAATGAAGACACCGCGCAGGAGTTACAAAAACAGGAGACACGTAGCCGCCAGAATCGCTACCACTAAGTGAACTTAGCAATCGCATAAGCAATTTTTGTTCAGGACTGTGTGAATTGGAAATAAAATAGAAAATATATAATACATATCTCGTCAAGTACCTTCATTATCCTTGTATCTACATTTTATAAACGAATAGTGTCTTCGTAATCATTTTCTTCAGAATCAATATTATAATATTTTAAAATTTCTATATTTTAATTTTTAAATTCTGTTTTGAATTTCTATATTTTTTTATAAATTTAAAATTTCTACATTTTGAGACCTATTGGTGTGTTCTGGGCACGATGAAAATACGACCACATTCTCAAGATATGGACGCAAAGACCAATTTTGCGCAACAGTTTTCCTCTCCTAGTTATACTTGCTTTCGTCATAAACTTCATCCTGATTTTATCACGCACATAAATCATTACAATAAGGTTTAAATACCGTAAATCGAAGCTCTCATGGCGATAAATTGCTGAAAAGAGAAGGGTCATTCAAATGCTCCCAGTAAATGCACATTACAACAAAAAAGGCGCCACAAATCTATGCGCTCACATAACCCACAAGAGCACACCCATTCAGTACAATCGTCCCAGCGTCATTTTCCGCGCGCGCGGGACGGGACGGCGTGAAGGGCGAGGAAAGGGCAGGGCGGGAGGACGTGCGAGGACGCCGAACCAGGCCTCCGCCTAATTTACTTACGGACGGCGGCGACACGGCAGGGGCGAGGACAAAACACAGCGCAAATAAAATCCCGCTCTCGCGAAGAAGAGAGCGTTAAAAAGAGAGCTGGTTAGCCGCTCTCTGGGGCGCGTTATTCACGCCCTGTTCGACCCCTCGCGCGTTGGAAACGGAGGGGCGGGGAAAGAAGGAAAAAGGAAGGAGGCGGGGCCCGTTGCTGGATCCTCCATGCAAAGGGTCAGTTCAGTCTTTCTCAGTTGTAGATCTTGTTGTTTGAAAACTTTTTTATTGAGGTAAAAAGAGTTTACAAATATTTTACATCTTTTATTAAATAAGGTACTCATAGCTGTCTTCGAATACTTTCACATAATAAGCCCGCTAATCCCTTTTCCTAAATTTGTTATTTGTGTGCATGACAAGGGGATTCAACCAACTTCAGATTTTAGATATAAGAGGATTTTCATCCTATGAATATAAAAGAGTTTCTGATAAACCAGCATTTTTGTTTTACAGCCGAACAAAATTAGATGTAGCAGGTCTGGGTAAGAAAATTAACCGCCCTTTTAGGCGGTTTTCCTCGTTTCGTCTAAAATCGCTCTTGAGTTACTAAACTGGATCAGCCATGGGTAACGAAAAATTGTTGAGCATTAAAGAGAAAAATTTACAATTACAGCTGATATACTATTTGAAACGTCTTCAAAATAAATTCCTGAAAATATAAATGAATAACTGAGGATCTATATTATTACACACCCTTCATAATCAGAAAAAAATAGAGATGGCTACGTCCGTTAGTCCCATGTTTTCTTTTCGAGAAGTGTTACTTCTCAGTGTAGCTTATGCCCTCATTATTCTGATGGCATAGGCTGTACTGTTTACCAGAAATAAGCAAAATTTAAAAATTGTATTAGAGATCACAATAATTTTTGTACAACAGAAAATTACTAAAATGTAGAATAATATTGGTTACAACAGAAAAGAGGTTGTGAAACAAATCAAAACTTCGATAAAATACTCTTCGATTGTTTAGAAAGGTTTCAAAGAAGCATCAACTCTAATTACATTACTGGACAATCTAATCCACCATATTCAACAAAACTTGCATTTATAATCGTCTAAAATCTTCTTAAGGAACACAATGATTTATCTTAGACATTCTTATGAAAAACGTAGAATAACTACGTTTTACTATATACTTATTCTATAGTATCTAGACATTTTTATCCTCTCTCACTACTATCCAAAGATTCTTCGTATCTAATTTCACTGCAGATTTAATTTCTCTGACTTTCGACAGCGTATGACGAGAATTTGCACACTATCATTTTACAAAAGTAAGCAGGTAGCCTAGCCATTAACTAATTACTCCACAAAACCAATTAATTGTAACTACCAATACCGATTACGAAAAATTAATTTTATAGTCTAAGAAAAATGAAACTGATCAGACTGCACCTCCATTGACCTACGTTAAAATTTATAGATAAATCCCGACATTGGCAATTTCCAACTATTCGATAACAAATCCATAAAGCAAGCCCAATGGTATCGCAGCTCACACAATAACCAGTCTCTTCCTGATTCTTCGAGATGCCTCATAAAGCTTCATTTCACCATTACTCATCATACCTCGTGAAATCCAACAGTAAATTCTCCACAACAGTATTAACACTTGCATATTATCAGCTCTAAGAAAAATAGTCTGTTCCATTAATTATGCAATTTTACTACGTAATGAGAAACATTCAATTAACCTTTCCTCTCTACACAACCATAAACTACCATGACTGCATTCCAACAAACACGCCAACCTACCTCTCTTCCTGATTCTTTTCGCCGACAAGCTTCATGAAGCTTCATTCCACCGCCGCAGCCGCCGCCGCCAACACCATTCATTCATCCGCGAATCACGCGAATTTCGATAGCTTTCACATGCAATGTGTTTATTTACATTTCATTCCGCCACTGCGTAAAACAGCCGCCGCACGCGACGCGACTAATCGCGCCTCGTAAATTATTCTGCAAGCACGCGGCGAAAGCGCGGCACATCGGCGAATTCGGCGCGTTAATCAACGCCATCGCTTTGTGGAAAAGGCAAAGCACCGAATTTGTATCGAGCATTAAATTACGTTGCGCCATCACCCCGTGCCTCGAGGTCAGTACTTCGCTAAGGTGCAGTGAAGGGAAGATGAGGCTTAACAGCTTTAAAATGAGGCAACGGTCTTCTTATGACGCTTCGCTGATGTGTGTGGGCATGAGTTACCCCCATGAGCTTTTTCCGGGATAGCCACACAGAAACTGCGATCCAGGGGTATCGCTTGGAAATATAAGTCTCCCTTTGCCAAATACTTTATCTCCACCTATCATTTGAGTTCTAGTATGATGCTCCCTCTAAATGCAATTATTCATAATCCCTTCTTCGGCTTCGCATTATTTTACTTCTTTACAGTGAGACCTTCGTCTTTGTAATTAATTACGAAGAATCCGAAAATGTATGGTGAAATGAGAATGTACCAAAACCGACGAAATATTTCCCAGAAAAAAATGTGAATCCAAATAATCCAACCCCGACACCCATAAATATTAAGAAAATATACTTTGAATGCCATTTTCGATCTTTACTAAAAGTTCTTTCTTCAATTTTGTCGGTTTGTTGTTTTCTTTCGTCTCGTCTCGATGCCTTATTTAGCAATCACACACAATAAAGAAGCATAAAAAATGGATTGTCACGAAATGTTTCCCTCTCACAGTTTTACCGACAATTATTGTGACTGAAATTGTAACCTAACGGCTTAAAAGCCTTATTATGGATAGATCAGCGCTATGAATCACACATACCTCCCTCCCCTCCGCATATTCATTTTTATTTGTTTATGTATTTCATTATCCATTTATTTATGTATTTCATTATCCATTTATTTATGTATTTCATTATCCATTTATTTATGTATTTCATTATCCATTTATTTATGTATTTCATTATCCATTTATTTATGTATTTCATTATCCATTTATTTATGTATTTCATTATCCATTTATTTATGTATTTCATTATCCATTTATTTATGTATTTCATTATCCATTTATTTATGTATTTATTATCCATTTATTTATTATTTATTATCCTTTATTTATTATTTATTATTTATTTATTATTTATTATTTATTATTTATTATTTATTATTTATTATTTATTATTTATTATTTATTATTTATTATTTATTATTTATTATTTATTATTTATTATTTATTATTTATTATTATTTATTATTTATTATTTATTATTTATTATTTATTATTTATTATTTATTATTTTATTATTTATTATTTATTATTTATTATTTATTATTTATTATTTATTATTTATTATTTATTATTTATTATTTATTATTTATTATTTATTATTTATTATTTATTATTTATTATTTATTATTTATTTATTTATTTATTTATTATTTATTATTTATTATTTATTATTTATTATTTATTATTTATTAGTATTATTTATTATTTATTATTATTTTATTATTTATTATTTATTATTTATTATTTATTATTATTTTTATTATTCATTATTCATTATTCATTATTCATTATTCATTATTCATTATTCATTATTCATTATTCATTATTCATTATTCATTATTCATTATTCATTATTCATTATTCATTATTCATTATTCATTTTATTCATTATTCATTATTCATTATTCATTATTCATTATTCATTATTCATTATTCATTATTCATTATTCATTATTCATTATTCATTTATTCATTATTCATTATTCATTATTCATTATTCATTATTCATTATTCATGATTCATGATTCATGATTCATGATTCATGATTCATGATTCATGATTCATGATTCATGATTCATGATTCATTATTCATTATTCATTATTCATTATTCATTATTCATTATTCATTATTCATTATTCATTATTCATTATTCATTATTCATTATTCATTATTCATTTATTCATTATTCATTATTCATTATTCATTATTCATTATTCATTATTCATTATTCATTATTCATTATTCATTATTCATTATTCATTATTCATGATTCATGATTCATGATTCATGATTCATGATTCATGATTCATGATTCATGATTCATGATTCATTATTCATTATTCATTATTCATTATTCATTATTCATGATTCATGATTCATGATTCATGATTCATGATTCATGATTCATGATTCATGATTCATGATTCATGATTCATGATTCATGATTCATGATTCATGATTCATGATTCATGATTCATGATTCATGATTCATTATTCATTATTCATGATTCATTATTCATTATTCATTATTCATTATTCATGATTCATGATTCATGATTCATGATTCATGATTCATGATTCATTATTTATTATTTATTATTTATTATTTATTATTTATTATTTATTATTTATTATTTATTATTTATTATTTATTATTTATTATTTATTATTTATTATTTATTATTTATTATTTATTATTTATTATTTATTATTTATTATTTATTTTTATTTTTATTTATTATTTATTATTTATTTATTATTTATTTATTTATTTATTTATTTATTTATTCATTCATTCATTCAGCGCATTCCACATGAGCAGGAGCGGTGCCCAAGCGGTAGGCGGTGGCTGCCAGTGGCCGCAGTGCACTGCGCCTGCGCAGTGGGGCGTTAATCAACGCCATCGCTTTGTGGAAAAGGCAAAGTACCGAATTTGTATCGGGCATTAAATTGTATTGCGCGGTGGCCCGCTGCCTGCATTGCGGTTCAGCGACTCCTCTGGGAGGAGGGGGAAATTAAAGTCGGGTTGATGAAGGTTGCTTTGATAGATCGGATCTTCTGGAGAGGCCCTGCTTCGAAGTGATGTAAAATGTATTTGCTAATATATTTTTTAGCATTAAACTTTTTCTAGCTAATTTACCTTTCTTTTCGAAAGTTGAATTTAATGACTTAAAGGGGGAATGATAAGGGTGGGGATGAATGTTGTGATTCATACATTTCCCGCTATTCACTCTATTATCATCCATATTTCACATCGTGTTAAACCATTGTTTCTATAAATATATTCAGAGTAACGACTGAGAGAAACAGATTTTTGAAAATAATCCTTGTGGTATTAGTATTTTTGTAAAGGGATGGTTTACGTAATTTAAACCACAGAATGTTTACACGCAAATTAGTTAAAAGGAGCATCTACCACATACGTAAGTCATGAAGATAAAATTAAAATATGCACAGGGTAAATAGAAACATTAATAACATCGTGCAATTGTTTTGTAGGACTGGAAAACTTCCTATCGTATCGCGTAATGTCTTGAAGTTGCTTTTTTGCGGGTCGCACCAAAATATAACGCTAATATTACTGGCAACTCCGTACATTCATGAAATATTTACGAGTTGGAAAATCGCCATCATTTATTTGAACAGCTAATATTATTATCAAAATATAAAGTAACATTCACTTTCTTGAGAATTTACTAAAAATAGAAATATTTAACTTTTAATAGACAAATTCAAAATATACGAAACAATGTTATAGTTAATTATGAATATTTGAATGGGTGAGTAAAATCACCCATTCAGTCACCCATCAGTCCAATATAGGTCATTTTCCCTTTTTTACAGAAATTAGTGCAGAAGGCATGGAACTGCATGTTGACACTGAAAACAGTTCAATACATGCTTTTTGACTGGACATGCACTACTCTTCCACTTAAGATTTCAGACGTGAGGCGAATCGGGCTGTTCGCAGCGGATGGTTCACATTTGTTATTAGCCAGTGGTACGGGACTGACGTAATTTACAGGTTTTGCTACTGATTGAGAGTGTGCCTGAAATGAACCGAAGAGGGAGAGGTGAGGGGAATAGTAAGCGAAGAGCCACCGATTTTCGTTATTTTGCCTTGAAAGAATGTGTTCACAGTTAGGTTTGTCAACAACCATTCACGGGCCTCAATGGAAAATCACATATTCAGGTTCAACAACTAACAGGAATTCTTTTTTCGGGAATGTCTCCAAAACATGAAAGAGGAGAGCGTAATAAGAGACCTCGGCACGAAAAACTTGTTCACATACAAGGACACACAGAATCCATTCCAACAAAAATTGCACACTGCTCATCAGATTTTGTAGTTTTTGCCTACTGAATTGAACTTCAAAACATTGCTCATGTTCATAAAAATAGAGGAGGAAAGAGGAAAAGGCTATAAAATATGAGCTCTACTTAAATTTTTTCAATGAAAATTTCAACTTGAAATTTGGACGACCCCAAGTACGTTTGATTTGCGACCGTTTAGGAAGAAGGCTAAAGGATGAAAATCTCAATGTTAATGTAAGAAGAGTTGCTGTAGTTCAACTATTGATTCCCAAAAGGCTTGCAAATAAATTTTATAAAAAATACAAGATGTCACAAAATTATGTGCAGAAAACTCAATGTTTCAGCAATCTGCTAGCGACTCCACGCCCCTTTAACAAATACCAGTGCAAGAGAGGTTTTATTATCGGAATCTGTAGGTCAGTGTTTTTTAAATCCACAAGCTCAAAGATAATACAGACCAGTGCTACATACACCAAGAAGAACAAGCTTCCAAAGCTCCGAATAACATTTGTGCATTCATTAATCAATGCATTGAAACCAATGATCCTGATACCATCGATGAAATGCACCTTTTCTCATATGCATATCTGTATCAAAATTGAAATCACACATTACACCAACTTTCTTTATATTACTTGTGCATATTTTCCATAAGGCGACACTCTTACAACAATAGGAAGAGAAAGGGAGGAAGACAGAGAGAGGGAGAGAGAAAATAGCGTGAGTCATTGCTGAATAAGTAAACTTAAGTAGTGGCACGTTACACTGCTGTAAGCGCTCTTCTCCCCTGAAAATAAAAGGGCAATTATTCTGCCTGGGGGAGGCTAATTTTTAACACGCCTCAAGCACTTGCTCTTCACCCTTCTCTTCCCCGCCGCTGTTCCACCAAGCGGCAAACACGAGATAGTTTTTCTTACGCTGCACCGAAACGAAGACACTTCTTACGGGGTTCTTCAACTAGTTAAAAATAAAGTGTAAAATAACAGAAAGTGTCCCCAAGTAATGAGTACATTTTTATATATAAGTAAGAACACTTTTAATTTTGTGTGTTTTTTTATTATTACTTTCCTGTTATACTTAGAAATTATTCAAACAATTTGAAAAATATAGCAAATTGTCTGATTTAATTGTATTACTAGCCAAATAAGAGAAATACTTTTGGTTCTGTTCAATTATTTACATTATATTCAATGCTGTAGTGATATTTTGATATGTGTACGAGGAAATGATCTTCGCTGTTCTTGGAAGTAAAAATTTGAAATATAAAATATCGTTTAGTCATACGAAACATTAAGAAATAGAAACATTAAGAAAATGCCGACAATTTCTAAAACATAAAAATGTTCAAGTGGCTTTCGTGAAAGGCCTGGCCCTTTGATGTTTTCTGTAACCCATTACTTCCTTCTGCATTGCTTCCTCGCGTGAGTGCCTCTCTGAAATTTCATTGGAAAAGCCTTTTCATCTGGATAATCGATTAGAAAGGCTGCAGATATCCTTCTGAAAGGTGGTGACTCTCATGACTTTGCTAAGCGTTTTCTTACGTGCTTTCACCCTCGTCACTTCTTTGCCTAGTAAATTACGTCAGAGAGAGAATTAAATAAAATAAATTATCAGTCCCAATGTGACTGGCTGGAGAAAAATACTCTTCCAATCTTTTTATTAAATTTGCGTATAGACCCGAATAAAATTAAATCTAAGGAGTGTGGTATTTGTGATTACGTAATTGAGAAAGAAAAATAATTGCGGGGAAGGTATAAGATGTTGAACAAATTGAGTTGAGTCAAAACGAACATGAATACTGCATTGGAAATATAGTCGCGTCAATAAAACAATATAAGAAATGTAAATCATTTGTTTTGCACATTAGCCCGTTTTTACGCTTTCAATTCTTTACATATTTGTAGATTTTAGCTTATTGAAACGCATACATTCAATGCATTCAAAATGTCAAATCGACTTTGTACCATTAACGTATTTTTACACGCCCTCACAAAAACTGGATAAAAATTAATGTTATATTTGGATTTGCAATTACATATTTGGCGAAAGACAGATTGTATTTCATTTAAATGCATTTGGAAGGAATACAAATGAGAATACGAAAATTACATTTCGTGGCGACGATAGAAATATCGTGAAAACCGTGTTAATGTACAATTATCTAAAATATTTTAATTATATGAATCCGTAAAACAGTTTAAATTTTTAAAAAATCCAACGTCGCTACCTGTCCGACACTTGTAAGAGAAGTATCTCAAACTACTAAAATTCAGTTCTCTATTTTTTTTAAATAATCATATATTTGTTCAATACAGCATTTTCAGTGTCATTGCAGTTGCCTCAGCTCAAAAGCGTTGGTACAGTGAAGGGTACTTTCATGATGAGCCGTACCGAAAGAAATTCACGACAAAGAAATAATAATAATTCATGTCGTTGTCTTCTATGGCAGGTAATAGGTGGATTTTAATCAACTAATGGTCTACAGCAGTAAAAACGCTGCTACCGACTATGTCGAAAATGGGATCATGGAGCATCGAAAAGTGACTGATTTGAAACAGCAAACGTGAGTACTGAAGCTTTCTCGTCGTATGCCGACGAAAACAAAGATGCACTGAGTACCACCTCAGTTGTAGCATCAGGTGCGTGAAATTTCAGAGTAAAATACTCAAATATTTGCATTTTTCAGTCAAAATCGACATTTTTTTTTAAGTTACTGGGTATCAGACGAAACATTTATCACCCTTCATATGATCACGTTGTTTAAGTTTTCCATTAATTTATACGTAGATTAGAAGTTAATAATACAATTTTTTTAATATCATCTTAAAAAAAAGCATTATTTAGGGTAGTGTCGAGTTTCCACCTAAATAATTCCCAAGTTCGGGGGTGGGGGTGAAACTGCATCCCCTTGAACCCAGCGCCCTCCGTTCCTGCTCAGAAGTGCATCCCTCTCTCGTTTCCCGGCGTGCCCTGTTCTCGTTTTCTTCTCACGTCCCTCTATGTCCCCTCCGGTGTTCCCCCTTGCTTAATCCGATTTACATCGGCGTCTTGGAAACGCCCCTTCTCAGCCTAACCTTTCTAATCTAACAAGCACCGCGCGCCGTGCAGTCCCTCCCGACCTTTCCTACGGATTCCGACGCGCGCAACTTCCGAAGCCCCGATTCCTCGCGTCCGCCAACATACCGCAGAGTTCCCAGTTTGGTTCCGCTCGGAGTGGACGTGAATAATTGGAATTGTCTCAACAAAATCCCTTGATTTTCACTGATTACTTTTACTACTGAATCGTCGATTCCTAGGGTTTTGCAGCACACCTCAGCGTTCCCTGCTCGATTCCACTCGGAGTGGACGTGAATAATTGGAACTGTCTCAACAAAATCCCTTGATTTTCACTGATTACTTTTACTACTGAACTCGATTCCTAGGGTTTTGCAGCACACCTCAGCGTTCCCTGCTCGATTCCACTCGGAGTGGACGTGAATAATTGGAACTGTCTCAACAAAATCCTTGATTTTCACTGATTACGTTTACTACTGAATCCCGATTCCTCGCGTCTTGCAGCACACCTCAGCGTTCCCTGCTCGATTCCACTCGGAGTGGACGCGAATAAGTGGAACTGTCGCAACAAAACCCGTCCTGCAGCACACCTCAGCGTTCCCTGCTCGATTCCACTCGGAGTGGACGCGAATAAGTGGAACTGTCGCAACAAAATCCCTTGATTTTCACTGATTACGTTTACTACTGATCCTTCGATTCCTCGCGTTTTGCAGCACACCTCAGCGTTCCCTGCTCGATTCCACTCGGAGTGGACGTGAATAATTGGAACTGTCTCAACAAAATCCCTTGATTTTC